>OY992525.1:13706810-14906810 GCA_963921215.1 Scoparia ambigualis | reverse complement strand
TTCATGGTGTCGCCATCTCTGAGGTTCCGGGTTCGATCCCCGGTCGGGTCAATTTAGAAATTATGTTTTTCTAAATTGTCTCGGGTCTGGGTGTTTTCTATGTATAATAAGTATGTATTTAAGTATTTTAAGTATGTTTATCGGTTGTCTAGTAACCATTTAACGAATTTCTTCGAAGCTTCTCTTGGGCTAGATAATTGGTGTGATTGTAGGAAAGTTTTATTATTATTACTATTATTATCATAATACATTGCAAAATCACAACTTAGAAATAGAATAGTACAGTCAGCCTAACAAATAGCTTAACACGTTAGCACCAACCAACTACTGCGTCCATACGTAATGGCTTCACGAGCGCAGTCGTTCCGAGCGAGTTAGTGTAACATGAAGTCTCAAAATAAAAGAAATAGTAGAAAAGAACGGCCTAGAAAAAAGGGGACTACACACTGCTACAGAATAAATGAGGATGGATAAATGTCAAGTATGCGATATAAAAGTACATCCTACTAATATTATAAACGCGAAAGTTTGTAAGTATGGATGGATGTTTATTACTCTTTCACGTAAAAACTACTAAATGGATTTAGATGAAATTCGGCATACAGATAGTTTATAACCTGGATTAACACATAAAATACTTTTTATCCCGATATTTTCACGGGAACAGGAACCACGCGGGTGAAACTGCGAGCGGCCGCTAGTACATACATAATTAAAACTATTATCCCTGAATGGTTAGTCAGATTTTAGGCAATGAGGACCATAAAAACAGTCCACTGCCATATTCCACGTCACACCAAATAGCACGTGTACATGTGCTCAGCGTGACAGGTGGTGAGCCCATCGCCGCTTTATGCTGTTGGGTATATGTGCAGACTTTAGTCCGTTAGTCGCCTTTTACGACACCTAAGGGAAGAGAGGGCGTTGTAGTATTCTTTAAATGACCCGACCCGGCTTACGGCTAGGTAAATAATAGTAATAAGTAAATTAAAGATTTCTACATTCACACCAATTATCTAGCCCAAGAGAAGCTTCGAAGAAACTCGTTAAATGGTTACTTTACAAAGAATAAACATACTTAAAATACTTAAATACATATATATTATACATAGAAAACACCCAGACCCGAGACAATTTAGAAAAATAATAATTTCTAAATTGACCCGACCCACACCATGAAAACCGGTGTACAACCACTCGACCAAGGAGGTCATCAAAAGAGGTATAAAAGAGCGAGAGGAATAAAAGCAAGGACTACTATGTATGTAGTTAAAAATAGACTTCGATGATGTGGCCAATTCCTTTACGGTACAGGCCATCCGTTTATGGATCGCTCTCGATGGCCCCCGAGGAAATGCGTATTTAAGAAAAGGATCTACAATATGCTTCTTCAAGAGTCTTCATCATCCCGTTAGAGTTTTCTATGCTGTAGAAGGCTAGTAGAAGTGGACTGTAGGTTGTGTTGGCTGGTATGCCGAGTAAAAACCACGATAAACTTAAAAATCACATTATAAATTTCAAAAGCCACAAAATACACCTTTGCTTTACAACGTCGCAGAGAAGAAGGGAAAATGACCGTGTTGCCATTTTACAATTTAATGTTGGTGTTGCCATCACTGTATCTTTATTATATATACGTAAGCTTATATAGTTTATCTTAAATTTATTGTGTAATGATACTTTATTGTATAATTATTCACCTATGTAAGTTGATTTGTGTAGTTTATTTGTTAGTTCCACATTTACTATTTTGTATTGCACCGCCTACAAGTCTTTCTGCCTAGCCGTAAGTTTTTACTGGTAGAGAGTTTTTTCTTTCATCAATAAAAATTAAAATAAAGCAAATAAAAATTCTATTCTATTCTAATAAAATATGATGTTGAGGAAGCGAGCTGCTACGAGGTTTCGCTACAGCGCTACATACTGCTACGGAAAATGCGCGTCGTCGTAGCTATCGTAGTTTGCTCCGTAGCCACAGATAATGGTCGTAGCAAGTAATATAATTTGGTGTAAGTATGTTGGGTTTGAAAGTGGGTAAAAACGTGGTAAAAACCATAATATTACATACATACATGCATACATACAGCAGGCCAGTTTACCTGCGAGGAAGGCAGAAACTATAGCTTTTCAGGAGTTAGGCGACTGCTACGAACCTGGTATAAAAGCAAAAACGCCACTGTCCACTTGAGTCAGTTTATTTCAATCAAAGCTAAATCTTTGATTGATATGATTTTTGAAAAAGCTTAAAAGTTAATTTTTTTAGTAATTAGCTATTTGTTTTCTGAGGTTTAAGCGAGTACTACAAATTGAAATGAAATATTTTTTTACGGAATAAACTCGCGTTTAATTTTCGTTTAGTTTTTTTATATTATCCTTTTTATATAGGGAGAGTCTCCCTGTGACCACGGACCCTGTAAAGGGTTCGAAACGTCAGGATAATATAAAAAAACTATGTAAATAGAAAATTAAACGCGAGTTAATCCGTAAAAAAAGTGTTTCATTTCAATTACCTATTTATTTTAATGTAAAATAATCCTACAAAAATCATTTTAATCAAAGCTTTGATAGTAATATAAACAGACTAAAGTTGACAGTGGCGTTTTTGCTTTTATAGCCCTTTTCCTTTGCTTCATCAACTCCCTTAATAATCTTCATAGTACTACAGTTTTAAGGATTTACGAATAATACTTAATTTAGTACATATTTATTATACATACACTCACAACTTGTATCCCCGAAGGGTTAGTCAGAGACTAAGCAATGAGGACAGCAAAAGCAGTCCTCTGCCATAGTCCTCGTTACACCAAATAGCGACTGCACATGTGCTCAGCTTGACAGGTGGTAAGCCCATTGTCGCTATATGCTGTTGGATGTATGTGCAGACTTTAGTCCGTTAGTCGCCTTTTACGAAACATTTAACTTGCAATGAGGACAGCAAAAGCAGTGTACTGCCACAGCCCACGTTTCACCAAATGTTCCCATCGCCGTTCTAGGCTGTTGGGTGTCTGTGCATGCAGTCTTTAGTCCATTAGTCGCCTTACGACAACCAAGATAAGAGATGGGGTGGGAGCCGCCACCACACAGTTCTAGTAATAGTATAAAATGTTTACTAGAAAAAAACAACCAGAAGCTCGAATGGGTTTCGAACCCATGACCTTGAATTGCCGGTCCACTGCTCTAGTAGTTTGTGATATACGCTACAAGCCAGCGGTATTACGTCACTGTGAAGTCTACCCTAACCATAACCCTAGTAATAGTATGATAATAGTAGTGGCTAGTACGGTGTATAATTAAGAAGAGTCATGTGAGTAGCGGCTGAGCCGTGTTTGTAGCTGCGATGACCAACCCCTCTCTCCCATTGGATGTCGTGAAAGGCGACTAACGGACTAAAGACTGCAAATACATCCAACCGCATAAAACGGCGATGAGCTCTCCACCTGTCACACTTAGCACATGTACAGTTGCTATTAGGTGAAAAGTGGACTATGGAAGGGGACTGCTTCTGCGGTCCTCATTGCCTAGTCTCTGACTAACCCTTCATGGATAATTGTCATGAATCTATATGTGTTTAAATAATTTAGAATTCAAAGCATCCCTCAATTGCTAAGACCGTCTCATTAGACTTATTAATTAAAGTGAAACGAAGGTTTACTGTCCAAAAGTGTTTTTATTCCCGCCATAAAACGGAGCTTGTCGCCGTATCCAAAATGTCGGGGTAGCAAAGGACTTTTACGAGGTCATTTTGAAGGGCCCCTCCTAAACATAGTAAGTATATATATTTAGAATGAGCAAGCCAAACGCCCGAAAGTACTTATTACGCAACTGAGCGTGGATGCGCCGGGTTTTTTTTACGCGTACGCTATTTTTTTATTGGGCACAAACGGGGGGTCAGTAAGTTGAATAGAAAAAAAATAGTGACTCTAATAATATGTTTTTAAAAATCACTTTTTATTCAAGATAATTATACCATAAAGGGTTAGTCACTGGCTACGTTTGAACAAATCAACTGCACATGTGCTCAGCGTAATAGGTGGTGAGCTCATTGCCGCTTTATCTGTTGGATGTAGGTGGAGTCTTTAGTCCGTTAGTCCGTTAGTTGCCTTTTACGACACCCAAGGGGAGAAATGAGTCGGTAATATTACCAAAACAGATACATTCGTCATAAAATGTACCCGGAATGAATCCGCGACCTTTGAATCTGAGCAAGTAGTCCGCCAGTCGGTTAAAACATCCAACACCAGTTCCACTTTATAACGACAACTACAGTTAACAGTTTCATAAATTCCCCGCTAAGAATCGAAATTGAGATCTCTGAACTTGGTACAGTAATGTAACTACTAAATCACAGGTAAGCTTCACCCTTAAACCGCTTCACATATCAATCTATTAAATATTTATTACTCAAATATGGTACTTATTATATAATATACATATATAGGAGCTCCATGGCGCAGCGGCTAGCGCATTCGGCTTGCGATCTTGCCCGCTAAGCAACTTTCGCAATGCCGCGTCGCCTTATGGGTGACCAATTAAAAATATCTCAAGTTTCCTCCGTGCTTCGGAAGGCACGTTAAGCCGTTGGTCGTCGTTGTTGTCGTAAGATGTCGTTTAAACCCACCAACCCGCATTCGACCAGCGTGGTGGGTTAAGGCCCAATATCCCCACGTGCTAGGCCGTTCACGTGGGAGGCCTGTGCCCAGCAGTGGGACGTTTATAAGCTGATGATGATGATGATGATACATGTAATCACGACTATTATCCCCGGAGGGTTAATCAGAGCCTAGGCAATGAGGACAGCAAAAGCAGTCGTCTGCAATCACGTTTCACCAAATTTTAATAGCAACTGCTCAGCGTGACAGGTCGTTAGCCCATCGCCGCTCTATACTGTTTGATGTATGTGCAATGTTTAGTCCGTTAGTCGCCTTTTACGATACCCAAGGGAAGAGAGGGGCTAGTATTCTTTTAATGTGTCTACGCGACAAAACTTTCGTACAACACATTCTATCGTACCTAAGTATAATCAATGTGCAAATATTCAAAATCACAAAGCATCGATTCCCTTAACTACAAAGAATTACTGAGCTTGTAAAACTAAACTACTAACTACAAATAAGTTATAGTAAACAGGGTGGAGGGAAAATAAATAATTGATCGTAATACAGGGTGTACACATAAAAAGCATAAAAAATATCGAATAAAACTGTTTCGTGAGGCGTGCTCGCGTGCCGACGCTACACGGGGGTTAGGCAGTGGTCCATTAAAAGCTATATGATATAAAATGAAATAAAAACTAAAGTCGAATTTAAAAAGAATTTGATCACATAAAAAAAGATTCACAATCCTATAGTTAATAGTAGATGTATAGTGGCAGCATTGACATATACATTTGACGTATAAATATGTCATGGCCGAATTGGCCAAATAACAAGCCACTATATATTATCCTACTATCCTACTAATATTATAAACGCGATAGTTTGTAAGTATGGATGGATGTTTGTTACTCTTTCACGTAAAAACTACTGAATGGATTTGGATGAAATTCGGCATACAGATAGTTTATAACCTGGATTAATACACAGGATACTTTTTATCCCGATATTCCCACGGAAACGGAAACCACGCGGGTGAAACCGCAAGCGGCCGCTAGTCATAAATAAATCTACTGTAAAAAAGAAAATGACATAAAGAAAACAAATACCATGTCACGGTAAAGAATACTACCACCACTCTCTTTGTCCCCTTGGGTGATGTTAAAGTCGACTAACGAACTAAAGACTACACATACATCCAACAGCATAGAGCGGCGATGGGCTCACCACCTGTCACGCTGAGCACATATGCAGTCGCTATTTGGTGAAAAGTGGACTATGGCAGAGGACTGCTTTTGCGGTCCTCATTGCCTAGTCTCTGACTAATCCTTCGGAGATATTAGCAGGGGGGTGTCACTCTGCAGTTAGGTACGTTCGGCCGGTGCGCCTCCCAGGCAGGCCGCCTAGGCGTATGGCAGTAAAGGTTGCCGCGAGACATTAATTCGTAATCCCTGCGCGCGCGCGTAAACCCTACGCTCTGTGACGTCATGACGTCAAATCGATATCGAGTCAGCGTTGCTTAATGGAATATGAACGCTCGGGTCACACGATAAGTTTCAATTTCGCGTAATAGTCGTTAGAGAGTGAAACTTCTGTACGTAGTACTATTTGTTATTCTGTGATATTAGTCGTGATTATATGTATGTACGTGTGTATGATGTATCTTTTGATGAGTCGCCACTAAACAGCCACACATAATCGTAATGAAATTTGGAGGTCAGTTATAAAATTGCTTGCGATCCCATGAAGTAGCTTTTAACTGAACATACAGCTCTAGTAAAACTTACAAAATATATCTTCGCATATTAAAGCGTGTACCGGCCACCGATCCCAACGGCATGCCAGCGGTCGCGTGCCTTCTCTTATCACAGCGCTAACACGAATGTCGAAATATGAGCGCGAGTCCGCATTCAGTGACGGATATGTCTTATTTAAACGACTGGCTCCGTGCGTAACACGTGACAGACACATTATATGGCAAACGGATTGATACAATTCAATTGAGTCGCGATACTTGTAGATTTGTAGAGTTCGTTAAATAGATAAAATAATTATGTAGTTTTTGTGACAATTTGTGACACAAGATGTACAAAAAATGACTACATTTTTTTTGCGAAAATACAAAGTTACCATTTGGCTGTCTTAATAAGTGATTTGTATACGTCACACAAACGTCATTTTGAATTTAAGGAAAAGTGACAAAAATAATGTTGTTTTATCTCTTTTGCTCAAATTGTGTTTTTGTTCAAAATATGAGCGCGAGTCTGCATTCAGTGACGGATATGTCTTATTTAAACGACTCGCTCCGTGCGTAACACAAGACAGACACAGCATTATATGGCCAACGGATTGATACAATTCAATTGAGTCGCGATACTTGTATATTTGTAGAGAGGTCCTTAAATAGATGAAATACCTAGTTATGTAGTTTTTGTGACACAAAATGTACAAAAAAATGTGTTATTTTTTGCGATAATACTAAGTTACAAATTGGCTGTTTTATAAATGTTTTGTCTACGACACACAAACGTCATTTTGAATTTGAGTAAAAGTAACAAAAATAATGTTTTGTTTCATCTCTTTTGCTTAAATTATGTTTTTGCTCAAAATATGAGCGCGAGTCCGCATTCAGTGACGGATATGTCTTATTTAAACGATCGCTCGCTCGCTCCGTGCGTAACACGTGACAGACACAGCTTAAGACATACGGATGATACAATTCAATTAAGTCACAATAAGCAACCTCCTTGGTCGAGTGGTTCGTACACCGGTTTTCATGGTGTAGCCATCTCTGAGGTCCCGGGTTCGATCCCCGGTCGGGTCAATTTAGAAATTATTGTTTTTCTAAATTTTCTCGGGTCTGGGTGTTTTCTATTATAATAAGTATATATTTAAGTATTTTATGTATGTTTATTCGTTGTCTAGTAACCATTTAACGAGTTTCATAACGAAGCTTCTCTTGGGCTAGATAATTGGTGTGAGTGTAGGAAAGTTTATTTCTTTATTAATAAGTGTAGATTTGTAGATAGGTCTTTAAATAGATAAATTTATTTATAAATTTCTGACAATTTGTAAAAATTAATCAAAATTTTGCGAAAATACTACGTTATCTTATCTTATCTCAGTGGGGCCTGTCCAGGTCTCCCTCCCGCAGCAGAACGTCGACCCATGGGATCTTTTGTCTAATACTTAAACTATGTTACAATTTCTAGGTCTTAATAAGTCAATTATTACCGATATTAAACACTTTATAAATTACGTTTTTAAAAGAGGTTTCGCTTCATAAATATGACGTAGTTAAGCAGAAAAATTCAACCTACATTTTGGTCAAAATACCAGAAAGGATAACTTGTAATGTAGATATTTTTATATTATATTATGTCACCGTAAAATTGTAAATACCGTTATATACTAATCTATCCCGCGTCATTGTAAACTGTTTATCGAAAAAGAATGCATTAAATTGTTAGCAGTATGTTACGAATCACAATTTTTCGACAGAATTGACGATCGATCGAATATACTTATTTGCTTACCCATCCAAAAAATAATGCATTAAATTGTTAGCATTATATTGCGTATCACAATTTTTTGACAGAATTGACGATCGATCGAATATATTTGCTTACCTATCCAATTCTAAGAAACTCCAAAAGTTGCTTCACTTCTTCTTTTACCATGGACCGGTAATAGTTCAAACGTGTATATACTAAAAATTCCGGCGTAGCGCTACGCTAATTTCAGTTATTTGTCGCTACAAATTGGTGATCGCGGCAAATTAGCACCACCCCAATAAGGCTATGGGGGGAAACGGTTAAATTGACATACATACATGAATTCACGAGTATTATTCCTAAAGGGAGAGAGACTAGGTAATGAGGACCGTGGAAGTTTTTTTTTACCAATTTACAACTGCACATGTGTTCAGCGTGAGGTGGTGAGCACATCGCGTGTCTTGACACTGAGCTGCTACGCGACACTGTTAACGCGGCAAATTAGCACCACCCTAATAAGTGGGGGGAGAGCGGGTGAAATGACCTGAGGCGTTTTTAACATTCACTCATGAAACACTTAACAAGTAACTGAAACTATATTTTTAACTGTCATTGTCTCTAACATTAGAATTATTAATACTGATGGGATTAACAAGTTTGCTGTTTGCTGTGCTACCGCTACCGCCCCATTACTTTCCTTCAAAATCAAAATCAAAATATCTTCATTCAGTAAGCTTAAAATAAGCAATTTAAATCGTCAAAAATTTTTTTTATGGATGTATGGATAGGCATAGGAGACCCATTCAGGAAGTCTTTTACCTGTGGAGAAGCACGGGCAAAAGAAACTTCACAGCTTTATCGTAAAAGGCGACTAATGGTTGCATCACACATATCAGTGAATTCACAGTTCCGACACAGTACGGACACAGTGAAAAATATTCTTTCATACATTCTCTATGAATTTTGTCAAAATGAATACGTCCGTGATTTGCCGGTGGCGGCACTGACATTGGAAGCATTATCACTGACAAGTCGGGATGCGTTCCTAAAGAATGTATGAAAAACAATGTGCCGGTACTGCGTCGGAACTGTGGCTTCACTGATATGTGTGAAGCAACCTTAAGGGTAGTCCTTTCGAGCGCTTCTCTCTCGCTCTCTTGACGGTACGATGGTAAGGGACGGATATAACAGCGAAGCTGGGCGAATAAGCGCGTTTTATATTTAAAAAAATGATAGATGTAATTAAAAAAAAGTCGGTTTTAATACCTTAAGTTATCTATGAACTTCATTTTGGTAAATGACTCATAATATCAAATCACTTATTTCAAGAATAAAACCCAGAAAAGAAGATAAAATGACAAAAAAATACGTAACTTTGTGAATTTATTCTATTAAGCCAACTTTATCAAATCGTGTTTCCATCGGGTATATTCTACAGAATAAAACCTCAACAATATTTCATGATTTCGCAGATTTTAATTTTACTGTTTACTACTTCAAAAATTAATTCTAAGAACCTGTTATGTTAATTTTTCACAAACACCGCACCTTTTTGTGTTATATAAAAAAAGTCTTTCTAATAACGTTTGTAAATAGGAAATTAGTAGACAAGTTTACAGATAAATGTCAAAAAGAATAATGATAAAGAATAAACAAATAAAGTCTAAAAGTACAAAGTCTAAATAAAATTATAAACCTTTAGAGCTAGTTTATGTAACATGTACATAAACTAGCTCTAAAGGTTTATAATTACCAATAAACTTTCATAAAAGTCAAGCGTTGACTTACATCAAATACAATGCATTCATCGTTCTATTCCATTTGTCATTATGCTACTTGTCTAGGACCCCTAGTTAAAGAGAATCGTTTCATTGAAAAATGTTACCATAACAAAGTTGCTTAAATAGAAAAAAAATCTGTTCCATTTCTAAACATATTTAATTCACACTCAGACCGAAACGGGAAACATTCCGCCACGTCAATTATGTTTGCAAATTAAAAATGTCAGCGTCAGAGTAATACTCTTTCGCGCCAATTGTGTAACATATTCCGCCATATTGAATTTAACATTCGTTCCCTCGTTCGTTCTTTGAGAAGGGTTTTTGCACTCTCTTCTATTTTGTTACCGTTTCATTTAAAATTGCTTGACAGCTCTGTTTGATATCATCGTTGAGCCGTGTGTTAAAGCGGCTCTATAAGAATACTACCAAACCCCTCTCTTCAATTGAGTGTCGTAAAAGGCGACTAATGGACTAAAGACTGCACCATATTTCGATTCATTTTCCTCGTAACTTTTTTTGTACATGCTCGTCCGTTCTATTTTCGGGCACATACAAAAGTACTTACATATATTTTATACTAAGTAGGTACTATGATCCCCGAAAGGTAAGTAACAGAATAGGCAATGAGGATCGAAAAGCCGAGCACTGCCACAGTCCACATGTCATCATAATATGAGTATCAGAATAGGGTCTACTTTCAAACCCCCTAAAATAAATATTGGTCAAAATTTAACTATTACCAGTAAACTAAAATACAATGAATTCCTTCCATGATCCACTGATGATTCCGTTAAAAATCCCACTAAAACAGGTTTAAAAGCAAATATATTATAGTTTACTAGCGGCCGCTCGCGGTTTCACCAGCGTAGTTCCCGTTCCCGTGAGAATATCGGGATAAAAAGTATTCTATGTGTTAATCCCGGTTATAAACTATATGTATGCCGAATTTCATCCCAATCCATGCAGTAGTTTTTACGTGAAAGAGTAACAAACATCCATCCATACTTACAAACTTTCGCGTCTATAATATTAGTAGGACAATATCATTGTTTAGAGGCCATTAGGTGACATTTGTATCAAAACCAACTAAAACACCAGTCTGTCATTATAAAAGTCCACTAAAGGAGTGTGGCGATGACTTTCCGAAAATCGAATTTTACTGCAAGCCATTTTTGCATTCGCAGAATTTCCTAATCAAAGCGTTTCCTGATATATTTTTTTTCAAAGGTTGATTTTTTTTAAGCTTTAGCCAATAGCAGAGCTTTATTACGACACGTAACTTTAGAATAGTATGTTGCTATTGGGCGTTATTGTTGTCCTCGCGAACGATGATTTATGCGGTTTTGTATTAAAATTTTAACATGTTATCTTTGGGTTTTGAAGGTAGAACTGTGATATTATAACAACTGCATGTTCTCAGCGCGATAGGTGGTGTCGTAGTGAGTCCATCCTATGCTGCCGCTCTAAGCTATTAAAAGTTTGCTTACTATTATATTAAAGGGTTAATAGTATTTATTTACGAGCCGCCATCACACAGCTCTTTCGTACAAAATTTTGTTAAAAATAAAACAACAACGCTAACACGATTCCAAACTTTCCCGCCGAGCAGCCCCGACTGGCGTGGCGGGTTAAACAGGGCATTTGTCAAACGTCACTTTGACAGCGCGCCATTTTGTATTCAGGCGCAACAGGTCACCGAAATGGAGGTATTATAACTGGAGACGACAAAAGAAGCATGTTTTTGCGCACTGATTTGATATCAAAACTAGGTGCACACCAACGCTCACAAAAGTACTCAGCGAGATGTTACGCATTTCATTTGGTAGTTTGCGAACTAAGTGTTAAATGACGTTGACGATAATGTACCTTCAAAAAATGGTATTCTGACAAAACATTTACCTATGCGTCAAATGTATACATATTTTTAAACCGTGTCGCGTGGCGGTGAAAGAATACTACCACCCCCTCTCTTCCCTTGGGTGTCGTAAAAAGCAACTAACGGACTAAAGACTGCACATAAACATCTTTGTCTTTGTCGAACAGCATAGAGCGGCGATGGGCTCTCCACCTGTCACGCTGAGCAAATGTGCTGTCGCTATTTGGTGAAAGTGGACTATGGCAGAGGACTGCTTTTGCTGTCCTCATTGCCTAGTCTCTGACTAACCCTTCGGGATATAAGTCGTGATTATATTATATGTATGTCAAAACTGTCACTATTCCGCTACGATTTAGTATGGAATTGTGTATCTAGTTCAATATGTGATCGTAGCCGCAAGGATCATGATCACTGAGGCGTTTGCAGCCGTACACCAACTTGTTAATTAATTCCGCCTGGCTAGCTACTACCTACGTAGCAGGGGCGTGCCCTGGGATTAAGTTAAAGCAAGCCCGGAAGCCTGAAGCTCCAAATCTTGCAACGCTATCTACTATTATAATGCATTTTTGTGACACCAGTCAAATTATTTAAATTGTAGTATTTAGATACCTACCTATTCCAAACATACGAAAAAACTATGAAACGCTTATCATTGTAGCTAGGTAATTTATATGAATAGGACAAACAAAAATCCAACTAGTATTAATAAAATACCCTTTAGGACATTTAATGAAATTAACAATGGAAAAATATTATGTGATTGTAATTAATTCCGATTCACCGGTAGTGTGAATGAGTTTTGGTTAGGGCAAGCCTGGCTTTTCGGCTTGTATGAAGGTACCGCCACTGCTAAGTAGAGAATGATACCACCTGTAACTTAAATAGGTATATTTATTGTATTCAACAACCTTGCACCTGTCAAAATAGAACCAGTGGCGGGCGCGCAGGCCCTTAAATAGTGGACTGGCGCTGTCTACGGCTAATACAGAAACTACAGTGCAACAGCGAGTCTAGCGCCATCTATCTGTAAGACAAGAATTAGTTAAACATTTGTGCAGATTGCATTTATAGTTAAGTCCCCTTGTCTGTGCCAGATGCGTTAAACAAACAACACAATGTTATTAGCATTGTTGTGTTCCAACAGTTTAGAGATAAGATAGCCAGTTCCTCAGTAGTTAAGAGGCCTATTACATCTCGAATGTGATTTTTGCGTAAAATGCCCATTTTCGCATTTTGTAGTAAATTTGCAGTTGTATTTATCGTTCTTATCGAAATAGGATAATAAATTTGTGCATAATATTACAAATCTCCATTCTGTGAGCATAAGTTGAATTCGAACGGCCGGCGCATCGCATTTTGTAGTAAATTTGCAGTTGTATTTGTCGTTTTTATCGAAATAGTATAATAAATTCACCATAAAATCTTTATTCCTCATGAAGTAACAATTACTCTGGTATAAATTTTTGAAGATTTTCGAAGTTTTTTGGTTTAGAATAAGATTTTTTTCCTATATAAAATCAATGATATCTAAAAATTCCGAGGCCGCTATGCACTATTCGACTATATAAGAGACAACATTATAATTTTTTTATTTCACTTGTTTAGAACAGTAGTTCAATCGATGAGCTAAAAAAAGCACAAGTATGTGCAGTTTTTAGCCCGTTAGTCGCCTTTTACGACACCCAAGGGAAGAGATGGGGTGGTAGTATTCCATCAGGTGAGATGAAAGCCGAGTGCTTACAAGTAGTGGATAAAAAAAAAAAAAGTCTCCAAAATTTTGCTTTGCGATGACGTCTCTAGTGGTAATACCTCAATGGTCACCGTTCCTCAATGATTCATTGTTTTTTCCTTAACCGATGTTGGGCCGTGAATACTTTATTAACGCAATTGGTTATTGGAAATTGAGATGAGGAAAACAATTTTTTTGATGTACAGCTAGCGGTCCGCCTGCGACTACGTCCGCGCGGCCCCGTACTCCATGACGAATTTTAAAAAAAAACTTTCAAAACCTTGTCCTGACAATGAGCTTGGGAAAAGTATTTTTATTTATTTTTTAAATATTTACATTTTAACTTAAAATATGACATTAAATTTTTTTCTGTAGCCCTTCAAAATACGTCACAATAATTTTTTAAACATTCATAAAAATGACCACGCGCTATTGTTTTTGTGACAATCAAAATACGCGCGAAACCCGCGGCGTGACGTCATCGGATACCATTCCGGGTGCCGCCGGGTGCAGGCGGCGAGAGCGGCGGCGGGGGTTATCGGATACGATGACGTCACGTCACGTCAGTCGAGTGCCAGCGAACTAAGCGAGGTAGTACCTAGTGTTTATGCAATTATTTATGTACAATAACTTTGTAAATACTTCTCGTTACGATGTGAAATAAAAACTGTTGGTTTTAGAATAACGACTTCTATAATGGTATAAAGTAAAAATGAACTTTTTTCAATTATCCCAAGTCCATTGCGACACATCAAAAAGTAATTAGCCAAATTGGTGCAGCCGTTCTGAAGTGATGCGCGAAAAAACATTTATGGCATTTGATTTTTAATTATACACCGAGATATTTTAGTGGTTGTTTTCCCGCGGCAGAACGATTTACCTTTAGTAGTACTATCCAATCATGCGAGTTATTTTTGAAAATTAAATTATTTTTGTTCTCAAGTAACCAAAAAAATATTAATCAATTCGAAAGCGTGAGAATATGACTTAGTGCGGGAGCTTCTTTTACTTTAAACATTGATTTTGTACCGCAGGCAGTACCCAAATACGTCTCATCTCGTATAATGGCTCCTCTTCACAATCGCCGATCATAGACGATTACGGGCGAGCACGATTGTGTGGAGGGCATACTCGGCTGTATTCGCCGATCATCGTCTATGATCGCCTGCAATCGCCTGCGACCCGTGATTTGTCGGTTTTTCGGGAACGCATCAAAGGGAATCGCGCCGGGTGTTTGCGCAGGTGCCCACACAATCGCCGATCATTCATTCGCCTTTGGACAGTGAAGCGTTGCACACGTCCGTAATTTACTTAAAAATACGCACTAAAATGGCTGGTGGGTGGTGTAATGAAGAGACTTCAATATAATTAATAAGCACGTAGCGACGACCTCCTTGGTCGAGCAGTTAGCACGCCGGGTCTGGCGTCGGTCGCGCCATCTCTGAGGTCCCGGGTATAATTCCCGGTCGGATCAATTTAGAGAAAACTGTTTTTCTAAATTGATTTCGGGTCTGGGTGTTTTTCTATGTTTATGTATATTTATCCGTCATCTTACCATATTAACGACTTTCAAGAGAAGCTTATCTTACGTACATATATATAATCACAACTACTATCTCCTAAGGGTTAGTCATAGACTAGCTAACATCAAATAGCGACTGCGCATGTGCTCAGCGTGACAGGTGGTGAGTTGGATGTATGTGCAGTCTTTAGTCCGTTAGTCGCCTTTTACGACACCCAAGGGAAGAGAGAGAGGGGGTGGTAGCATTCTTTCACCGCTATGCGACACGGTTATCTTGGTTTAGATAATTGGCGTGAGCGTAAACAATTTTTATTTAAGTATTATTTTTTATTTATTTGTTTACATAATTTAATAAATGGTAGCAGCAACAACACACTCCACGTCTATCTTGTACGCTTGTTTGACTACTACTACAGACGAATGTGTAGACGCTTGCACGATGATCGTGCCGGTGATCGTGGCGAATATAGACGATCACACGATCGGCGATACTCGCCGACTGTGAAGTGGCGGCATAAGAAACTATCGTTTCTCACGCTTTCGAGTTGATGATTATTTTTTTGATTACTTATTTGAGGACAAAAATTTTTTATATTTCCAAAAAAATAACTTGCATGATTCGATAGTACTACCACAGTATAAATTTAGCTCATATTTATACTGTGGTACTACTAAAGGTAAATCGTTCTGCCGCGGGAAAACATCCACTAAAATGTCTCGGTCTATAGATTAGGTAGGTAACGAAACACATACGGAAATTGGCTTAAGTAACAAATACTGTCTTGATAATTGAAGCTGATACTAGTAAGTAACTAGTTATTGCTTATAAAAAATGCATACATCTCAAATTTTGGTTTGCAGCGACTTGCATCGGCACGAGCGCACTTCTCAAGGAATCGTAAAATGACTGTTATAAACTTATTCATATACAGATCACTGTTGGAGATTCATACTCAGAGGGATAAACTGCTGTAAACGAAGGATGTTCACCGTTATAATACCAGAAACAAAGAAAAACTATGTATGCTTAGAGTAAGATTACAAAAAGTTCATAACCTTGGTATAAACTTGAAAATTAAGTTATTTAATAAGTTACCTGTTATTGTAGTCGATCTGCCTTATGTAGAATTTAAGCATAAAATTAAGCATTTCGTTGAAATACACCCATTTATAGTATATCAGAATTTATGGCAAGCTCGTTTCTGTGATATTTTGATATATTTTCATTTTTTATCTTAGAATTTTAAAATTGACAAATTCGAACTTCGGACTTCGAAAAATTGTTTTCTATTTTTTATTTTATTAATATAATTTCTCTTTTATTTTAGAATTGACACAATGAATTTTGAAAAATTGATTTTTTTTATATAAAAAGGTTTTTAGTTATTTTTTAAAATTATTTTTCCAAAATGAGTAGAATCAGTTTTTTGTTTTATTATTTGGAATGTTCTGATTAAATTTCTTTATTTCTATTTTTATTGATTAAGTGATGATATTGTAGATAATTTACATTAATGTTAAGGGAAATTTATTGTAAATGTTTGACTTACCTAGGTTGCGTTATGTAACAAAGGGTGAATAAATAAATGAAGTGAAATGAATTTGTTGACTTTATTATTTTGTTCCAAAACACCCAAGGGAAGAGAGGGGGCTTCTTTCACCGCCACGCGACACGGTTCATACGGAACCTCTCTTCTCTTGGGTGTCGTAAAAGGCGACTAAGGGGTTAAAGACTGCACATACATCGAACAGCATAGAGCGGCGATGGGCTCACCACCTGTCACGCTGAGCACATGCGAAGTTGCTATTTGGTGAAAAGTGGACTATGGTAGAGGACTGCTTTTGCTGTCCTCATTGTCTAGTCTCTGACTAACCCTTAGGGGATAATAGTCGTGATTATAAATGTATCGTGTTTCATGTTTTAGAAAAAATGCTTACATCTTAAATTGTTGACTTTACTATTTTGTTCCGAAACATGCTTTGCTCGACCAGGTAATTGAAACTTTTGACTTTGAACATCGAGCAAAGATCTTTAAAATTTTGGTCACTCTTCGATTTCTCAGATAAAAAAAATATTATTACACAACAGCAGATAGGTACTAGGCACGGTCGGTGGTAGGACTTAGTACAAAATCCTACAATACGGCGACTACTCAAACATCTACACTGGCCTGCAAAAATAAGTATCACACTTTAAAAAAAAATTTTCCTGAACTATAGAAGTTAGACATTTAAAATAAGAAACGTTTTATAGCTATTTTTATTAGCTTTCTTTGAAATTATAGTGAATTATACATTGGTAACATTTTTAAGTCTTGTGTGTCTTGTTTATCTTGTGTACTTAAAAAGATATTGCTATTTTAAAAGTGTGATACTTATTTTTGCAGGCCAGTGTATTTTTGCTGCCAAGCAGCTTTGTATTATTTATTTATTTCAATCTATATAGCACAAAGTAAAAATAGCATAAAAGGAGGACTTAAAGCCAGAAGTCATTGCGGCGTTCCGGTTTGTATGGTACCTACTAGATCCGGTATTTACTAGTTTTTTAACAAAAATATCGTTTTGTTACTTAAAAAAAATGTAATTTTTGATATTTACTAATAAGATATTAAAATAAAGTGTTAAGAGAGAGACTGTACATGAATTTGCCTGTTTTATTTCCGACATTCTAAAACAAAGACATTTAGAAAATCAGTAATTTTGGGAAAAGGTGATTTTGATACAATATATAGGAATCAAAAATAAAAATCAAAAATCATTTATTCGCCTAAAACATGGTAATATAGCTGGTCATGATAATAGTATGTACAAACATGTTTTACCAAAACTGGCATGCAACTATTAATTGATCTATTTTAAATATTATTAAAAAAAATGAAAAAAATCTAAAATACTATTTATTATGTTATACATCAAATTCTAAAATATTATTTATTATTATTATACATCAAATTCGAACAATCGATCCTAACAGACCGGAAGGCACAAGACATAGAGGCAAAGCACTGTAACGTCAGGTTGCGCGTCCATGAGCAAGGTAAGAGCACCTTAAGAAGAGTATGATTACCAGTAGCTTTTTTTATTATCTGCAAATATTTTCAGCAGCATTTTTTCTCAATCCACATTTTTTTGATGGCATGAAAATTTTTCTAATAAAAGAACCAATGTAAAAGAAAAAATGCTACTGAAAATATTTGCAGATAATAAAAAAGCTACTGGTAATTTATGCGATCAAAATAAACGCGACCATAAAATATTGCTTTATGAAAAATGGCTACATTAAATTTCGCGAATAAAAAAAATTACGATTATGAAAAAATGCGATATGAATACTTGCTTCATTAAAATTCGCGAATAAAAAAAAATACGAATATGAAAAAAATCGATATAAAAATTTGCTTCTATAAAAATATGCTTTTGTGAAAATGATCTAACAAATTATATTAAGAGGGTTTACGCATTTCGGCTTCTCACGAATTTCCAAGTTGAAATTTGTAAAAACCAGTAAGCCAATTTTGATGAAACTCGGCATACTGATGTCAAATATAGAGATCTAAATAGTTTGTTGAAAACATTTCTAAAAAACGTTGTTTTAACTGTGTTATTGCGATTTTAAACTTTCTATAGTGAACTTTAAATTGCAATAACTCAACCAAATAAACCTTTTTTAAAAATGTTTTCAACAAACTATTTAGATCCCTGTATTTTACTTTAGCATGGAAAGTTTCATTAAAATTGGCTTATTGGTCTTTAAAAATTTCGACTTTGAAGATTATATGGGAAACCGAAATGCGTTAACCCTTTATGATTTGACGACCTCCGTGGTGGAGTGGTTAGCACGTCGCGCCATGTCTGAGGTACCGGGTTCAATTCCCGGTTGGGCCAATTTAGAGAAAATTGATTTTCTAAATTGGTTTCGAGTCGGGGTGTTTTTCTATGTTGATGTATATTTATCCGTTAACTTACCATATTAACGAGTTTCAGAAGAAGCTTATCTTGGGCTAAATAATTGGTGTGAGCGTAAACAAATTTATTAATTTATTTATTATTTTTTTTTAGATCGGATGTTGATAAAGTAGTTGTTGACATTGAATGGACGCCTTTGGCTATCAAAGTCAAAAGTAAATATTGTTGATTAATTACGGCGGGCTGCATAAGTTCATAATAGCTTAATTGGAACAGCACCAGACCTGAATAGTCAGAAGGGTGCGGGTTTGAATCCTGCTCATGGATTTTGTTTCAAAATTTTCTAATTTGTGCAGTATTGCTCTTTTACCGGCTTATTACATACATATAATTTCGACTATTATCCCCAAAGGGTTAGTCAGAGACTAGGCAATGAAGACAGCAAAAGCAATCCTCTACATAGTCCACTTTTCACTAAAATAGCGACTGCGCAAGTAATCAGCGTGACAGGTGATGTCTCCATCGCCACTCTACGCTGTTGGATGTCTATGCAGTCTTTAGTCCATTAGTTTTTATTTTAAACTATCCTACACTCACACCAATTACGTAGCCCTAGAGAAGCTTCGAAGAAACTCGTCAAATGGTTACTAGACAACGGTTAAACATACAATACTTAAATACATACTTAATATACATAGAAAACACCCAGACCCGAGACAATTTAGAAAAACCATAATTTCTAAATTGACCCGACCGGGGATCAAAACCGGGACCTCAGAGATGGCGACACCATGAAAACCGGTCGTCATAGTAGTTACCTTTAACGACACCCAAGGGAAGAGAGGGTGTGGTAGTATTCTTTTACCGCAACGCGAGGCGGTTATATAACGGCTTAATAACATAAATAAATATATTATAATGTGGCGTTCTGACCTGTCGTTGGGTCACAACGCTCTTTTGTTCTATATTAAGCTGATAACAAAGCGTGCCTACGTCAAAAAGGTTTTAATTAGTACTTTAACGCGATAAGAAAAGGGACAGATAATGTTTACGAGATGCTGTGGCTAATAATTCAGAAGAGATACCCTGGTTTGTGTTTCGTATTAAATCAGTACTTTGCATTTTGTTGTTACAGAAATTGTTCTAACTCTTTTTGACGTGACAACGTCTTAAATTAGGTTGCGGCTGGGAGTCACTTATGAAAAAGTGTAACGCTCGGTAACGTTACGATGAGTCACCGAACGAGAGAGAGGCCCGCCGAATGCCTTGCGTCTCTCTCCCACTCAACTATGTTTTAAATATAATTCTTTGTTTAAATAAATGTTTTAAATTGTTACTATTATTTCATCCTTCTTCCTACTATACGAATGAATATTCACATTAAAATTATTTTACCACTCAAAGTCGTTGTCACGTAAAACTTTCGCCCGTATACCGACTTTACAGGCAACCAATTTTTTTTGGTCACTTAGTCTTCGTCTCACCAGGCCCCTATTTCACCACGTCGACAAGTGTCAGTGACATATGTCGAGTGACAATAATCAAGCAACAGGTGACATGTGACAATTTTTAAAATTATTTTCTATAGAAATGCTTAGAAACATGACAGTCATTTTGTTACAATTGTTATAATGGCAAATAAGTTGGGAAACAAGAATTATTTTTCTCAGTCGACATATAGATATGTCTGAAAATTTTGACATGAGATAAAAGCTATGTTACAATTGTAAAGTTTCGTGGTTAACATACGCGTATTTTCAAAATGGCTCTCCGTGAAAGTAGTAATGACGATAGTGATAGTAACAGTGATTTTGATGACTTTCCATATAGATGATAAAGAAAGAATTAATTTTTCTTTTAAACTTACGGATTTTGCGATTAAAGAAAAATTCCGTGTTAGCAAAATCAGTGTAGAATATGCAATAAATAGAATCGGTGCATGTATGGAAACTTGTTAAATACTAACTTACTACAGTCCTTTTTCTCCAATTTTGCCACGTTGTGTCTTTTAGATATTTTCAATCTTTGTCATATATGTACTTCCGTTTCATTCAAACGTTGAGCTATTTCTTTCCATTTCTTAATTTTCATGTCCAATGTCAATTTGTTATTAAAGTTACCAAAAAGCACAGATATGCTGTCGGAATCAATTTTAAGATTGACATCTTTATCGTTCTTATTGTAATATTATTGATTAAATCAAACACTTAAAAATACAGGCACGAAGTGACTTGCAAAATGGTGGGAAAATATTTAATAGTCTTAAATAAGTTTTTATCAAAGACAGCAAAGGCTATTTTGGTATGGCAGTTATTGAGAGACTTTTCGATTTTAAAAGACTTATTGATACATTTTCACCTTTAGGACAGTCAGTCGCGACAATTATTTTTTGACAATTGTCGCACTTGTCAGCGTGGTGAAACTGACCACTTGATAATTTTCATCTTTTCTTGACAATTGTCGCACCTGTCGACGTGGTGAAATAGGGGCCTGATGGTAAGTGACGATAAGGCCGAAGGTGTAAGAGCTTCACCTGAAACCCTCAACCACTGAGGAACTGGCTTTCTTATCTCTAACTGTCGGAACACCAATTCTATTAACATTGTAGTAATGGCATTATACTTTTAAATATGTGTGTTTAAACTCTATGTATTCAGCGCTTTGCATTATTTTCTATAAATTTTCATAGATATTTTAAGAATTTCTCACTTTTATGTTTAATGTTATTGTTTTAACAATTTGAATGCAAATTTTGTCTCAAACGAATTCTGCTCGTGGTAATTTTTTCACTTTTTTAGTTTGTAATTTGCTTTTATTTTGTATTCGCTGTAATAATATCACTACACACGATGTGTACACTGTTTGTTAGGTTATTGCCTAGCTCAGCCTGAAATGCCAAGTATGTTGTCATATTTGACTGTGACCTGTATGTGTACCTAAACCAAATAAATAAATAAATAAATAAAGCAAGGTAAATATAGCTCTTATGCGGTCCCACCGATGGGAAAAGCTTGCATCATTGAAATCAAATATCCGTAACTTACTTATATACTCGTACATATACATAGGTACCTACATATAATTACGACTATTATCCCCGAAGGGTTAGTCAGAGACTAGGCAATGTGGACCAAAAGCAGTCCCCTGTCCACGTTTCACCAAATAGCGACTGCATATGTGCTCAGCATGACAGGTGGTGGGTGAGCCCATCGGCGCTCTATGCTGTTGGATGTATGTGTAGTCTTTCGTCCGTTAGTCGCCTTTTACGACGCCCAAGGGAAGAGAAGAGGTGGTAGTATTCTTTCACCGCTACGTGTTGGTACGTATTAACGTTACTTGATTTCACTGATGCCTGATGATTGAAATCATGTTATTGATGGGTTAGTATTAGTATAAAGTTATTGGTTGTGCAAAAATGACAAAAAAATTATGACCTCCCATACAAAACTGTCCGATCAGCTGACGATAATAAGTAACACTGTGAGAATAGTATGGGAGTCTTTTTTGTCATTTTTGCACATAGGTTCCTTGGGAAAAGCTGTTCAGTTTCATGGGTGGAAATCACCCTTAATTTCTTTAAAACGAATAAAATTAAGGGTGTATAAAACGTACGTGGAAACTCGACCTTGGCCTTATCGATTTGCTCATAGATACCAGTTGTTATTTCACATAACAGCCAATTAGTAATATCCTATTAACCCTCCCCCTCGGGGTCTGGCATTGCGAAATTTGCTTCACACGCACAAACACATACTTACATACAGATTATTATGACTATTATCCCCAAAGGGTTAGTCAGAGACTAGGCAATGAGGACTAAAGCAGTCCACTGCCATAGTCTACTTATCAATAAATTATAACTGCACATGTGCTGATTGATGATTCTGTCGGATGTATGTGCAGTCTTTAGTCCTTTAGTCTTAATGAAGATAAAGCACGATGAGTTCCGAAGTAAATTTACAATTTAAGTGTTAGTACACACAGGGACTAGGTAAAGGTTTGAAATATTAATATTATTATCAGGACGTATGGAACAGTCTAGTTATAGTAATACACTATTTACTAGTTACAATGTTTTCGTAAGGATAACAATAAAGAAAGAGCTTTTTCTAGCTCCGCGGATAAATTTGAACTGATTTTTACATTAAAACAGAGGCTAGACAGAGAATGTTAGTTTTTATTTGAGTTTTAAATAAAATTTTCCACTAGATATAGAAGAATGTCATTCGGAGAAGAGATCAGAAAAACAAAGAAGGCTTTAGCTGCCTCGTTACTTATTATTCTTTATATGAGCTGCTACACAGACGGCTCCGCCGTTATACCATACGGCAGACATAGACACAACACTACTTGAATAAAAAAAAACATAAATACGAAAAACTAAATCCGAAATAGACTTCTTGACGGGAAAGTGAAGCGTCATGTCTGCAGTTTTGTTTTATTTTCTATAATTTGTGTTTTGTCGAAAATTAATGTGAAATAATGGTGAACGTTAATTGTTCGTGAGTGTGCATGAGTGACTAATAGCAAAAAAAACAAAACAGTGCAACATCACTTTTCAAATTCTCTCAAGAAGTTCGTGTGAGACCTCAATAAAGTCCCACAGCTTTATTGAGTCTATAAGGGGTTTGGGGGAAAATCATTTACTATTAAACGTTCATTATCACTCATTATCATCCACATATTGTAAAGAAAATAATAATTACTATTATATCTTATTTGACACTGGCTAAATGTGCTGATCGCACGAAGCCATTGTTAAAAAAAAACTAATTCCGAAATACACAATAAATATTTTGGCAAGGCTGTGTTTTAATGGGTCTAGTGTATTATTAACAAAACACTACCAACTCATCTCTTCTCTTCGGTGACGTAAAAGACGAGGACCGCAAACTGATAAAGCATCCAGCAGCTTAAGGCGAGTCACCGAGAATATGCGGACAAAACTGTTTTGCTAGATCAAATGGTTTACCTATGTATTTACTATTGACATAACAGTCTCATAAAAAATATACAATACACTAAAGGATATTGTTGCGCGATAAGATGTACTTTACTTGGTTATAAAAAGGCCAAAATAAAAGTCTAAAACGGATGATTTCATACTTTTTTTTTAATATTTCATATTTATTTTGAAGTACTACAGAGAACCTGCTAATTCATTAAATCCTCTAAAGTCTATATAAGGTGACTGCTAGAAACTTCAAGGGCTTCAGGTCAAGTGTTTTAAACATGACAAAAATGACAAACAGGAATTCGTTTTTTTTTTCAATATCATATCATATTCAATAGCCATATCAAGAAAAATAACGATTATTTACAACGCGCAGGCGAGGGGTTGACCCGTCCGCGTTGTAAATAATTGTTATTTTTAATTGTTTTTAGTTTATTTTTCTTATGTTAGTGCTTTAAAATAAATTAGATACTCAAGGACTATCCAATTAAAATTCACAAAACGAATTATTTAATTAAAAATAAAAAAAAACACAAAATCCTTTTTTGTAATTTTTGCCATGTTTAAAACACTTGACCTGACCAGCCCTTGAAGTTTCTTGCGGTTTCTAGCAGTCATCTTATATAGGCAAAATACCTATAAAAACCTATAAAACGCACCTATTTGCGGCGCTTTGCTGTTATACCCATCCCGTACCGTCGTACCGTCGAGAGAGCGAGAGAGAAGCACTCAAATGGACTCGGTTTAAAGAAACGGCCTCACTAATCTTCTATATTCACTTATCACGCTGAGCAGAGATGCAGTTGTTATTTGGTGGACTGGAATGAAAATGTGTTTCCTAATACTGTTTTCTCAATTTCAACAAGTGAAAATTTTAGGTTGACTCCACAGAAATCTGTGGTTGACTCTTTGACTTTTGACTTTAGGTAAGTAGGTAATACTTTATCAGAGAGAATTGTCCGCCCCAATAAAATTTACTTCAAAGCGTACATACAATTTTAAATTGGCCCCTAAGGTAAGGTATTTGACGTTACACCCCAACCCTCCTCTCGTCCATGGATTAGGCTTTCGAGCGATGACACGAGTGATCAGGGTCCCAAAGACCCGCGGTTGTCAGAACGTTGTAATAATCGTGTCACTGACTTAGGGGGGTTAGACACTTGGTCAATACCTTTTAGATTAGCTGCGGTGAAACCTTATTTTTATTTATAAAAACAACATTTGTCTTTCTGCCGTAATACAAACTGTCGTAAGGCAAAAGCAAATCGAAAATGTTATTTAGTTTCACGTAAAATATATCAAGTTATAAAATCAACTGTGTCGCGTTGCGGTGAAAGAATACTACCACCCCCATTCTTCCCTTGGGTGTCGTAAAAGGCGACTAACGGACTAAAGACTGCGTATAAATACAACAGCATAGAGCGGCGATGGGCTCAACACCTGTCACGCTGATTCCATGTGCAGTCGCTATTTGGTGAAAAGTGGACTATGGTAGAGGACTGCTTTTGCGGTCCTCTTTGCCTAGTCTCTGACTAACCCTTCGGGGATAATAGTCGTGAGTATATGTATGTATGTAGATAGCCGGGACATATCCTTTTGCTACGATTCTGACAGACTTCTTTTGCACTTGTGAATGTTACTATGCTATCAGCTCGTAAGTATATAGAGCGGGAGACATCGCAATGAGAGCTACCGACAACAGACTCAGCAAGGGCATTTATTTTCTGCCTTTCTTTCATAGCTTTAATTTAACATTTTAAAAACCCCTATTGATTAGGGTTGTTGAGGAATCCTCTTCCTCTTCCACATGTTGTGGAAGTTCCGCAGTTATTACAGTTCCCTTGCCGCTATCGCTTCCCCGTAAATGAAAGTTAAAAATTCCTCTTCCACTATCGCTTTCTTATAAATTAAGAGGAATTAAGGAGGAATTCAAATTGGGCGCGAAATCTCCGACCGGCAAGAAATAAATAACAAGTAAAAAAAATACAACGTAGGTACTTTGTTTTTATTAATAACTAAAAGTTGTATGTAAAAATTATTGAGGGAGCCCATTGAAAACCAGCGTCAGGCTCCATTGGACCTCACAAAATGCTGAATTGGCTTCCTTTTTAGCTGCGGCTGTGAGACATTGCTGTTATTTGTTGTGTTGAACTAGACGTTATCATCAGTTTATCTGGTGCACTGTTTTGAGTTTATGTACTTAGATGTGTTCTCTGTGTGTATGCATAATATTGTATATTTGTATTTATGTATGTAATTAATATGTATACGTGTTTATTTATAGGTGTGTATTTGTGTGTATTTATGTATAATATGGTGTATTTAAT
Source organism: Scoparia ambigualis (assembly GCA_963921215.1). Taxonomy (NCBI): domain Eukaryota; kingdom Metazoa; phylum Arthropoda; class Insecta; order Lepidoptera; family Crambidae; genus Scoparia; species Scoparia ambigualis. The sequence continues at coordinate 14,880,629 of OY992525.1, read as the reverse complement.
TCATATCATATCTAAACATATATTATCCCCTCGTAAAAATAGCGTTTGAAACTAATTGTAACTTTAAAAGTTATTGTGTTCCGAAAGAGTTCTTTTTAAGTTAAGTACCTAGTGGATATTTTTTCTAAATTGTAAAATGTGGATAGCTCTAATTGGCCTATGTAGTTGCACATTCACAATGTTACACAAAATTTATTGTTGGCTGTTGTTATCCCTAACAGAATAAAAATAAAATAAAATTTCTAATAAGTGTTCTCATTATAATCTGTTTTTTTTTTAATCTATGTTTTGATAAACTGTGATTGTTGTAACTGTCTCGTGTGTTGTAGCTAAATAAACTAGTTTTCATTTCATTTTATAAGTGTGATGAAATACACTTAATAATGCGCCTGATGACCTCCTTGGTCGAGTGGTTTGTACACCGGTTTTCATGGTGTCGCCATCTCTGAGGTCCCGGGTTCGATCCCCGGTCGGGTCAATTTAGAAATTATTGTTTTTCTAAATTGTCTCGGGTCTGGGTGTTTTCTATGAATAATAAGTATGTATTTAAGTATTTTAAGTATGTTTATCCGTTGTTTAGTAACCATTTAACGAGTTTTTTCAAAGCTTCTCTTGGGCTAGACAATTGGTGTGATTGTAGGAAAGATTTATTATTATTATTATTATTATTATTTATTATTATTATTATTATTATTTATTATTATTATTGTTTCATCACACTTTCCTTTTCTTCCTGTTCCTCATCCGCATCCTCTTTCTTTGTGATATACAATTCCTCTTCCCCTTAATCACATCCTCAACAACCCTACTACAGATCATACAAGGACGCTTCTTTTCATAGCAAATAGAACATGTAAATTATAATAGACAACCATTATTGTTTCCTGTAATTTCGCGCCTTAGAAATGCCGTCAAACCTTATTCATCTGTACAAAATATCTACAAAGTATGATAAAAAAACATCGTCCATTATCAAATACCAGTGAAAACCGCCTAAAAATCTGTTGCATCGTTTAGAAGGATATAGTGAAGCCACAGACACAGGAAAACGGTTACTTTATAATATACTAGCGGCCCACCCTTACCTACGTCTACGCTAACTTAGAAAGAGCGTCATAGTTCAGCCATTTAAACAGATATATCTACAAAATATATACAAAAACCATCCTCAGTTAACGCTCTATCTTTTAGTGAAAACCGCATAAAAATCCATTGTGTGGTTTAGGAGAATAGTGCGGTGCTACAGACAGAGGAAAATGGCGACTTTATGTAATGATGATGATACATGCATTATAAGATAAGACTTTTAACTATAGCATTGTATTGCATTAAAAGTGTTTTAACGGGACACACGAATTAATACATTATTTACGTGTCTTCGGTTTGTTGATAGGTGAGAGAAGGTGAGGAGAAAACGAAAACATCCGACATAATAAAAGACGCCAAAATAAAAAAAATAAAAAAGCAGTTATTAAGTGGAAAATTAGATCCCTTAAGAGGGCAACGCGCGGAGCCGCGCGATCGCAAAAACTGACATAAGTCTCATAATGAACTTCAAAGCAAAACCAATCATATTAATATTAAAATTAGAACAATTCTGCTTTGAAGTTTCAGACCTAGTAATTTGATTAGAACAATGTTTTTATTCTGCGAAATGTACAAAACTATCACGCGCTTGTGTTAGAAATTAAAATTTACTTTTTTAAGATGAGGGCGACCTGCGGAATATCAATACAAATATTATCATGTAAGAATGATTGTTTCATGCGTAAAATTAAGAAAGTTATCGAAGAAAAATGTTTTTAGGAGTCATTAGATTTATGTATTGTTTGTTATTGTTTAAACAATTTGTTTCAAATTTCAACAAGGCCACGACCTTGTGCAAAAATCAGGCTAACTTACGTAAGTTATTTTAATGTATTTAACTAATTCAGCGCATAGTACTTACAAGTGACTTAAAAATACGTAAATTTTCACAATTTCGTGCAGGATCCCCTTAAAGTGTTTAAAACAGTTATGTTGGGTATGAATTACCTATATAAAATGAATTAAATAAATTACTTAGTTTAAAAAAAAAATCATTTACTTTTATTTATTTGTTGCTGTTAATTGTACTTAAATTACTTGACCAATGACCTTGCGTATTTGGCAAATTACATAATTTGACGAACAGAGGATTTGACGAATTGCCAATTTGTCTAATTTCTGATTTGTCGATTTGACGATTTGACCAATATCAGACTTGACCAATGTAAACACCCGATTAATTTTGTAAGTAAGTAGGTATATATCTACTTACTGCTTGACGTTTCGGCCGCGATGCTGCGGCCGTGGTCACTAGCGAACTTTTTATATAGTTACATTAAAATCACGACTTTATCCTTGTAGAGTTAGTCAGAGACTAGGCAATGAGGACAGAAAAAGCAGTCCTCTACCATAGTCCACTTTTCACAGGTGCTCAGCGTGACAGGTGTAGAGCACATCGCCGTTCTATGCTGCTGGATTTATATGCAGTCTTTAGTCCGTTAGTCGCCTTTTACGACCCCCAAGGGAAGAGAGGGGGAAGTAGTATTTTTTTTTATTCTACAACGTGTAAGCGCTCGGCCTTCATCTCACCTGACGGTAAGTGAAGATAAGGCCGAAGGTGGAAGCGCGTTTCACCCGGAATCCTCAACCACTGAGGAACTGGCTATCATATCTCAAACTGTCGGAACACAACAATGCTATAAACATTGTTGTTATGGCGACAGACTTAGATAAGATGGTGGTAGCTAGCCAGGCGGACTTAACAGCCCTACCACCGACCAAACCGAGCACACAAAGAAGTACCTCACGCTGGAAGTCGAACCCGGGATCTCTGGGTCTGAAACCGGTGGCTTAGCCATTAGACCACAGAGGCAGTTAGTATTCTTTCACCGCTACACGACATTGCGGTTACTTTATAATGTAGTGATAATAATATCGTATGGGTTGATAAAATCGCTAGTCCTCTTGTAATACGCCCTCCCACCGAGTCCTTCTCTCCATTCTCGGAGTTTTGAACAATTAAACTATTCGCTAAGTGTTCAGTTATTACACAAAATTTATCTTTAACAAGCTTGTAACTTTACGCATACCCTCGCAAGAAACCTTTTAGTACATAACGTATATATACACCCTTTTACCGCCCAGCCACGACTTTGCCGCTGTGAGCGGAGTGTCGAGCGGATCCTATGACTATTGTACGTTAAACTACAGTAGTCTCAGTCAATGGTCATAGAAATGACGCAATGAACGAAGAATCAGCTCGCCGATCCGCTCACAGCGGAAAAGTCGTTGCTAAACCGATAAATTAAAATCAACGCCAAGTGGTAAGACGCTAGCCCCGATATCGGAGGTCCCGGGTTCAAATCCTAGAGCGGGTAAATTGTGTTTCATATTTTTTTGATGCTTAGCTCAGGATTGTAATCGCTATCCCGACACCCATCTATTATTGTTGTAGCAATGACATGATTGCAATGACGTAGGTCTTTGCCCAACAGTGGGACAGTACGTAGGCTATACTTTACTTTGCGTATGTTCTGCCTTTAGTCCGTTAGTCGCATTTTATAACACCCAAGCCAAGGAAAGAGAGGGGGTAGTAGTATTCTTTCACCGCTACGCGTCACGCGGTTAGCTTTACTTTACTGTAATCGAAATATTTTTGTAAATATGCGATAAATACAGCCTGATGAAATCAAATCCTAAATTAAAAAAAAAATTACGAATCATAATATATTATTTAAGCAAAAATCGTACCGCGAATCAATACAGCGTCAAGCGTAAACTAATTTTTTTTTTTGTATTTTTTAATACTATGCTTTATAAAAATAAAATTACTAACTCAACAACGGCTGTCCTACCAACCGAAATAGTTTTATCGAATCTTAACTAGCATTTGTTCTAAGTTAAACATTAATTCGGACCAATTTTCAAAGGCCAGTTTAAAACGTGGGCCTCGGGTAAACACCCTTTGATGTAGCCGCCTTTGTGCGGCGCCTTTTGATCTCTCTTCTTAGATATCGGAACCTAAAGTTTCAGTTGGAATAACCAATTATGTTTTGTGAGCGTAGCTCCGTGCGGTATATGAGCTTTTTCCTGTGAAAGACTTTTTCTTTTTTCCGATTAAAACGGAGTAGTCAAGTAGGTAATTGGTTTATGGAGATGTGCGTTGTTACTGTAACGAATATTATCCGCAAAGATTTAGTTAGACTACGCAATGGGGACCGCAAAATTACATGATAAAAATTACATAATATGATTTTGAAGTGATGGATGGTATCAACTATTTAAGAGGATCCTGCACGAAATTGTGAAAATTTACGTATTTTTAAGTTACTTGTACTATGCGCTTAATTAGTTAAATACATTAAAATAACTTACGTAATTTAGCCTGATCATTGCACAAGGTCGTGGCCTTGTTGAAATTTGAAACAAACTATTTAAACAATAACAATCATAAAAATACTTTGTTATTTTTATATATATTAAGATTATTTTGTTTTGTTTTTAATTAAATGTGAAATGTTAAAAGGTGTGATCTGTTATTTCTAATATATTTGTTGTACCTGTTGCCTCAATGTTACTGTGCATGTTGTGTTCTCCTATAAGTAGTGAGACTTTTAACACTTATTTATTTTGTTACGATATAAAATAGTTTAAAAGAAATACTATTGCAAGTAGTATTTATTTCTTTCGACTGTGAGGGTAGACTTCACAGTGACGTAATACCGCTGGCTTGCAGCGTAAATCAAACTACTAGGAAAAATTCAGCGAAATTTCTAGGGTCTCGGTAGCTCAGCGGTTAGAGCAGTGGACCGGCAATCCAAAGGTCGTGGGTTCGAATCCCATTCGAGCTTCCTGAGACTGGTTGATTTCTTTTTCTAGTAAAAATTTTATCCTACATTTATATAGCATTGTGAATGCAAAATTTCAACTATAAAGATAAATGTACTCATTGTTGGAGAACTAAATAAATAAAATAAACAAACAATACATAAATCTAATGACACCTAAAAATATTTTTTTTTGACAACTTTCTTAATTTTACGCATGAAACAAAAACTCTTACATGAAAATATTTGTATCGATATTCCGCTTAAAAAAGTAAATTAAAATTTTTAACACAAGCGCGTGATGGTTTGGTACATTTCGCAGAATAAAAACATTACTCTAATCAAATTACCTAGGTCTGAAACTTCAAAGCAGAATTATTCTAATTTTAAATAACAATATGATTGGTTTTGCTTTGAAGTTCAATAAGAGACTTATGTCAGTTTTTGCGATCGCGCGAGTTACGAGGTTTCGCTACAGCGCTACACACTGCTACGGATGGTTACGAAAACGTGCGGCTTCGTAGCTCGTAGTTGAGTTGTAGCCACACACACAGATAATGGTCATAGCACAACAAATAATAACTAGCGTAGTATGTTGAATTTGAAAATGGTTCTAAACTACGAAATAGATCTTATCTATTCTATGGTAAAACCATTATCATACATACACAAACGACATTATCCTCGAAGGGTTCATTAGAGACTAGGCAATGAGGCCGTGTCGTGTAGCAACTTTAAGGGGGTTTACGTATTATGGTTTCCCATACAAATTTCAAAGTTGAAATTTGTAAAAACCAGTAAGCTAATTTCGATGATACTCGGCATGCTGAAGTAAAATATAGCGATCTAAATAGTTTGAAAAAACATTTCTAAAAGACGTTTTTTTAACTAAGTTATGGCGACTTAAAACTTTCTATAGTGAATATTAGGCAGAGTTGTTGTGATTTAAATCGCAACAACTCAGCCTAATAAACCTTTTTTTTAAATGTTTTCAACAAACTATTTAGATCCCTGTAATTTGCATGCTAAATGCAAAGTGTCAATAAAATGGGCTTATTGGTCTTTATAAATTTTGACTTGGAAAATTGTATGAGAAACCGAAATGCGTAAAACCTCTTAAAAGAATACTGCCACCTCCTCTCTTCCCTTGGGTGTCGTAAAAGGCGACAAAAGGACTAAAGACTGCACATACAACTAACTGCATTGAGCGGCGATGGACTCACCACCTATCACGCTGAGCACATGTGCAGTCGCTATTTGGTGAAAAGTGGACTATGGCAGAGGACTGCGTTTGCGGTCCTCATTGCCTAGTCTCTGACTAAACCTTTTAAATAGCCTTGAATGAATGTACGTAAGTTTTATTAGGAGTTGTCAGACAAAGAAGCTTAAGCTTTAGCTTTATGGAACTATAGGTCTATAAGAAATATATATTCTGCTTATGGCAATATTTATGTACAAGACTGTTTGTTTCCTAAGTAAAAGAAAATAAAAAATAAAGAGTTTCAGCTTTATGCTACGAGGTTTCGCTACACCGCCTACGTACTGCTACGGTTTAGTACGAAAACGCGCGTCTTCGTAGCTAAACGTTACACACTGCTACGGATAGCTACGAAACGCACATCTTAGTAGATATCGTAGTTCTTTGCTTTGTAGCCAAAGATGATACATCCTACTAATATTATAAACGCGAAAGTTTGTAAGTATGGATGGATGTTTGTTACTCTTTCACGTAAAAACTACTTAATGGATTTGGATGAAATTTAGCATACAGATAGTTTATAACCTGTATTAACACATAGGATACTTTTTATCACGATATTCCTACAGGAACGGGAACCACGCGGGTGAAACCGCGAGCAGCCGCTAGTACATTCATATAATCACGACTATTATCTTTGAAGGGTTGGTCAGAGACTAGGCAATGAGGACAGAAAACCTAAAAACAACTGCACAACGTGCTCAACGAAGGTGCTGAGCCTGTCGCAGGTTTATGCTGTTGGATGTATGTTAAAGCGATACGCTTAAAGCGCTTCTAGAAAACCTTTGCGGTAGAGGACAACAGAAAAAGAACGACAAGCAGTGCACTAGAAACAAGCAAATATGAAATAAAAAAATAGAATTAAAATACTTAATATAAAAATAAATGTAAAAGCAATAATTAATTTTAATTTTAATAGCACGTGGGGAAACCCTTTGGTATCGTAAAAGACGACTAACGGACTGAACACTGCGCACCACGCATTGCAAATTGTTATATAAGTTTGAAAAGTGTCTCAGATGAACAATAATATTAGTTTAAAAAATCTTTTTCTTTTAAAATCTAATATGACAATAGCAAGTGGAGGTTTTGGGCTATAACCCACCACGTTGGCGCAATGCGGGTTGGTAGGTTTTAACGACTATAATCTTACGACAACAACCGGGACCAACGGCTTAACATGCCTTCCGAAGCAAGAGAGCTCGAGATGTTTTTAATGTACAGCATTGCGAAAGTTGCTTAGCGGGCAAGATTGCAAGCCGAACGCGGTAGCCGCTGCGCCATCGAGCTCCTCATTTGTGTATGTACGACTATGTTTAAAAGAATCTTAACTTGGTTTATATAATTGGTGTGAGAGCGAAAAGTTATTTTCAAAGTAGTTAAGTAGTTAACATATAGAACTCGAGTGTTGGTCGCAAAGACAAGGGCAGAGATCAAAGGGAGTATGGCCTTTGAGATCGGCTGCTAACAGTATGTTCTTAAGTCTCGAATGTCAGACATTTACTTATACACTAAACTACACTAGAAACTAGTTTATTTAGCCACAACACACGAGACAGTTACAACAATAACACCAGTATAATAACTTAGATTAAAAAAAAACTTAAGTATTTATAAACTCTTATTATAATAGCTTATTATAACATTGTCTCACGGCCGCAGCTAAACTGGCAGCCAATTTACCATTTTGTCTAGTCCAATAAAGCCTAACGCTGGTTTTCAATAGGCTCCTTCAAAATAAAAACAACAATTTAATAAAAAACAGTAAAATTAATAGAGATAACAGACAGTTTTCAGTTTATGTGATAGGTATAAAAACAGATTACTGAGTTTATGATTGCACGCCGCCAGCCCTGGCAGTACACGTGCGCGTCCAATTTGAGGGTTGAAGTCACACGCGTCCGTAAGTTTACCCTAGATATAAAAAACGAAGGAAGATAATATAGAAACGCAGAGCTAATAAGGCTCGTCGGTGATGACGCGCTTGTCGAGGCCAAGCACCAGCCTTGCACACCGACTTTACCACGGAGAGTGTGCCGGTGAGCTTTTTGAGCTCATACCCATCGCCCTTTCATCACCGAACCCCCGGACGTACTGAAGGATATCTTTCCCACCTAGTAGAAGTTCTACTATGTCGCACATGTCATCATTTTTGCTGCGCACTGGCAAGGAGTGGAATTGTCTGCCATCGTCTGTGTTCTCAAAAACTTATAACCTGAATGCCTTCAAGGCGAGAGTTAATAGGCATCTTTTGGGGCAGCTCGCTCCATCGTAGACTTCATCTACGCTCACCATCAGGCGAGATCGAGGTCAAGAGCTGTCTTATTAAGCATTAAAAAAAACCTTGAGATCCTTCAAAACCTAGGCCCTGAAAGACCCTGGGTGGTGTTAGGTAAACGACACTGTTTGAGTAGAGCCACGCTCCGTTCCATCACTAATTCGGCTCGCTGGGTCCAAAGTTGAAACACACCAAATAACATTAGGTAATGAATGAGTTATGCAGCAATTTGCCCATGTAATCATAATAAATACATACATACATAATAATCATGACAATTTATCCCCGGGTTAGGTTAGGGTTTAGGGTTAGTCAGAGACTAGGCAATGAGAACAGCGAAAGCAGTCCTCTACCATAGTCCACTTTTCCCCAAATAGCGACTTCACATGTGCTCAGCGTGACAGGTGGTGAGCTCATCGCCGCTCTAAGCTGTTGGATGTATGTGCAGTCTTTAGTTCGTTACTCGAATTTTCCGATACTCAAGAGAAGAGAGGGGTAGTAGTAATCTTTAACCGCTACGCGATCCGCTGTCCGATTTCTGTCGTCAAACAGTACTGTTTTACATTGCTGCGTTCTGGTGAGAGTACTAGATCAGGTTGCATTACAGGGCACAGACGCATAAGCACTGAGTAGCGTCAGGGTAACGCACCCGCGCGTGTTATCAGGCCTAGCGCACTCTGCGCTTTAGGTATGAAGCTACAAGTAGCCCACCGAACGGACGCCCGCGAACACCCTGCAGTCGTTAGAAGAGATAAGAGCTACGCAATAGTACGCGATAGAAAGAGAGGCAACTTCTAGGTGAATTTAACTGTAGGTATAGGAGCAGTGTGCGACCTGAATTGCACTTTATTGTGTCTTTGTAAGAGTCGTTATTTATTTAAATGACTTAGTAGAGTGAATCTTCTGTACTTGTACTATTATGTATGCTATGGTTATATAGGCAAGGCGGTTTTTAGCACCATCACAAGGGCCATGTGCTCTTTTCTGGGTCAGTAACATACAAAATAACATAATAGAGGTGGCCCCTAATCCGGGGTATTCCTGCAAAACTGATAAATTCTCGGACAATTTGTTGTGTTATTAAATTTGTGGATTTCTGGATTTATCCCTGGACGCTGATATTATGTCATGCGTGAAATTGCTTAACGTTGGTCGTTTTTATTGAATCGGGCAAATAATATAACTTATATTTTCTGTTCAGGATCGCGCTGTCAGCTACAGATGGCTCTTTGCAGGGTAATTGGATGTTTAAGTGGAATAAGTAATGATAAGTCCCCGTAGATTTAGGAAACGATGGTTTTGTAACAATATAGTAAGAGAAGGTAATAGATCTGTTTCTGTGGCCAAACTCAATCGATCTCTTCTCTTGGGTATCGTAAGCGACCGAACACTGCACACCACGCATTACAAATTGTTATTTAAGTTTGAGAAGTGAAAGTTTTAAAAAAACATATTTTTCTTTTAAAAACTAATATATCATGATTTCAGGGCAAAATGTCCGACTAGATATGAATTTCGTATCCAAATTTTTATTTTCGATTTCCCTGTCAACCCTATGTGGGCAAGGCCAGCGCCCAGCTCTGGGACGTTTGTAGGGTGATCATAATTAAATGGTAAAAAAAACACAAGCACTCGTCGCGAGCACAGCCAGCTCCCAAAGAATATCGGTTCAGTTCACCCGATGAAAAACCATTGGTCCGCAAAAAAGGTTTCAAAGAGCTCTCGGCCGATACAAAAAATCTTAAGCGGACCCTATTAAAGGTATCGATGTATAGAATTATTGCGAACTACTAATAGGCGACGTACGACCTTTGTAGTCACCGCCTCTGTGATCTTAGTGCCATCGGTAGACCCAGAGGTCCTCGATGTCCTCGATTTTAATGTCTAAATCTTGACACAACTCACCCGCTTGCGTACAGACATAGCAATACTTACACTACACAAGCAACACATTACACAACACACATAAGTATAACACTTTTTACACATCCTCAATTACTCACTCACTGCCAAACATAAAACATGTAATGTAACTGTTTCTGGTTTCCCAAGGGTCAGGTCTAGCCTAGTTTGGGAACCCCTGGTAATTAGGCGATAAGAACTTTAATTCATGTTTTATAAATATTGTATTTTATTGTAAATGTTCCATTTTTTCAATAAATTTATTCTACATTTAACATTTAAAATAAAATCACACTTACAGAAACGCTGCTTGAGACAACCTGGTGATATCATAATATTAGCAGTCCCGCGAACAAATTACGGAAAGCAAAACCTCACGTTCGAAGGTGCTCAGCTATACAATAAACTTCCAAATAATATTAAAAAAGCCAAAAGTTTTGGGGCAGTTTACAGATTTTTTAATACCTACCTATTATTATACAATAGTTGTCGCCATCAAATGTAATAATTTCCATGTTTAATGGAAACGAGCCATCAAACGCAAACGATACGTAATGGATCAGTTCTTGTTATTTTGTTTTCGTTATTCGAGCATTGTTCTTCAATGTTAACTTGTGATATTTATCTACGTGATTGTTAATTATTATGTAAACTTGCTACATAACCGTTATTCTTATACTTATTCCATCATCTTTGTGTATTTGGTTTGGTTGGTGGTAGAGCTAGCTAAGTACACCTGGCTAGCTACCACCACCTTATCTAAAGACTGGCGCGATAACAACCATGTTAATTCATCATCAGCCTCTAAACGTCCCACTGCTGGGCACAGGCCTCCCACGTGAACAATAGCACGTGGGGATATTAGGCCATAACCCACCACGCTGGCTCAATGCTGGTTGGTCGGTTTTAACGACTGCCATCTTACGACAACAACCGGGACCAACGGCTAACGTGCCTTCCGCAGCACGGAGGAGCTCGAGATGTTTTTAATGGTCACCCATCCAGCGACCCGCCATTGCAAAAGTTGCTTAGCGGGCAAGATCGCAAGCCGAACGCGCTAGCCGCTGCGCCATCGAGCTCCTCATGTTAACCATGTTAATTACAGTAAAATAATTTTAAATTTAGACCGTGACTCGTAGCGGTGAAAGAATACTACCACCCCTCTTCCCTTTGTGTCATAAAAGGCGACTAACTGACTAAAGACTGCACATGTACATCCAACAGCTTAGAGCGGCGATGAGCTCACCACCTGTCACACTGAGCACATGTGCAGTCGCGATTTGGTGAAAAGTGGACTATGGAAGAGGACTGCTTTTGCTGTCCTCATTGCCTAGTCTCTGACTAACCCTTCGGGGATTATAGACGTGATTATATATGTATTATATTTATGTCCCTAAGTAATTTTAAACTTCCTTTCCGTCTAGAGACGGAAAAAATAAAATTACTGAGTTCCTTGCCTGTTCTTCTTAGTTGGAGGCTCTTCCAAAATCCCAACTGCTGGTAGGTATATTCAATAGGTAGTTAAGATTAAACAAAATTTTAGTTATCTATTAATTTATTAGTTTTAACGTCAATAATTGCCTGTGAAAGTTTATATTGAATAAATTATTTGACTTTGATTATGAGTAATTTTGTTGAAACATGTGCCATAAAAAATAGTGGTTTGTATCTGGCCGTTACACTTATAACATACCTACCTATGCAACTAACAATTATTACAATAACTTCACAGAAATCAAACTTAGGGCCGATTTTTTAATTTTAAGATAAAACTTATACATCATACATATAAAATGAAATAGTTTTTCACGGATTAACTCTCGTTTAATTTACTATTTACATAGTTTTTTTTATTATCCTGACGTTTCGAACCCTTTACAGCTATCCTAATGGATGTGTGAGCAGTCTTTAGTCCGTTAGTCGCCTTTTACGACACCCAAGTTAAGAGAGGGGGTGGTAGTATTCTTTCACCGCTACGCTACACGATTATAATAAAACTTATTAAGGTTAAAGTATTACATTGACCAACTTGAAAGGAGAATGACCAAACCAGCCTATTAGATATCTATTGCGTTTTAATCATTCACATATCAAAAGTGTTCTTTTATATTAAAATGATTACTGTTAAAAAAGGTTTTCTATAGAACGCCGCATTAAAAGTCAAGTGATAAACAAATGCTAAACTGAACTGATAGTCATACGATAACAGTTGTCATAACCTCAAAATACCTAAAAAGTCTTAAAGCTAAAAATGAAGATAGCTTCAAACTCCCGCATGATATTGTAATGTAATTTTTTCTTCATAATTCAGAGCATTGCTGCTATTGATTACTATTTATTACATAAAGCGCTGTGTTACGCTAGCTAGCTAAAAAACTAGCCTAACTCCCATAGTAAAAAGGTCATTCCTTTGAAAATTATCATTATCATGTCTTTTTAGGAAGATCGCGTAATAAGTACTTTATCCGAGGATTGAAAAATCATACCTTACACCTAAATAAAAGCCTAACGTTACGCAAGAAAACATTATTCAACCGGTATCAAACAATTGGACCTCTGAAATTTAACGTCCACCGCTATCTTTCATATCCGATAATTAATATCCGAACCGTATCCGAATTCTGATTTACGATATCCGTACCTTACCCTAACGGGAGATATTTGACCCTGAGTTATTATCCGCCATTTTGTTACAACACGAAACGAGTTTCAATTGTAAACGTATCGTATTCAATTGGTAGGGATCTCTACCATCTTTGTGAGCGTAGTCCTGGGTTTGAGTCTTGGCGGGGGTTGGCTTTAAAATAGGTACATGTTTGTACTCAGTTTGGTGTTAGGGCTAGTTTTTGGACTTCTTGGCGGGAAAATGAAGCGTCTGCAGTTTTGTTTTTTTTCTAAAATTTGTGTATTGTCAAATAATGTGAAATAATGGTGGATTATTTACCGTTAAGTGTTCGTGAACGGACGTAACACCCGTATTCACTAACATTACTTGACTAAGCAAAGTAGAAATGCTATGTGAAGTAAGACATTTCTCAGTGCGTTTCGTATGACAAGCCTGGCTACCTTAGCTATACGTCCATTTTAAGGGACGCATAGCGCCGGTGGCCGCTCAAGTACTGTTTATGAATAGGTTTTTGAAACCCTGTGCTTCCAAGCGCACTGTGAGACCTCATAGTAATAAAAAATAAAAAGAAATAAAATAAAACTTCCCTACACTCACACCAATTATCTAGTCCAAGAGAAGCTTCGAAGAAACTCGTTAAATGGTTACTAGACAACAGATAAACATACATAAAATACTTATATACATATTTATCATACATAGAAAACACCCAGACCCGAGACAATTTAGAAAAACCATTATTTCTAAACTGACCCGACCGGGGATCGAACCCGGGACCTCAGAGATGGCGACACCATAAAAACCGCTGTACAAACCACTCGACCAAGGAGTTCGTCGTGTAATGAGTAATGTTTGTGGATACAGTGTAAGTGTTGGCACATAAAACAAAACAGTGCAACATCACTTTTAAATTTTTCTCAAGCAGTACGTGTGGGATCTCAGTAAAGTCCCACATACATACATACGTAATAATCACGACTATTATCCCCGAAGGGTTAGTCAGAGACTAGGCAATGAGGACAGCAAAAGTAGTCATCCACCATAGTCCGCACTTATAAATAGCGACTGCACATGTGCTCTGCGTGACAGTTGGTGAGCCCATCGCCGCCCATACTGTTGGATGTATGTGCAGCCTTTAGTCCGTTAGTCGCCTTTTACGACACCCAAGGGAACAGAAGGGGTGGTAATATTCTTTCACTGCTACGGGACCCGGTTAAGGTTCACATCTTTACTGAAACCAGGGGTTTCTCATCAACATCTAAGTTATGCAAAGTAAATATTTAGTAGTATCTTTTTTACTTGACACTGGCTAAATGCGCAGCAGTGCGACTCTCTAAGTTAAAGCCTTGGTAGCAACGGCTGCCGCAGCGCTTAAAATTGACTCTGTCTCTTTCATATTCATAGAATTGGAAAGAGACAGCAGATCACAGCCATGCGCGCAGCGTCTATGTGTCGCTTAGAGAATCGCATAGCTGACCGCACCAAGCCATTATTTAAACAAATATAAAAAAAATAATGAATAATACACAGATTTAAATGCGAGTCTACTACCGCTGTGACGGAAGCTTGTTTCTACTAAGAGCATATCAGCAAGAAACTTATCAGTTGTTTGCAACTTTGAAGGGAGTTATAATAGTTATTTGCTTTGAAGATTAACAGGTGAAGGCTTCTATCTACCAGCCTTATCGTGAATATAGGTTAACTGGTAGACATCCGTAGACATCCGCTTATTAAATTAACCGCTCAAATTTATTTTTACATAGGTTCATATAATGCATTGATGACCTCCGTGGTCGGGTGGTTAGCACGCCGAGTCTGGTGTTGCGCCATCTCTGAGGTGCCGGGTTCAATTCCCGGTCGGGTCAATTTAGACAAAAACTGTTTTTCTAAATTGATTTTGTCATTGTATATTTATACGTTATCTTACCATATTAACGAGTTTCAAAAGAATACTCATTTTGGTCTAGATGATTGGCTATTTGACAGTTGTAACAATAAAATATAAAATATGTCGGATATGGTAGTTTATAATTTATCGATAATTATCCAATAGTTATTTTTTATAAAGATAATTTCTAAATATTTTAATTTTACAAAATAAATTTGCGATCTTTCATCTGTGGATTACAAACCCGAAACACGGGCGGCCATGATTGAGCTTCGTGTGACGTCACATTTCACAAATAAATAAAATTTTAATGAAATGTGACGTCACCGGGCAATATGTCACGTGACCAACCGTTTTCGCGCGAAATCTGAAATTAATGAAGAAAAATATGTTGTTATTTCTATTAAGAAAGCTTTTTCGAGAAAACGATTATTGTACGGGGTATAAAATAAGCGTTTGTAATTTTTAAAACACTTTTCCAAAAACTGTCAAGTAGCCAGTTGGTGTAAGCGTAAACAAATTTAATTTTGTTTTATTTTAGTTTTAGTAAGCCACTAATACCACACAGTGGCTATATTTTATAAATAAACACAAAATGGCGGAAACGGTGTAATACCTTCCGCTCTCGGGCAGTTAGTGAATTATAAATTTTCATTTGGTATCACCTGGTGCCTTGGATGCGTGCCAGTAGCTGCACACACCTGTTACAGAAAATATAAGACGGAAACATTATTATTAACTTTTACTTTCAAAAGAATTTACACTATAATGAAAAATAGTACGTACTACCTATGAATGTGAATGAATTCATTGTCAAATCTATGTTTGTATTTTATTAATAAATTATAATTATTTTCAATGTTAAATTGTTTTGATAGTCAAGTTTAAATATTGTCAAAAAAGTTAAAAAAGAGTGGGGTCTCTATAAACAGGCATTTGATATACATAACCTTCATCCAATAATAATAAAAATAACGGCTAAGTTTCTTTTTTAATATTGTTTTATATTCGAAATATGTTTTTTTATAAAATATTGTAAAAAATTGCTTTAGAACTAAATTAAATATAAAGGGCATACTTACTTAATAATGATAATAATAATATTTATTTATTCAAATAACTTGATCCATGTGTTTGTAACAGCATTCTTATTCTAATATAATATGCCTACAACTATTTGCAACTTCGATTTCTAAATTTTTTTGAATTATTTCTACATCCTATAAAATATATATACAAATAAAAAGTGTGTACCTAACAAGGTATGATTGCTTAAATAGTTATCTATTATACTTTGTTAATGTACATCCTATTAACATTTACGATGTGGCTCTCGAGATAATATAAGTCGTTCAAGCTACAGTATTTTAATAGGAGTCTGTGGATTTGTCACAGCCAGAATCTAGGTCACAAGTAATCTAGATATTGAAACTATCGACGATCTTGCAGCGTCGTTCGCTCGAAAGCACTATTAGGCTAGACTTCAATCGGAGCGTACATTTATACCTAACCGTTGGTCGTTCATGTTAGTCACTCACGGCTATTATCCCCTAAGGGTAAGACAGAGACTAGGCAATGAGACCGCAGGCACAGTATAAATATAAGCTAAAGCAGTACGGAAACTAGGCCCTTTTGTTGTTTTGTATACCTATGCGCCAATTGAGCGTTAGGGTTGTCCTTTTATTTTTGCAAAATTGAAAAAGTTTTTGTTTAGTTAGCGCTGTATCTCAACTAGTTAGCGCTTTTTTCTGAGATAACTAGCAAAGCATTAGGGTAGTCACTTTTAATTTTTATAAAATTAATAGGTATTTTTTTATTATTTATCAAAACATTTATTTGGGTTCTATAATGCTCAAATAATCGAATGAATTGACTAGTTTACAAACAAAATTCTGTAATTAAAAAATCTTCAACATTTTAAGAAGTTTTCGTTAATTATTATAAATTACTCACTGAAAAATACTTTCGCCTTTTGCGACACGTTCGAAAAGCTATATTATTACATTTTATATATTAAGTGCCTTACAAATAAACACAGAATAAACTTCGAATAGTTATTCCGTATTTTGTTCCTGTCATGTAAAGATATTTTCAAATTAAAGTAAAAGAGACAAAACACGAAATAACTATTCCGACCTTATTATCTGTTTATTTGTGAGGCACTTAGTATAAAAAATTCTTATACTAATGAATAGCTTTTTAAATAAATTATCGGAAAACATGGACACAGCACTATAAAATTGATTTTGTCTACTTCTTTGTAAATTAATACAGCTACTGATTTAATTATTTATACAGCCGAGTTCAAGCAGCCGTAAACTACGCAAGACACTCGCGGCATTTTTAAAAAATTGCGCGGTCAGCGCACGCAATACAACTCTTCTCGACGCGGCACGCGCTACTGAGAGCACTGCGATGTCCGCTTAGAGGCCCTGTAAAGACGTGCGTCTGTGGGCGTGCGTCGTTTCGAGCGTTTGTACGTAGCTTCCTTACTGCTTTAGCTTATATTTATACTGTGCCGCAGGTGTCCACGTTTCACTAAATTACTACTGCACATGTGCTCAGCGTGATAGCTGGTGAGTCTATTGCCGCTCTATGCTGTCGGATAAATACATGTGCAGTGTTTAGTCCGTTAGTTGTCTTTTACGACACCCAAAGGAAGAGATGGGATGGTAGTGTCTAATAATGTTTTGAAAATGTCGTTACTTCTCTATAAAGCTGTGGAGTTTCTTGCGCCCATTCTTCTCCACAGCTAAAGGACGTTCTGAATGGGCGGGGTGAGTGGGTGCCTGTGCCTACCGATCCTTATATAGAAAAAAAAAATTTTTTAGGCGATTCAAAAATGCTTTTTATTAAGTTTACTTGAATAAAGAGATTTTGATTTTGATTTTGAATGAGTCGCAACTAACACATCACTGCAGCACAACATAATATCTTGTAGTAAATAGTAAAGCTAATAAAACATAAACTTCGAAAGGTGGGAATCAAATCCAGGTCCTCCGCAATTCGCTGAATTTTTAAACGCTTTTGAATTTGTTTCTATAGCAACCTTGGATTTTACATACTAAGAGATTAAAACTATTTTAACGGGACCTAACACGATTACTTTTGTTATTAAGTATATACCTTACTTACTGCTTGACGTTTCGGCCGCGATACTGCGGCCGTGGACACTAGCGGACGATGTGACCACGGCCGCAGTAAGTAGATATATATAGGGTCTTCCAATAGGCACGTCCGAACTTTGACAGTTGGTAGCGGCCATCTTGTTGAAGCTACATCTGTCAAATTGGTTGTCATTTATTAATTCTGTTTTGCCAAATCATCATGGATAGCTATAGCATTCAACAACACGTGCAAATAATAAAATTGTTTCATCAAAATGAGTGTTCTGTTCGGGCAACGCACCGCGCGCTTCGCCCATTTTACGGTCGCCATAATCGTCCTACCGAGAGGACTATTCGTCGTGTGGTGGATAAATTTGAGTCCACTGGTTCGGTAAATGATCGACCAACACCCGTACGTCAACGAAACGCAAGGTCTGCCGAAAACACACGACGAATAGTCCTCTCGGTAGGACGATTATGGCGACCGTAAAATGGGCGAAGCGCGCGGTGCGTTGCCCGAACAGAACACTCATTTTGATAAAACAATTTTATCATTTGCACGTGTTGTTGAATGCTATAGCTATCCATGATGATTTGGCTTATCAGAATGAATAAATGACAACCAATTTGACAGATGTAGCTTCAACAAGATGGCCGCTACCAACTGTCAAAGTTCGGACGTGCATATTGGAAGACCCTATACTTACTTACAAGGTCCCATTAAAATAATGCAATACAACGCGACAGTTTAAAGTTTTATCGTAAGAGATCTAAATCAAAATATTTTAAAATATCTTAAACATTCAGTTAAGATAAAACTGCTAGATTTCGTATCGTTATCTTTGAGTTTAATTGAGCGTTATTAACGCAAATAAAATCAAACAGTACAAATAAAAAAAGTTTTAATCAAAAATATGAGCAAACACAGAATGAGCGGGAAGCACTGACAAATAATAATCGTTCCCGCGCAACGCATAGTTTGTCCAAAATGTCGGCGACGTGACTTATGACATACTCAAAATGGGCAGCAGTATGTTTACTTTGTAACATACATATAATCACGACTATTATCCCCGAAGGGTTAGTCAGAGACTAGGCAACGAGGACAGCAAAAGCAGTCCTTTACCATAGTCCACTTTTCAAAAAATAGCGACTGCACAATGACATGTGCTCAACGTGACAGAATATGGTGAGCCCATCGCCGCTTTTGCCGTTGGAAGTATGTGCAGTCTTTTAGTCCGTTAGTCGCCCTTTCAGACATCCAAGGGAAGAGAGGGGGTTGAGGTATTCTTTCTTTATGAATTGAATTGAATAATTGAAATAATGTTGAGTACTTATATTTTAATGAATAATGTATTTTGAATATTGCATGCCATTTTATTTCAGCAAAACATGATTGTGCTATTGATTTTATTATTACCACCAATGTATACAATGTTTTTATGCAAAAAAAGAATTTATTATTACTATTATTATTATTTCACCGTTACGCGACCCGGTTAGGGTACTTTGTAACATTATTATTTTAAACTATCAGCCCGACCGCGACTACCAGACACCGTACCCCGTGACGAATTTTCAAAAAAAAATATTTCACACACATCTTGTCCTGACAATTAAAACACAACAAAAAAAGAATTAGCTAAATCATAGGTAAGGCCGTTCTGAAGTGATGCGCAAACAAAATTTTGTTAATATTAATGTTAATAATATTTATTTGTGTAAATTGCATGCCTGATCATGGGCAAACTGTTGATACTATTTTTTTAAGAACTTGTTACACAGTTTAAGTAATAAATAAATTCTATTCTATTCTATTCTATTCAAACTTTTCGGCAATTGATTTATATTAATTAAGATAATGGCTTCGCGGGTGACGCATTTTTTAGTAGAAAAAAAAAGAATTCGAATAATTTACTGTTATAATACTTCTTTCTACTGAATATCCCAGATTAAATATATATGTTAGGAATAAATCTAAATGTTAGGTAACAAACAAAGTTGACGTTAACGTTGTTAGTTAACTGGTTCGTTAAGTGCCTATGAAGGGTTATATAATAAACTATTAGTTATCAACTATTAGGTTTTGACTTATTTTTTTATATTACACTAGCAGCTGAATGTACCTGGCATGCGTTGAAATGCCACAATTTTCATCGATTTAGCTTTGAAACTGACGAAGTTTCATACAAACTTACCCCCCTTTTTACACCTATAAAAGGCGAATTCCCAAAAACACCTTCTTAATGCACACCAACACTATAAAAGGAAGCATGGTATAGAATTTCATGTTTTTATTTGTAGTAGTTTGGGCTGTGCGTTAATTTTGAAATCTGACTTAATGGCTGACTGACAATCAGTCATTAAATCAGTTTTCCTTTTTATAGATTTATGAGGATGACACACAAACGAATGTGGTGTACAAAAGATAACATACTGTTTGCTCTGTTCGCCAGCGCACGTGATCTGAATATTACTGAGTCGCCATTTTGACATCGCGCCGCGCCATCCGACGAGCTGTCAAATGGAACGGCGGCCATTTTCAATTTGGACCGTCCGCTTACGAAAGAATGAATGTATTGTGAGCGGAGCGAACGTGAAGCGGGAATCGACAGATCGGTTCGTTCGTATCCTTTGTGTGCTTTCAAGTTTAGTTACGGATAATACTATATTTAGGTCACCTGTTGAAATACCAGACGAAATAGAATTTTTATTATTATCGAGCTCTAGGAGTCCTTGTCACAGACGAGGGGATAAGTACTTTAAGCATGAACCTATATTACTAGTACATGTTCATGACTGTAGGTTCTTTTTTTCTTTCTAAATAATAATAAAAGTAAATACCTTTTTAGTAAAGCTTTTTATTATAAATTACAGTACAGAATACAGTGTTCGCAGCATTTCATAATAATGATTAGCACATTTAGCCAGTGTCAAGTAAACCAAGCTTTAAGTTATATTTTCTTAGCGGAAAGTAGTTGATAGTTAGTGATAATATGAATGTTTAATGGTAAATGATATTCCCCAAACCCCCTTAAGTTTCAATAAAGATGTGGGACTTAACTGAGATCTCACTCGGACTTCGTGAAATAATTTGAATAGTGATGTTGCACTGTTTTGTTTTATTATCCACGTTCATGTACACTTGGTTATCGGTTAATTATCCACCATTATTTCACATTAATATACACGATATTAATATTTCATTATGTTATTAACATTACATTAATATACACAATATTGTTTTCTGAGGTTTAAGCAAGCACTACACATCGAAATGAAACACTTTTTTACGGATTAACTCGCGTTTAATTTACTATTTACATAGTTTCTTATACTATTTATACTATGTAAATAGTAAATTAAACGCGAGTTAATCAGTTAAAAAGTGTTTTATTTCAAAATATACACAATATTAATATTTAACATTAAGAACACAAATGTTGACATGAACAAAATTGCAAACATTATGCTTAACTTTCCCGCCAAGAAAAAAGTCCGACAACGCCTGTAAAGTTAAAAACTATTATCCTCGAAGTTCGTCAGAGACTACGCAATAAGGACATCAAAACCTTATAGTCCACTTTTCACCCAATAGTGACTGCAGTTGTGCACAGCGTGACAGGTGGTGAGCCCATCGCCGCTCTATGCTGTTGGATGTGTGTGCTAGCGATGCGCAGAATAACTCACTGTTAAGAAAAGAGTGATTACATCTTTTATATCCAAAGATTTACATCACTCTTTTATATCTTTAACTCTTTAACTCCCTGGCTCAGATATGAACGAAATGAGCTAGGGAGTTAAAGATTAACTTAGTTGAATATGCGTACGACAAGAAAGAGAATTAGAACAACCATCGATATTTTTCACACCTCTGCTTCCCAATTTAAGAAGCAAGTGAGTTTATTTATTTAATTTGTAACTGTTTGGATTTCTTTTTAGTAATTAATTATTACTATTGGTGGAAACTTAACTGATATAATGTGTAAACTGTATTTGTTATTCTTCAAACAAACCGAATTTGTGCCTTATTACAATACGTGAAAAAGTGTGAAAAATGAAAGATTTATTTACCTTAGCAAAACTACCGTATAATATAACTCGCACTACGCATGCACGGGCAAAATATTCTATCTCTTTTTTACTTACAACCTAGTCACATCTTTGTTTCTTTCTATTCTCCGCAATAAGTTTTGACCAAAATACATCTTAGCTACATGGATATAAAGATATAATTGGTGTTAAAGGGATATACGGAGTTAATCACTCCTTGCCTGGGATACTATATCTTTTGCGTTTGTCACTCCTGAGTTACACATCGTTAGTGTGTGCAGTCTTTAGTCCGTTAGTCGCCTTTAACGACACCCAAGGGAACAGCTACGCGACCCGGTAGAAAAGTACAGCCACATAATACATATAAACAACATTAAAAAAAAATACGGAATTAATCAATTCAATTCATTCTTTAGTTATTTGTATGTTTTAAAAACTAACTTCTATGATTTTCTAATATAGTAGAGGATCCGAGTATACAACGACCTTCACTGAGCCGGTTAATGGATGAAAAGTATTTTATATCAAATTTAATGTGTTCAAAAATATATTGCGGGTTGGCTGAAATAAAATAAATTAAATATTTAATTATTTTTTTTTAAACATTGCACTTGTTTGGATAATACTCGTAGATAAATTACATAGGTACCAATCGAAAGTATGAAGCCTATAGAATATGCAAACGTTCGGTTGACTTTTTTTTTTCCTGTCATAACATTGGGTAGGCAGGTGTAAACATGTAAGTCAATACTAGTAATTTGCAACCGTCTGGTTAAATAAATAAAATGTATGTTAATATGAAGATAATCTCATTACAAACACACACACACTAAACAAGTGCGATGAAAAAAAAAATATTTTTTAATATTAAATTTATGATTAAAGATACTGGACTGAAATTTTCAGTCAACCCACTCGCGATATATTTTTAACATATTAAATTTGATATAAAATACTTTTCATCCATTAACCTTCTCGGTGAAGGTCGTTCTATACTCGGATCTTAGACTAATACTTGACGTTGTAGAAGGAGAACAGTAATGCCCTTGCTGAGTTTGTTACCAAAGACGTACTCCCCGCTGGGTCTAGTCATCGAACCCTGGACCTTTGGGTCTAAGACCGGTAGTTTAACCACAGACCACAGAGAGGGTTGAAATACACTGGCCTGCAAAAATAAGTAACACACTTTTAAAATTGCGATAACTTTTAAAGTCCACGAGATAAACAAGACACACAAGACTTTGAAATGTTACTAATGTATAATTTACTATAGTTTCAAAGAAAGCTGATAAAATTGTTATAAAACGTTTTTTTATTTTAAATCTCTAACTTCAATGGTTGGAAAAAAATGAAATTTTAAAAGTGTGATACTTATTTTTGCAGGCGAGTATATCATAATCATAAATCTTTATTGCTAATATACATAGGCTTATGTCCTCGAAGGGTTAGTCAGTGACTAGGCAATGAGGACAGCAAAAGCCGTCCGTGCTTAGCTTAGAACGCCGTGAGTCCATCGGCGTTCTAAGCTGTTGGATGTATGTGCAGTTAGTCCGTTAGTTAGTTTTATAACACTCAAGGGCAGAGAGGGGATGGTAGTGTTCTTCCACAGCTACACGACAAGGTTAAAATAGTTAAATCGTAATAAAAAAGTCTGTTCGCGGCTTAAAATCAAAATGGCTGTCTCAAAATTTCTAATGATTCGTACCTTGATAAACTTCTGCAAATACATTAAATCCATTATCACAAGTGAAATTATACCTTCCCCCTTTTAATTTAAGGTTGGTTCTTTATTACGGTCGCCAAAGGATTGTAATTTATGCGGCGAGCAGCCAGAACGCACCTCTATATTTTTGGGTGAATATTTTAAAAAGTTACTAGGGATAATTGTTGGACTGTAGATTTGGACATCTGCGTGCTATTGAAGGGGAATTGATGATTTCTAATTACTTCGTGATCGTCCAGCAATGAAGCGCCTCTTGCAGACAAGTAGCAAACGCTCTTTGTCTATTCGTTAGGGTTTGTCAGTAGTACATTGGTAGAATTTTTTTATTAATTCGATTTACCAATGTTTGTTTACATTGTTTCTATACAGATCATACATACGTTGTAAAAAACACTTACAGGTAAATACAACATGCATTTAAAGCTAAATTAAAAAATATATATATATGTCTACAAAAAATTCCCTTCCCATTTTATGCAAAACTATTTGCATTGCATTTCAACACAACAAACTTTCTATTTATTAATCTATTCCGTCACAATGTGCTTCACAACGATGTGATGGGGCTTATCACGTTCACGCGAACATGTCAATATCATAGGTCCATACGCTATTGCACATCATTTTTCCATACTTACTAAAGTGGCGTCTAATTACGTTGTGCATAAAGCTGATGAAATCAGTACTAGTGTCCATTATTATTATTATTGTTATTATTGTCAGCCTATTTTGTCCCACTGCAGGGCAAAGGCCTCCCCTCCTTCTTTCCACTTTTTTCTGTCTACCGCCACAGTGGTCCAATCTGGCTGATATGCGTCCAGCTCGTCACGCCATCTTCGCCTCGGTCTGCCGCGTCGCCTTCTAGCATTGGGAGGTACCCAAACGGTAGTGGCCTTGGCCCAAAGTTACTCTGGCATGCGGTAACCCGGCCCAATTCCATTTAAGTTGGGCAGATTTTTGAGAGACGTCCTGAACTTTGGTCCTTGAGCGCAGAATTGAGTTTTTTATACGGTCCGTTAGGCGGACACCCAATATACTGCGCTCCATTGCCCGCTGGCACACCTCGAGTCTAGACCTCTGCTGAGCCGTCAAAGACCATGTTGTGTGTGTGTCAGTGTCCAGTGTCCATTGCATTGACAAAATTGAAATATGGTAAATATTGGCCATTTTGTGAAGTAGTCATTTTGCGAAGTAGCCCTTTCGAGACTCGTTTGGCATTTTGCGAATTAGGCATTATGCGGACTAAATTAATGAAAATCCATCCATCCGGTGAACTCTCAGCTATGTTAACTTGAGACTCGCATACACATAAGTCAATCAATTCACTCGTTATATTCAGAACCGACATCATTACAATCATTATCAATTTTCCGTCAATCCCCATGAAATTGGAATTCGCAATTCAATATTCAGCTGTCTGCTCTCGCGGAATCATGAATTTTTTAAGCTTTCACGTATTGTGTAATTATTAATAGACGTTCGTTGGTAATATGGAAGTATTATTGTCAACGTAATTAATTTACTATGTTGTGTGACAAAAAATGTTTTCAAAATTATGATAACTTCATAATAATGAAAATGAAATTATGATATCTTTATTGTTGAAATTTTGCATTTACAATGCTATATAGATATAGGATAAAATGTTTACTAGAAAAAAATCAACTAGAGACTGGTTGATTTTTTTTCTGGTAAACATTTTATCCTATATGGAATTATTAGTCAATTTTTTATGTCTATTCAATTCAATTCAATGGTTTATTCGATTCTAGCTCAATAAATAAGCAATCATGGCACCCAATGATGGCTGATGTGATGACCTATGTACCACAACAATAATAATTTATTTATTTATTATATTTATACTTTATTGCACAAAATCAAGTACAAATCTCCGACTTAATGCTAAAAACATTCTCTACCAGTCGACCAGTAAAAAGAATGAAAAATAGAAGATAAACGGCGCAAAAAAGATCCCTGATAAATATTATCATTTAAATATGTCAAGTACGCATAATATTTAAAGACATACTACATAAACAATATTTATTGTATTTCTGTGACTTGTTAATTTGTTCAAATATTGTATAATTACTTTTTGTACCGGTTTTAATTAATAAATCCTACTAATATTATAAACGCAAATGTTTGTAAGAATGTATGGATATTTGTTACACTTTCACGTAAAACCTACTAATGGATTTGGATGAAATTTGGCATACAGATAGTTTATAACCTGGATTAACACATAGGATACTTTTTATCTCGATATTTCTACGGGGACGGGAACCACGCGGGTGAAACCACGAGCGGCCGCTTGTAAGTAATAAATAAACAAATCCAGTATTTGCTTAAAAACGTAACAACCTAGGACGGAGTGGTGCAAGCTATTTCTCACTGTACGTTACTGGCAACCGACCAGACTTTCACATTATTTCATTAGTATGGATTAGGGTGGGATGGAGACACCCTCATATTTTGTCCTTTTCACGCATTGTCTCCTAGATTGGTAAGCTTTTAGACTGGCTGCGCGGATATATTATTTGCGCTGCGAATTCCTGTTTACGTAGGACAGTTAGTGTTGTTTTGGAAAACTCAGCGATCTAGAGTAGTTAGGTAAGGTTCGTTTTACAGCGGAGGGTATTATGTAGGCTTTTTGTTATGGAATGAAAGGAAGGGAATTTTCTAATTTTTATTCGTCGCTGTAAAGAAATGCCCTTGCTGAGTTTGAATCTGAATGTCTTTTTTAAATATTACCTATATAACTTTTACACTCTAACACCAACCTTCTAGCTTAAGTTAAGCTCTTTTTGAAACTTGTTTTTATTAGTTACATAACGGATAAACATATTTTTATTACATCCTACTAATATTATAAACGCGAAAGTGTAAGTATGGATGGATGTTTGTTACTCTTTCACGTAAAAACTACTGAATGGATTTGGATGAAATTTGGCATACAGATAGTTCATAACCTGGATAAACACATAGAATACTTTTTATCCCGATATTCCCACGGGAACGGAAACCACGCGGGTGTAACAGCGAGCGGCCCCTAGTACAACATATAATCACGACTATTATCCGCGAAGGGTTAGTCAAAGACAAGGCAATGAGGACTGCAAAAGTAGTCCTCTACCATAGTTCACTTTTCGAATTTCGAAGTTCAAATATCGACTGCACATGTGCTCAGTTTGTCAGGTGGTGAGCCCATCGCCGCTCAATGCTGTCAGATGTATGCGCAGTCTATAGTATATATAGGAAGAGAGGGGGTGGTAGATTCTTTAGGCGTATTGTAATACGCGCGTAGGACGTACATGTTCAAACAAGTCCGCACACGAAGCGTTGCTGCAGCGAATCGTAGACACCTCTTCGTGGGCGGACTTGTTTGAACATGTACGTGCTCATATTGCTCTCGTCCTACGCGCGTATTACGATACGCTTACGATACGACGTCGTGTGCGAAAGCACTCGCGTGTCGCGTTCGGGTGAAAGCATACTTCCACCCCCTGTCTTCCCTTATGTGTCGTAAAAGACGACTAACGGACTTAAGACTGCACATAATCCAACAACATAGAGCGGCGATAGGCTCAACACCTGTCACGCTGAGCCTATGTGCAGTCGCTAATTAGTGAAAAGTGGACTGTGGTAGGGGACTGCTTTGCTGTCTTCATTGCCTATATAGTCTCTGACTTACCATTTGGGGATAATGGACGTGATTATAATACGTATGTATGTTTTGGGAGCGTTGTTGTGCATCTAGTAAGAATAGAGAAGACATAAAAATATGTAACCGAGGCCCGTATATACACAAACGATTTGTTCCCCCGGTATCGATTCCCTGCGTATCGACCTCCCCCGGTATCATTCCCTGCGTATCGACATCCCACCGTATCGACTTCCCTCTGTATCGACACCCGCCGTATCGACTTCCCCCGGTATCGATTCTCTGTGTATCAACTTCCCACGGCATCGATTCTCTGCGTATCTACTTCCCCCGGTATCAATTCACTGCGTATCGACTTCCCCCGGTATCGACACCCGCCGTATCGACTTCCCTCGGTTTCGACCATGAATTGGCTAATAGTATAGTGGATGAAACAAATAGTTTAGTTTGAAAATGATCAATATAACGTAAATAAATATAACAGTTTATTCAGTCTTTATCAGATTAGAGGAATAGTCAGCAATAGTAGTTAACACACTTGTGACAGCCTTTGACCTTTACGTCTTTAGGAATAAGAACCATTGACTGTCGAATATTTATCCCATTCTGCTGTGGACTCGTTACACAAACAATCCACTAATCTGTCATCTATCCGATTGCTCAAGTGTCCGATTCGCGAGATCGACTGGGACAGAGACGAGGACAGAACGTCTGATTGATTGTTCCGCTCGACGGATTGATGGGACAGGTCGGGGGGTGTGTGACCTTTGCTGTCACGTGTACTGTATCACTTATTGGGTGATATCGAGATGACGGTTTTTGCTTTATTTAACCGCCTGTGGTCTTAAGATAAAGGTGAATTCATTTTATTTGCTTTTGTCATAATCTCTTTATTCAAGTAACATACTTAAAATCACAACTATTATGATCCTCTAAGGATTATACTCCAGTGACTAGGCAATAAAACCGCAAAAGCAGTCCTCTGCTATAGTCCTCTTTTCACCAAATAGCGACTGCACATGTGCTTAGCGTGACAGGTGATACATCTAACAGCCATCGCCTCTCTATGCTGTTGGATGTATTTGCAGTATGTAGTCTGTTAGTCGCCTTTTACGACACCCAAGGGAAAAGAGGGGGTGGTAGTGTTCTTTCACTAGCGACACGGTTATTCAAGTAAACTTACTAATAAGTATTTTCGAATATTCAAATAAAAAATTTTATTTGAATATTCGAAAATACTTATTAGTAAGTAAACTTACTAATAAGTATTTTCGAATATTCAAATAAAAATTTTTACCTACAACCTACTCAGGATATAACCTTGTTGCGTAGCGGTGAAACAATACTACTACCCTCTCTTCCCTTGGGTGTCGTAAAAGGCGACTAACGGACTAAAGACTGCACATACATCCAACAGCAAAGAGCGGCGATGGGCTCACCTCATGTCGTCTGATCACATGTTTAGTCGCTATTTGGTGAAAAGTGGACTATGGCAGAAGACTGCTTGTGCGGTCCTCATTGCCTAGTCTCTGACTAACCCTTCGGTTAAAAGAGACGTGCTTGTATGAATGTGTAAAATGTCATATTTCCCCGCATTCCTATCACACGATCACACGAGGCGAACGTCAGCAGTTATGTTGATGTTTCTCAAATGCGTGGAAGCCTCCCCTCTACCCCCTCCCCCCATTTGGTAATTGGGTCGCGCTCGATCCATTAAGCCCTGATTTCGCTGTATGTATGAGCGTGGAAGCTACATACTAAGTGGATTGTACCGATCGCCGTCAGTGTAGATCAGAATCGAGTGTCTCTGGTTTTGATGTATGGAGATGTATACATATAGTTGTATCTAACATGTTTTTTTTAATTCTACAACGGGTAAGCGCTTGGCCTTCATCTCACCTGATGGAAAGTGACGATAAGGCCGAAGGTGGAAGCGCGCTTCAACGGAATCCTCAACCACTCAAGGAACTGGCTATCTTATCTCAACTGTCGGAACACAATAATGCTATAAACATCGTTATTATGGCGACAGACTTAGATAAGATGGTGGTATCTAGCCAGGCGGACTTACCAGCCCTGCCACCAACAAACCCGAGCACACAAAGATGTACCCCCCGCTGGGAATCGAACCCGGGACCTCTGGGTCTGAGACCGGTGGCTTAACCACTAGACCACAGAGGCGGTTGAACATCAATAAATGTAGTTTACCTACATAAATAGATTTGAGACGATTATACCCAAAGGGTTACTTAAAGACTAATCAATGGGGACTACGGAAACAGTCCACTGCCACTAGTGTTGTCCAGGACTCGGAGTTTTTAAATTAGGACTTAAAAGTCCTAATTTAAAGACTTACTCATTTTGGCAGAGCTCGCGAGCACGCAAGACTCCGACTAAAATGAGTTTTTTTTTAACCACTCACTCTTGGATTTTTTGACACTTTTTTGACAGTAACTGTCAACGTCAAATTTGACAGAATGGAGCATAGACTATGCGATATTGTACGATAACAATACATAAGATGAACCACAGAACCGAAATATCCAAACTTGTTCATACTAAAGTAGTCTGTAAGTCTATGAAAACACGGTACAAAGTCAAGTGTGTTTTTGTAGGTGCGGTCTCATGCGACCGCTTGGGGTTTGAGGGGTTTAAGAAGGAAGCAAACGAGCAGGCGGGTCACCTGATGGGGAGTAATCACCGCCGCCCATGGACACCCGCAAAACCAGAGGAATCGCAGGCGCGTTGCCGCCTTTTAAGGAAGGAATAGGAATTGTAAGAGGGGGGGGGGGGATGGGCCTCCAGAACCCTCACTGGCTGGACGAAACACAACAGCACCAAGGAGCATTATTTTACGCCGGATATTCGTGATTACGCCGGGCGAGCCGGCCCAATGCGTGCTGCAACGCAGCGTGGCTCTACCACTCTGAGTCCTGAGTTCTGAGTCTTGAGCCATTTCGTCGAGTCCTAATGCAAAAAAGGCCCTTAGCCTTTATTATGGGACTCAATATCTTAAAAAAACCTAACCATTTTAATTGTATAATAGTAATATAAATTTTGCTAAGGCGTCATCCGGCTCCATGAGGTCCCAGATCACTCCAGCAGCAAGTGAAGGATTTAGTATTGTTTTTAGTGGGTATGCCCCCTGCGGAAGCTGGGGGGAGAGCTCCACATAACCACCGCGTCTCCCCGGACAATGAGTTTTCCGTAGTTAAAAAAAGAGGCGTCACCTCACATGGCACCAGGCATGTATTTTTCCCTTCAAAAAATTATGGTAAGTACCTACCTAACTCTTCGATCATTATGATCGAAGTAGTAACTCTTTAAACTTCTTTTTTCTTCTAGGGCCACTCGTCGCGTTGGCTCGCTTGTGGAGGTGGTTGACAAACGCCTATATCAACAGAATGGATATGGAACTTACTGTTTCTAAAAGACTTCGGCACTAGCAATGAACTCGTCATAAGAGTCTTTATTTTATTGTAAAAAGACTCGAGTTCTCGAGTCATATTGTAAGGACTCGTGAGTCTTATCACTAGCAAAAAGGCTTGAGCTCTCATTTACGAGTCCACTCTCAAAAAATCGAGTCCTGTTCCTAAAATAGGACTTAAAGAACTTGAGTCATGGTAAACACTAACTGTTACAGTCCACGGCATACCAAATAACAACTGAATACTGTTGGAGAGAACTGAATAATGCTCGGTAGTGTACGACTCTTGGTTTATTTATTTGTTTGATATTTATTGCACAAAAAAAACTGCAAATGGCGGACTTAACGCCACAAGTTCCCGGACACAAAGAGTTAGTCAAAGACATTTTGTACAAAATATATGTATACAAATTATATAAAAATTGCGTGGTCTAGAAGGAGAAAGCTTGGCCGCAGACTCAGGAAAACGGCGACTTAATTTATTTATTTATTTATATATTATTCACTTACAACTATCATTACAGGTTTCCTTACCTATATACAATAGTGCAGCCACATACAAGTTCACGATAACAAGGAAAATCTAAACAATAATTAGATTAAGGGCCGGTTTTTCAACTGTCAGATGAAACCTATCCGTCTGTCAAAGCATTACACAACCATTTTGAAAATGTGTTGTCATATCATGTCTTTTCTTTCTTTTCAGGTGACATTTTTCTATAAATTTCATTCATTCATTTCCAGCCCTTCTCAACCCACTTCTAGGCATAGGCAGGCCCTTCTCTGTCTATGCCATTCTTAACTTTTAAATAATGTACATACATACTTATAATCACAACTATTATCCCCGAAGGGTTAGTCAGAGACTAGGCAACGAGGACCGCAAAAGCAGTCCTCTGCCATAGTCCACTTTTCACCAAATAGCGACTGCACATGTTTTCAGCTTGACAGGTGGTGAGCCCATCGCCGCTCTAAGCTAAGATCTATGTGCATTCTTTAGTCCGTTAGTCGCCTTTTACGACACCCAAGGGGAGAGAGGCACTCGACACGGCACCTTGCTTTAGTGTGGCTTTGACATTCGCGCGTGTGGAGCGGCGAAAATAATTCTTTAATTCTTTTCAAAATGTACACTTAGACGTTTACTACAATTCAGTTGTCAAGTAAGTAAGTGAAATAAATTGTTATTCAAGTAATTATTATGTAGTTATATCGTATTATTAGAATAGAAAAGATATTTTTTCAATTATTGTTATTGACAATCTATACGCTAACTTGATAAACACTACGTTGTCTTTGACTGATCTGGCGCTGTGGCGCTGCGATGTCTGTCTGTAGATTAGACGACATCTAAATGTATAAGCGCTGCAGCAGCTGCAGCGAACTTTAGGTCTCTCATTCCAGAATTTGAACAAGTGGTTTGTATGAACGTTCTGTTGTTCTGTTGCAACAGCAAATGTGGAGATTTAGCTGTAACCCACCGCGCTTGCCCAATGCGGCTTAGAGGAGTGTACTTCTAGGTCAATGGTTCTATGTTGTTGGATGTTGTGCAGTCTTTAGTCCGTTAGTCGCCTTTTACGACACCCAAGGAAAAGAGGGGGGTGGTAGTATTATTTCACCGCTACGCGACACTGTTTCTTAAAAAACAATGAGCGTTAATAACGAAAACACCTTCAAATATTTCGAGCCTTCCTAAATAGACATACTTTTTCTATTACCACCGTACGTTCTTGCAATGACGAATCTTACAATGACGCAGTGTTTCTAACAAACTTCATTGTTTACTCTAAGCCCGTACCTAGTTAAAATGTAAGACAAAATGTGAATGCAATGGAACTTGCCACCCCCAAAGGATTAATTTTAATTGGTTTCTCCCTACAATTGATGCTTTTTCGTTTCGTACGAATCTCAACCTTGTACTGTTGCAGCTGAACTGAATTTTGCGCGACAATCGCAATTGCAAATGGATTAGTTTGCTGATTTAAAAACAATAGTTTTAGTTATTGTTCCTAATTTTATGTTTTACGCTAACTCATAATCTCATTTGAGGATAAAGAAATAATCTCGAAGAAAATAGAAAAAAGAAAATACCTACAGTTATTAACAAACACACTCATACAATACATGATAATACAAAGAGTTATATAAATAAAATTATTACACAACAGAACCAAAAAATTAAAAATCTATACTTAATATTATAAGGCTGAAGAGTTTGTTTGTTTGTTTGTTTGCTTGAACGCGCTAATCTCTGGAACTACGGGTTTCAGTGTTAGATAGCCCATTTATTGAGGAAGGCTATAGACTATATATCATCATGCTTAAATGAATGGGAGCGAAGCACCAATGAAGAATGTTTCAAAATAGGAGGTTTTTTTCCTTATGAGAGCTTCCGTTGCGTGCGCTGCGTAAACGGTTAAAGTTTTGTAAAAATCATGTATCACAGAATTGTTTCCCTTTAAAAGTTCTAAAAAAAAAGTCTGCGACCGCATGTGTCTATCTTTTAAGGTTGGCTCACTATAACCTTTTTTAAGCTAACCAAATTTGTTCTAAAATAATGCATAAATTTGCGAAGGTATTTAATTTAAAACAAAATTGCCCTTTACATGATTCGATTTCAATAAATATCTTAGGAGACAGCACAGTTTTGAAATAACATCGCAGCAAAATAATGATTAAGTAATGCGCGCGCATTTATGATGTGCAAGGCCGGCGGTTTTCACCTTCTAGGCAAACAAAGCTACAACTACTACAACGCTAACGCTAACTTTAACCAGAGGGTTAAAGTTAGCGTTAGCGCAAAGTAACTATTCCACGCGGACGAAGTCGCGGGCAGAAGCTAGTAGTATTATAAAATGACGGCGAGGGGCTCGTCACCACTAAGCGAAAAATAATGCAAAAAATAATGCCATTATCAAAAACACCCAGTATACTATTTTTTATGCCAAGATCATCCTGTAACTTGGAAATTAGCACCGCGGGCTTCTCTTTCCATAACTTTGAAGTTGTCTGATCTCAAAGCCATTATAGGCTTTTATCGGTATCTCATACAAAGTTCTAAATTTAATGGCGCATTGATGTGAAAATTATTTTTCAAATCAATGAACCAACAACAATGAAAATGTTTAGCAGACGTCAATACGGTAGATAGCATAAAAAACGAAAGTGGTATAACAATATGAGAGTAGATGAAGCGAAAGAAGTGTGGAAGGTAGAGTCTGATGCTAACACAGCATTTGGAAGAGCTAAGAGTTTGTAAAAATAGAGCTGAAAAATAGCCAAAACTTTCAGTAAAAATTAAGACGGCATCTGTTAAAAGGGCATGTAAACATCATATAATTAAATGAAAAATAACACAAGTTTGCGCATTTAACGCAAACAAATCTCTTCCTCGTACCTCTGAACTTTGAGGGAGCTCTTCTGTCAACCAACTCGACTATTGGAATCCTTGGCGTCGATATTTCGAGTAACGTTCACTTTTGAGGTCATTTGGCCTTCCGAAGGTAAAGCTAAATTTGCTTTGAAAAAACCTTTGTGTGCTTAATAGAGCGGGTCAGTATTTTACACCGGCCCACCGCTTACAACTGTACAAAGCACAGGTCAGGCCGCATATGGAATACTGCTCCCATCTTTAGGCCGGAGCACCCCAGTACCAACTCCTTCCATTCGACCGCATTCAACGCAGAGCTGCTCGAGTTATCGACGACGACGTGGTTATTTCAGGTCGGCTCGATCCACCGGCTCTTCGGAGAGACGTTACGTCTATCTGTATATTGTACCGCATATATCATGGAGAGCGTTCTGAGGAATTGTTTGGCTTGATCACTGCCGCTGATTTCCTTCACCGCACTACACGCAATCGACTGTCATTACATCCACATCACCTTGATGGATGGCGGTCTACTACACTATGATTTTTTAACGAAAATTATTGCCCCAAACTAGAGTGCTGTGGAACTAGCTCGCGGCTGCGGTATTTCCGGACCGTTACGTCTACTTAAGGATCTTCGAGAAACGAGCCTATTCCTTCCTTAAAGGCCGGCAACGCGTCTGTGATTCCTCTGGTTTTGCGGGTGTCTATGGGCGGCGGTGATTACTATCCATCAGGTGAGCTGCCTGCTGGTTTGCCTCCTTTTGTTTTTTTTTATAAAAGAAGGAGGCCAACGAGCTGACACTTCACTTGATGGGAAGTAATCACCGCCGCCCATGGACACCCGCAAAACCAGAGGAAGCGCAGACGCGTTGCCAGCCTTTAAGAGAAGAATAGGTTTAAGGAAGGAATGGAAATTGTGAGGGGGGGAGGGGCCCCCGCAACCCTCACTGGCCGGACGAAACACAACAGCACCAAGTGCCATATTTCACGCCGAATATTCGTGAGAGGGTGGTATATCCCCGGGCGAGCCGGCCCAATGCGTGCTGCAACGTAGAGTGGCTCCACCACTGAGTCAGTGTCACTCATTTAGCACCACCCAGGGTCACGTGTGGGGTCTCAAGGGTAAACCTGTACATTGAACAAGTAGGCATTATGCCACCGAAATGGTCGCCGATCAGCTTATTTTATTCTCACTTACTTCATTAGAAGGATGGTCTATTATTTTTTAATTTTAACATTCTCAATTCAGTTCCATCGCTCGAATGGTAAACACGTGTCGCGCTATCACTCACTTCTTTCCCTTAAAGTAAGTATAAATGTCCATTCCACCGCACTAAAATATTAACAAAACGTTACCCAAATTGTAGGCATGTTGGCTTGTCACTTTGAAAAGGGTAAGAACCGGCCGTTTTGCAAAGTGTCAAATTTACTGACTGCTACATAGCGGTATTGCCGACTGCGAACGCTTTGTCAGTCACGCTAATAATAAACGTGATGAGATAGGTGTGCTCAGAATGTTTGGTTGTATACAGATGATAGATGAAAAACAGACCAACGTAAAAAGTGTACCTATGAGAGCTGTGTGCTGGCGGGTCATAATTCAAAGAATAGTTATAATCTATCTCTTCCTTGGGTGTCGTAAAAGGCGACAAATGGACAAAAGACTGTACATACCGCGTACCATTTAACCGCCTCCGAGGTCTGGTGGCTAAATGACATTTTTTTTTATTGTTAATGTCGTTGCTTCTGTACGCTGTGGTATATTGAGCCAGTTCTTTGCCACGGTTAAAAAATTATGTCCTGATTGGGTGGCAGGTTAAAAAAGATTTGGACAATTCAAAGTACTTATTAATAGAGTTTATTAAATAAATATATTTTGAGTTTGAGTTTGAGTAAGCCACCGGTTTTAGACCCGAGATCCCGGGTTCGACTCTCAGCGTGAGGTACTTCTTTGTGTACTTGGTTTGGTTGGAGGATTAACTAGCCTTGTTAATTCTGCCTCGCTAGCTAACACCATCCTATCTAATAAAGGCCATGTGCTTAGTCTTAGTGAATAAAACAAATAAATCCAACGGCATAAAACGGCTATGAGCTCAACATATATTATGCTGAGCACATGTGCAGTAGTCATTTGGTGAAGCGCGAAATTGGTAAATGCCCTGCTACTAGATTAAGAGCTTTGACAAAATTTTTACGTAGCCTAAATCAAAGGAGACCCGGCGTTTTATGCTTAAGTTGTATACTTTTTTAATTTTTTAATCTGTAATTCATTATCTGGCAATATCGTTATGTCAATATGTTAACAAAATGTCAGTTGTACAGCCGTTACCTGTCAAATTAAACATGACGTGACGGCATTGTTGACATTTCAATTTTTTTAAAGCAAAAGAACTATGGTTTATGCAGCCATGTTAGACATTTTTATAGTTACATGTCTGCCTTTTGAAGACTCAGTGTTTCCATATTAAAAAAAAACATTAATAATTAAATAACTCTTATCCGCCATTCGATAAAAATAAGTTAAAACTTGCTTTAGGTAGAAAATAATATTAGCTTTACTTTATGACCAAATTCTGTCGTATACAAGTTTAGCATTTTTTCTATGGAAATTGCCGGACCTCCTTTCTAAGTTTTGTAGGCAAAACAATAAACAGAAATAGGATATTATTTTTGGTTGTAAGTCAACACCAATGCAGTAATTCATTGCAATGCAATTCAACTGTGCGACAGATTATTGGTAGATTCGTAAAATTGTTCGCAAAATTGAATTGCACAGAACGTCGAATAATAGCAAAATTATGAAATGTCGAAAGCGCTGTTTTTCAATGCTTCTTTCTGTAAACTGTTTGTAATTATACAAATAATACCAAATCTTTATTGCAAACCATGTTTATGTTTTTTTTAATTTATTATTTTAACTCAATTACATCATCACAGTACAACATTTAAAAACCTCTGAGGTTTATTATTATTAGGTACGTAATAGAAATTAATAGTTATTAGTCTCTTCGAACACAGCAATTAATTAATACTTTACAATAGACTTCCACAATATTGTCTTGATAAAATTCCAGTACAGTGGAATTTCTCAAAGGTACCTAATTTTCACTCAGAACAGAAAATAGGAGAGTAAATTTTTAATTCAAGACCCGCTTGATGTTTGTTAATAACGCTTCCTCGTAGGGAAATTAAAACATTGTTGTGCTTCGGGCGTGTTTGCGGAGGCGAGTACTGATGGTTTTAATTTATCTTATTTATAAACGCAACTTTACGCGTCGCATAGCGGTGAAAGAATACTACCACCTCCTCTCTTCCCTTGGGTGTCGTAAAAGGCGACTGATGGACTAAAGACTACAGATACATCCAACAGCATAGAGCGGCGATGGGCTCACCACCTGTCACGCTAAGCACATGTGCAGTAGCAATTTGGTGAAAAGTGGACTATGACTGCTTTTGCTGTCCTCATTGCCTAGTCTCTGACTAACCCTTCTGGGATAATAGTCGTGATTATAAATA
Source organism: Scoparia ambigualis (assembly GCA_963921215.1). Taxonomy (NCBI): domain Eukaryota; kingdom Metazoa; phylum Arthropoda; class Insecta; order Lepidoptera; family Crambidae; genus Scoparia; species Scoparia ambigualis. The sequence continues at coordinate 14,842,961 of OY992525.1, read as the reverse complement.
TGTATGTATCAACGCAACTAGAGTAAATGAGAGCAAGCAGAGAGAAATATAAGTAGGGGACGTCCACCGGCCAGATGGGGCGATGACTTAAGACAGTAGGTTGCACACGGAACAGGCTAGAAGAGGACTGAGGCGAATGGCATAAACAGAGAGGCATACGACCAGTTGTGGGTTGAGAAAAAGATGATGGTATACACTACTTGTATATATACTATACTTGTATATATGTAAGTACATAATGGATAGAAAGAAAAAGACTAATCGAAGAGGCGATCGAGTGAATAGGACAGTAGAAATGGAAAGATGTCGCCTTACTATAATTCGATTCAATTCTAAGCTCACTTCGACCTTCACATCCTGATCAAGTTTGACCTTTGTGATTGCGTAGAGTCGAATTTAGAGAATGAGTATTTCATATTTTACTCCGCATTCAGTTACTCATTTACAGCAATTAGTCGCATAATTAATTAAGTCGCATAATGCGCCTAATTCGCAAAATGCCTACTATGTCTGTTGCAATGCACTGTTGATCTGAGACGTTCTCGTGAATGGCCACGTCGAGAGTAGGTACTCTAAGCCGACGAGTATGCACAAACAATGCTATGAGAGTGGAGCAAAACTAGTGTTGGTCTCTCTCTACCTCTCCGAAGAAAGGGCATGTAGTATGAATATACTATTCACGACTAGTATCCCCTAAGGATTAGTCAACTACTAGGCAATGAGATGATGATGTATGAGCATGTCTTTAGTCTGTTTGTCGCCTTTTATGGCACCCAAGGGAGGCGATAGGTTGGCAGTATTCTTTAAAAATGTGCCTCCACTCGTATAATCACGACTATTATCCCCGAAGGGTTAGTCAGAGACTAGGCAATGAGGATAACAAAAGCAGGATCTACCATAATCCACTTTTCACCAAATAACGACCACATGTGCTCAGCGTAACAGGCAGTGAGCCCATCGCCTCTGTATGCCATTGGGTGTATGTGCAGTGCAGTCTTAGTCCGTTAGTCGCCTTTTACGACACCCAAGGGAAGAGAGAGGGGTGGTAGTATTCTTTCACCGCCACGCGACACGGTTATTACCTACTAGATTATATTTATTATGTTTAATTGATAACACAGTCGATTGAAACCGCCCGACCTGCCCCCTTACTCTTGAAACCGATCGGTATTGGATCGGATTGGTATTGTGAAATTTCGTACTCCTAAGTTACGATACCATAGCTAATATGGATTTATATTGCGCGGACCTAGAGTGAAAAAATACAAAACTCAATGCCATTTAGATCACCCAATATGAATCCAAATTAGCGCTGGTGTCGTAATTTAAAAGTACGAAATTTCACAATACCAATCCGATCCAATACCTGTCGGTTACAAGAGTAAGGGGGCTGATGCACTAAGTACATAGAGCAACTAAAATTTTACGACAGCAAAACACGATGTTTTGCGTAGATACATTAAGAAAATAGACGTATTGTACATGGATACTTCAAAATTAAAATAAGTTTTTCTTGTTCTACCGCGTAGGTTAAAGAAAAATACCTCCCCTCTTCCCTTGGGTGTCGTAAAACGCGACTAACGGACTAAGGACTGCACATACATCCAACAGCTTAAAGCGGCGATGCGCTCACCAACTGTCAAGCTGAGCACATGTGGTGTTGATATTTGGTGAAAAGTGGACTATTTTAGAGGAGTGCTTTTGCTGTTCTTATTGCCTAGTCTCTGACTAACCCTTCCGGGGATATTAGACGAGTTTATATATGTATTATATTTATGTAATTATATAATTTTATGTATGTATGTATGTATTTTTTTGTTACCGATTTATTTCTATAAAAATCAATTGCTGTTTGTTAGTTTTTTTTTTTTTTTTTTTATAGCAGAAGGAGGCAAACGAGCAAGCGGGTCACCTGATGGAAAGTAATCACCGCCGCCCATGGACACCCGCAAAACCAGAGGAATCGCAGGCGCGTTGCCGGCCTTTAAGGAAGGAATAGGCTCGTTTCTTGAAGATCCCTAAGTCGTAACGGTCCGGAAATACCGCCGCCGAGAGCTGGTTCCACAACACTGTAGTTCGAGGCAAGAAATTTCTTGAAAAACGCACAGTAGTAGACCGCCATCCATCAAGGCGATGTGGATGGAATGACAGTCGATTGCGTGTAGTGCGGTGAAGGAAATTAGCGGCAGGGATCAAGCCGAACAATTCCTCAGAACACTCCCCATGATATATACGGTACAATATACAGAGAGACGCAACGTCTCTCCGAAGAGCCAGTGGATCGAGCCGACCTGAAATAACCACGTCGCCGACAATTCGAGCAGCTCTGCGTTGAATGCGGTCAAATGGAAGGAGTTGGTATTGGGGTGCTCCAGCCCAGAGATGGGAGCAGTATTCCATATGCGGCCTGACCTGTGCTTTATACAGTTGTAAACGGTGGGCCGGCGTGAAATACTGACCCGCTCTATTAAGCATACCCAGCTTTTTCGAAGCTAATTTAGCTTTACCTTCCAAATGACCACGAAACTGAACGTCACTCGAAATATCGACGCCAAGGATTCCAATAATCGGATTGGTATCAAGGGGAGCTCCCTCAAAGTTCAGAGGTACGACGAAGGGATGTTTTTTCGCGGTAAATGCGCAAACTTGTGTTTTGGAGGGGTTAAAGCGGACTAGGTTATGTCGGCCCCAATCCGAGACATGACTTAACATGTTCTTGGTGTCAGTCACAAGTTTATTCCGGCTCTCGATGACGCTTTCCAGAGAAATATTAGCTCGCCCGGTGTAGAGCGTATCCCCAGTACTGTCATCCGCATAGCAATGAATGCTGTTGTTATGCAGCATGTCATTGATATGCAGAAGAAACAAAGTAGGGGACAGCACACACCCCTGCGGGACTCCAGCATTCACGGGCTTCATGTCGGAGCACGAACCGTCGACTGCGACTCTGATGCTACGCCCAGTAAGAAAGCTGGCAACCCATGAACACAATTTCTCAGGAAGCCCGTATGATGGAAGTTTAGAGAAAAGAGCCCTGTGCCATACCCTGTCAAAAGCTTTCGCTACGTCCAAGCTAACTGCCAGTGCCTCCCCTTTACTCTCGACTGCCTCCGCCCATCGGTGAGTAAGGTACACTAAAAGATCACCAGCCGATCGACCGCGACGAAAACCATACTGGCGATCACTTAGTAGCTGGTTTTCTTCTAGGTACCTTAAGAGCTGGCGTTTTATAATGGACTCCATTACTTTGGAGAGTAAAGAGGTAATAGCTATTGGCCTGTAGTTAGACGGATCTGAGCGATCGCCTTTTTTTGGAATCGGGTGCACAAGGGCTGTCTTCCAAGAGCTCGGGACGACGCCAGTGGTGTAAGAGAGCTGGAAAAGGCGCGTTAGAACTGGTGCCAATTCAGGAGCACACGTCCGAAGCACAATGGGTGGAACTGCATCTGGCCCACTCGCCTTATGGATATCAAGGGAAAAAAGAGCCTTACGAACTGACCTTTGCAGGAACTGAACGTTTGGCATTGTACAAGCGCAATGCGGTATGGTTGGTGGAGAGTTTTCCCCATCGTCCAAGGTCGAGTTTGATGCGAAAAGAGAGCCCAAGAGATCGACTTTCTCCTTTGCAGTATAGGCCAGGCAGTCATCGGTCTTGTGCAATGGTGGTAGGGACGGCTGACAAAAATTCCCTAAGATAGCTTTGGCGAGAGACCAGAACGCACGCGTCCCCGAAGGAAGACGCACTAGCCTCTCGCCAATTCTACCTATGAATGATGACTTCGCCTTGGCGATGTCCTTCTTAAAGGATCTGGTGGCAAAGTTGTACTTCTTTCTGAGCGCACTGGTGTTTGGATCCTTTGATGACACCGCATTAGCCCAGGCTTGGTAATGCTGTCGCTTTTGGCGAGACGCCATTTTGCAGCAACGACCAAACCATGGTTGGGACTTGCCGCCAATGGGAACCACAGAGTTTGGAATGAAAAGTTCCATTCCCTGCAGTATCACATCAACGACAGAGTCAGCGGCGACATCAGGATCATCCAGCGAGAAGCAAACTCGCCACCACGGGTAGGACGCAAAGAAGCTTCGCATCCCATCCCAGTCCGCCGACCTATAATGCCAGACTCGACGGCTAGCCGCTGGTTGCGGTTTTGAAGTTTCTGTGAGAGGCACAGTGCTGCGAATCAGACAGTGGTCTGATGAGCCTAGTGGTGCATCAACAGAAACTTGATAGCCGTCTGGGTGCGAGGTCAGCAGAAGGTCCAATAAAGAAGGTGCATGGCCCTCCACATCTGGAACCCGTGTTGGCTCGGTTACCAATTGGGACAGACTGTAGGCCAAAGCGAAGTCATGAACGGCTCTACCCGCGTGGTCAGTTGTGCGTGAACCAAGCCATTCGACGTGGTGGGCATTGAAGTCTCCCAATACCACAATCTGGGCCGAGGGGATCCGTTGGAGAAGGGAGTCTGTCGCTGTTTGGACGGTCTCGATGAGTTGGTCAGTTCCGATGTTACCGCTGTGGGACCTATACAGGCACGCGTAGACGCGAGGATGACGTCCGCAGTCGACGTGCAGCCATAAGATGGAGAGGTCCCTATCTTCAAGATTGCCAAGGCGACGAACGCACATATCCTCCCTGACATAGGCACAAACACCGGCTCGTGGCACAAATGCATGTTCCAGGTTGTATCCCGGGTAGCGCAAGTACGAGATGTCAGGAGGGGGGGATATCTGCGTCTCGGTGAGGAAGAGCAAGGCCGGTTTCGCCGTCTCGAGGTGGTAATGGACGGCGCTCAAATTAGAGTGGATTCCCCTGATATTGCAGAAGTCCACGCGAAGCGTAGGAGGGGGTGCCAATTGTCCCGCCTTTCTCCTGCCTACAGCATGCCTTGGCACGGGCGAACTTTTGCCCTCCCCAGAATACGTAGGGCAGCCTGAGCGAGAACGCTCAGGGGGGGATTCTCCGACACTGGATGTGTCGGTACCCCCCTGGGGTAAATCTAGATTACAGTTCGCTGCCATATCAATTGTGAGGGGGGGGGGGGAGGGGTCACCGGAACCCTCACTCGCCGGACGAAACACAACAGCACAGAGTGCCATTGTTTCACGCCGAAAATTCGTGAGGGGGTGGTATTACGCCGGGCGAGCCGACCCAATGCGTGCTGCAACGCAGCGTGGCTCTACCACTCAGTTGGTGTCACTCATTTAGCACCACCCAGGGGTCACGTGTAGGGTCTCAAGGGTAAACCTACGGACGCGAGCAACTTAACCCCCAAAAAGTAGTAGTATGGCTTATACTTAAATCGGTTTTACCAATTTGAATGTTGTTTGTTCAGTTTTGTTCCTTTTAATACAGGGGTGATTTAGTAAGAAAAATAACAGTAAAAATCGTAAAGAAAAACTTGAAAAATAAAAAAGACGTGCAATATAATAATTTGCTGTAATTTACCCGTGGTACTACCGATGGGACTACTAATTTTTTTTGCCCGTGGTACTACTATCCTGTCTGATAGTACTACGGGAGATTTTACATTACCCGTGGTACTACTAATCAATTTAATATTCACTACAAATGTATTTTGAGGTATGCAAAGCTTGAAAAATCGAGTGTTAGAGAACCTTTTTCAAATATGTACTGGTTAGCTGTGAAAGTATAAAACAAAAAACAAAAGAAGAACAAAATGAAATAAAAAACAAAACAAAAAAACAAAAACTAAAACTAAAAACAAAACAAAAAACGAAACAAAAACTAACAAAAGAAAAACTAAAGAAAAACAAATACAAAAACAAAAAACAAAAAAAAAAACTTAATCATACCTCGAAATACGTTTTTAGGGAATAATAAATTGATTAGTAGTACCACGGATAATGTAAAATCTCCCGTGGTACTACCAGTAGGACCATCGGTAGTACCACGGGTAAGTACAGATAATTTGGTTGATAAGAGTTTTTGCTGTTTTTTTTGTCGCTACTTTTATCTTTATCCTGTCAATTGAGTTGACATTATCCTATTAACACATATTTATTAATATTTGAACAGGACAACATCTGCCGGGTCAAATAGTCAAAGTATAAAAACGTTACTTAGTAACACCAGAGCCACCCAAACGCTATTGAGCAATAAGTGCACACTTCACTGTTTCGCAGACACTTTGCAAAGTGTCCGATTTCACAGTTTGCCAACAACATTTTGTTGAGGGGGGAAAATTCTGGTGCGATGAAACACTGACCCCGTTAACGCATTCCGTTAGTTTAGCAAATCATACAGGGGTGGGTGCGTCGCCGAGCTCAGATATCCCTACAGAAATGTTATGGCATACATACAAACATACACATAATAAAATCACGGCAAAAGCTCCTAGCTAGTTTTAGCTTGCATACCTATTTAATGAATGCATTGACTGTGGTGTTTTGCCTGACCTAATGTAACATGGTAAAATAATTATATTATTTAAATCAGGTAGCACTTCTGAACCCACTAATTTTAGATCTATTTCTGTGCTACCCACATTTAGTAAAATTTTTGAAAAGTTGATGCTAAACCAAATTCGAATTAATTTTTACAGAAATAAACTTTTACATTCTAAACAGTTTGGTTTTATCAGGAGTCGCTCAACAACTGACGCCGGTGTTGAGCTTTTATTTCATATATTTGATGCCTTGGATTATTTACAGGATGCTTTAGGGATATTTTGTGACTTATCCAAGGCTTTCGATTGTGTTTTACATGAAGCATTGGTCAGGAAACATAACCACTATGGAATTAGAGATACTTCTTTGAGTCTTCCAATCTCATACTTAAGTAACAGGATTCAGAAGGTCGACATTAACGGTAAAAGATGTCCGGGTTCAGTGGTTACAATGGGAGTTCCGCAAGGTTCAATACTTGGACCATTCTTGTTTTTGGTTTATAAATATTAATGACTTAACTTATTTTGTAAAAAACAGTCATGAAATAGTATTGTATGCCGATGATACTTCACTTTTATTGAAAGTGAAACGACGACACCCAAATTATGACGAAGTGCTGCATTGTTCACTGGTTTAGTATAAATAACTTGCTATTAAACGAGGGAAAAACCAAATGTATAAGATTTATACTGCCTAATGTTATGCAAGTAGTAACTAGTGTACAAATTAAAGATAAGAATGTGAATCCTGTAGACACCCTGTGTTTCTAGGCATCAAGTTGAATGCCAAGCTTTAGTGGGGCCCATATATAGCTAAATTGTCAAATAGACTTAGCTCTGCGGCTTATGCAGTAATGAAGATCCGTCAAATAACTGACGTTAATACAGCTAGACTAGCTTAATTCAGTTACTATCATAGTGTAATGTCGTACGGCATCTTGCTGTGGGGAAATGCTGCCGACATTCAAACTATCTTTGTGCTGCAGAAGAGGGCTATTCGAGCAATATATATAACCTAAAGGCTGGTGACTCTCTCAGAGAGAGATTTAAGGATATAGGTATAATGACAGTTGCATCACATGTTACAAAACAGACATATACACAATTTAAATACTAGAAGTAAGAAAAAATTAGCAGTTTTACATTCAAATTATTATTTTGTATTTTATGACCTTTATGTATTTTATGATCATTAATGTCGTTGCTTCTGCGCGCTGTGGTTTCTTGCGCCCGTTCTTTGCCACAGATAAAATATAACGTCCTGAATGGGTGGTAAGTTAAAAATTTGGACGATTCAAAGTACCAAGTAAGTAACCACGCTCTGCTACCATATTAAAACACAAAGAATAAAACAGTGAACATTTAATTATTGTATTTTACTTGACGTGACATAATCAACAACTATCATCTCCCTAGCAATACACTAACTTTTTATAAAAACCAATAACATAATACAAATGAGTTTGTATATCGTAACAGGTTACTTATTAATTGAGTTTATTGAAAAAATTATTCAGTAAACTAATAATAAGCCCACCGCCGCTCTATGCTGTTGGATGTATGTGCATATTTAGTCCGTTAGTCACCTTTTGCGACACCCAACACCCAAGCGAAGGGAGGAGGTGGTAGTATTCTTTCAAAGCTACGCGACGCGGTTACTTTTTGGTAGAGAGACTAAGATGTGAGTCCTTTTACTATTAATGTAAAAGTGTTTTACTACAATATGTTGTCGCGTAAAAAAAAACACTAAAATACAGCCCTGTACTTTAGTTCGTTGGCTCACCACCGGTCACACTGAGCACATGTGCAGTCGCTATTTGGTGAAAAGTGGACTATAGTAGAGGACGGCTTTTGTGGTCCTCGTTGCCTAGTGTCCGAATAACTCTTCGGGTATAATAGTCGTAATTTTATGTGTGTACGTATGTATCGCTCCAAAACGGTTCCGACTCATCCTAAGGAACGCATTAGCACATGTGCTCATAGTGACAGGTGGTGAACCCATCGTCGTTCTTTGCTGTTGGATGTATGTGCAGTCTTTAGTCCGTTAGTCGCCTTTTATGATACACAAGGAAAGGTATGCGTAGGTAGTATTCTTTCAGTGTACGGCTATACCCCTCGGCTATAATTTAATTAGGTATGTTATTAAAATTAATTATACACGACACCTGAAGGGTAGACAGTCGTTTCTATTTCCCTAGAGAATGTACCTGCATTACTTATCTGCGATTAGGGTTGTCAACGCAGAAGCAAACATAATTAATCTGTGCTAAAGACGAGAGGTGCTCGAAAGCGCAGCGACTAACGAGAAATTTGACTTCAGTTCCATACGAATTATTATCATTTAAACATACATACATACATCCTACTAATATTATAAACGCGAAAGTTTGTAAGTATGGATGGATGTTTGTTACTCTTTCACGTACAAACTACACAATGGATTTGGATGAAATTCGGCAAACATATAGTCTATAACCTGGATTAACACATAGGATACTTTTTATCCCGATATTCCAACGGGAACGGGAAACACGCGGGTGAAACCGCGAGCGGCCGCTAATAATATATAATCATGACTATTATCCCCGAAGGGTTAGTCAGAGACTAGGCCGCAAAATCAGTCCTTTGCATAGTTCACTTTTCACCAAATAGCGACTGCACATGAGAGAGAGAGAGAGAAACATTTTTGACAACGAAAAAAAGAATACACATGTGCTCAGCGTGACAGGTGGTGAGCCCATTGCCGCTCTAAGCTCATGGGTGTATGACGTGCAATCTTTAGTCCATTAGTCGCCTTTTACAACACCCAAGGGAAGAGAGGGGGTGGTAGTATTCTTTCACCGCTACGCCACACGTTTAATCTTTATCCTTACATATTGAGGTTCTCACTAAGAAAAAAAAGCAATAACTGAGAATGGTTTTTGTATACAATTTGTAGATAGTTTGTACAAAATGGCTGAAGTAGGATGGTGTTTTATGTTAGCGTGGGGAAAGCCGCTTTTAGGCAGTGTTGCCAACGTAGTAGATTTTTCACTAGAACTAATTTAATTGATATAATAAAGTTAATTTTTTTCTCATGCCATTTATTTATTTATTTATTTTTAAAGGTACAATAACAGAACACAAATTGTTACATTGCAATTTCCATCAAACCAACACTTTTTGAATTTGTATCCCAATAAAAGTTGTACACAGCATTGGCCCAAAACAACAGTAAACAAAATATTTAATTAATTAACTACATAATCTAAAATAAAAAGTTAACAACTTTTGAACAATTTGTTGTTGTCATCAAGTGGTTCAGTGATTCAGTTTACTGAAAATGAAATTATATACATCCACTGCAAAATGCACAAGCCATTAAAAGCAATATTTCACCACTAAAAGTGGGGTCGAAACCACCAGTTCTAGTGAAAAATCCCTTATGTTGGCAATACTGCGGGTGGGTCGCTATAGTCATTCTAATAAAAGACAATTTGCAAAATAACCGAATCTATAGTCGCCCGGTAACATAAGGGGAATACAGATGGCTCTAGAGAAAGATTGACCCAGATATAGCGATCTGTTGGTTTAGTTAGCGTATAACAAGCGGGGAGGCTCTTATTAGTTCGATACAACGGGCATTGTTGGAAGGAATTGGTATCGGTGCCGAATAACGAATGGAATAGAATAGAATATGATTCATTTCCAATACAATATGGTAACGTAACAATTACAATTGTACCAATATTATTGTACAACTATATCTTGTTTTATTGTAATCTAAAAAAATCTACCAACCCATCTCTCTTTTGGGTGTCTTAAAAGGATACAAACGGACTGAAGATGGCTCATACGTCCAACAGCATGAAGTGGCGATGGACGCACCACTCAGCCCACTCAGCCCATCGCCGCTCTATACTGTTCGATGTATGTGCAGTCTTTAGTCCGTTAGTCGCCTTTCACGACACCCAAGCGAAGAGAGGGGTTGGTAGTATTTTTCTTCCAGTGAGTCGCTATACACACGGCTTTTTTATTCCAATCGAAACAAAATGAAATAGCGACCGTGAAGAGGAATAAATTTATCCGCTATTTTCGTATTCAAAAATAATATTCATATAAACACGACTATTATCCCCTAAGGGTTAGTCAGAGACTAGGCAATGAGGACAGCAAAAGCAGGCCTCTACCATAGTCAACTTTTTAGCTAATAGCGACTGCACATGTGCTCAGCGTGAAAGGTGGTGAGCCCATCAACGCTATATGCTGTTGGATGTATGTGCAGTCTTTAGTCCGTTAGTCGCCTTTTACGACACCCAAGGGTAGAGAGGGGGTGGTAGTAGTCTATCACCGCTACGCGACAAGGATAAAAAATGCAATTTCAAAATATTTGTTATGGACTTATACATCGCTGAAAGAGATATTAAATACTATAATGTATTGCATAAATACTCATCAATACAAAATTATAAAGTAAAGTCGCTGTTTTTCCTCTGTCTGTAGCACCGCACTATTCTTCTAAACCACGCAATGAATTTTTATGCGGTTTTCACTAAAAGATAGAGCGTTAACTGAGGATAGTTTTTGTTTATATATTGTAAATATATTTTTTTATAATACTTGATAGCGCAACGGCTAAGGTTTGCGATCGTGCCATTGCCAACTGGGTGATCAAATTAAAAACGTCTCGACCTCCTCCGTGTTTCGGAAGGCACGTTAAGCCGTTGGTCCCGACTGTTGTCGTAAGATGGCAGTCGTTAAAACCCACCAATGCGGATTGGGCCAGCGTGGTGGGTTATAGTATAGTCCAAACTTTCTATGTGGAAGGCCTGTATCCAGCAGTGTGGCGTTTACAGGCTGACAATGAGAGGGAATTGGAAGGGAATTGGAAGGAAAAGCTAAATTAGCTTCGAAAAAACTGGGTGTGCTTAATAGAGCGGGTCAGTATTTCACGCCGTCCCACCGCTTACAACTGTATAAACCACAGGTCAGGCCGCATATGGAACACTGCTCCCTTCTCTGGCCTGGAGCACCCCAATACCAACTCCTTCCACTTGACCGCATCCAACGCAGAGCTGCTCGAGTTATTGACGACGTGGATATTTCAGGTCGGCTCGATCCACTGCCTCTTCGGAGAGACGTTGCGTCTCTCTATATATTGTACCGTATATATCATGGGGAGTGTTCTGAGGAATTGTTCGACTTGATCCCTGCCGCTGATTTCCTTCACCGCACTACACGCAATCGACTGTCATTCCATCCACATCACCTTGATGGATGGCGGTCTACTACTGTGCGTTTTTCAAGAAATTTCTTGCCTCGATCTACAGTGTTGTGGAACCAGCTCTTGGTGGCGGTATTTCCGGACCGTTACGACTTAGTGATCTTCAAGAAACGAGCCTATTCCTTCCTTAAAGGCCGGCAACGCGTCTGCGATTCCTCTGGTTTTGCGGGTGTCCATGGGAAAAAAAAAGAATGATGCAAGGATAAGTTACACATTTTTATACATACATTAAGCGGGTTTACGGTTTTCCATACGAATATCCAAGTCGAAATTTTTAAAAACCAATGAGCCAATTTTGATGGAACTTTGCATGCTGAAGTAAAACACAGGGATCTAAATTGTTTGTTGAAAACATTTTAAAAAAATGTTTATTTAACTGAGTTATTGCGATTTTTAACTTTGTATAGTGGACTTTAAATCGCAATAACTAAGCTAGAAAAACGTTTGGTAAAAATGTTTTCAACAAACTATTTAGATCCCTGTGTTTTATACTTCAGCATGCAAAGTTTTATCAAAATTGTCTCATTGGTTATTAAAAATGTCGACTTGGAAGTTTGTATGGAAAACCGAATGGCGTAAACCCTCTTAGGCGTGTCGCGTTTCGGTGACAGAATACTACCACCCCCTCTCCTCCCTTGGGTGTCGTAAAAGGCGACTAACGGACTGAACACTGCACATACCTACTTTCAACAGCATAGAGCGGCGATAGGCTCACCACCTGTCACGCTGAGCACATGTGCAGTCGCTATTTGTTGAAAATTAAATATGGACTATGGTTTGGACAAAAACAAAACAATAATTTGAAACGGCAAATATTAAAGTGCCGTTAAAAATAAAAAAATTCCAGCAAGCAAACAACTCAGCTCTTGGCCAGGGGTGGACAGAGCCCCGCCCAATTTTAACTCCCAAGAAAAATGATCTGTCCAAATTAAATATTCCATTAGTGTCACTCAGTAAAGGAACGTTCTGAAAGGCACCGCCCGCCATTTTGAAAGTGACAGTCTTTTATTTACTTAATATTAATGTGTTTTAAAAAAATACTACTGACTAGATATTTTTTCAACATGCCTCTACTCAAAGAGGACTTCTTGGCGGGAAGTGAAGCGTCATGTCTGCAATTTTGTTTTATTTCTATTATTTGTGTTTTGTCAATTAATAATGTGAAATAATGGTGGACTATTAAACGTTAAGTGTTTGTGAACGTGCATAGTGTTGGCAAATAAAACAAAACAGTGCAACTTTATTTTTCAAATTCTCTCACGATGTTCGTGTTACAAGACTTGAGATATCGTAAAGTCCTTTAAATTTATTGACGCACTAGAAGTTTTGGGGAATATTATTGACCATTAGACATTCATAATTATCACACACTCTAATTTATTTAAATATTTGCTTTTATCGCTTACTTTACCCTAACTGAATGTGCTTAAAAACATGCCTCTACTCAAAGATTGCCGGAGACTTCTTGGCGGGAAAAAGAAGCGCCATTTTTGTCGACGTCCGTGGTCGAGTAATTAGCACGCCGGGTCTGGCGTCGCGCTATCTCTGAGATCCCGGGTTCGATTCCCGGACGTCATTTTAGGAAAAAAAATGTTTAATAAATTAATTGATTTCGGGTCTGATTGCTTTGTCTATGTTTATGTATATTTATCCGTTATCTAACCATATTAACGAGTTTCAAAAGAATACCTATCTTGGTCTAGAACAGTCTAGATAATTGGCGTGAGCGTAAAGAAATGTTATTTATTTATTTTTGCAGTTTTGTTTTTTTGTCTGTATTTTTTTAGATGTGTAAATAAGTGATGTAAAGGTGTGTGTAAGCGGCTTATTAAAAGAATTATACTGATCTCTTCCCTTGGGTGTCGAAAAGGGCCACGGACTTAAACACTTCACATACATTCAACAACAAAAAGAGCGGCGATTTGCTCGCCACCTGTCACGATGAGCTCAATACGTAAAGTTGTTATTTTGTGAAACTATGGTATGGACTATCATATGGTAGAGGACTGACTTCTGGGTCCTCATTGCCTAGTCTCTGACTGTAGTAGAAATAAGTTCTGGTTCTAGGATGGGTCATTAGCTCGAAGCAACTTCATAACCGTTGAATTTAATTTTTTAGTGCAATTTGAATTAATCAAACAAGGCAAACGTGTCGTGAAAGAATACTACCACCCTCTCTTCCTTTGGGTGTCGTAAATGGCGACTAACGGACTAAAGACTGCACATACATCCATACTGTCACGCTGAGCACATATGCAGTCGCTATTTGATGAAAAGTGAACTATGGTAGAGGACTGCTTTTGCTGTCCTCATTGCCTAGTCTCTGACTAATCCTTCGGGGATAATAGTCGCGATTATATGTATGTGTAGGTACGTAAACCCATCCCACCTGATGGTAAGTGACGATATGGCGGAAGGTAGAAACGCGGATCACCCGGAATCCATATCAATAAGGAACTGTACTATCTTTAGCTGGAGGGTATACTTTACTTATACTTATCTTAGTTACATCAGGGGGTGTCACTCCGCAGTTTAGGCACATGAGTAAAGAAACGGAACAGAGACAAAGCTTCATACAACGCGCCGTCGCGAGTCTCTCCGTTTGTCCACTGGCCGAGCGAGCGTAAATACTGTAGCAAACCGGTTTTATCCAGTGGCGGCGCATACGCGACGCAGCAGCTAGTGGACACGCACACAATATGCGCCGTATGCTTGTAGTAGTTAAAACTTAAACTTTAAACTTTCCTACAGTCACACCAATTATCTAGCCCAAGAGAAGCTTCGAAGAAACTCGTTATATGGTTACTAGACAACGGATAAACATACTTATAATACTTAAATACATACTTATTATACATAGAAAACACCCAGACCCGAGAAAATTTAGAAAAACAATAATTTCTAAATTGACCCGACCGGGGATCGAACCCGGGACCTCAGAGATGGCGACACCATGAAAACCGGTGTACAAACCACTCGACCACGAGGTCGTCAAAGGTCGTAAAAGTTGACTCGCGACGGCGCGGTTGTATGAAGCTTTGTCTCTGTTCCGTTTCTGTACTCATGTAGTCTAGGCATGTTCGTTTGGCGCGCCTCCCAGGCAGGCCGCCTAGGCGTATGGTAGTTAGGGTTGCCGCTCGCGACGCACCGAACACCCGAGTCGCTTAACTCGTAATCCCTGCGCGCGCGCGTACACCCTGCGCTGCTGACGTCAAATCGACATCGAGTCCGCGTTGCTTAACGGAGTATAAACGCTCGGGTCACACGATAAGTTTCAATTTCGCGTGAAAGTCGTTAGAGAGTGAACCTTCTGTAGTAAAGCCTAAGTTACGACACCAGAGCTAATATGGATTCATATTGCGTGGATATTGAGTGAAGAAATACAAAACTCTATGCCATTTAGTTCACCCAATATGAATCCAAATTAGCGCTGGTGTCGTAACTAAAAATACGAAAATTCATAATACCAATCCGATCCAATAGCGATCGGTTTCGACAGTAATGGGGCAGATGTGTTAAATAATAATCATTTTTGTTTTAGTGTAAATAAATAATTTTTTCTACTTGGTTTGCACCAATACAGCATTTGAGGTGCTCGTTGGCACAGCGGCTAAGGAAATCTGTTTGCGATATTGCCAGTTAAGCATCTTTCGCATTACCGGCTCGCTAGATTTGTGACCGAATTTAGAACATCTCGAGCTCTTCCGTGCTTCAGAAGGTACGTTAAGCCGTTTTAGTAAGATACATATTATCACGACCATTATCCCCAAACAGTTATTTTTTTTTTATAATAGAAGGAGGCAAACGAGCAAGCGGGTCACCTGATGGAGCGTAATCAGTGCCGCCCATGGACACCCGCAAAACCAGAGGAATTGCAGATACGTTGCCGACCTTTATGGAAGGAATAGGAATTGTGAGGGGAGGGAAAGGGAAGGGCCTCCGGAACCCTCACTGGCCGGACGAAACACAACAGCACCAAGGGCTATTATTTCACGCCGGATATTCGTGAGAGGGTGGTATTACGCCAATGCCCAATGCGTGCTGCAACGCAGCGTGGCTCTACCACTCAGGAAGGTTAGTCAGTGACTAGGCAATAATAATAATAATAATAATAAGTCTTTATTTCAGGCAACAAACAATGTACTAGATGGTAAAAATTCAAAGAGGCCCATATAATAAATACCTTACAGACTAACATGAGGACAGCAAAAGCAGTACTCTACCATGGTCCACTTTTCACCGAATAGCGACTGCACATGTGCTTAGCGTGACAGGTGGTGAGCCAATCGCCGCTCTATGCTGTTGGTAGTTGTGCAGTCTTTAGTCCGTTAGTCGCCTTTTGGGAGGAGAGGGGGTGGGAGTATTCATTCACCGCTACGAGACACGGCTACGCCAGACGCTAGATGTTTAAAGAAATAACCTCTTTGACCTTAAAATGACTACAAGAATTCCTACATCCGGTTTGCGGTTCCAAAAATGACTTAACATTCGTTGACGCTGTAAAAGTCTTTGCAGTCAAAATTACTTTTTGTAAGTAGGAGGATATTTTTTTTATTTATGTTAAAAGCTGTGGAGTTTCATGCTAGTTCTTCCACACAGTTAAAAAGTTACTCTCTGAATGGGTGGGTAGTAGGTGTAATGATTTTTAACGATTCAAAAGTTCTTATCAATAAAGTCTACTTGAATTAAACATTTTATGACTTTGAGTATGGAAAATAATCCATTAAAAGTCTCTTTGTTTTTAAACGAAACTTTCACATTTTAGAGTATTATCAACACCTAACACACAAAAAAAAATACAAATTTTGGAAATACCTACTAAGCAGAGTTACTACTAAAACGCAGATTAAAGAGCTCGCTAATACACGCAACATTTAATTTGGAAAATATTTTCGCTAACACAGATCCCTCGTACCAACGTACAACGCACAACTGTTCAAATTCAAAATGGCTGAAAAAGGTAAAAAAAGCAACATATTGTACTTACTGCCTTTTGTCACAGCGCGCCCGATACAAGCAATGCAGCTAGGAACAAAGGATCCTTGGGTTGCACCCCCCACCCCCTCTTGCACAGAGAAAAAAAACCGCTCCAAAAACACGGAAACGGCAAATCCGGTTATAACCGGAACGTAAAGCACTTGTTTTCTACGAAATTATCGTGTCATAGACAACGGGGATAAGTAAATGTTTTCTTTTTCGTTTTTTTTTCACGCGAATTAAAAAGGCCACAACTGCGCGCGGTCTTTTGTTAGACGCCGTCCGCCAGTTCGATTTTTACGGCGTTCGCGATTCTTAGTTTAAATACAAAATAAGCCAGTCGAGTTTTCCGGCAACCACTATTTAAGGAGTTGTCATCGAATTATGTTTTAAAAGGCTCCTAATGAATTTTTATTGTTTTTTTTTGTTTGTAGAAACACACACACACACCGTCTCCTTAGAGAGTACACGGCACACTGAAGTCTCTGCAGGTTTCAGAAGGAAGGCTGTATGCATTGATTAGGCGTAGCTCACACCCTCCGCTCGTCTCGCTCCCTCACGCGCTACCCGTCTCAGTCGCGCATCGCTAACAGCTACGAAATTTGGCTCCGCGTAGTGCTAAGGTTCTCAAAATGTTTAGCAAATTTAATTATTCTCCGCTTTTTTCTCTTTTGCATGATCGATCTTGTAGCTTTCGGCCTTTGCAGTGGTTCCGCGCTATTGCATTCGAAACTAAAAGCCTTCGGGAGTAATTGTCGTTTCGTTTGAGTGATTTATTAAACGCTTAGTGGAAATTTAAATAGATTTATATTTTTGTATTTTGTTTAAGAAACATTTTGTTCGAAATTCATGTTGTTATAAATATAGGTACTTTGATTTATCTGATCTGAATCTCCCTTAAGAATATCAATGTTATTATAAAGCATCTGCCATTTAGATATTAGATAGCGAAGACAGTGAAACGTTGAAAAAACAACTATCTCAGGTAGGGTTTATGGGCTCAGCTGGCGTAAAACCAGACAGAATAGAAATTCAATTGTTGGTAACCTCTAGAATACAAGGATATTTAAGCGTTATTTACGCAATAAGCATGCCTCCTGGAAACCAGCGTGATGCATGTATAAAAAAAACAGTACGGTACTGTCACACCAATCATTCAGCCTCAAACTAAGCATAGCCTTAACTATGGTGACTGAATAACTGATAAATATATAAGATGACTGCTAGAAACCGCAAGAAACTTCAAGGGCTGGCCAGGTCAAGTGTTTTATACATGACAAAAATGACAAAAAAGGAATTCGTGTTTTTTCGTAGGTACTTATCGCTCAGCTGACGGGGGCAACGGCCGGCGGGCCGACCGTCTGTTGACCCGTCAACGTAGGTACTTATCGCCCAGCTGACGCGGACGGGTCAACAGACAGCCGTATGCTTTAAAATAAGTTAGATACTCAAAGACTATCCAATTAAAATTCACAAAATGAATTATTTCATTAAAAATGAAAAAAACACGAATTCCTTTTTGGTCATTTTTGATTTGTTTAAAACATTTGACCTGACCAGCCCTCGAAGTTTCTTGCGATTTCTAGCAGTTAACTTATATAAAATATTAATAAATATCCATAACACAAATGCTCGTGTTCATCACACAAACATTTGCCCCTACCGGGATTCGAACCCGGGGTTGCAGGGTTTTGCAGTCAGGATCGCTGACTACTCGACCTTCCGGCCGTCGTTTAAATATAAAATTCATGGCAGTTTCTGGTGAAATGTGTAACCTCTTTCGAAACTTTATCGAAAACAACTGTGGAAAAGTTGGTTTCATTATACTTAATTTTTTTGTAGTTTGCTATTATAGCGTTTCGGTGTCCAAGTGAAAAACACTCGGTCCGTCTGAAGACTTCGGTTTATGTCCATGTTGTGTGTTTCGTATTTTTCGACCCATAGCCTAGGTTTTAGGCCACGGACCCGCATCTATTTTGTAGTTTGCTATTATAGCGTTTCGGTGTCCAAGTGAAAAACACTCGGTCCGTCTGAAGACTTCGGTTCATGTCCATGTTGTGTGTTTTGTATTTTTCAACCTATAGCGTATTTTTAGGTCACGGACCCGTATCTGGCAAGAGTGATCATTAGTCAACAACTGATTGTAGACACGATTACATTGATGGAGAACTGTGCTCAGCAGTGGAAAAGTGTACAGGCTGTACCACTTATATAAGGTTTTAAGACAATTATTCTCATACAAACATGTAGTTCATTTACAATAAGATAAAAAAACACAGATATAACTAAAGAAACATTTTCTCTGGCGTAACGGTAAAACTAAATAAGTAATAGTAAGTAAATAGGTAATTGGTTATATATTACAGAGTGCACACGTGTTCCATAAGCTTTGACTTGAATAAGTTAATGGTATCACATTCTTTTATGTTATTAGGCAATTTATTGTAATGCTGAACGCCCTCAAATAATAATGTTTTCCGCCCATAGTTTGTTCGTATTTTAATAAGGTGTAGTTTGTGCTTATTTCTTAAATTATGTGTATTTACTTTTTTGTGTATCTGTATATTGGACTGTATAGAACTATTAATTGTATTTCTAATAAAAACACAAGTGGAGTATATGTATAGCTGTCGAAGATTTAGTAGCTTAGGTTTTTTTATATAATTCTTTCGTAGACATTAAATAGTTGTAACAATTAAGCACTATTATTATTTTGTTTTGTGTTCTTTGTAGTGGTTTGAGGTAAAAAGCTGTCTAGTCTACACCATGACTGCCCTTTCAATTTCAATTATTTCTTCTATCCAGTCCGACGTGGTTGCCTGAAAGAAATTGCTTAGTGAAGAGGGCACCAATTATATGTACTATGTGTTTGTGGTGTACAATAAAGTATATTTCATCTTTATCTTTATCTTGCTTACGCGTGGCGCTAACAGTTTGAGAGCCGCTGTATTACGCACTGCATCAAACGGCGATCGCGAGGAAAGACACTAAGCGCTTAAGTAAATATATTTGGACACTTCCAAGGTTTGCTTACGAATGCCAACAATATGTCACCCGCTGCGTTAGTTGTTCACTTTATATTCTAGCACGGACGATTAAAAAGGAGTACTCTGCGCCTCGATTTTAACAAGTGAAGCAACCTTTATGCTAGTGGGACTGTCTGGGGATACCAGTCGACGACGGTTGACATCACAATGACGACCGATTGGCTTGCCTTGGTATAAGAGTGTGACTTAATTACATAAAAAATGGCTTACTGTAGGTGCATCACTTATAGAGCGATTCGGCCCGTCCTGGAACGATGGGTCGATCGCAAGGCGGGCTCGCTCTCCTTCCGGTTGGTGCAGGTCCTCTCGGGGCATGGCTGTTTCGGGAGGTATCTGTGCCGAATCACCGGGAGAGAGCCGACGATGGCGTGCCACCAGTGCGGCGTGTCGGTAGACACAGCCCTGCACACGCTGGCGGCATGCCCAGCCTGGTCGGATGAGCGCGCGCAGCTCTGCGCGGTGGTGGGTCCCGACCTGTCGTTGCCGGCCGTCGTTGAGGCCATGGTGGCGACCCGACAGGCGGGGGACGCCATGTTAGCCTTCTGCGAGGCCGTAATGGCTCAAAAGGAGGCGGCGGAAAGGGGCAGGGAGGACGATCCTCTGGCTGCAGCCAGCCGCAAGAGGCGCACAGGGCGAAGGAGAAGGGGCTACGCCCAGCTTCTTCCCCCTTAGACGAACCGCGGGTGTACGGGCATGGGGAGCCCTACACCCGCATGTGTGGCTCACTGATGTATCGGAGGGTAGCCTGTAATGCTCCAGGCTGCCCTCCGGTGAGGCTAGGCCTCAAGGTGTCCGTCTGCAGTGACGGCCCGCGGGCCAGCTGCGGTTGAGTCGCAATGCGATTACCCGGAGCCCTGGTCCCTTTGGCGGAAGTTCTGAGCATCCCACGGTTTTAGTCGGTAGTGCCCTTCAGGCGAGCCCGACATAACCCATCGAGCGCCCCAGTTCGGTGGGTATGCGTAAAGGCATTTCCGTGGGTCAAAAAAAAAAAAAAAAAGTTTCTTCACTTATAATGTAAGTTGACGCGGAGTCCTTCATTTTTTACTTGTCCGTGATAACTATGTACTCCGTTAAAAAATTCAAAAAAAAATATCACACAAACTATCACTATAACCCTGTCAATTATAAAGACAAAAAAAAAAGAATAAGCCAAATAGGTGCAGCCGCTCTGAAGTGATGCGCGAACAGATATACGTGGTAATTGATTTTTATTTACTATATACACCCTCATTTTTTATTAGTTTTAATGAAATTAAGGGTGAGTTCCACCCATGAAACTGAACAACTTTCCCCAAGAAACCTAATTATGTGCAAAAATGACAAAAAAAAATCTACCTCCCATAGTATTGTCGTCAGCTGATCGGACAGTTTTGTATGGGAGCTCGAAATTTTTTTGTCATTTTTGCACATAGGTTTCTTGGGGAAAGTTGTTCAGTTTCATTGGTAGAATGGTTTTAATTTCATTAAAACGAGTTAAAAATAATTGTGTAGATTTGATGACCGCCGTGGTCGAGTGGCTAGCACGCCGGTTAACCATTTGAACAAGTTCTACTTTGTAGAACTTATTCAAATGGTTAACCGGCGAACCAAGTTAAGCTTCTTGTAGAATCTACAAGAAGCTTAACTTGGACTAACAATAATTGGTGTGGGCTAAAAGAAAGAAAGAAAAAAAAGAAAGAATGCGACTAACGGACTAAAGACTGCACATACATGGAACAGCATAGAGAAATTTCAAGTCAAAATTTCAAGTCAAAGTAACGTTGTTGTAACTCAAATAAAATTATTGTTCAAGTAGTTATCATTACCTCTCTAAACAAAAATTTTGCATGCCAGTTTCTGGTAAAATATGTAAAACCTTTTTCGTTTAACACCTTATGTACCATATTTTATACAAAATAAATGTTATTTCATTTATTTCATTTCATTTGTTCGGCTCACCACCTGTCACGTTGAGCACATGTGAAGTTGTTATTTGGTGAAAAGAGAACCATGGCAGAAGACTGCTTTTGCGGTCCTCGTTGCCTAGTCTCTTCGGGGATAATAGTCGTGATTATTTATGTATGTAAGTACCTATGTAATAAAATATTGCTGGTACTACTCAACACACAGCCCTGGTAAAGGTGTTAGCCGCCTTGACCATTGGCGCGCAACGCACTCTGACGCTGCAGTGCCTATGCCTCTGTACAGGGGTAACGCAACCGGATCTAATACCAATCAAACCGGAACGCAGCAATAATAATAATTCTTTATTAAATAATACTTTACACAAACAATGCATGAACTGATCCCATATAAGGTTTTACCCCGTGTTATGAGATACAGGCTCCTCCTGAAAATACTTTTAAATCTAGTGTAAGTTAATGTTAGCACAATGATGGAGGAACGCAGCAACGTAAAACAATGCGGCTTGGCGGAAAAAAATGGTATTAAGGTGGTAGCCATCCAGTACATACTTTTAATCAAAATCAAATCTATAAAATAATTAATTACAAAATAATTGTCCAACACCAACACCAATTACCTTGCCCCAAATAAAGCTTAATTGATACTTGTTTTGAATGGGCATCTAGTTAATGAATAAACATACTTGAAAAACATACTTCATTTTTTCTACATAGAAAACACGATCTTTTAAGGAGCTTTTTCTTCGCCATGTTGACACTTAGGTCACATACTTTTAAAAGAAATGACTACTAATACCTCTCGTTAACCCCTTGAGCACCGTAAAACCAGACACAATTAAAAAACAAATGTTTCGCGACCGCCGGCGGTCTTATGATCCCTTGACCTATTAAGTACCTACTCTTTTTGTTCAGACATTTTATGAGCGTTCACTGTGCGTCTAGTTTTTATGTGTTATCAAAGCCTAGTCCGAAAGTTTAACAGTTTGAGCACCGCTGCATTACGCACTGCATCAAACGGTACGCCGCTCCCTTGGGATGGCGCGAAAACTCATTTTGAGTGCACAAATGAGTTTAGAAAATTTTATTTCATAATTGAGGATCAGCAATGCGTGACTAAAGCCTTTGTTGTTACAATCCTCCATAGGGTCTTGGCGGGAAAGTGAAGCGTCATGTCTGCAGATTTGTTGAATTCCCGAAAATTTGCATTTTCTGCTGTAAGTGCTATATGCTGGTAGCGACTCATTAGCGACTAACGGACTAAAGACTGCACATATATTCAACAGTATAGCGTCGATGAGCTCACCACCTGTCACGCTGAAAACGTAAAACATGAACTACAGCAGATTACAGCTTCTGCGGTCCTCAATGCCTAGTCTGACCAAGCTTTTGGGAATATTAGTAATAATAAAAAATAAAATTATAAATTATAATATTAATAGAGTCTGGCCAACGAAAGCTGAACCTCGTAGTTATTTGATTGGCAACACTTTGTGTCTATGTGTGTCTATCTGAGGTATCATGTCTGAAATTTTATCTGACAAAATTGCAGCTGTGTGAGTGACCCGTCTTACCCTTTCATATTTCTTTTTAAATTGCCGCGTTTTTCCTGGTTCAGCTTTCGTTGGCCAGACTCTATTAAAATGACTCTGGTCACCATATTATCGTAGGTAATAGTTTTAAAAATCCGGCCAAATGCGAGTCGGACTCGCCCATGAAGGGTTCCGTAGCAGCAAGTAACATCATATAAAAGTTCTTGTAGTTCGTTGTAACTTTGATCAATGTTTTAATAATAGTGTACTTTTTGTTAATTAATTAATTTATGACGTATTAAAAAAAAACTACTTACTAGATCTCGTTCAAACCAATTTTCGGTGGAAGTTTGCATGGTAATGTGCATCATCTCTTATTTTATGATATTGGAAACCTCAATATCATTTTTGAAGACCTATCTATATATACCCTACACGTTTGGGTTTGATAAAAAAAAATTCGAGATACAGTTCTAAGTATGGGGAAACCCCAAAATTTATTGTTTTTTTTTCTATTTTTGTGTGTGAATCTTAATGCGGTTCACAGAATACATCTACTTACCAAGATTTAACAGTATAGTTCTTATAGTTTTTAAAAAAAGTGGCTGTGACATACGGACGGACAGACAGACAGACATGACGAATCCATAAGGGTTCCGTTTTTTGCCATTGGGCTACGGAACCCTATAAACAAAAAAAACCTCTTTAGGTACTTCTTGGCGGGAAAGTGAAGTCATGTCTGTAGTTTTGTTTTGGTCAAATATTGTTTTGTCTTTCGATTACAAATAAATACTAGGTAAAAAATCTGATACTAAATCGTAGGAGACTAATGGTGGTGTTTATTATAGTGGATTATTAACCGTGTAGCGTAGCGGTGAAAGAATACTACTACCCCCTCTCTTCCCTTGGGTGTCGTAAAAGGCGACTAACGGACTAAAGACTGCACATACATCCAACAGCCTATAGCGGCGATGGGCTCACCAACTGTAACGCTGAGCACATGTGCAGTCGCTATTTGGTGAAAAGTGGACTATGGTAGAGGACTGCTTTTGCTGTCCTCATTGCCTAGTCTCTCACTAACCCTTAAAAGATAATAGTCGTGATTAAATTAATTAATTATACAATTATATTATCACTTACTATCACTATATTAGATACCTTTATAATAGTAATATCTATTACCTATGCAAAGAAAATATTTGCTATTATCTCTAGCTTGGCACTTTTAAAACATAAAAAAATCTGTGAAGCGACTAGCGCGTTCGGAACACGATCGTGCATGTGAAGCTGCTTTTGCAATGGCGGGCCATAAGATTAGTGACCGACCAACCCCTTGATGTTAAGTTGGTAGGTCCTTATTTTTTTAAACTATTAATTTTTTAATGTTGTAGGTACTTTGCATCGCAATGCATCCTATATTTTTGACTTACATATGTATCGAAAATTACAGCTCAACCCTTTCGTAGGCAATGGCAGCTGTATTGCCACCAAATATTGAACCTTATGCTCTTGGAATAAGGTTGAAAAGCAATGAAAAAATGTCAGCTGTACTGCCCGTGAAAGGGTTAAGAGGGTTTACGCCATTCGGTTTCCCATACAAACTTCCAAGTCGACATTTTTAAAAACTAATAAGCCAATTTTGATGATACTTTGCATGCTAAAGTAAAACACAGGAATCTAAATAGTTTGTTCAAAACATTTTAAAAAAACGTTTATTTAACTAAGTTATTGCGATTTTAAACTTTCTATGGTGGACTTTAAATCACAATAACTCAGCTAAATGAACATATATTTTTTTTAATGTTTTCAACAAACTAGTTAGATCCCTGAGTTTTATTTTAACATGCAAAGTTTCATCAAAATTGGCTTATTGGTTTTTAAAAATTTTGATTTGGATGTTTGTATGGCAAACGGAAATGCGTTAACCATCTTAATCGGAAATCACTAATTGCACGGGTTAAATTCAACTAGTTAGATTTGATTATAGACAAACAGACTCCGGGACAGGTGGTTTCACCAAACAAAAGCTACCTGTAGACATATTATTACGACTGTTATTCGGAGGGGTTAGTCAGAGAGGCAATGAGGACAGCAAAAGCAGTCCTCTACCATAGTCCACCTTACACAAAAAAGTACGTGTAGTGTTTAGTCGTCATTTACGACACCCAAGGGATAAGAGGGAGTGGTAGTATTCTTTCACCGCTATACGCGACATGGTTATTGTAGTGAGATGGTTTTTTTATTGTTTTTTTTTATTCGGCAACGGGTAAGCGGTTGGTGCCACCGTACTGCGCCGTAAAAGCTCTCCCTCAGTGGAGTCTAAACGGCGTTTATGGCACTACTCGTCGGCAGATTGGGATGGTATGCGCGACTATTTTGCGTCCATCCCGTGGGGCCAGCGCTGCTTTGTTGGTAGGGACCCATCGGAGAGTGCCTCTGCTGTCGCTGACGAGATCATGTTGGGGATGGAATATTACATTCCCTATACTGATGTCGTCAGCGGAAGTAAGGCGCGCCCTTGGTTCAATCGCGAATGCGCCAAAGCTGTTGAACTTAAACAGGCGGCGTATCACGCTTGGACCAAGGCTCGCACGCTCAACGATCGTAACATCTCTTCCCTCAAGGTAATCTTCAACAAGGCTACAAAAGTCTGCAAGAGAGCTCTCTCGAGAGCGAATGCCCAGCGCGTTGCTCGCGTTGGCCAAGAGTTAACATCTCACCTGACGGTAAGTGACGATAAGTCCAAAGGTGGAAGCGCGCTTTATTCGGAATCCTCAACCACTGAGGAACTGGCTGTCTTATCTCTAACTGCCGGAACACAACAATGCTATAAACATCGTTGTTATGGCGACAGACTTAGATAAGATGGTGGTAGCTAGCCAGGCGGACTTAACAGCCCTACCACCAACCAAACCGAGCACACAAAGATGTGCCCCCCGCTGGGAATCGAACCCGAAACCTCTGGGTCTGAAACCGGTGGCTTAGCCACTAGGCCACAGAGGCGGTTGTACCTAATTGCAATAAAAAGGTCAAGTATATCACACGTATTCCCTCCTACCTATGACATAGGGTCCTTCAAACGAGGCGTGAAGAGGCACTCTGTGGGCTGGCAGAGTGAGAGTGACTGATGCTACGTCTCTTACGCTGCACCATGTTCCTCGCGCCTGGACTTCACTTCCTTATCATCAGGTAGAGTGGGGTCATTTGCCGGGATTAATATTAAAAAAAAGGTGAAGTGCAGCTTTTAAGCTATCCCACAGCTGGAAAAGGCCATCATTGCAAGCAAGCCATTGCTACAATT
This sequence comes from Scoparia ambigualis, assembly GCA_963921215.1. Classification (NCBI taxonomy): domain Eukaryota; kingdom Metazoa; phylum Arthropoda; class Insecta; order Lepidoptera; family Crambidae; genus Scoparia; species Scoparia ambigualis. Next base: position 14,816,530 of record OY992525.1, on the reverse strand, counting down.
GGCTATTTGACAGTTGTAACAATAAAATATGAAATATGATAGAAATAATTTAAATGAAACACTTTTTTACGGATTAACTCGCGTCTAATTTACTATTTACATAGTTTTTTTATATTATCCTGACGTTTCGAACCCTTTACAGGGTCCGTGGCAATGACCTAACATAAAATATCATTGGTCCGTGGCCCGTAAAAAATCCGTAAAAAAGTGTTTCATTTCAATGTGCAGTGCTCGCTTAAACCTCAGATTAACAATAATAATCCAATAGTTTTTTTTATTAAGATAATTCGTAAATATTTTATTTTTACAAAATAAATTTGCGATCTATTATCTGTGGTAAAAGACCCGAAACACTGGAGCTCAGAACAATAACAAGCACTGGAGCTTCATGTGACGTCAAATTACACACAATTTGTAAAAAGTTAAAAAACTATCTGTCAGATTTCAAGATAAGCTTCTATATTTATTGAAGTGTGACTGACGTACCAGAGCAAAATGTCACGTAACCAATCGTTTTTGCACGAAATTTGAAAACAATAAAGAAAAATATGTTTTTTTTCTATTAAATAAAGCTTTTTCGAGAAAGAAAACATTGTACGTAGTATAAAATAAGCTTTTGTAATTTTTGAAATTGTCAAGTAGCCGAGCTTCCCCAATGCGGGTCGGTGATCACAAACCCGGGCGCAGCATAGATAAACACACCCGACCTGGAAATTGAACTCGGGATCGCGGGCCAAATGCAAAAACAATAATCTCGTCAAGTAAACAATAATTTATATTATTGAAATTTTGCATTCACAATGCTATATAGATATAGGATAAAATGATTACTAGCCAAAGGTCGTGGGTTCGAATCCTATTCGAGCTTCCTGAGACTGGTTGATTTTTTTCTAGTAAACATTTTTTCCTAAACATTATTTATTATTAATATTACATTTCTTTACATAGTAAACATATACACACGAGGAGCCATTTAATATCGTTATTTATTATTTACGTAGATTGTTGAACATAGCTAGGATTAAGGAGCGGCGGGTTCCACAACATATAGTTAAAAGGACGGTTTAAACCTCAGATCACACATAAAAACGTTTATTTTTGTTATTCTACAACGGGTAAGCGCTTGACCTTCATCTCACCTGATGGTAAGTGACAATCTCTTATCTCTAAACTGTCGGAACAGAACAATGTCATAAACATCGTTGTTAAAGCGACTGACTTAGATTAGATCGTGGTAGCTAGCCAGGCGGACTTAAAAGCCCTACCACCAACCAAACCAAGTACACAAAGAATTCCCGGCTGGAAATCGAAGCCGGGACCTTTGGGTCACAGACCGGTGGCTTAGCCAGTAGACCACAGAAGGCGATTAAACGTCCGTCTACGGATCGTAGTAGATCGTAGCGTGATGTAGCGTGTCCGTAGGCTACGACCAATCGTAGTATGTATACTTGTAACACGATCTCAAGATCAACTTTTCGATCACATAATATAAAATCTATTAACCGTGTCGCGTAGAGGTGAAAGAATACTACCCCCTCTCTTCTCTTAGGTGTCGTAAAAGGCGACTAACGTACTAAAGACTGCCCCATACATCCAACAGCGTAGAGCGGCGATGGGCACACCACCTGTCACACTGAGCACATGTGCAGTCGCCATTTGGTGAAAAGTGGACTACGGCAGAGGACTGCTTTTGCAGTCCTCATTGCCTAGTCTCTGACTAACCCTTCGGGATAATAGTCGTGATTATGTAATTAATGGAATCAGGCGTTACTTTGCAGAAATCCATGATATACAAAAATGAAATAAAAATATATAGTGTTAATCCCGATATTTATTAAGCTCACCAATTTATTAAGCTTAGATGCTGCATGCAAGCACCGCCCTCCCGCCGGCAATGTATGCACATGCAAAAGGAGCGATGGATGCTAAATAAAGCGTGCAAACCGAAATGTCGGCGCGCAGCTCTCGACCAGTCAACAGCTCCTGAGCTTGCCCCGTGGAGGGGCGAAACACGTGTGGGGTTTCGGTTTGCATGCTTTATTTAGCATCCATCGCTCCTTTTGCATGTGCATACATTGAGGGCGGGAGGGCGGTGCTTGCATGCAGCATGAAAGCTTGATAAGTTGGTGAGTTAGCGGGATTAACACTATATATTTTTATTTCATTTTTGTATTTTTGTAATTATATGTATGTATGCATGTTATAACACACCCTTTGTTTGTTAGTTAATTATTTTGTTTAGCTAGCACCAAAAAGGTAATTGCCAAAAATTACATACATATATAATAGTCACGACTATTATCACCGAATGGTTAGTCAGAGACTAGGCAACGAGTACCGCAAAAGCAGTCGTCTGTCATAGTCCACTTTTCACAAAATAGCACTACCTATAGCGCGGGCGCAGAACATGGAATGGATGTACAATGGCGGACTCCGTCGCTTTACCAGTCTAAAGGTCAAAATGCCTTGCACACCGCGTCGTCTATTTGGTACGGGCACGTACCCGGGCGGTCGGTGCGCTTCATACGAAAAGCGCTGCAAAGTGGTAAAGCGATGGTGACCCGACCGTACAAACAAAGCAACTCAAATGTAGATGTGGCATTGACAGCGTACTAATGCAAATGTAATCATTATAGATTTTTTTTATAAAAATGTAAGAGTAAAGTAAATACAATTTGTTTCATTTTTTATTTTTTTATTAGTTTGTGTTCAATTCTATAATTTTTATTGTCATTAATTATCTTAGTAATATTTTGTTTAAAAGGTTATTTGATAACTTTTTATAAATATTTAGCTTAGTTTCAGTTAGGTAGGTACTATTTTTACAGTTGTTATTATTATATATACAACCAAATTTTTTTGTCGTTTTAATGTATTATAGGTATGTAGGTAACTAACGGTTAACGTTCGACGCGACCCGCCCCTCATACACTATTAATTGAGGCGATAGTGCAACACCGGAAACTGAATATTTGATCACGCTATTAGACCCAGAGCCTCGCTGGGGGGTAGGAGGATACTAATTAGCAATTTGAAACAAGAACCTTTTTTTACGACGATGGTGAATGCTAAGCAACTTTCGAATTGGACTGCCGAAGGATGGGTACAATTTTTTTTTAGTTTTACATGTTTTACGGTCTTATACAGGCGGTGATGGATATCTCAGGTAGGTTTTGTGATTAGACCGCCATCCCACATTTGGGAAGCGTGATTGATTTTAATTACCTATGGAAACTTTGCGGTTCGAAATGCGAAAATATATGTATAAAATACTTTGTAATCAGTATAGCATAATCTTGTCGCGTATATTTGGGATATTATATATCTTCTGAATCACGAAGTAACATATTAGACATATGTAGAACATTTCAAAATTCAGAACTCACATAAGCGTTGAAGGCACAGGGCGAAAGTCACTAAATACTATAGACTCGAGAGCAATCCGGGTCACTTAAAGAAACCTATAGATATCGGAAACTAAGAAAGCTTAATTAAATAAATGTTGTTTAATAGACAATTAAATACTCCTTAAACGAAAATAATAAAATTTATGAGTCACTACTATTTATTTATAAAAAATTAAATAATGAAAAAAAAACTGATGATAACAGGACATTTTTGAACAACATTACAATTTTCTTGAATATTAATACTTCGTATTGCCTCCTCGTATATCCATTACTTGCTGCAAGTTTAAGTTCCCTATAGTCTCCCCTCAGAACAATAACTAAGTTATTGTTCTGAGAGTCTCCCTTTTCCTGATTTTTTTAAAACATTACTTTACAATAGCCAAACACGTTTTAATAACTTCATTTAAGAAGTTTTTCATTGTCTATTAAGCACAGTTTATTTCATTATGATAGCATTTGGTACAGATACCTGTCTTTGCTTTTCTCTTCTATCAGGTCTGGGTTTTAAATAAGGCGACTTTTATGAAATAAACTGTTGCTTTATGTAGTTTCAAAATTTGGTACAAGTACAAATATATTTAATTTAATACATTTAATAATTATTATCGATAAATTAGGAGTTGAGAGTAGTTTCGAATATATGAAGAATGTATATGTCTCGTCTGCGCCCGCGGCGCGTTATATATTCAAAGTCAGCACCTCTGGTGTTGGTTTGATGTACTACGCCGGCCATGTTATTAAAGTATGCTGTTTGCTGCTTCATCGGTCGTTGTTGAGCCGCCTCTTCTGTGTGGTCGCGGTGCTCCTCACATTGCCGCTAGGTGGCGCGTGAACAGCATTCTTAGTTTCCGAGATTTATAGGTTTTATTTAATAGGTTTGTTTAAGTTACCCGGCATCATTGCTCTGTACATATTATGAACGCGTCTGTGCGTTCAGGCACTAGGTGAACGTAACGAAAACGCGTATACCGCAGAAGTAGTCCTTTGCCACAGTCCACTGCACACGAAATCACAACTGCACATGTGCTTTAGTATAGACAAGAACGTTCATACAAACCATTCGTTCAAATTCTGAAATGAGAGACCTAAAGTACGCTGCAGCCGCTGCGCAGCGCTTAAGAGGTTTACGCAATTTGGTTTCCCATACAAACGTACAGGTTGAAATTTTTAAGAAACCAATCAGTCAATTTTACTGAAACTTGGCATGCTAAAGTAAAATACAGAGATCTAAAGAGTTTGTTGAAAACATTTTTAAAAACGTTTATTTAACTGAGTTATTGCGATTTTAAACTTTCGATAGTGGACTTTAAATAGCAATAACTCAGCGAAATAAACGTTTTTTTTTCAATGTTTTCAACAAACTATTTAGATCTAGTTACTATAGCATGCAAAGTTTCATTTAAATTGGCTTATCGGTTATTAAAAATTTCGACTTGAAAGTTTGTATGGGAAACCGAAATGAGTAAACCCACTTAAGAGGCCTATTACATCTCGACTGGGATTTTTGCGTAAAATGGCCAATTTCGGCGTTATGGATCTCAGAAACAAAAATACATTAACAATTATGACTTATTGAATAGTGTAGAATAGCTATTGACATAGTGCGTAGCGGCCTCGCTTTTTGTAAATTTTGCTTAACTTATTAATTAAACCAGAAATTGCAGAGAAGGATTTGTATAAAGTGCGCGAAGGCACTTTTTTGAGCTCATCGATTGAACTACTGTTCTAAACAAATGAAATAAAAAAATTATAATGTTATCTCTTATATAGTCGAGTAGTGCGTAGCGGCCTCGGAATTTTTAGATATCATTGATTTTATATAGGAAAAAAATCTTATTCTAAATCAAAAAACTTCGAAAATCGCTATAAGTTAACTGTGAATTTCTCCTACCTACGATAATATTATTGAGCAAAATTTATACCAGAATAATTGTTACTTCATGAGAAATAAAGATTTTATAATGAATTTATTATCCTATTTCGATAAAAACGATAAATACAGCTGCAAAATTACTACAAAATGCGATGCGCCGGCCGTCCGAATTCAACTTATGCTCACAGAATGGAGATTTGTAATATTATGCACAAATTTGTTATCCTATTTCGATAAAAACGTTAAATACAACTGAAAAATTACTACAAAATGCAAAAATGGGCATTTTACGCAAAAATCACATTCGAGATGTAATAGGCCTCTTATGCATTTAAATGTCGTCTAATCAACAGACAGACATCGCAGCGCCGCAGCGCCAGATCGGTCAAAGACAACGTAGTGTGTATCAAGATGGCGTCCCAAATAGAAGGTCAATAACAATAATTATTGAAAAAATATATTTTCTATTCTAATAATACGATATAACTACATAATAATGACTTGATTATCAATTAATTTCACCTTCTTGACAACTGAACTGTAGAAAACGTCTAGGTAAGAAATAAAGAATTATTTTCGCTGCTCCGCACGCGCGAATGTCAAAGCCACACTAAAGCAAGGTGCCGAGTCGACTCCGCAGTTGAGTGGAACATAGTGCGTGTTCGGAAGGGCCTATCTAGTGTAACGTATATATCTCTAGGTGATGCACCCATCGAACCCTCTAACTCCTCAAGCCTCAAGCGGCCATATTTGGTCGCACCTAAAAAACTCGCTATTCCGTCAGACCCCAAGCGGCCATATAATATGGCCGCGCTGGCCGCGCTCTCCACTTAACTTTGTACCGTGTTTTGATATACTTAGAGACTACTATAGTATAAACAAGGTCGATTATTTCAGTTCTATGGTACATTTTATGCATCGTGAACGCAAAATTTAATATGAACTGCGACCAATTTTTTTTTTTTTTTAATTTTTTTTATTTCCGCAAATTTAAACTCCTGCCAAATCGCACCTGCTGTCAAAATTTTTAGACATTTCGTTGCCAAGACTGAGAGGCTAAGCAGTTGGATGTATGTGTAGTCTTTAGTCCGTTAGTCGCCTTTTACGACACCCAAGGGAAGAGAGGGCTTAGTAGTATTATCGTATGTAATCATAAAAGAAAAGAAATACCTAATTTTATTAGTAGTACAGACTGGTTATGTATGTTCTGGCTTCAGGTAGTCAAAAAATAAATTACATAAAGTAAACACATTACATTAAACTCGTTCTGTACAAGACTGTAAGTGACAGCTACGAAAAAAAAGTATACAGAATTCGTTTCATAATTCCCCGACACAAAGAGAGCGAATAACGTAACATTGTGAATTTCCATTCTCCGTTTGATCATAACGTTACCTGTTTAGTTAAAAATTAAAAAGTTGGACCAAAGATATGTTTGTTAAGCATAAAGGAATAATGAACAAGTATATACAGAAAGGAAAGTTGAGTTGTTTTTAGGGTTTCGTACCTCAAATGGAAAAAACGGAACCCTTATAGGATTGTTGTCCGTCCGTCGTGTCTGTCAAGACCCTTTATCTCGGGAACGTGTGGAGGTATCGAGTTGAAATCAAAACGATATACTCAAGTCTACAGTTTCTTGAAGCTGTTAAAAAATTAAACTTCTAAGTTAACGGTAAAAAAAGATACGTCCGTTTATGCCGCAAAAAATCGTATAATTCGACACTCTCAAGGGAATCGAAATGTATAGTATTCTCCGTTGACCTAGAACTATGAAATTTGATGAGTAGGTATTACAAGTATATGGACAAATCTGAAAACTATACATTTGTAATTAAATCATGAAATAACACAGAGTCTTAATTCCAAAAAACGTATATTTCGACACTCTCAAGGGAATCAAAATTTATAGAGTATTATCCGTTGACCTAGAACTATGAAATTTAACAAGTGTTACCTACAAGTTTAAGGATAAATCTGAAAAGTATACGTTTGTAATAATTAAATCATTAAAAATAGGGTCTTTATGCCAAAAAAACGTATATTTCGACACTCTCAAGGGAATCACCCTTGAGACGCTACACGTGACCCCTGGGTGGTGCTAAATGAGTAACACTGACTGAGTGGTAGAGCCACGCTGCGTTGCAGCACGCATTGGGCCGGCTCGCCAGGCGTAATACCACCCTCTTACGAATATTCGGCGTGAAATAATGGCACTAGGTGTTGTTGTGTTTCGTCCGACCAGTGAGGGTTCCGGAGCCCCCCCCTCCTCCCCCCACCTTCCCAATTCCAATTCCTTCCTTAAGCCTATTCCTCCCCTAAAGGCCGGCAATGCGTCTGCGATTCCTTTGGTTCTGCGGGTTTCTATGGGCGGCGGTGATTACTCTCCTTCAGGTGACCCGCCTGCTCGTTTTCCTCCCTCTATTATAAAAAAAAACAAAATTTATAGGGTATTATCCGTTGACCTAGAACTTTGAAATCTAACTAGGGAAAAATCTGAAAACTAAACGTTTGTAATAATTAAATCATTAAAAACAGGGTCTTTATGCCAAAAAAAACGTATATTTCGACACTCTCAAGGGAATCAAATTTAATAGGTTATTTTCCGTTGACCTATAACTATGAAATTTGGCAAGTATTACCGTCTTATACTACAACAGGGTCTTTATGCCGGATTATGAACGGCGGCCAAATTGGTGGTCAAAATTTTGAATTAAGTTAACCGTCTCATGTGGGGTATCGTATGAAAGGGCTTCATTGGCACAAACTTAAACAGATTTTTAATTATTTTTATGATGTATAGTTTCCAATTTTTGACCTAGAACGAAAAAAAAAATTATATTTTGCTCCTACTTTGTACGGAACCCTCGGTAGGCGAGTCCGACTCGCATTTGTCCGGTTTTTTTTTTGTTTAAGTACGTTGTTACATTCTCATTAGTAATAATGGAAAAGTGCTGTTAGCGTATTCTCCTAGTTAAGTGAATTAACAGCCTTTTACTGTCCCACTGTTGGACAAAGGCCTCCACCATTGCAATCAAGTCATCACCACAAGTGATGGACGTTACCAACCCGTCAGCCCCCAAGCGGTCGCATGAGACCGCACCTACAAAAACACACTTGACTTTGTACCGTGTTTTCATAGACTTACAGACTACTTTTGTATGAACAAGTTTGATTACTTCGGTTCTGTGGTACATTTTATGCATCGTGATCGCAAAATATCGCGTAGTCTATGCTCGATTCTGTTAAATTTGACGTTGACAGTTGCGCCACTTTTCCTGTCAGAAAATTTCCACGAGTGAGTGGTTAATCAGCACTCTTTTTTTTTATTCGTTGGCGATACAAACCTGGACGCAGCGTCATAAAATCAGCGATTTATACGTTACACTAGATAGGCCTTTCCAAACACGCACTACATGAAAATAATATTTTTTTTTTAATCGGTAACGGGTAAGTGCTTGGCCTTCATCTCACCTGATGGTAAGTGACGATAAGGCCGAAGGTGGAAGCGCGCTTCACCCGGAATCCTCAAGCACTGAGGAACTGGCTATCTTATCTCAAACTGTACGGAACACAACAATGCTATAAACATCGTTGTTATGGCGACAGACTTAGATAAGATGGTGGTAGCTAGCCAGGCGGACTTAACAGCCCTACCACCAACCAAACCGAGCACACAAAGATGTACCCCCCGCTGGGAATCGAACCGGGGACCTCTGGGTCTGAAACCGGTGGCTTAGCCACTAGACCACGAGGCGGTCTGAATAAATAGCGGAATAAATAAGTAAACTTTCCTACACTCACACCAATGGCCTAGCCCAAGAGAAGCTTCGAAGAAACTCGTTAAATGATTACTAGACAACGGATAAACATACTTAAAATACTTAAATACATACATAACATACATAGAAAACACCCAGACCCGAGACAAATTAGAAAAACAATAATTTCTAAATTGACCCGACCGGTGATCGAACCCGGGATCTCAGAGATGGCGACACCATGAAAACCGGTGTACAAACCACTCGACCAAGGAGGTCGTCAAAATATGTTCCACTCATCTGCGGAGTCGACTCGACACCTTGCTTTAGCGTGGCTTCACATTCACACGGCTTAGGCGCGTGCGGAGCGGCGTAAATAAGTGAAATTAATTGTTATTCAAGTCATTATTATGTAGTTACTAGCGGCTCGCTCGCGACTTCGTCCACGTGAACACCCTGTACTGTTCTTTAATTTGTTTTCTCTCCGTAAGAACCATCCTCGTACTTCAAGGAATATATAAAAAAAGAATTAGCGAAATCGGTTCAGCTGTTCTCGAGATTTGCGCTTAGTAACACATTCAGCGATTCATTGTTATATTATAGATATCGTATTATTAGAATAAAAAAGATATTTTTTCAATTATTGGTATTGACAATCTATTTGGGACGCCATCTTGATACACACTACGTATTTTGACCGATCTGGCGCTACGGCGCTGCGATGTGTCTGTTGATTAGACGGCTGCAGCGGCTGCAGCGAACTTTCTCTCTCGAACGGTCTCTCGTTCCAGAATTGGAACAAGTGGTTTGTATGAACGTTCTTGTCTATATCTTACAGGTCATTGCGAAAAATCCGTATAACATTTGACCTTGGAACTGAACCGGGTGTTGTAAAATATGTTAATTACCCCTTACATTCTTGATTCCTTTGGAATTGGGATCCTCTATATAAATAGATGCAAATGAATTTAATTGACCATGATTTAATTAATTTCCTATACAATGTTCCAACAACCTATTGTTCACAACATCTTTCATAAAAAAAACAAATAAGGCAATATCGGTATATGAACATTATGTCCAACATAAAATATTTTAATATTTTTTTTAATATATTTTAGCGTTTTATTAATGCTTAAATATACTTATGTAAATTTTTTAACCCTGAAAAAAGACGACAATCGGCTGCCTTAACCACTTGGCTACTGCGGTCTGGTTTTCACCCGTCGAAATTGTCAGTGCTTATTAATGCTTATGTTTATTAGTTTTAACGTGGTTTGATTCCCGCCTGAGGTTGTCGTCTTTTTTGTGTTTAAAATTTAAAAAAGTTATAAGTATTTTTCTCAACCGGACAACCACTTCACCAAAATTAAAAATGTTCCATACTCTTATTATTTTTAACTCAACCGAATAATAGCCAGTAAATTACCATAGACATAAAATTCTCCTAAATCTATATTCTAACACCCGGGACCTCCGAATATCGGGCTGAGCTCTTGACCTGACCCTGGCTTTAGAACCCAAGTTATTATTAAAGCTGAGACTAGGTGGAAAACGTTTGCGGAGTAGTTCTACTTTCACCTTTTATTTTGACATATTATACATACATACATACTTATATATATATAATCACGACTAACGACGACGATAATAGTCTTGATTAAAGAGACTAGGCAGTGAGGACAGTCAAAGCAGTCCTCTACCATAGTCCACTTTTCACCAAATAGCGACCACACAGTACCTACTCAGCGTGACAGGTGGTGAGCCCATCGCCGCTCTATGCTGTTTGATGTGTGTGCAGTCTTTAGTCCTTTAGTCGCCTTTTACGACACCCAAGAGAAGAAACGGGGTGGTAATATTCTTTCATCGCTAACACGACACGGTATTATTTTGACGAGGCATATATTTAGGGGTTAAAGTCACGAACATGAAGTCCGAACCCTTAAAACCCCACACGTGACCCCTGGGTAGTAATGAATGAGTGACACTGTCTGAATTGTAGAGCCACATGAGTGAAGAAACAGAACAGAGACAAAGCGAGTCAACTACTACAAGCACACGGCGCATGTGTGCGTGTCCACTAGCATCTGCGTCGCGTATGCGCCGCCACTGGATCAAACCGGTTTACCACAGTATTTACGCTCGCTCGGCCAGTGGGCAAACGGAGAGACTCGCGACACGGCGCGTTGTATGAAGCTTTGTCTCTGTTCCGTTTCTTTACTCATGTGGTAAAGCCACGCGCATTTGACAGACTCGCGGCGTAATAAGTACCACTCGAGCACGAATATCGGCGTGAAATAATGGCACTAAGCGTTTCGTCCGGTGAGTGAAAGTAGCGGAGGCCCATCGCTCCCCCCCCCCCCCCACCCTCCACCCCTCACCCTCACGATTAATTTTTTTATTTTTATTTATTACTAAGCAGTGCTTAAGCAAAACCATATACTTAAATAGACACACATTAGATAATTACAAAACAACAAGTAAATATGTCAGCCTATTTTAAGCACCGACAGCATTTTTAATAAGAGGCAAAACTATTCAAATTATTATACGTTTAAAATTAATTAATTTCAACATATAATAAGTACTATAAATAAGCAAATAAATGAAAAATATAAATTTGAGAGCAATTATTCAGAAATAAAAATAAAATCAGTAGTCAAGTAAAATAATATCACAGTAAAACTGAATATCAAGTACAATCATTAATAAAATCAAATAAAATTCACATACTCGTAAATTACCAATAGGGTTAAAATATAGGATTAAAAAATATATTTCTACTCCTTTCTCAAAGATCCTACTCTTCAAAGTCGGCGACACGCATCGATATCACTTGCCTCTATAGTGCTGTGTTTAAGACGTTGTCCTTTTACGAATTGGCCATTTCTTGACTCTCTAGTGCTGTGTTTAAGACGTTGTCCTTTTACGAATTGGCCATTTCTTGCCTCTCTAGTGCTGTGCTTAAGAAATAGTCCTTTTACGGATTGGCCAATTTAAGAATTAGTTCTTAAACGAATTGACCATTTTTAAAATAATGCTTTTGTAGGATGCTAGGCATTTTAAGAATTAGGCATTTATCAACTAAGTCTGCGACTCCCTCTCTGGTTTTGTGGGATGTCCATTTGCGGCGGTGATGACTTTCCATCAGGTGAAACGCCAGCTCATTTTCCACCTTTCAACATAAAATAAAACAATGCCCCTTCCTGAGTTTGTTTCCGGCTCTTCTCAGTACGACGTCTTCCGCCCTATTGACTGAACCAATGGCGTAATGACATTTACTAGTGCTCAATAATGCATTATAATCACAACCATTCGCGTAGCGGTGAAAGAATACTACCACCCCCTCTTTTCCTTTGGGTGTCGTTAAAGGCGACTAACGCACTAAAGACTGCACATACATCCAACAGCATATAGCGGCGATGGGCTCACCACATGTCACGCTGAGCACATGTGCAGTCGCTATTTGGTCAAAAGTGGACTATGGTAGAAGACTGATTTGGCTGTCTTCATTGACTAGTCTCTGATTAACCCTTAGTGGATAATAGTCGTGATTATATGAATGTATGTAGCCAAAATATGTAGAAGTCGCTAGAACCTTGTTAAAACTTTTTTCATAGAAACAGTCCCAGACAGATGGCAATAATCGCTTCATGGCGATTCATTAGCGTTGGTTAATAGCATATTGTTAGTATTCTACAAACATTTTAGCGAATGGTCACTGTATTCAATCGCTTCCACAGTATATAATTGGATTATTAATAAAGATTGACATAACATAAATAAGCTTTTTAAAGTTTTTTGTTTTGAAAAATTACTGTTTAATTATTAATTATATAATTACTGAAAAATTATTGTCAATCCATCAAAAACATTTTTCATTCTATAGTACAATCGTTTTCGCCACTCGTCTACTCCCTCACACCAGATTAATTCACCATTATTAAACTATAACAAGTCATCTCTAATTATAACAATACACCAATAAACAATGTTCACATTAAAACGAGCACTCGCTCCCTTTCTGAAACTTCAAGAAAATAGAGAAGGCACAATAGTCTTAGGACATTAACAAGCAAACTTCAAATTTGAATTATAAATTCCCGCACAGCCCTCCAGCAACGCGTTTGGGAAATCATTGTATGTTTGTAGGAGGAACCTACGCCAAGTTGTTTGGTGGGCCCTTAGAAGCGTGGTGCAAGGGACGACATGTAGCGAGAACATTATACATTACAAATAATCACGACTATTATTCCCGAAGGGTTAGTGCCTTCGCACACAGCGTCGTATCGTAAGTATCGTAAGCGTATCGTAATACGCGCGTAGGACGAGAGCAATACGAGCACGTACATTTTCAAACAAGTCCGCACACGAAGCGTTGCTGCAGCGAATCGTAGGAGACACCGCTTCGTGTGCGGACTTAGTGCCTTCGCACACGGCGTCGTATCGTAAGCGTATCGTAAATCGTAATACGCGCGTAGGATACAATCTCCTCCTACAACACATCTCCTACGATTCGCTGCAGCAACGCTTCGTGTGCGGACTTGTTTGAAAATGTACGTGCTCCTATTGCTCTCGTCCTACACGCGTATTACGATACGCTTACGATACGCCGCCGTGTGCGAAGGCACTTACGATACGCTTACGTTACGCTTACGATACGACGCCCTGTGCGAAGGCACTTAGTCAGAGACTAGGCAATGAGGACAGCGTAAGCAGTTCTCTACCAAAGTCCAATTTTCACCAAAAGCGACTGCACATATACTCAGCGTGACAGGTGGTGAACCCATCGCCGCTCTATGCTGCTGGATGTATGTGCAGCATTTAGTCCGTTAGTCGCCTTTTATGACACCCAAGGGAAAAGAGGGGGTGGTAGTATTCTTTCACCGTACCTACTATGCGATTAAAATGTGTTTTGCTGTGTCTCTGGCCTTGCTTTCTTCTACTAAACCACGTTATAGATATTATGCGGTTTTTACTAATAGAGAGAGCGATAAATGAGGATGGTTTTTGTTTATAATTTGTAGATGTTTTGTACAAAATGGCTGAAGTATGGCGGTAAGATACCTAATAATTATTAACCGTTCAACCCTTCGATCAACAATACTAACTAGATAACGTGTAACGTACAAAATCAAAGCTAAATTTTGTCCACGTGAGTAAATACTTTTTCAATGCAATAAATTACTCCTGTCACCTTAAAATTAAAAGACGTCAATTACATTTAGTGGTGAAATCAACCTTAAAAGGCAACAAATAAAGTACTTTTTCCTGTTATTGCCTTGCGAGAAAATAAGAGCTCACTTCTCAAGTGCGCTCTTATTTACCGAGACCTTAGATTAAAACAAAAAGGGAAGATACGGCATGCTCCTACTTGTAATCATTCAAAATATAGTCCTACTCAACTACTTAAGCAAACACTCACACACGCTCACCTATAAAGTGTAAATCGAGCGAGCGAGACAAAGCGGTAAGTTTCAACGTCAGCGAGAGGGAGTCAGCGAGTAGCGCGTTGACGTCTCGGTCGCTTCGCAACAGACGAGTACGTACGACCGATTCCGACGCCACTGCGGAGTAGCGTCTTTCTCTTTTTCACACAGTAGAATATCCGCAATAGTGCGATGTAGCCTGTACGCTCGGCAAATTGTGACTGAAGTGAAATTGTGCCTTCAGGCCTAATTTTGGCGGCTCACTCTCGAGACGCTGATGCCGTATCTTCCCTTTTTGTTTTAATCTAAGACCGAGACACATTTTTATCGCCGACCTGACATCTAGTTGTATTGTTGACCAAAGGTTCAACCGTTCATGCAAAAATATTTCGTAACAACTTGTACCACACGCCAAACTCACACAGCTCTCCTTAACCCACGGCCGTGCAAAATTCATGACTTAGGAATTACGAGGGCCCCACCGACCCCGAAACTGTTACGGTGAACATTTTAAAGAAACTTTAATTTGTGAGGTACCCACCCCACAATCCGGAAACTTTTAGAGCGGGTAGCTAAACTAATGTTAGTAAATAATAGCCCACTCTTCCATTTCTAGTCCACTCCACTAAGCCGAATAGACCACTCTTAATCCACTCCTCTAAGCCGCATTGGGCAAGCGCGGTGGGTTACAGCTAAATCTCCACATTTGCTGTTGCCATTGACCTAGCAGATAAAGACAAGAACGTTCATACAAACCATTTGTTCAAATTCTGGAATGAGAGACCTAATGTTCGCTGCAGCTGCTGCAGCGCTTAAACATTTATGTCGTCTAATCAACAGACAGACATCGCAGCGCCGCAGCGCCAGAGCGGTCAAAGACAACGTAGTGTGTATCAAGATGGCGTCCCAAATAGATTGTCAATAACAATAATTGAAAAAATATCTTTCCTATTCTAATAATACGATATAAGTACATAATAATGATTAATGTTTTATATTTTAGCGTTTTATTAACTCTTAAATATACTTAAGTAAAATTTTAATCACTGAAAAAAGACGACAACCTCACGCGGGAATCGAACCACGCACCTTCCGCATTCCAGGCGGCTGCCTTAACCAAGTGGTCGTCCTTTTTCAGTGTTTGAAATTTTACTTAAGTATATTTAAGCGTTAATAAAACGCTAAAATATAAAACATTAATCTATAAACGCAGCTTCATCTTAAACGAATGTTCAAATATTTGTAAAAATATTTCTTTCGGATCTCAGAGGTGAAAACTTCTAAGATTTGATGAAGCAATGTTGACTAAAAACATAAGCATCAAGCACTGACAAATTTCGACGGTTGAAAGCCAGGCTTCGGTAGCCATGTGGTTAAGGCAGTCGCCCGGAATGCGGAAGGTGCGTGGTTCGATTCCCGCCTGAGGATGTCGTCTTTTTTCAGTGTTTAAAATTTTACTTACATAATAATGACTTGAATAACAATTAATTTCACTTATCTTCGCCGCTCCGCACGCGCCTAAGTCGTGTGAATGTAAAGCCACCGTAAAGCGAGGTGCCGAGTCGACTCCGCAGATGAGTGGAACATAGTGCGTGTTCGTAACGGCCTATCTAGTGTAACGTATAAATCGCTGGCTGTTGCATACATACATACTTATTAATTGTGGTAATCGAACATACACACATATAATCACGTCTATTACCTCCAAGGGTTCGGCAAGGAGGACTGCAAAAGTAGTCCTCTATATCATAGTCTACTTATATATCATAGTCTACTTTTCACCAAATAGCGACTGCTCATGTGCTCAGCGTGACAGATGGTGAGCCCATCGCCGCTCTATGCCTGTAGTCCCTTAGTCCCCTTTTACAACACCTAAGGGATGAGAGGGGGTGGTAGTATTCTTTCACCGCTACGCGACAGTATTACAATATATAAAATAAGTCGAAAGCGTCGGCTCCGCCTCTCAGCTCTTATGCCTGCCTCATACCAATAGCGTTTTATTGCGAACAAACTTCAATCCTACTAATATTATAAACGCGAAGGTTTGTAAGTATGGATGGATGTTTGTTACTCTTTCACGTATAAACTACTGAATGGATTTTGATGAAATCCGGCATACAGATAGTTTATAACCTGGATTATCACATAGAATACTTTTTATCCCGATATTCCTTCGGGAACGGGAACCACACGGGTGAAACCGTGAGCGGCCGCTAGTTACATATAAAAAGTAGATGTACAATCAGCGCTCTCAAAACGTTTGAACATGAAGAGTACCTACTTAACGAGATGTTTAGGTACTATCGCGGCGGACTCCGTCGTTTTACCAGTCTAAAGGCCAAAATCCCTTGCACACCGCGTCGTTGGTTTGTTCCCAATTCTACAGTTTTCTATTACAGATTCCCAATTCTACATGTAACCAATTCTACAGGTAACCAATTCTACAGATTTCCAATTCTACAAATTCTTATCTATACAGATTACCAATTCTACAGATTTCCAATTCTACAGATTCCTATCTATACAGATTACCAATTCTACAGATTTCTAATTCTACAGATTCCCAATTCTACAGATTCCTAACTATACAGAAGATTTTATGAAGAGGTCTCGTTAAGTTTACAATTATTGTTTTAAGTAAATAAATAATAAGTTTAATTTTAATTCACACTCGTTTCATTTGTTGTAAAGTACAATATGAAATAATAATAATAATAAAACTCTTTGCTGCAAGAGAAAAAGTAAGCAAAATTTTAAGAATGGTAATTTGTAGAGTTAAGAATCTGAATAAAATAAAAATTGGTACAGCCGGGAATCTGTCTGTATTGTTCGGAATCTGTTTAATTAAGAATCAGTAGAAATATGTTACTGTTAAGATGAGAATCTGTAAAATTGGGAATCTGTAGACATGAGAATCTGTAAAATTGGGAATCTGTAGACATGAGAATCTGTAGAATGGGGAATCTGTAGACATGGGCCTAAACCGCGTCGTCTATAGTACGGGCACGCACCCGGGCGGCCGGTGCTCTTCATGCGAAAATTTCTCCAAACTGGTAAATGACAGTGACCCCAATAGTACCTACTAATTTCGTTTAGTAGTGAACGAACAGTGTCAAAATGACGAAATGCGAGTTTAAAAATTAAAATTAGACGTGGGATCAATAAGATCCTAGAATTAAGTTAAAACACAAACGGTGACATTTTTTTTTGGATTCCTGACATCTAGGTATACCCGGAAATACCCCATGTATGTTCCGCGATTTTTTGTAGTTTTTGAGCTATGATTTTTTTTAATTTTGATAATGTTCGACTTGACCGACTTCTAACCCTTTCACTGGTACAGCATTATTTTTATTATTTATTTATTTATTTACACGCACAAAACACATCACAATTTCAAACATAGATAGTAAACAATAAAAACACAGCTATAATCTAAATTGTAACATAAGGTATGTGCGCACATCTAAGTATAATACAGACTACAGTTATATAATACTATGAATAGTTAGGCTTGAATAATAAGTAAATGTGTACTTGTTTAAGTAACAATACCATTCCACTTAAAAATTAATACTTACAATCAAGTTGACACTAGACAAATTAAAAGAATAAAATAAAACTATAAAAATTTATAAAAATGTAAAATTTAAGTAATTAATAAAAATAAACCAACTCAATGGGATTGGTAGGCGCTCCGGACGCCAATCGAGACATTAGAGGTACGTGGGTCATTAAAATGGAGGATATCTTTAATTGTTTTTATGAACTTAGATAACTTAGGATAAAAAATATCAAGTTCAATATGTTGTTTTGCTAATTCGTTGTACTGACGGGCCGTTCTGGTAATAGGATAATAATATGAAATGTTGTTCTTATACGTTTGTAAAGCAAATAGGTTGCATTGGTTTGAATTACGTGCTCTGAATTTTATACTGAACGAGATCACAGACAATAATTCTGAAGAATTTATAATAGAATGAATTATTTTGTAAATGTATATGAGGTCAAAATATATACGACGTGTTTCCAAAGATGTAACATTAAATATTTTTATTGGTTTTCTATCCTATTACAATTGAATAAGGTTTAAATTATGGTGGCATGTATATTACCACTACCAGCTAAAGGGTTAATATATTTATTTTCGGAAATTATGCATATTTAAAAAAAATGTATACAATAAATTTTCTAAAAATGATCTTATCTTTGTGAACCCATCGGGATCTTTTGTATAACCCCGTCCGATCACTCTGCCTTATCAGTGAAAATGACTTGCTTGCTTGGCAAAGCTTTGCCAAACTTATATGGCCTTCTTTTAAGGCACATATAACAGTTAGCAACCACGTTCTAGTTCCGTATCACTGGCAGCACAGACTGGTCAAAGACTTTCGTCTTGAGACAATGCAGTATTTTAGACATGGGTTTCGCTTCGGTTTTTACCCGACTGTCCAGAAGGAGGGTTATGTTTTTCGAGAGTATGTATGTATGTATAATTGTTTGGCACGCTCTGCGGCCTCAACAGCCCGATGGATTTTAGCTTGAGAGGTGTCGTTAGATTAATTGTTTTTACTGTGAAAGTGACACTGGGTACCTATATGAAATTTTAAAAAATGGCGGATTTTTGGCGCCATATTCAAATGTTTAGCAAGCACGCTCTGCAACCTGAACGGCTGGATGGATTTTAGCTTCAAAGAATTTGTGTGTCATGTGTATATAGGTTACTATCCAAACTCATTTAATAATAAAAGTAAAAAAACGGTAATTTAATAAACTAAAAAATCCGACTGCGTTTCTGTGTAATTTGGAAATGAAAAAACCCTAAAACAAGAAAGTCGTCATACATACCCGATTGCACTTAGCTGAATCGCCATAGTTGCAAAGAAAAATTGTAGCAGTCCGGGCCCATTCTAGGAAGTCTGCCGTCTAGTCAGTAGATTGGAGTAACCTGCAATGTAATATAGGTATGTGCTCTCAATGAGCTTGGGAAAAGTATTTTTATTTATTCATTTTTTTAAATATTTACATTTTAACTTAAAATATGACATTCAAATTTTTTCTGTAGCCCTCAAAATACTTCACAATAATTTTTTAAAGATTCATAAAAATGACCACGCGCTATTGTTTTTGTGACAATCAAAATACGCGCAAAACCCGCGGCGTGACGTCATCGGATTCCATTCTCTCGCACGGGTGGCGCGACTTGCGCGACTTAGGGTGGATTCGACCAAACTGGAAAAAGGTCTTATACCTAGATTAAACGCCGAATTTGTATGGACTAATCTCGGAGTAAGTCTTATTCCAGTTTGGTCGAATCCACCATTAGTTTTATTAATATGGTACATATGAACCAGTGCAGTTGTGCCACAGATTACATAATAATTAATTGTGCAAATAGTTAAGTAATGTAATCGGACGCCCGCCGGGTGCGGGCAGCAAGAGCGGCGGCGGGGGCTATCGGATACGATGACGTCACGTCACGTCAGTCGAGTGCCAGCGAACTAAGCGAGGTAGTAGTGTTTATGCAATTATTTATGTACAATAACTTTGTAAATACTTCTCGTATCGAAGTTAATTAAAAACTATTGGTTTTAGAATAACGACTTCTATAATGGTATAAAGTAAAAAAGAACTTTTTTTTTTCATTTTTCCCAAGTCTATTCACTAAGCCTAGAATAGGTCCCGACTGCTACAATATTTCTTTGCAACTTTGGCGATTCTTAAGTTACACAGAAACGCAGTCTGGTTTTTCAGTTTTTTTAAATTACCGTTTCTATTATACGTTACGTGGCGCTACTTCTGACCTGCTGCTGGTGTACGGCAGCCTTTATCCGTCTGAGATCCCTTAAAAAGGTTACTTGGAAAATATGTCTTGTCTGATCAATCATACGATATCTATCATAGGGAAACACTCTTGCTATTATCAAGATAGGATAAAAGCTTTTTTTATTATAGAGCGGGTCTAGTGGTTTAACCATTAAGGCTAGGTTCGATTCCCTGCGGTGGTATAAAATTCAATATCATTTATACAATTAAGTTGGGTTCCTTACCCGGGGTCAACCAGACAAGTTCACCTGGGTAAACTATGGGCACTTGTTTTGACCCTTGGTACACCTGGGTGGACTGCGGATACTGACGCAGGCCCGTGGTTCACCTGGGTGGACTACGGATACTACTGATACTAAGCCCACTGGTGAGTCCACGGGTATATTTTTTTTCGTCCAAAAATGAAACATTTTCGCTTATCGAAGCAAACCATTCTTTAATTACGAACTAAAAACAATTTACCGAGTAATCTGATTTTGCGTACTGAACTTTACTATTTAGTAGAATCCAATATTTTCAGCTGAAAATATTTTTCTTGATCTAGCAACACCAGTGTTGACAGATGTCAAAGTCATTCATTAATATTTTCTGTGAGTGGGAGAATTGAATCGAAGATCCATTGGGAAATATTACGCGGACATACAACAAACCATCCCGCCCCGACCATGGTTCTTCAAACACAAACGCCTCTCCAAAAAAGTGGTGTCTATCATCTGCAGAATTCGTATAGGTCATGCTTGCACTCCTGTACATTTAATGAAGTTGCATATTAGGGATAGCTCCATCTGCGAATGTGGTCTCGATGAAGGTAACACCAACCATCTTTTCTTTAATTGTCCGAATATGGGCTCTCCCTCTTTGATTTCCTTCCTAAAAGCGTTCCTCGCCCTTGTAATATTAAATATATCCTAAATTCCTTATCTCCCCAATCTTAAGTTAAATATTTGTGGATAAAATAAATTTATTAAGAGATAAATTTATTTCATCCACAAATATTAAAATCTAAATTAATTATGTATGTAGTTCATCCTCATTTTCCCTCAAAACATTTCCCCTACCCCCTCCTATTTCCTCTACAAGCTTGTTTGTATAGTTGTATATAATACTGTTATGTTGTGATGTCCTATTTGTGTTGTCTTGTTTTGTTTTAGGTGGTTATGTTCTAATGTAACTATTTTTTCTTCTATCCATTGACGTCTGTGTAAATGCTGCACACGTGACTTTGGCGGAACAGCGAGCCCTCGTAGGCAAGCTTAAGTTCGCTCGCCAAAAAATAGAAGAAGAAGAATTGAATCGATCTACAATATTTGGTCCGAGATCTACAAGGTGAAAATTTGAAAGTGAGTAAAATCTATTTTGCATCTTCTAAACTTGTAATGAAAACAAAATGTGATTTTTAAATTGATCACTCATAAATAAAGGTGATTGTATAACACATCTGCTTTCTATTACCCTGTCCTATCGGAGCAAAGTAAAAATGACAAAGTATAACTATTCTCCATTTAAAAATTAAATGACAGACTTGTGAAGAGAAATTATGGAGCAAAGTTACCTCCTGCTTATGAACTAATTTGCTCCAAAAGAAATAAAAAATTTAAAATAGTTGGTCACTAAATACAATAATATACTTAATGTCAGGTTAAACTTTAATAGTACTATTATAAACACAATACATCACATTACTGATTTAAACAAGATTTAAAAAGAAGTGTGATAAAAAAAATTGAGCAAATTACGGTGCAAAGTAGGACCAGGTATAGAAAATGATGATTACATTTTAACAGTACACATGCAAACTTTAAATATTAAATAACAGTAGAGAATGCGCTAGATAAACTTAGATAAGGAATGTAGTTTTTTTGTATTAAATTCTGAGGCTCTCATAAGGAGAGTAAAACCATCCCATCTCGTATGAGAAAATGGTACAAGAATGGAATGGAAGAAATGGGGAATAGTAAAAAGATTTAAATCTCTTCTCCAATTTGTTTTTGTGTAACTTTGGAAGACTTTTTCGTTAATGGTTGAAGAAAATACACTCTTTACGTTATTTTATTTATTAACTGCATCTTTTATTTAATCCTTCCCGACCCGTGGTCCACCTGACATGTTCACCTGGGTGGACTTGTCAGGTGAACCACTGGTTACAACATTTTTCAAAGTAGCAATAGACCACCGCTGGAGTGAACTGTGGGTAATAAGATTTATGGCGGTGCCCTTGGTACACCTCTGTGGCGTACCATGGGACACAACAAGTGCTTATAGTCCACCCAGGTGAACTTGTCAGGTGGACCCCGGGTAAGGAACTTTTAGTTGGATGTATTGTGCAGTCTTGAATCGGTTAAGTCGCATTTTACGATACCTACTCTACGGGAAGATATGGGTTGATAGTATTATTTTTACCGTATTTATGAATAAATCTATTAAGCTAATATATTTATAAATAAATAATCAAATAAATAAAAATACTGTTACACACATCCGGCATTTTACATAGATACGCAAACCTTTTCTGTGTCGCTACTAAGCATGGCAATTCCTTAGGATATATAATAATATATATATTTTTATCACGTCACAACAAAAAGGCCGACTGATATTATCTCCAAATATGCTCACATTTCCTGCAACGTGTTATCATATTACCCAAATGTGTTTGTCCCTTTCTAACACGTGGTGTTAGAAAGAGAGGTGGCACACGAGTTATTGTCGCGGCCACTGTTATGAAAGGACGCGAATAAATATTGCAAAATTTGAAGAAGAAAATATTGTTTGTTATGAAAGATTTGACGGCCTTAGTGGCATAGTAGTAAGGTATGGTTAGTCAAAATGAATATTTTTCATTCATGTAATGTGAGTGTTGGCTTATTCATATTCATTATAAGATGTCTGTAAGAAAATCTACTATTACACTGGCCTGCAAAAATAAGTATCACACTTATAAAATTTTATTTTTTTCTAAACTATACAAGTTAGAGATTTAAATAAAAACGTTTTAAAGCAATATTATCAGCTTTCTATGAAACTATAGTAAATCATACAATAGTAACATTTTTAAGTTTAGTATGTCTTGTTTATCTTGGGTACTTTAAAAGTTATTACAATTTTAAAAGTGTGATACTTATTTTTGCAGGCCAGTGTAGTTTAATTATTATTATGTCTGGCTTTACGGCAGTTGACAGCATAAGTACCGATCTATTGGTAATATAACACTAATTTGACTTAATTTGTACGCATATCACTAGCATGATTGACTTTTGCTAATTGTCTGTTCTAAAATTTATTCTTCTCTCACCAAAATCGCACTGATCACTCATGGAAATTTGTATGTTTTTTTCATCTTGGCTACATTTTTGTTTTATTTTGTAAAATTTGTGTTTTGTCAAACGAAATAATTGTGGATTATTATCCGGAAAATATAAAAAAAAACAGTGCAAAATCACTTTTCAAATTCTCTCAAGTAGTCCGTGTGAGATCTCAGTAAAGTGTGGGACTTTATCCGCCTCTGTGGTCTAGTGGCTATGTCACCGGTTTCAGACCCAGAGGTCCCGGGTTTGATTTCCAGCCGGGGGTACGTCTTTGTGTGCTCGGTTTGGTTGGTCTTAGGGCTGTTAAGTCCGCCTGGCTAGCTACCACCATCTTATCTAAGTCTGGCGCCGTAACAACGATGTTTATAGCATTGTTGTGTTCCAACAGTTTGAGATAAGATCCATAATTCCTCAGTGATTGAGGATTCCGGGTTCGCGCACTTCCACCGGCCTTATCGTCACTTACCATCAGGTGAGATTAAAGGTAATGAGCTTAACAGTTGTAAAAAAAAACATCTTTACTGAAACTCAAAGGGGGCCATATCATTTACCATTAAACTGCAATTGCGCAAGGTTTGCAAACAATGACTGCGATCAGAATAAAAGAATAGAATATAAGTAAATTTATTCAGCATCAATTAAAAATAACAATAGTACCTATGTGACACGGAAGGGTCTTTATAACGTGCATTTTAGTTATACAGTGGTAGGAGATGTGTGTGTGTGTGTGTCGGCTATATACTGTACACACACTGCAAAACACTCATATTACATTCTAGTCTACATTTCGTAGGAAACGTAGCATAGTAATCTACAGATCGTAGACCTTCGTAGCATAGTCGTGTACAGACCGTAGCCCGTCTTAGCATAGTCGTCTAAAGATCGTAGCTCTTCGTAACCATAGTTGTCCAGAGATCGTAGCCGTTCGTAGCATAGTCGTCTAGAGATTTAGCCGTTCGTAGCATAGTGGTCTGGTCAAGTCGTAGCATTTTATAGCGTTGTAGTCTACAGATCGTAGCCTAACGAAGCATTAAATTAAAATTAAATTAGTGCGTTGAAATTAGTAGCGGTGAAAGAATACTGCCACATCTTCTCTTCCCTTGGGTGTCGTAAAAGGCGACTAACGGACTAAAGACTGCACATACATACAACATCATAGATCGGCGATGGGCTCACCACCTGTCACTCTGAGCACATGTGCAGTCGCTATTTGGTTAAAGTGGACTAGTAGAAGACTGCTTTGGCTGTCCTTATTGCCTAGTCTCTGACTATTCCTTCGGGGATAAAGTCGTGTTTGTATATATTTATGTATGCTTAACCATCCCCCCACCGAAGCTTTTACTTAGGATTAACATTTCAGTAAACTTTTTAAGAATTTATTCAAATACACTGCATGATTAAATCAAATAACGAGACTACAAAACTCTGAGATCCGCTTCAAAATTTCCACCTTAGCCCAACCATCAGTTTTGTTCGGAAACTTTACATGAATTCGAGGAGTTCGCAAGCAACTGTTTCTCGTAAGATCCGAGCGACCGCATTGAGCGAAGCAAGCGAAGCGTGCGTGTCGCGGTTGGCGGTTGAACGTTAGGACATGCTCCGTTTTATTGGAGTAGTGGTCGTTTCTGGTCGTTTAGAAATAAAACTACATTTCTATTCCCAATGTTGTAAGAAAATTGTTGTATTTACTAGCTATAAATATGATTAAATTGCATTTTATAAACGGTACCGCGTCGCGTAGCGGTGAAAGAATATTACCACCCCCTCTCTTCCCTTGGGTGTCGTAAAAGTCGACTAACGGACTAAAAACTGCACATACTTCCAACAGTATAGAGGGGCGATGGGCTCACCACCTGTCACGCTAAGTATATGTGCAGTCGCAATTTGGTGAAAAAATGACTATGGTATGGCTTGTGCTGTCCTCGTTGAATAGTCTCTGACTAACCCTTCGGGGATAATAGTCGTTAAATGTATGTATGTATGTTAAAAAGTATTTTTGAATACGAAACCATTGAATGTGGTTTAGGGATTACAGCGGATTAATTTATTCCTCTTCACAGTCGCCATTTTGTTTTATTTGGAAAGAAAGAGCCGTGCGCTATAGTGGCTCACTGAAATAAAACTGGATACCAAACCCGTGGGTCGTAAAAGGCTAAAAGACTACACATACATCTAACATCATAGTGCGGGCTCTCTACCTATCATACTGAGCACAATATGTACATATGTGTACATTTAGATAATCACGACTATTGCACCCGAAGGGATAGTCAGAGACTAGGCAATGAAGACAGCAAAAACAGTCCTCTACCGTAGTCCAATTTTTACCAAATAGGGACTGTACATGTGCTCAGCGTGACAGGTGGTGCATCGCTGCTCTATGCTATTAGAAGTATGTCCAGTTTTTAGTCCATTAGTCGCCTTTTACGACACCCAAAGGAAGAGAGGGGGTGGTAGTATTCTTTCACCGCCACGCGACACGGTTATTTTTTACGGTCGTTTTTTCCAATATTATTATTCTCAATTCTTTACATAGCTCAAACCATTAACAGTTGTACAAAAAATGGAATGTTAATACCGCCAAAGCGCTTAATTGAAAGTAAGCGTGCCGGTCAAATTAAGTATAAATATTTTGCTTCGCTCCCGCGGCCAGCTGTAATAATACCGCCGACAAAACGGACGAAATAGTTCCCCGTTACGGGTTGAATTGGAACACGGGTGGAATTTGAACAGAGGTCAACGAATGAATGGACGAATACTGTAGAAATGATGTACTTAGGTATCACACTGTTACTAAGAGGGGTGAAAAAGCGCGATGGGCTCACCACCTGTCAGGCTGAGCACATGTGCAGACGCTATTTGGTAAAAAGTGGTTTTTTTTTTGTACTAGGTATGGGTATGCTCTTGATCCCAATCAAGCCCAGGGGCTAAGACAGGATCTATGATGGTGCGAGCTTACCCAGAAGGTGCCTATTTACTCTTGCTTTGAAGATGGACGGGTTATATGTACTCAGAAACACAGACGCAGGGAGGGAGTTCCACTCCTTTGCTGTACGCAGTATAAAAGATGTTGAGTAACGCTTTGTGCGACATTTAGGAATATCTACCAAGAAAGGGTGGTAGCCCGCAGTGCGCCTGGATGTCCGATGGAAGAAGGGGGATGGCGGTATGAGCTCATGCAGCTCCAGAGCACACTCTCCGAAGTACAGTCTGTAAAAGACCGACAGACAGGCAACTTTGCGGCGGTGAGCTATGGTGTGAAACTTGCTCTTCACCAGTTCTTTGTCGCCAATTAGCCTCTCAGCTCTGCGTTGAATCGTGTCCAGTGCAGCTAGTTGGTATTTAGCTGAGCCGTCCCACAGGTGACTCCAATATTCCATGCAAGATCGGACTTGAGCTTTATAGAGAGGGATTAAGGTAGAGGATAGGTTTTGCTGTCCTCATTGCTTAGTCTCTGACTAAGGCAGTCGTCCCACCGCCGACGATGAACGAGAAGCGAGTCGTGCTAGAATAATTAGAAAAGAGTTGGCGAGCAGCGGAAAGCGAGTGTGTAGTTCAGATGGTTTTGTCGCTAGGCTATAAGCGCCGCTGCCGCTGCTGCTTGGTCTCTTGGAGTGAGTTCTGATCGCTGTGCAAGTATCGCTAAGCGAGAATATCTTTGATAGCTCTTGTCGCTCAGCGACGAACTAGTGGAGCGAGTCCTCGCCGGCAGTGTGAACAGTCAGCGATCAACTGTTTATATATGCATATCTTTTGTTTACACGGAATGTATATCTATTGTACGTTTCTTGAGCGAGAAAACAGCCGGTCCCACCGCCGACGATGAACGAGAAGCGAGTTTAGCTAGAACTAGAAACGAGTTGGCGAGCAGCAGAGAGCGAGTGTGTAGTTCCGGTAGTTCCGATAGTTTTGTCGCTGGGATATAAGCGAGTGTACGAGTGAGACGGGCGATTACTCGCGCCACTCGCTCGCGGCGGGCTGCCGAGTCAAGCGTACACAGTCCTCTTGGCGGGAAATGACCGCTGCCGCTGCTGGTTGTGTGGTTGGTCTCTCGGCGTGAATTCTGATCGCTGAGCGAGTAACGAGTAACGATTAGCGAGAATAATCTTTGATAGCTATTGTCGCTCTGCGACGAACTAGTGGAGCGAGTCCTCGCCGGCAGTGTGTAAATCTATTGTACGTTTCTTGAGCGAGAAAATTGCCGATAGTCATTTACTCGCTGTTGGTTGCACAACTGCCTAACTCTCCGGGGATAAAAGTCGTGATTTTTATGTCTGTATGTATGAAAAAACCGGCCAAGTGCAAGTCTGACTCGCGCACGATGGGTTCCGTAGCAGCAAGTAACATCATATAAAAGTTCTTGTAGTTCGTTGTAACTTAGATCGATGTTTTAATAATAGTGATTTTTTTTAAATTAATTAATTTATGACATATTAAAAAAACTGCTTACTAGATCTCGTTCATACCAATTTTCGGTGGAAGTTTGCATGGTAATGTACATCGTATATTTTTTTACTTTTATCATTCTCTTATTTTAGAAGTTACAAGGGGGAGGGGGGGACACAGATTTTACCACTTTAGAAGTGTCTGTTGCGCAAACTATTCAGTTTTAAAAAAAATAATGTAAGATACCTCAATATCATTTTTGAAGACCTATCCATAGATACCCCATACGTATGGGTTTGATGAAAAAAAAATGTTTGAGTTTCATTTCTAAGTATGGGGAACCCCCAAAATTTATTGTTTTTTTTTTCTATTTTTGTGTGAAAATCTTATTGCGGTTCACAGAATACATCTACTTACCAAGTTTCAACAGTATAGTTCTTATAGTTTCGGAAAAAAGTGGCTGTGACATACGGACGGACAGACAGAGATGACGAATCCATAAGGGTTCCGCTTTTTGCCATTTGGCTACGGAACCCTAAAAAGGCCTCCTGAGTTTCTTGCCAGCGTCTTATCAGTCGAAGGTTCTTCCAAAGTTCGAACTCGTGGTAGATTCAGTAGTTAAGATTTAACGAAATGTAAGTTACTGATAATTTATTAGTTGTTGACGTCAATAAGTGACTGTAAAGGCTTACATTGAATAAATTATTTGACTTTGACTTTTGTATTAAATAAAGAAGCGGTTATTTGAAACACGTCACGTATCCATCCAATGCAGGCCTCTTCCATGTAATACCATTTCCTTCTGTGTTGAGCCGATCGTTAAGTGTTAAGGGTCATTTTCGGTCCTCGACTGACCTTTTGGGGAATCGTCTTGGGTGTATGGTACTTAATTAACTGTGTCGCGTAGCGGTGAAAGAATACCACCACCCTCTTTTCCCTTGGATGTCGTAAAAGGCGACTAACGGACTAAAGGCTGCACATACATCTAACAGCATAGAGCGGCGATGGGCTCACCACCTGTCACGCCGAGCACAGTCGCTATTTGGTGAAAAGTGGACTATGGCAGAAGACTGCTTTTGCTGTCCTCATTGCCTAGTCTCTGACTAACCCTTCGGGGATAATAGTCGCAATTATATAGGGTCAAAAAATATTAAAAAGCAAACGTTTAAGGGGAGCATCTATACATCACACTGAGCATGCTTCACCAAAAAAATACACCCTTTCCAAACCCATACAGCTGTACTACACGCACACAAAGATAGCCGAACATGCACACTAAACTCGGAGTACACTGAGATATCTTTATAATGACGCTTGCGTGCGTGTTAGTAAAGATACAGCATGTTTCATGATGTGCATTTTTTAAATTGATTTAGTTTGTTACAAAACATAACTTTGAAAAATCACTATAAAACTGGAGCCCATTTTTTGTCATTGTATTCAGAATGATGTATAGATACCGCCCTTAAAAGTTCGCTTATTGATTTTGTTAGACCCTGTATATACATATGTGTGTATGTATGAGAGTAAGTGAAGCAAAGGATGTGTCGTAGTAAATGGAAATATGCGTGTATTTAATATATTTTCACACCACTTGCTCGACAATGTCATATATGTCATGCAAACCTAATCTAAAGTAAGTCATTTAAGACCCCAGGTCTAGCAGGGCATTAATATTGTACTGAATTTCATTATGACCCGCTGGTCATTAATGTGATTTGAATTTGGAACATAAAGTAGAAAGGTACATACTAATTCCATAGATTCACCGTTAAGATCTGCATTAAAAAATAAATTGTTCGAAAATAGAACTGGCCACCACTAGTAGATTAATAATAAAAGAAAAATAGAACACGAATTAAAAAGAGGCGCGGATAGGTACTGAAAATAGCTTTTTCGTACCACTTGCTCAAAAAAGTGACATTCTATGCCACAAAAAGCAAACATAACAATAGTCATTTTTAATCTGTTAAAAACAGGGAAAGAAAATTGTACTGAATTTCATTCATCTTCTAGGGGAGAATGTGATTTAAATTTGGAATACTTACCGAAATTTATACTGAACTACATCTGTGTTTACACCATTGAGTTTGTTTATAAAGCATTATACGTATTTTTGAAAAAGGAATACGCATTTATTATGCAGTTATGATTATTAAATTAAATTACGAAAACTGACGAGGCCGTATGAGCTTGATGCCTTTGCTTTTCCGACAAAAAAATATTAGTCTAGGAATTTACTAAGACATATGTTTTTCTCATATTATTATTGTGATAATTTTTTCGCAAATGGTACGAAAAGTAGAGTATTTTCCTCGGTGATAAAGCTGTCTTAGTCTTGGGTGGGTGTTTTATTCTGCAAAATGTACAAACTCATCACGCGCAAGTGTTAAAAATTAAAATTTACTTTTTTTGAGATGGGGGTAACCTGCGGAATTTCAATACAAATATTTTCATGTAAGAATTATTGTTTTATGCGTAAAATTAAGAAAGTTGTCGAAAAAAAATGTTTTTATTAGTCATTAGATTTATGTATTGTTTGTTATTGTTTAAAGATCGTGCTAATATATAATAAATTGTGCAATGATCAGGCTAACTTACGTAAGTTCTTTTAATGTAATTAACTAATTCAGCGATTATTACAAGTGACTTAAAAATACGTAAATTTTCACAATTTCGTACTCAGCCATTCGCACATACACAAAGAGTTTGCTCGTCAAACTAAGTCCCAAAACAACTCTGTTTTCATGTTAATATTTGGACAAAGTCATAATTATAAAACACAACTAACAAAGCCTAAATAAACACAATAAAATTTATAATTGGAGAAAACTAAAACAACAGAACACTCATCAAGTAACTGTGTCGCGTAACGGTCAAAGAATACTACCACCCCCTCTCTTCCCTGGGGTGTCGTAAAAGGCGACTAACAGACTGTACATACTTCCAACATCATAGAGCGGCGATGGGCTCACAACCCATCACGCTAAACACATGTGCAGTCGCTATTTGGTGAAATGTGGACTATGGCAGAGGACTGCTTTTGCTGTCCTCATTGCCTAGTCTCTGACTAACCCTTCGGGGATAATAGTCGTGATTATATGTATGTATGTTTGTAATATTTATATATCATATTTATATAAGTAGTTCCTTTATAATATTAGTTGTTTTAATGTTCTGTTTGTAGTTCACTATTTCGTAAACCTAATGCCTTTACGAGTATTATTAATTGCTTATGATTGCAATAATAAACTGCTTTGTTCTGTCGCCTCACTTCTAGTCTCCCACATCCTTACCGGTTGACTGGTAGAGAATGACATGTGGCGTTAAGTCCACCTTTTGCAGTTATTGTTTTGCAAAGAAGATTAGGTATACATCTACATTATTTTTGTTCAGTTTGCAGGGAATCAAATCTAGTAAATTTGCTGGGCATGATGCATCAGTGTCGACAACATGCAACTTATAACCATGAAGTTGCATTTATCAGTTTAAGTCCATGTTTGTTTGCTAAAGGAATCAAATACAAAAACACTGGCGTTTTTAATTGTCAAAGCTTTATTTATAAACTTAAGAAAAACTTCACCAGAATTATAAATAAATAGCCATACATTTGTAGCGATGACTTGATTTTAATGAGTGCTGTTCATTGGTTTATTTTTATTTAACAGTTGAAATAACAACATGGCGGCATACGTCACGTCATACCACTTACATACCTACTAAGGCACATAGGTTAGGCGTTTGGCAATTTGTGTAATTTGAGCGGAATTTCAATGAGAATCAACATAAACAACGCTCTGCAGTGGACCGCTCGCTGCCGTTTGCGTGTTTCCTGTTCGCCAGTGATGTGACTTTTTCGATAGTTATGCTATCGATTTGTTATCGATAAAACGTATCGCTCAAAAGTGATCTGATAAACAACTACTGTAATGAAGCGAAGAGGAAGCATGAAGAATTCCTGTGCCTTGTCATTCGGCTGTCAGTAAAAGTCATTTGCCTGTAGAACTCTGGTTATTGTCCTGGTAACCTAATTTTTAAAACCCTATGTTAAAGCCGGAATACGTACTTAACTGTCTGAAAAGTGATTTGCTTGTTAATAATAAGGTAAATAGCAAGGTATTTAAAAGCTAATAAATGGGTATTTCATTATTTTTTTCTAATTTTGCCTTGTAGAACTGGTTATTATCCTGGCACCCTAATTTTAATAATCCTATGTTCAAGGTGTAATACCTACTTAACTGTGTGAATAGTGATTTTGTTGTTAATAATAGGTAAATAGCAAGTCATTTAAAAGCTAATAAATGCGTGTTTCTTTATTTTTTTTCTAATTTTATTCCGTGTTTCATTTTAGGCACTTATCAAAATTATACCCATATTCTAACCATAATTGGACTGCAACTTTCTTGGAGCAATGATAATTAAGCAGTTTTCTTGATATTTCACCATTTAAACATGAAACATGGCACGAATCGTATATTTATTTATTTTATTAAGGACTGAATAGAATAGAATAGAATACAATTCCTTTATTGCTTAAACTGTGTAACAAGTTCTCAAAAAAAATATAGTATCAACAGTTTGCCCATGATTAGGCATGCAATGTACACAAATAAATATTATTAACATTAATATTTACAAAATTCATCGTGAATTAACAATTAATTAGTCTTCAAACTAAAGTACTACTGCCAACAAGGCTTGTATTAATACATTAAATAACATAGCAATCGAAATGTATAGCTAAACACAAATCTTACCTAAAGGTAGCCAAATCATGTACCCATCTAAAGCTAGAAATATTATGAAAACAGATTAAATTACCTACTTTAATAGAACTGAAATGGAAAATTATTTTTTTAATATAATTAAAACTTAGTATCGATAACGTCCCATCCCTATTTCTAGAACAGGTGAACTTCTCATTAACTATCTGTACTGTACATCACTTAACAAGGACAGCTCTGAAACAGCTTATGCAATATTCAACCTTAAAACCCTACAAATACCACCTATTCTATCCAGCAAACATTACACACTTAAACCCTTACGAAATGCTTCAAATGTATATTTGACTGGGTTCGTTATGCAAGGCAAAATACACTTTAACACTATCAAATACGTATCATTTTTAAATACACATACGTTATCATAATAGTATATTGTATATTTAAGAAAATTAAGTTCTATGTTGTCTGCTATAATACGGAGAGTGAGCTTATATAATTATTTAACTCTATGACTATGTACTATACATACTCGTACATATATATACATTCATTAACGACTATTATCCCCGAAGGGTGAAGCCAATGATATTATAAAATATCATTGGGTGAAGCAGTATAAAATAAATAAATCTTTCCTACAATCACACCAATTATCTAGCCCAAGAGAAGCTTCGAAGAAACTCGTTAAATGGTTACTAGACAACGGATAAACATACTTAAAATACCTTAATACACTTATTATACATAGAAAACAGCCAGACCCGAGACAATTTGGAAAAACAATAATTTCTAAATTGACCCGACCGGGGATCGAACCCGGGACCTCAGAGATGGCGGCACCATGAAAACCGGTGCACAAACCACTCGACCAAGGAGGTCGTCTAAGTATGTCACAGTTCACGTTTCACCAAATAAACACAACAACTGCACATATGCTCAGCGTGATAGGCGGTGGACTCTTCACCGCTCTATGCTGTTGGATGTCAGCGCAGTCTTTAGTCCGTGAAATGCAACCATTTACGGCACCCAAGAGAAAAGATGGAGAGATTAGTAAGAAGCTATACAATGTGATAGGGATGGTACTTCTAACATGTTAAGGTTAAGAACTACATCTAAATTCATCGACAAAAAAAATAATATGGACTTATAAAAAAGTGATTCTAAATCACAAAATAATTAAGTAATGATTTTTTTTCTCACCAAAAGCTGCTGTTTGGCATTTTTTCATGTTTCTCCGACCTATGAAACCTTTGATATCGCATAAAGTAAAAATGGTCATACATTATAAGGGGAGGGGGTAGGACCCCCCATATTATTTATTTGTCGATGAATTTAGATGTAGTACTTAGCCTTAACGGGTTAGAAGTACCACCCCTATTACATTGTTTAAACCACACTGCATGCTATTACTAAATATGTCTATGTGCTAATCTTACATTAAAGACATTCATCCCTATCATATAATCACGGCTATTATTCCCGAAGGATTAGTGAGAGACTAGGCAATGAGGATTGCTAAAGCAGTCCTCTGCCATAGTCCGCTTTTAACCAAATACTCGTAGCAAATGCACATGTACTCAGCGTCACAGGTGGGAAGCCCATCGCCGTGCTATGCTGTTGGAAGTACCTATGTGCAGTCTTTAGTCCGTTAGTTGCCTTTTACGACACCCAAGGGCTCTTCCCTTGTAAGGGGTGGTAGCATTAGCGGCTACGCAACACGGTAATTTAGACACTACGCTCATAAACGAGTTTAATAGCCACAGAAAGACATTTACGATTCCTCACAGATAGAAATAGTATCAATCTATACGGGGTTAAAGGTTTAGTCGGCCTATATCCTTTAAGGGGATGTAGTGTCCATCATTTCTGACTGATTTGACTATTAAACACCGTAACCCAAACTTAACCGTTCTCAAGTTACAGTACTTTAAAAAAATTTTTTTTTTTAAATCCGTTTTTTTGCCTATTGTCCTCTTTTATTGTGTTTCGTGCCTCTAACTGATTTAGTTTTGGTTTTTTTGTGTAGAAGATAAGTTGCTTAATTATTCTGAACACTAAAATTGCAAGTACACACATCAAAAGTGTCTAGGGATCAAGCATTTTTATGCGGATTTCTTGAGATTGAGATGTGGCTTTGTAATAAATTTATGATTTTATAAATTTATATGGATCCTTTTTGGTGCATTTCATAATTTTAAACAGGAACTTTCAATCAATTTCTAGTAAAAGATGAAAATCAGCTGTCAATATTTTCCCTATAAAAACATACAACGCATTGAAGACATTATTAGTGCTACTGTTTCCCTACTACTGATTAAAACCAACGTTATTATGGAGCGGCGACGTCATTTAAGCAGGGAAGAAATGCTCAGAGCCGTGGGAATGATAGAAGCTGGTTCCCGGCAACGTACTGTGGCTTTAGCTCTGAATACAAGTCAGAGTGTTATCAGTCGACTTTGGACACGTTACCGAAGCACTGGTACCGTGGCTGAGCGCCATGGAGGACGGTATCGCTGCACCACACGGAGACAAGACCGATACATTCAAATCACAACTCGAAGAGCTCCAACAATAACCGCCATGATGTTAGCCGTGAGGCTTCATCACTCTTCATGGAACTTAATTAGCGACCAAACAGTCAAAAACCGCTTGCATAAAGTGAACCTTTATTCCCGAAGACCGCTAAGGGTACCACCTATAGCAATGCACAATCGTAGGATTCGATATCAATGGGCTCTTGAACACAGAAATTGGGCAGAAGAACAATGGCGTTTCGTGTGCTTTTCTGATGAGTCTCGTTTTGGTATGAGACCGGATACAAGACGTATACGACACTGGAGAACCCCTGGACGCCAACAGCGATTAAAATCCTGCCAGGAAGTCCATCCTTATAGTGGTGGAACCATCATGGTATGGGCGGGTATTTGGATCGGCGGAAGAACTGAGTTGATTTGGATCAGAGGCAACCTCAACGCTCAAATTTATGCTGAGACGATTGTATCAGACGTCATCGTTCCTCTACAAGTGCAAATCGGTCCCTTATTTCAGTTAATGCATGATAATGCACGACCGCACACCGCAAGAGTTGTAAGACAGACTCTCGCCGCAGCTAACCATGCCCTGGCCTGCTCAGTCGCCAGACTTGAACCCGATTGAGCATGCATGGGATATGCTACAGAGAAGAGCTCTGCCGAATATGGAGGGTATCCAGTCGCAAGAAGACCTTTTTTTGTTGTTGCAACGAACATGGGCGGCCATTCCACAGCGTGATTTGGATGAACTCATTTTGAGTATGCCAAACCGATGTTCTTGTGTTGTTAGTGTTCGCGGTAGAAACACGGATTATTAATTGTTTAAGTTACCCAATAAAATTTTAAAGAAAACTGTAATTCAGTCTTTTTTTCGAACTTTAATGTTAGTGGTTCAAATGTCAAAAATCCCTTTATTAGGAAAATGGCAAATTTCTTTATTAATGCAAAGGTGACTTGGTTTATCGTTACTGTAGACAAACGAAAACACTTTATTTGATGAGACCTTAAAGAAAATTTTAATTAATATCAATCAGGAGAAAAGTTATTGCAAAAATATATGTTGATCCCTAGACACTTTTGATGTGTGTAGTTGTACCAATTGTGTCGTAGTAGACGATGAACAGTATAAAAAATAATTAAATTCGAATTAAAATGTTATTTCTTTCTTCGACATTAAAAAAAGTTTATGACAGTTGTGCTGCAGGTAATCGTAAAATATCTACGGTTCCTTAGCTTACTATCAAGGTATAACAAGCTAGGATATTACCAGGATTCTCGGAAAAAACTTTGATGAAAGGCTCCCAGGTAGCAATCAAAATAACGGTACTCCCTGCGCCTAGGACAATAACTGTCCTTTATGAAATTTGTACGGTGACTTGGGGTACGGTGTTTCATAGTCAAATCAGTCAGAAATGATGGAAACTACATCCCCTTAGAGGATATAGGTCGACCTAACCTGTAACCCTGTATAAATATAAATTAATTGCTATGGATGTAGGTAGGTATGTTGCACAGAACGGCAGCACCTATTTATCTAGTTCTTTTTTTATTTTGTTTGTAATCGTCAAGTCAAGGTTTGCATTCAAGAATTTTTTTTAACATTCGTCTCAGTGTACCCGATATTTTCCTATATCGCGCGCGGGGCGGTTAGTAAAAATAAAATAAAAATGTGACTTAATGAAAACATAACTTGTGTACAACTGATGACGACCTCCTTAGTCGAGTGGCTTATCTCTGAGCTCCCGGTTTCAATTCCCGGTCGGGTCAATTTAGAGAAAGTCTGTTTTTTAAATTGATTTCGGGTCTGGGTGTTTTTTCTATGTTTATTTATGTTTATCCGTTATCTTACCATAGTAACGTGTTTCAAAAGAATACTCCTCTTGGTCTAGATAAATGGAGTGAGCGTTAACAAATTTAATTTAAATTTTAACTGCTTAATAATTGTTAACAAAATTATTATTCATATTAGGATATGTTTTAGGGGGTTAAAGTTACTCGCGTCCGTAGGTTTACCCTTGAAACCCTACACGTGACCCCTGGGTGGTGCTAAATGAGTGACACTGACTGAGTGGTAGAGCCATTCCCTTCCGGCTCGAACCCCCAGAGGCTCCGGGGTGGGATCGGAGACTCGCTTGCGAGATGCCATCCCCCACCGGAATCCCTCCGGGGAATTTCGACCACTCACGGCTTGAGGAACGCTTTAAGTTTCTCGCCGCCCCCAAACAAGCCCGGTAACGCTGTAAAGGTCATCTGCGACCAACAGCACCCACACAAAAAAAAAATATCGTAGAGCAACGCTGCGTTGCAGCACGCATTGGGCCGGCTCGCCCGGTGTAATACCACGAATATCCGGCGTGAAATAACGGCACTTGGTGCTGTTGTGTTTCGTCCGGCCAGTGAGGGTCCCGGAGCCCCCCCCCCCCCCCCTCCTTACAATTCCTATTCCTTCCTTAAAGACCGGCAACGCGCCTGCGATTCCTCTGGTTTTGCGGGTGTCCATGGGCGGCGGTGATTACTCTCCATCAGGTGACCCGCCTGCTCTTTTGCCTCCTTCTACTATATAAAAAAAGGTTTTTTTTTGTAAACGATTACGAATAACTGACGAACATAAACATTATTGGTCAAAGAACTCTTAAACTGTCGCCTTTCTAATGTTGAATATATCCAGGGGGGCTAAATAATATTAACCAAACCACAACTGAATGGCAGCCGTTCTGTCGACTTCGTATAGCGCCATCGCGTGTGTCCAACGCTATAGCACTATAAAAGTATTTCCAACGGCTGAGGTTCACTTGTGGTTTAGTTGAGATTATTTAGCGCGATGCCCCCCAGGTCTAGTTGCCATAGACACAACGGTCAAATATTTATAATTGACTGACCTTTAGGTGAAGTGGCGCAAACAGCCACGTTGGTCTTCATCACAGGAACAACAGCATTCGGGACCTGAGAAAGGAAATTGTTACTTTTTACATACATATAGGAATAATTACGACTATTATCCCCTAAGGGTTAGTCGGCGACTAGGCAATGAGGACAGCAAAAGCAACCCTCTACCAATAGTCCACTTTTCACTAAAAAGCGACTGCACATGTGCTCAGCGTGACAGGTAGGCTTGCCAACTCCAAAAAAAAGCATTTCCGGATTACCCAGCTCGACATCCGGGACTTGGGTAATATTACATTAAAATGGTTAGTAAAAAAATACTTACTCACATGTATTTTTTTTATCATTTAACAAAAAAATGAAGAAGGTAGAGAAGGAGATAGCAGGATGAGCTAGGCAAAGACTGGCCATCAAGAGTGGTTAATCGCGAAGATTGAAAAAAGGGAAGGCCAGACCATGGCTGAAATAATAAATAATATAATTAAAAAAAAACAATACAAATGCCTAACCCGAGGGTAGTTTTAGTACGAGATAGAATACTTACCTATATCATATTATCACTGATTTCCGAAATAAAAAGCGTCCCGCAAGGGGTCACGGCGGGACGGCCCAAAATTGACCCAGAAGCGGGACGTCCCGGAAGATCCGGGACGGTTGGCAAGCCTAGACAGGTGGTGAGCCCATCGCCTCTCTGTGCTGTTAGATGTACATATGTGCAACAGTATTCTTTTACCGCTACACGACACGGTTGCTGGAAATATTTCTCACTCTATCTATTTCAAAAGTTATAGTTTTGGTAAAGACCAATCAAATGAACAGAAACACGACGGGATTAAATAAATAAATAAATAAATAAACTTTCCTACACTCACACCAATAATCTAGCCCAAGAGAAGCTTCGTTATGAAACTCGTTAAATGGTTATTAAACAACGGATAAACATACATAAAATACTTAAATACATACTTATTATACATAGAAAACACCCAGACCCGAGACAATTTAGAAAAACGATAATTTCTAAATTGACCCGGCCCGGGGATCGATCTCGGGACCACAGAGATGGCGACACCATGAAAACCGGTGTACAAATCACTCGACCAAGGAGGTCGTTAATTTATCTTGTTTTATTGCAGAGTTCTTATGACCACCTTCCGGCTGCATCATCATACCAGCTCCATGGTACCATAATTATTATTGTATTGTCATCGAAGTTACGTAGGTACACTAAATTCCAGCTCAATCGTTCGGGCCGTGTAATCGATTGTCGGGCCAGTATCATAAAAAAATACAAAAAAAAACTATTTCAAACAACAGTGAGTTTCTCATTGAAAATACATTCAGTATTTTCCTTTGCGAATTATCATATTCTACGTCCAATAGGAACGGAATCCGTTTTCTGACATTCAATAAAAATAATATTACCTACGCAGTAGGTAGATAGGTATCTATTCCTGCAATAACATTTCCTTTGTCAAAAAACACAAATTGAAATATTAGAACAATACCGGGAGATGTTTTCAGAATACCTTAATATTATGATTGTGGCTATAACATACATTATTTATAACGGACTAAACGATAAATTTATATTTCTATTATACGAATATTACGCATCTGTGCTCGCGTCGAGAGTAATTTAAAGGTACTGATAGACATGCTACTAAATAAGTAGGCTTATTAGCATGCTTATTACAAGCGTATACGTAATAAGCATGCTAATTACTAGCAACGATTTGACACACATAGGCGACTGATTGACTGATAGACATGCTCATTACTAGCACGAAAGCATGCCACTATTGAGCAATTACTACTAAGTAGTATGTGTGTCAAAGCGTTGCTAGTAGTTAGCATGCTTATTACGTATACGCTTGTAATAAGCATGCTAATAAGCAAACTTATTTAGTAGCATGTCTATCAGTACCTATATATAAGGTCTTATACCTAGATTAAACGCTGAATTTGAATAGACTAATCTCGGAGTAAGTCTTATTCCAGTTTGGTCGAATCCAGCCTAAGTAGCAATTGCTCAATAGTGGCATGCTCTCGTGCTAGTAATGAGCATGTCTATCTGTACCTTTACTTTGACAAAAAACATACATACATATAAACACGACTGTTATTCCCGAAGAATTAGTCAGAGACTTTAGACAGAGGCAATAAGGACCGCAAAAGCAGTTCTCCGCCATAGTCCACTTTCACCAAATAGCGACTGCACATGTGCTCAGCGTGACAGGTGGTGACCCATCGCCGTTCTATGCTGTTAGATGTATGTGCAGTCTTTAGTCCGTTAGTCGCCTTTTACGACCCCCAAGGGAAGAGAGAGGGTGGTAGTATTCTTTCACCGCTACGCGACCCGGTTCCGGATATATAAACAGGCACGTGTAAAACGGCTAAATTAGAAAAATAACTAAATTATACCACGTTTTTCTATCCAATCAACGTCTTAAATTTTTTTAATGGTGTCACTTTATCTTTGTAGACTAGCAAACATGTTATTTTCTTACTTAATTTTTTTTATAAAAATCTTTGTTGTAACTTCGCAAAGATTCCCCTGTAAAGCGAACAATAGCAAGTTATATCTTATATAAGCCATGTTGCCTCTGGGGCTCGCACGGTTCCATTGTAGCACGGCCTTTATGACGTGCCGTACGAACGAACCGAGCAACGGGAGCCATAATGCTTTCGTCAGATATATGTAGAATAACCCGCATTAGGTCGGTATGAAATGAAATTAATTTCATATTATAATATTTATTCGGCACGTTAAATAAAAATTCTTAACCAGTTATCTTTTTTTTGGGTAGATAAAGGATAAACATATTAATTATTATGCAAATAAAACAACTGGAACCAAAATCAATTTTGAAAAACAGTTATTTCTTTATTGACCCAACCAGGAATCAAACCCCGAACCTCAGAGATTGCGAAGTCGGAACCAGCTCCGGCGTGCTAAATACTCAACCACGGAGGTCGTCAGAATATTTATATAATAGGTAATATTTATTCAGCGGGCATAGAATAATTTGAATGTAACATTTTACTATTTGTTAGACTTTTGACATTCTTAAGTGCTCAAATGTGCCCTATAATCTTAAATGAGCCTAAGATTCTGAGTGAATGGCGACCACCCTTAAACATATTTCTGCCACCAGGCAGCATTGTTTCACGTTAACATACAGACATACATTCATATAATCACGACTATTATCCTCGAAGGGCATAGACACGAAGGGTTAGTCAGAGACTAGGCAATGAGAACAGCAAAAGCAGTCCTTTACCATAGTCCACATTTCACCAAATAGCGACTGCACATGTGATCGTGAGAGGTATTGAGCCCTACGCCGCTCTTTGCTATTAGAAGTATGTGCAGTCTTTAGTCCGTTAGTCACCTTTTACGACACTATAGGGAAAAGAGGGGGTGGTAGTATTATTTCACTGATACGCGACACGGTTAAACATACATTTTACATTAACTAAGAAATGTAACTTACAGTCATTTCATTGAAATCAAGTTATCGCTACAATTAATGGGTATTGGCTTAATCGCCATTTTTGCCAAATGGTTTTCACAGAAACTCGAAAAAGAAAAATGTAATCTTTTGACGTGACAACGTCTTATAAATTGGTTTGCCGGGTGACACTTCAAGAAACTGCGTTACGCTCCGCTCACGTTATGCGCTCACAATGAGAGCGAGTGAGAGGCACGCGTCCCTTCCACTCGGGCATGGTTAGCCCGCCTAAGAGCGAGAGAGACAGACATAAAAAGTGAAAGGCACG
Organism: Scoparia ambigualis; assembly: GCA_963921215.1. Taxonomy (NCBI): domain Eukaryota; kingdom Metazoa; phylum Arthropoda; class Insecta; order Lepidoptera; family Crambidae; genus Scoparia; species Scoparia ambigualis. Next base: position 14,774,619 of record OY992525.1, on the reverse strand, counting down.
CGTCCCTTCCACTCGAGCACAGTTAGCCCGCCTAAGAGCGAGAGAGACAGAGCGAGAGAGATTTCATCCTTCTTCCTACTATACGAATGAATATTCACATTAAAATTATTTTACCACTCAAAGTCGTTGTCACGTAAAACTTTCGCCCGTATACCGACTTTACAGGCAACCAATTTTTAAAAAAAAAATTACACTCGTCCATATGCATGACCACCTCATTCCACCTCCATAAAATATCATAGTACCTAGAGTAAAATATTGCAAAAACTACAAAAAAGTCGTGTCGCGCCATCGCTCACAATGGAAACGCACCGCCGACATAACATTACATCCCGCCATAATTAACCTCGTGTTCCCTCGGGGCACGTCGTTAAAACCACCGGGCTACACGGCTCGCCCTTGGCAACGCTGCCTACGACAATCGCGAATGTTAAGCGTCGTTTCAATTGGTCGGGGTCGAGATGGGTGACCGCTGCTTTTGTGTAATACATATAATCACGGCTATTATCCTCAAGAGTGAATGAGATAGTTGGGGAAGACCTCGGCGAACGTGCTTGGATCAGATCGGTGACGTTTTTGTTAAAAGTCAGGTCAAGAGTATCCATAACCGACCAGCATGCATGAAGAACGTTATGAGAGTAAGTGAAGCAAAGGATGTGTGTCAGGATCATATTAAATGGAAATCTGTGGTCTCTGTCTACCTCTCCGGAAAGCTGACGTTATGTAAATAAATAATACTAATATTATAAACGTGAAAGTTTGTATGTATGGATATTTGTTACTCTTTCACGTAAAAACTACTGAATGGATTTGGATGAAATTCGGCATACAGATAGTTTATAATCTGGATTAACACATAGGATACTTTTTATTCCGATATTCCCACGGGAACGTATGGATGGATGTTTGTTACTCTTTCACGTAAAAACTACTGAATGGATTTAGATGACATTCGGCATACAGATAGTTTATAACCTGGATTAACACATAGGATACTTTTTATCCCGATATTCCCACGGGAATGGGAACCACGCGGGTAAAACCGCGAGCGGCCGCTTGTAAATAATAAAAATGTTTTATTAACATAAATTCTTATAACTAGCAACAGAGAATCAACCCAATTAAGGCAATTTTTAGAAAAATGCTCGTATTAGGGTTGCATTCGCTCAAAAATCTTTGCGACAAAGCCTGTTAATAAAAAGCAAAAGTACAAAAAATAAAAATATAAACAAAAACCACAAAATCTTAGATGGTATTGAATATTTTAGTGCGTGTGTGTGTGTGTGTGTGTGTGTGTGTGTGTGTGTGTGGGGGTGTGTGTGTGTGTGCAATGAGGGGTTCATTGATCACGTGAGGCTTGAAAGGGCGGGGATCACGAAATATCACAAGGGGGAAGGGGGTGTTTTTTTATTTTTTATTTTATTCTACAACAGGTAGCCTTCATCTAACCTGATGGTAAGTGACGGTAAGGTCGAAGGTTTAAGCACTTCACCCGGAATCCTCAACCACTGAGGAACTGGCTGTCTTATCTCAAACTGTCGGAACACAACAATGCTATAAACATCGTTGTTATGGCGACAGACTAGATAGATGGTGGTAGCTAGCCAGGCGGACTTAACAGCCCTACCACCAACCAAACCGAGCACACAAAGATGTACCCCCCGCTAGGAATCAAACCCGGGACCTCTGGGTCTGAAACCAGTGGCATAGCCACTAGACCACAGAGGCGGTTAGTAATCGAGATGCACCGGGTACCCGGCTAGGATCCGGTACCCGGCGGTTTCGGCACTTTTTCAGGATCCGGCCGGACACCGGATAATGATGCCGGATAACGGATAAAGCCGTGTAATAAAAAAAGAAACCAACTGTTTTCATAGAAAAATATTTATTTATTAATAATCTTTATTATAGTAACTAGTCATTGAGGTCCATTTATTTAGGTATTAAATTTGTTAAATTTTTAATGTGAATCAATAAATCAAACTTCAAATTCGGCAGATTGTGATGTAAAAAAACGCAAGTTTTTCAATCCCTCCCCTCAATGCCTCACCCCGCACCGCTTAGTCCTTCCGAGCGGTGGATTTTGAATGCCGGGTAATTTTGCCGGTTACCTGGCAGATGCGGCAAAAATTATGCCGGGTACCCGTTACCCATTACCCGGCAAAACCGGGATCCGGCCCATCTCTAGTTATAAATTAATAACCGATCCTGAGATAGAGATATGCCTATTTTGGATTTGTTACTAGGCAGCTGTTGTTATTTCCCGTCATATAACAGAAATATAGGCAACAAATCTAAAGTAGGCCATCTCTATCTCGGGATCGGTTATTAATTTCGGCCGTTAGAGAGGTTGCTAGCAATTAAATTTTAATAACAATAATAAACACTTTATTAGCACTAAAAGAAAAAACAACAATTACAAAAACAGAAAAAATTATAAAAAAGAGAGTACAATTAGGCGGTCTCATCGCTAAGAGCAATCTGTTCCCGGCAACCTTTGGTTTATGGAACCAAAAAGGGGAAAGGTTCGAATACAGAAACGATTAGAGTATTATTGTTTTGTTAGTTAATGTTTTTGTTGACTGCCCTACAAAATAAATAAATAAATAAATAAATACTGCTCGTGGAGTTTTTTTCAACATTTTCCAATTGATGTTTTTTTAATATACCTATTTTAGCGTTTTATTAATGCATAATATACTTAATTAAATTTAAAAAAAAGACGACAACCTGAGGCGGGAATAAAAACCACGCACCTTCCGCAATCCGGGCTGCCTTAACCACTTGGCTACCGTGGTCTGGTTTTCACCCGTCGTAATTTGTCAGTGCTTGATGCTTATGTTTTTAGTCAACATTGCTTCATCAAATCTTAGAAGTTTTCACCTATGATATCCGAAAGAAATATTTTTACAAATATTTGATCATTCGGTTAAGATGAAGCTGCGTTATAGTATACTTATATTTTCCATTTGGTAAAAATCGTGACGACTAACGGACTAAAGACTGCACATACATCCAACAGCTTAGACAGACGATGTGCTCACCACCTGTCACGCTGAGCACATGTGCAGTCGCTATTTGGTGAAAAGTGGACTATAGCAGCAGCGAACTGCTTTTTCGGTCCTCATTGTCTAGTCTCTGACTAACCCTTCAGGGATATTAGTCGTGATTGTAAAAATCGTGAATGTCGCTACGCCATTGGTTCTTATGAGGCCTTTTACATCTCGAATGTGATTTTTGTGTAAATGCCCATTTTCGCATTTTGTAGTAATTTTGCAGTTGTATTTATCGTTTTTATCGAAATAGGATAACAAATTTGTGCATAATATTACAAATCTTCATTCTGTGAGCATAAGTTGAATTCGGACGGCCGGCGCATCGCATTTTGTAGTAATTTTGCAGTTGAATTTATCGTTTTTATCGAAATAGGATAATAAATTCATTATAAAATCTTTATTCCTCATAAAGTAACAATTACTGTGGTATAAATTTTGCCCCATAATATTGTCGTAGATAGGAGAAATTCACAGTTAACTTATAGCGATTTTCGAAGTTTTTAGGTTTAGAATAAGATTTTTTTCCTATATAAAATCAATGAAATCTAAAAATTCCGAGGCCGCTACGCACTATTCGACTATAAAAGAGATAACATTATAATTTTTTTATTTCACTTGTTTAGAACAGTAGTTCAATCGATGAGCTCAAAAAGTGCCTTCGCGCACTTTTTTTTTTTTTTTTTATAAAAGAGGGAGGCAAACGAGCAGGCGGGTCACCTGATGGAGAGCAATCACCGCCGCCCATGGACACCCGCAAAACCAGAGGAAACGCAGAGGCGTTGCCGGCCTTTAAGAGAGGAATAGGTTTAAGGAAGGAATAGGAATTGGGAGGAGGGGGGGGGGGGGGGGGGGAAGGGCCTCCGGAACCCTCACTGGTCGGACGAAACACAACAGCACCAAGTGCCATTATTTCACGCCGAATATTAGTGAGAGGGTGGTATTACGCCGGGCGAGCCGGCCCAATGTGTGCTGCAACGCAGCGTGGCTCTACCACTCAGAAAACTTTCTCTGCAATTTTGAGTTTAATTAATAAGTTAAGCAAAATTTACAAAAAGCGAGGCCGCTACGCACTATTCCAATAGCTATTATACACTATTCAATAAGTCGTAATTTGTTTCTGAGATCCATAACGCCAAAATTGGCCATTTTACGCAAAAATCACAGTCAGGATGTATCTTAAGTCTTAGGGCGGAAGACCTTGTACTGAGAAAAACCGGCAACAAACTTAGAAAGAGCCTTTTTAAGAACTAAAAGTAAGCACGTAAATTCGCTCTCATTTATCAAAAAAATAATAATTTTAGTAGGTAAGTATGTAAATGTTTTTTTTTAAATAGAAGATAGCAGTTTATCAAAAGCATTATTTTTAGCAAAATTGTAATGGCTACCGCAAGACACATAACGCCATCTATCGAGCAGCGAGCGAACTAATAAAATGAAAACTCTCCCGGAAAATTCGCGAGCTACTTTTCCGTTACTACGCAGTTCGTAACTTTTCTAACAGATGGCGCTGACCCTGATTTATTCAAACTTTTATTTTTCATTTTCCTAATGATTATGTCGTGCCATTGTTTCAGTATCCATTGTTCTAATTTGTAGTTACAATTGCTACAAATTGTGTAATGGTAATCACATTCTTAAAGTACGAGTGTAACTCGTTTAAGTGAAGTGTCCAAATTTACATTTACCTAAGTAGAGTACTTGTTAAAAAAGTTATTTACAAAAATATATTTGCGTGGCTAATTAAATAAACAAAAAACTGTGCAAAAGTGTCATGATACAATACAGTGAACACACAGAAGTCTAAAACAAAAAAGAGTTTTCCAAAAAAAAACACATGTAAAAAAACATCACACACCAAATAATGCATCCTCAAATGCTTCTAATACCGGCGATGATGATAACAGTATATTGCCACACGCCAAAAAACAACTCTGACGTCATTGTCACTTATTCAGGACATGCCGAAGCGATAAACCCAGCACCAATATTAGTACCAATACCAACTACACAAAAACCAGAAACCATCACCACAATCGGAGAATCAGAATACAAGAAAGAGTACGAAAAGTACACACAACTACCGTCCCAGACTGAAACGACACTGGACTTTGGGGGTGAAACTGAAAGTGTCGTTTTTATACCAAACGACAATGTGGTGCGTAGAAATCGGGTGGTGGACTATTTCGAAACCGACACTGATGACGACAGGATGAGTATCAAAAGTATTATGAGTCGTGGTGGTGGTAGAAGCATCAGTGACATTTTAAACGACAAAAAAATCAGAGTGGAAACGGGTAAGTACGGTTATCTGCTTTGTTCATTGACCTAGAAGTATATACAAGAACGTCTATAGGTACAAACCATTTATTCAAATTCTGGAATGAGAGACCTAAAGTTCGCTGCAGCCGCTGCAGTGCTTAAACATTTAAATGTCGTCTAATCAACAGACAGACATCGCAGCGCCGCAGCGCCAGATCGGTCAAAGACAACGTAGTGTGTGTCAAGATGGCGCATGGCGTCCCAAATAGATTGTCAATAACAATAATTGAAAAAATATCTTTTCTCTTCTACGATATAATACATACGAGATAATACGAGATAACTACATAATAATGACTTGAATAACAATTAATTTCACTTACATGACAACTGAGTTGTAACAAACGTCTAAGTGTACACTTTGAAAAGAAAAAGAAAATATTTTCGCCCCTCCGCACGCGCGAATGTCAAAGCCACACTAAATCAAGGTGCCGAGTCGACTCCGCAGATGAGTGGAACACAGTGCGTGTTCGGAAGGGCCTATCTAGTGTAACGTATATATCGCTGGTTTTGTTATGCTGGAAGCATTTAATTATTATGTAGGCGGTAGAATAACCGTCGCGTAGCGGTGAAAGAATACTACCACCCCCTCTCTTCCCTTAAATGTCGTAAAAGGCGATTAACGGATTAAAGACTGCACATACATCCAACTGCATAGAGCGGCGATGGGCTCACCACCTGTCACGCTGAGCACATGTGCAGTCGCTATTTAGTGAAAAGTGGACTATGGCAGAGGACTGATTTTGCGGTCCTCATTGCCTGGTCTCTGACTAACCCTTCGGGGATAATAGCACAGAATAACTAATAGTACTACCATTCAGAAGGTTCACTCTCTAGCGACTTTCACGCCAAATAGAAACTTATCGTGTGACCCGAGCGTTCATATTCCGTTCAGCAACGCTGACTCGATATCGATTTGACGTCATGACATCACAGAGCGTACTAGCTAGTAATATTATTCTGTGGTAGGTACTAGGCGGCCTGCCTGGAGGCGCGCCGGCCGACGTACCTAAACTGCGGAGCGAAAACCTTCTTAATTATTTTTTTTACGCCGTCATGATTAATCGGAAACCTTTTGATCGATTCGGTGTGTTAACCTATGGATGTACTAATAATGTTCGACTAAAAGCCATTCGATTTCGAGACATTCGATGTGGCGTACCATCGTTTTGGTGACCGTTCGACGCACCGAGTGCGCTGTCGCGACTTTCGGTGTGACAACTTTCGATTTCATGTATACAACCCGATACATAGAGTAGTAAGAAAGAATAACATTACTGTATCCCTCGTTCGATCATATAAACTATAGATACACTATCATTACTGTATCCCTCGTTCGATCATATAAACTATAGATACACTATTTCTGCTTGAAAACGGCACCACGGAACAAGACACAAATCTAAAATTTGCCTTGTTTTTCTCTCAAATTTTGAACTATGTTCTAGCTTGCTTGAATCTAGCGATCCTAGAACCAAAGTGATGTAAATCCAATAATATTTTAAGAATTTGTACTTTACTGCCTAACGTTTAAGGTTTGCTTTACAATGCATGTTTATCTATATAAGGTGACTGCTAGAAATCGCAAGAAGCTTCAATGGCTGGTCAGGTCAAGTGATTTTAAACATGACATAAATGACAAAAAAGGAATTCATGTTTTTTTTCATTTAATAAAATAATTCAGTTTGTGAATTTTAATTGGATAGTCTTTGAGTATCTAATTTATTTTAAAGCAATAACATAAGAAAATAAAATGAAAACGATTAAAAATAATGATTAATTACAACGCGAGGGCAACGGCCGGCCGTTGACCCGTCAACGTAGGTACTTGTCGCCCAGCTGTAGCAGCAAAAAACACGAATTCCTTTTTTGACATTTTTGTCATGTTTAAAACACTTGACCTGAGCAGCCCTTGAAGTTTCTTGCGGTTTCTAGCAGTCGCCTTATATCTCGTTTCATTTCTGATGTTGATCTGTTGAGCTGACATATCCATATATGTTTGTATTTACGCGGTAACATTATTTGAGTTTGATTATGTATGAGTCCGTGAATAAATAATAATAATAATAAACTTTCCAACACTCACACCAATTATCTAGCCCAAGAGAAGCTTCCTTATGAAAACTCGTTAAATGGTTACTAGACAACGGATAAACATACTTAAAATACTTAAATACATACTTATTATACATAGAAAACACCCAGACCCGAGACAATTTAGAAAAACAATAGTTTCTAAATTGACCCGACCGGGGATCGAACCCGGGACCTCAGAGATGGCGACACCATGAAAACCGGTGTACAAACCACTCGACCAAGGAGGTCGTCAAATCGTGAATCTATTGTTTAAGACTATATCGCTTATACTTACTTATACAAAACTGGCAGTGCTACTATCAACTGTTATATTGCAAATATAAACTTTGCAAAAAACATTCATACTTTATGCATATTATATTTAAAAAATGGACAACCCTGAATAGGGGCGGGGCTAACGCCACTCGTTAATGAACTCAAGAACTCAAATCTGTCTCAAAGCAGCTGACCGCCAGGGCTACCACATCGTCATTTCTTATGAAATCTTAAAACAGCTGTTAATCTAAAATTATCAATTTTTTTGGAAAATTGGTAAGACAAAAGTTATTTATTTTATGTCATAAAACTCTCCTTCAGAGCCTCCATCAAAAGATATCCTCTTCATTTCCGGTAAAAACAATGAGGAGGAAGAAAACTTCACTCCCAAAAAGAAGAAAGAACCTTCTGGAAGACGAAGAAGCGGCAAAATGGACGAGAAGAAGTCAACTACTCGTCTAGATTGTTCTAATTTGGACTGCAATACAACTTTAAAGTCAGTGTGCGCCGGGAAAATGGAACATAGGCGTTGGAGATACAGGCTGTTTTTGAACTACTGCTTCTTTAGAAAGGTTAATTGCAACTTCAAGTATGAGGAGAATCGTAAGTTTTATAAATAATAAATACACCTAAAAGTGTCGCGTAGCGCTGAAAGAATACTAAAGGCGACTAACGGACTAAAGACTGCACATACATCCAACAGCACAGACCGGCGGGTCTCACCACCTGTCACGTTGAGCCAAAGACATTAAACTATTTAAACCACTTTGCGTTGAGCACATGTGCGATCGCTATTTCGTGAAAAGTAGACTATGGTAGATGACTCCTTTTGCGGTCCATAATGGCTAGTCTATGACTGTGGCGGCATTGAAAGAATAGTACCAACCCACCTCTTCTCTTGTACGACGTAAAGGCGACTAACCGACTAAAAACTGTAAATATATCCAACAGCATAAAACGGCGATGGGATCACCACCAGTCACAGTGGGCACATGTGCAGTCGCTATTAGGTGAAAAGTGGATAACATGCACGCATGGCTATAGGCTATGACTATGCTAACCCTTGATAGCCGCTGAGCTTTCTGTGTCTCACGAGTCGTTCCGTATCATTTTAAGTATGTACACACAAAGACCTTTTTATCGGTGATTAGGATCTACTGATACCAACTAAACAAATGATGGCCATTGCAATACTATTAGTAGTATTATAGTCCTAATATTGTGCACATCAAAACAATCGTTATAATTTTAGCTATCGAAAATGATACGATTCTTTGTAGTATTAAACAGTGACTTTCAAGTAATAACGACTTCTACATGTCGATATGAAAAAATATTTTCGTTTTTTGTCTTGAAATCTTCATTTTTGTCATTTTTGTTACAGCTTTTCGTAATTAACTGTTAACTTATTAAAATACTGCGTTTTCTAAGCATTTGGTACGTATGCTAGCTAGGTGTATATCTTTAGCAATGGTTTAGTTCTAAGCTTTTTTTTCAGCTTAGGTATATAGTCTCTGCCAGCTTCGGCCAACTTTCTCACAGCTGTCAGAATGGCCGGACGTTAGATACCATTTGTATATACGGGATTGGACGGTAAAGTGGATAGGTAAATTTTAATTAGGTAACCAAAATAATCAGAATGTATGGTCTTCCTACATTTTTATGAAGTGAAGTAGATACGATACTTATTTGTAACAAGGAGGAGTAGACTGACCATGATTTTACTATTCATAAGTAGTTATTAACTTTACTTCCCAGACAAAAAAAAATGGATCGCTGACATGTAAGTTTTAGGCTGTGGATCGAGTGCCACAAGCGGCATTGTATCTCAATCGGTTCGGGGTCCGTAACATATTTTTTATTTGCCATAATGTTAAGAAGACATAATGTTCAAAAGATATTTTTGTATGGAGTTAGATTTATGTTGTCTAATAATAAACTTTACGGCAGATTAGGCGGCGTCACTATTAAACCGCAAAACTTACGGTTCCCGAACCGATTGAGATACAGTGCCGCTTGTGGCATTGTATATACTTCCTAAGTTTTATTATTAATGCAATTGTTATTATTTACTTAGTCGGAATCAGTAGGTCCTGATCACCGATAAAAAGGTCTTCGTGTACCCATATTAATAGAAATAAACACGATTTTCTTCACAACAACCATTTATTAAAATTACAACAGAGTATATTATATTTTACAATTTAAAAAAACAAAAGCGCGGTAACTCAAATGTCAAACTTCGGCAACTAGTGCAGGGCTTAGAGCATTCAACCATGCTCTAAGGTGCTGGGGCACGGTGACATTCTCATTGGCCGTTGCGTCTATTACAGACGGTTTATGGTGCAATTCTGGGCAAACACCGTTTTTGGTGGCTGAAAAGTCCGATGCGAGAGCGACACGTGCAGGCTTGACTATAGAAGTTTGCGACAGAGGGGACTGAGTCGCCTTGACGTTGTCTCTTTCTCTTGTCAGCGAGTGCCGCGAACCAGGTTTTATCGCAAAACTTGCGACCCTCCAACACGTGTTTACGCCACTCCGTCCGTTTCTGTGCAAGCTTTTCCCAGTTTTTGTGGTCAATGTGAAAGGCAGACATGTCTCTTTTAGCGCAATCCTTAAAGCGAAGCAATGGCCTCCCAACGTCTCCTTTTGCATTCGCGACAACACCAATAAGAACACGTCGTGGTAGTCGAGAGGGTTCAATCCTGTGCACATGCCCAAGCCAGCGCACACGTCTCTGTTTGAGAAACGCGGTCAGGTTAGGCAGCTGTGCTATTTCTAGAACCATTTCGTTTGTGATCTATCTTGCCATGATATGCCCAAGATCTTACAAAGGCAGCGTATATAGAAGGAATTTAAGCGACGTTCTTCTTTTGCGTATGTCGTCCAGGTTTCAGCTCCGTACAAGAGTATGCTTAAAATGGAAGCTTGAAAGACCAACATCTTGGTCTTTGTTGTGAGATGCTTGTTTTGCCATACTCAAAACAAGCATCTCACAACAAAGACCAAGATGTTGGTCTTTCAAGCTTCTGCACAACGGTGGCATTAGGGTTGCGCTAATCGAATAATCTAATTTTTGTCCAATAGTATAGAGGTTTTTTTTTATTATTCCAGGCTTCAAAGTGTTCCCTCTAGAGACCTGTAAAAATGTAGCAGGTCATTATTCCGAGCGGCCTTTCATATACAAACCATCGGTGTTACCAGAAAACAGACCGCAGGCTTTGCCCCATTATAGAAGAAGCTCATCTTCCAGAAGGTAAGTCACAATATATTGATAGATATATAGATATCACTTTAATTGCAACACCACAAAGATTTAAATATAATTTATAAAAAACAGAGCAATTAAAAATAAAAACATTTACAATAAGACTATACGATTTAAAATAGAGTTACAATTTAGCAGTCGTCGTCTACAGGACCCTCGATATAGGGGGGGGCAGTTCCGCACACTCTTATTATTACAATTGAAAATGTTACGCTACTACAATCACGATGTGTACTCGGATGAATAATCGTTTTTTTATTTATTTATTTTTATTTAATTTTATTTGGTACTTATTTGGTAATTATTCATAGACTAAACTTAACAAAAAAAAGGTACATTAAAAGCAAAACAAAAAAATAAAACATTATTTTATTATACTTATAACACGACATCAAACAATTTCAAAGTATTAGTTTGATAACAGCCATTTTGAAAACATACTGTCTTTTCTATTGTACAATTAAACATTCTTTGCAACGATCACAAATGCTCTGCATCTGCTGACACATTTTTTTATTTTTTTACAATCGACAATGTGAAGCTACCTAAACCGCGGTGTGTAATGAGATGGGTGGCCGTTGCTTCCCAGGTCCCTCAACATTAATGTCGACGGGCAGTTCTGCTCGCACCCGTGCCCTTCATCATGTCCTGACCAGTACGAGCCTGAATGCGCTGTATCCAACCGAGGATTACGAAGGGTCTTCGTAAACCATTGCAAGCTGGATCACAACTCCTGTTCTTATGGAACTGGTTAGTAGTAAAAGTAGATCACCCCCACCCTCTCTCTTCCCATGGGTGTCGTAAAAGGCGACTGACGGATTAAAGACTGCACGTACATCCAACAGCATAGGGCGGCTCACCACATGTCACGCTGAGCGCATATACAATCGCTATTTGGTGAAAAGTGGACATGGTAGAGGACTGCTTTTGCTGTCCTCATTGCCTGTCCCTATCTACTGACCCCCATAGATAGGGTATCGCAGCTGGAACTACGGGTCCGGCTGTGTTTCTCAGGGGTACTACGGGGTTCCGGTTCATGCCCCCCGCTGGTTGTGCCTTGACCGGCACCTCCGGCGGGATCCGGACGTGGGTTGGACTCGTAGTGGCTTGTGGTTAGCTGTAGAGTTTGGGAATATCTGTATTTCCTGGTTTTGTGTGCCAGGACTTCCAAACTCGCGCACAGCGAGCGGGGCCTAGTAGCGGTCTCTGTGGGGCCAGCTGCGAAAAGTCCTGCGGGGAACGTGAGTTTCCCTTATAGTTGGCAGCTTTGTCCAGTGGTTCTCATCATTGGTATTGACATATCCGGTACTAGTCTGGAGAACTAGTAGAGGCGGCCCCCTAGATGCCGTAGCCTCCGGTCCAGCCTGCCGCGTAGGACGTGGGAACTGGCTAGGCGCTCGGATGGGTTCTGAGAAGTGAGTGTGCTTACTACTCCGCGACCAAGGCGGACACTTGGGAGTCGACTTTAGAGTCGACGACCCGAGCAGTGGCAACTGCGAGTTGTGCCCTTCGTGCAACGAGAAGTGAGCGAGCTTGACAGCTCCGGTTACCTATCTGGACAATAGGCAGTGAACTACACGTGTTCACGGGGAAACTCTCCCGAGACACTAGTCTTATGAATACCGAATGAAGAGCGCGCTTCGGCGGGCACTGATTTGGCGTAAAGACCTAACGCAGATGGTCTCCTGCGCAAGAGTTCTACTGGCGCAGGGACGTCTGGCACTTCTTGCACAACCTAACGGTTGGTCTCGAGGTGCCAGTACAAATAAAACTTAGTGAATTAAGGCCGCTTTTCACCAAATAGCGACTTCACATGGTGAGCCGATCGCCGCTTTATGCTTTTGGATTGTGCAGTCTTTAGTCCGTTAGTCGCCTTTTATGACACCCAAGGGAAGAGAGGGTGGTAGTATTCTTTCACCGCTACAAGCGACACGTTTACACATCTTTATAACTATGCAATTATATTTCCAATCAGTTTCTTCATAATTTTTACTAGTTTTTCCACTACATTATTTTAATGTTTTTTTTTAAATTTTTACCTTTTTATTAACGCTTAAATATGTTTAAGAAAAATCGAATCACGCACGCACCTTCCGCATTCCGGGCGGCTTCCATAACCACTTGGCTACCAAGGTCTGGTTTTTATCCGTCGAAAGGAGAACCGACACTTTCCATAGAAAAAATGCTAAACTTGTATACGATAGAATTTGGTCATAAAGTAAAGCTAATATTATTTGCTACATAAACCAAGTTTTGACTTATTTTTATCGAATCGCGGATAAGAGTTATTTAATTATTAATATTTTTAATATGGAAACACTGAGTCTTCAAAAGGCAGACATGTAACTTTAAAAATGTCTAACATGGCTGCACAAACCATAGTTCCTTTGCTTTTAAAAAATTGAAATGTCAAAAGTTGCGTCATGTCATGTTTAATTTGACAGTTAACGGCTGTACAACTGTCATTTTGTTGACATATTGACATATAGATATTGCAAGACAATGAATAACAGATTCAAAAATTTTAAAAAGTATACAACTTAAGCATAAAACACCGGGTCTCCTTTGTCAGTGCTTGATGCTTATGTATTTTAGTCAACATTGCTTCATAAAATCTTAGAATGCGGAAGGTGCGTGGTTCGATTCCCGCCTGAGGTTGTCGTTTTTTTTTCAGTATTTAAAATTTTACTACATTATTTGTTCATTATATTTTCTTTCCATTTGCTGTGCCCAGTAGTGGGACGTTGATAGGCTGATGAAGATATTTTTTTTCGCAGTATGGCACAGGCGCCCTCTGTCGGAATGCGTCGGCGGCAAGAAAGCGGATATGACAAGGAACAGCGCGTTCATTGGATGGATGCAGCGAGTCGGCATAGTCGACAACAAGGGACGACTTAATTTGGAATAGAAAATAAAATAAAATAATAAAACACATTTTTTTCAACGTTTTCATATTTTGAAGTTTATCGTAAACGCAAAAAATCAAATATGTATTACTTATGAATCTATAAAACAGTGTTATTTTAACTGAATGTTTACAATATTGTAAAATATTTTCATTACAATTAATTACAAGCTATTTAGGGATTTTGTCGTAAGGCAGCGGTTCTCTTAAAGACATTTTTTATTTCTAAGGTATTTTTAGGTTTTTAAAGTTTTTAAGTTATATAGTTTTAGTTTATCATCACTTGTTGTCTTCTTGTATTGTTTATGAATAAATAAAATAAAATTACAACTTCTTAAGATGTATTTACGAATATTATATTTTAAATGAGGTTTGATAAGACAGTTAAAGGTTAAGGGTAATGCTCATGATTGGGTAAAAAGTTATCTATCAAATCAGCAGTGTACTGAGATAGCAACAGTTTCCGAGGCAAAAAAGTGCACTTACCTGTCTAAATGTCCGATAAATTGTTGTGGAGTGCCACAAGGGAGTGTGCTAGGGCCTCTATTATATCCGCTTTTTATAAATGACTTACATACATAATATAATACATCATAAGTGCTTTATGTTTGCCGACGATACTACAGTGGTGATAAAGTGTAGTAATTTAAACACATTTAATGACGATGTTAATAAAGCACTTGGTAAACTCTTACAGTGGTTACGTTCTGACAATCTTAAAGTAAACATGGAAAAGACTAAATGTATACAATTTTCTACTCGCAATGCAAAATTAGTTAACCTATTAGTAAAACATGACTATGGGGATAGTAGGTAAAGCTAACTTCTTAGCCTTCACTCTAGACAAATATTGTGACTGCAAGACATACATCGCGAATATGTGTGCAAGAATTGATATATTCGTTATGGGGCCTATTACATCTCGACTGTGATTTTTTCGCAAAATGGCCAATTTTGGCGTTATGGATCTCAGAAACAAAAATACATTAACAATTATGACTTCTTGAATAGTGTAGAATAGCTATTGGAATAGTGCGTAGAGGCCTCGCTTTTTGTAAATTTTGCTTAACTTTTTAATTAAACCCAAAATTGCAGAGAAAGATTTTCATAAAGTGCGCGAAGGCACTTTTTTGAGCTCATCGATTGAATTACTGTTCTAAACAAGTGAAATAAAAAAATATAATGTTATCTCTTATATAGTCGAATAGTGCGTAGCAGCCTCGGAATTTTTAGATATTATTGATTTTATATAGGAAAAAAATCTTATTCTAAACCAAAAAACTTCGAAAATCGCTATAAGTTAACTGTGAATATCTATTATCTACGATAATGTTATTGAGCAAAATTTATACCAGAGTAATCGTTACTTCATGAGGAATAAAGATTTTATAATGAATTTATTATCCTATTTCGATAAAAACGTTAAATACAACTGCAAAATTACTACAAAATGCGATGCACCGGCCGTCCGAATTCAACTTATGCTCACAGAATAGAGATTTGTAATATTATCCACAAATTTATTATCCTATTTCGATAAAAACGATAATAACAACTGCAAAATTACTACGAAATGCGAAAATGGGCATTTTACGCAAAAATCACATTCGAGATGTAATAGGCCTCTTATCGTCATTAGAAACAGCACTATCCGCATAGGTATCACGGCGATGTATCGTCACTGCTTCACTATGGTACTCTGTTGTGGGGTACCAGTTGTGGCACATAAAGCTATTTTAACGCAAAAGAAATGTAATAAGGCAATTTGCAGAGCACACTTCCTTGACTCGTGTAAACCTCTATTAAGAAAACTCCAAATTTTGTGATTGTACGTAATCTTATTGACAAGATATTGACATTTAATACTACATAATGCTATGTTTATTTTAGCTTGATTGTTATTAGTTTGTGTTTGACATCTAAACTTGTTATTGATTTTTATTACAGACATCTACCTACCATTATTTGTATGACACTCTAGTTAAAAGTGAGGATTTACTATTTTAATGCAACATCATTGTGAACCATGTTATAAGTAAATAAATAATTTTTATTTTCATAAAAGCGCTGAAAAATGTTGACAGGTCTAACCATCACCTCGGTGGCAGAGTGGTCAACGCAGCCGGATTGCGGAGGAAATGTGTTCGATTCCCTCTTGTACCTCTTTTTTTATTTTATTTTTATTCGTCAACGGGTAAGCGCTTGGCCTTCATCTCACCTGATGGTAAGTGACGATAAGGCCGAAGGTGGAAGCGCGCTTCACCCGGAATCCTCAAACACTGAGGAACTGGCTATCTTATCTCTAACTGCCGGAACACAACAATGCTATAAACATCGTTGTTATAGCAACAGACTTAGATAAGATGGTAGTAGCTAGCCAGGCGGACTTAACAGCCCTACCATCAACCAAACCGAACACACGAAGATGTACCCCCCGCTGGGAATCGAACCCGGGACCTCTGGGTCTGAAACCGGTAGTTTAGCCATTAGACCAAAGAAGAACCACAAATTCATAGCTTTAAAATTCAGTCACCCATCCTACAATACACCATGACACGGCATTGAAACGGCATTTATGCAGGCCGTCATGAATGGGTGCGCTCGTTATCGTGCTTATTCCACGGTGGGGCGCGCTCTCATTATTTTGGACTGCATCGGCTGCTTACCATCAGGCAGGATGCAGTCACTATGACGAGTCACTATAAAAAAAAAAGAAGACAAACGTAACCACGATCGTCCCACCTAACCGCAAAAAAGTATCCATAATGTAACACTGTCAAAGGCTTTATAACCGCCACGACATTAGAAAGGCTGCGCTAACGTAAATTACTACACCCCTTACGGGAATCGAACTTGAAACGTCTGGCTAAAAGCCCGCCTAAAAGCTCCGGCATAGCTTTTAAGCTATTAGTGCGGAGGTGGGAGCCAAAAGTTGTCTGACGTCGTTTGTAGGTTTTTTCTCTTTTTCAGAAACATGACTTTGAAAGATCGGATAAGGAATAGTGTGATAAAGAGAGAAGTGTGGAATGAATATTTTTTATACAATTTTAACGCTTGCGAACAAATTACTAATTATTTTGAAAAAATTGCAGAAATGTCCACGAGCAGGATTCAAACATGCACCCATCCGACAATAAGGTGCTTCCAACTAACATAGACTTATTTAGCTCACCGAAATTAATCAACACTTTTTTTTCTCTTAAATAATGGCTTCGTGTGATCTGCACATTTAGCCAGTGTTAAGTTTTTAATAGTAATTATTATTTTCTTTATATTAAGTGGATGATAATGAGTGATAATGAACGTTTAATGGTAAATGATTTTTCCCCAAACCCCTCGAGACTCAATAAAGCTGTGGGACTTTATTGAGGTCTCACACGGACTTCTTAAGAGAATTTGAAAAGTGATGTTGCACTGTTTTGTTTTATTTGCTAACACTCATGCACGTTCACGAACACATCCACCATTATTTCACATTAACATTCGACAAAACACAAATTAAAGAAAATAAAACAAAACTGCAGACATGACGCTTCACTTTCCCGCCACTTTTTACTTCGAAACTAAACTCACAAAAATAACTAAAACTAACTAACTAAACTAACACTGTGTGTGCGTGTGTGTGTAAACACACACACACACACAACCAACTTTTTCTAGTTTATTTATGTTAGGTACATGACCTAATCTATCTGGTTTTAAGATTATTTAATTTTATATAATTATTATCTGCTTTATTTTGTCGCTTACCGTTAGCTTTATGGCTTAGGAAGCCCACAATTCAGGATTTCCTAGTGTGGGATTCACTTTTTTGCTTTATTTCTGTATAGTCAAGTTAAAAGTTTATCTGTTTTTACCGTTTCATAGTTTTACATATGCTGTTGTAATGTTACTTGTTACTTGTTTTAATAAATTATTCTTATTCTTATTCTTAACTTTTTACTGCTCGTGCAATTTTTTTCAACATTTTCAAGTTTGTTAAGTGTGAAATGAATACACTCATATACATACACATAACGCACGCTTTCCAGAGACAGCAGGAGACCATAGATTATCATTTGCTATGATCCTCTGACACACATTAGATGTAAACCTAGTTTAAAACGAAATCAACCGGGCCGTTTAAAACAGTTTTTTTCGTTTATAACGTTTTAAACCAAAATTTTTGGTTTAGAATGGTTTAAAACTATATTATTTATATAAAACCTCGGTGTTCAGTACGTTATTGAATTTCTCATACAAAGCAGTACCAAACTGTGTTTTTTCAGGTTTGTCAGATTTGTTACTACCTATATTACAATATTCATAAATCAATACGAATTCTAGTACAAAATAGTCAAAACACACTACTTCCGGGAAAAAAACAGAGAAAACTAATACCTGTAGGTGTACGGTGCAAACTTTTGACTCCGTTGCCTTACAAAGCTTGTTATATTAAAAATAAAACTGTTTAAAACGATTTTTGCGATTTTAAACAGTTGATTATAGGTTTAAACGCATTTAGACGGTTTTTTTATAACTATTCCACATCCTTTGCTTCACTTACTCATAACATTCTCATGAATAAAGTTGTAGTAACAAAAATTGAGAAAGTACACCTGCTTAACGTGACAGGTGGTTAGCAAACCGCCGCTCTTTGCTTTCTGATGTATGTGCAGTATTTAGTCCGTTAGTCGCCTTTTACGACACCCAAGGAAAAACATGAGTCAGTAGTTTTCTTTTAAAAAACAGCTACAACACAGCACTGTTATGTAATTACAATAAAAACGGTACCCAACTGTAGCTATAAAATTTTACGTTTATTACAAGAGACAGGAAAGGACAGGAATTAGATGGTAATTAGAATTTAAAATCTCCGAGAGAATTAGCGTTTGCCGGCGCAGCTGTGAGTTTGGTTAACAAATGAGAATGGGAAACCATTTGGTGTTGTCTATGGCACGATAATTTAATAATAATTTAAATGTTTAAGTACTTAAATCGCGATTAGTGAAAATAAGGAAGGTGTTTGCCCTGCAGTGCAAAGTTTATGGCTAAAAAAAACAAACATATAATCACGACTATATTATCCCCTAAGGGTTAGTCAGAGAGTAGGCAATGAGGACAGCAAAAGCAGTTCACTACCATAGCCCACTTTTCACCAAATAGTGACTCTACATGTGCTTAGCGTGACAGGTGGAGAGCCCATCGCCGTTCTAATGCTGTTGGATGTATGTGCGGTATTTAATCCGTTAGTCGCCTTTTACGACACCCAAGGGAAGAGTGGGGGTGGCAGTATACTTTCGCCGCTACGCGACACAGTTTAAACATGCTGAAAATAAATAATAAATTAATGAAAAATAAAATAGAGCCGTAAGGCTAACGTCTAACTGAAAAAATACAGACCCCTCTCTTCCCTTGGGTGTCGTAAAAATCGACTAACAGACTAAAGCCTGCTCATACATCCAACAGCATAGAGCGGCTATTAATGGGCTATACCGCTTATCGTTCTGTAGGCTTACTCTTGAAACACAATTGCATTAATCAATTTCCAATCACAAATCTAAAAAATGTGAAATGGCACTTTTGTAAGCGACAATAGAGCCACATTGGAATTAAATTGCGTGGAAATTGATTGAACAAATTATTAACAAGATGGCGTTCCGGAATTATCTTTACTTATCCCATTATCAAAACATATTAATCGCATTGGAATTGTATTGAGATTAAGTTTGTAACCCCCAGAGCAGAGCACTTGTGCATTTGTAATTTGGTGAAACGTGAACTGTGTCAGTGGACAGCTTGCCTAGTCTCTGACTTACCCTTCGGAGATAAGGTTCCTAGGTCGCCAAACCTAATAGCTGGACAGACCAGCCAGTTTGGCCATTACATAGCTTACATTTTTGACATTACCCCTCAAACCCCAAGCGGTCGCATGAGACCGCACCTACAAAAACACTTGACTTTGTACCGTGTGTTCATAGACTTACAGACTACTTTAGCATGAACAAGTTTGGTTATTTCGGTTCTGTGGTTCATCTTTGTATTGTTATCGCAAAATATCACATAGTCTATGCTCGCACTGAAAAAAAATCTGACTTATACAGAACCAAACTTTCGTGAACCTATAACACAAAAAAGTGACCACATAACTTTTTGCAATATGTAACCAAACCCAGTTGGCTTATTTTTCTGACAAACTATGTGTGTTGTGTATTGCAAAACAGTTTTTGCTACGTGTTATGAAAAAGCTTACGTTACTTATGGCCTAACTTTGATTACAAATAAACAATTTGTTTGTTTTCCGTTTGTAAAACACTTAGACTGGATGTAGCCAAACAATTTGTTACTTTTTGTGTTTATTTAAATTCAGCAAAACTTTTGTGTTGATACATTGTTTACGTATAGCAAATCTTGTGTTAATTATTTGTTTACCTATAGCAAAACATTTGTGTTATATTTTGTTTACGTATAGCAAAACTTGTGTGATAGTACTTGTTCACGAATAGCCAAACTTTGTGTTAATATTTTGTTTACGTATAGCAAAACTTTTGTGTTAATACTTTACTTAGGTATAGCAAAGCTGTTGTGTTAATACTATAGCAAATAAAAATTGTTATCCTTAATGCAGCTCACATACCTGCAAGTTCCACAGTGAAGCTTACAGGCACGTGAACCACATTAAGAATATCAAATTTTATTTGCTAAATTCGCTAAAATCGCTATTTCTAAAAAAGATGTAGTTGATGGAATAAAACAAAAAGATACAATATCAAATGGTTTATTAAATTTTACAAAAACAGTTATGTATCAGCCTTTCTTTACTTAATTCTTCATTAATTAATTAACCTTAATTAACTAAAAAATAAGTATTTATATATATTATACCTAATACCTATATAATTAAATTTTAAATATTAATAATAATGAATATTAAAAAAATAACTACAAAATATTATTTATTGTTATTATCATTTATTTCTATTATTTATAATAATTGAATATTAAATATAAAACGCTCTCGTAACGTAAATGGTTCAATATTATGTACCTTGAGGTTATCTCTTTCAGTGATGAACGCAAAGTCCATTTATTGAACTTTTGTTTGCGACTTTGTATGGTTTCTTCTATCTCCGCAGCGTTTTATAAGTGGCAGATGAAGCTATCCAAGACTTCAAGATTTCTCCACTTTTTTTGTCTTGTTTGTTTTCAGCAAGGATGTTGTCATTAAAAAGGGCAGTACCATAAACGTAACAACATTCAAATCCTCTTCCGTGTCTGTAAGAGATAATTTAACATGTTAATAACTGTCATTGTAATATTAAAATACTTAATAGTAGGTACTTCGAAAATTCGAAGAAAATTATCTCTGGAACTAAGTTCTTTAACTGATAAAAAAAATCGATGACGCACCATGCTGGTTCATCATTAGCCTAGTGCAGTCCACTGCAGGACGCAGGCCTTTCCCAGGGGGCGCCCCAAAGCCCGATCTCCCGCTTTCGCCATCCAGACAATGCCAACTACCTTTTTTTAGGTTATTGGTCCATCTGGCTGGTGGACGTCTAACACTACGTTTGCCGAGCCGTGGCCTCCACTCAAAAACCCGTCTACTCCATTGGTCATCGCTTCTGCGACAGATGTGACCATGCTGGTTGAATTTGATATAAAGAATAACTTACCTTTGAAAAAAGCGATGTACGTTTCCAGACCCCATAGACGGAGATAATTATCTAAAGAGTCTGAACGTTCGTCATGCAGGCACTGGAGTCTCCATTGAGGTTCAAACCTTTTAATAATTCACGCACATTCACCACAAATATTACAATAACTATAATCTAGCAACATCGTGACTGTCTTTGCCGGCGCGTCAATAAAAATGAACGAACACGAGCTGTCAAGTTTAGCGCCGATTCGGTTACAAATGTAAACAAAATATTTTGTTAATACTAAACGAAAGTTTGGCTTGATATTACTAAAGTTCCTTTATTATTAAATAAACGTTAGGCAATATGTTCTAACCTGCAGTTTTGTCATGCACTACAAAATATATTATGCTATTTGTTACAAAATATTCATTTATGAATAAGCACATTATTGCTGAACTGCTTTTTGTTATGGCTTACAAAAACGTTGGCTGTACGCAAAATAAATACTTTTGTTGCATGTTATCAAAGATAATGCCTAAAATGGACAAAACGGTTTATTAGCCTGTAACCACTTGAGTTTGTCTAATTCAGTATGTTTAGAGCTAATCAAAGGTTTATTTACTAATAACCCAACTTGAAATAACATAAGCGGTTTTGTCTTATGAAGACAAATCACTTTTGTTAAATCAAGTTAACTTTATTAGAATATTGTCAAACTTTGGTTATTCCTGAAATAGCCAAAGTAGTTAGGTTAAATATTTTTTTCAGTGCGATTCTGTCAAATTTGACGTTGACAGCTAGTGTCAAAAAACTGTCAAAAAAAAATCCAAGACTGAGGGGTGGCCGCTCGTTTGCGAAATGTTAAAAGTCTAACAAAAGCCGAACAAGCCGAATATCGTTTGTTTTGGCAGGACACGCAATCAAAAAGCCTAACAATGTCCGGCTTTATCCAGGCGCCTGGCAACGCTATACGGGGACAATAATAGTCATGAGTATATTTATGTACTTATCTATATTAATCATAAAAAACAGCAGAAGGGCATACTTAATTTCCCTTCTGCTGTTTTCAATTTCAATACTTGTGTCCAATGAAAGGTCATTGCTTGTGTCATATTTTTCTACTGTTTACTTTGTTAAAAAATTTATGTTCTCATGGTAATTGAATTGTTGTTAATTCTTAATGAGAATAAAGATCTTAAACCTTATACCAGTAAATAGTAATTGTTCAGCGCTACACTTACCCGTGGTACTACTGATGGTACTACTGGTAGTACCACGGGATTTTTTTTTGCCCGTGGTACTACTTATCAATTTAATATTCCCTACAAACGTATTTCGAGGTATGCATAAGCTTGAAAAATCGAGTGAATAACCTTTTTCAAATATGTAGGTACTGTTTATCTGTGAAAGTATAAAACAAAAAAAACAACAACAAAACAAAACAAAACAATAAAAAGGTTTTTACAACACTCGATTTTTCAAGCCTAAGCATACCTTATAATACGTTTGTAAGGAATATTAAATTGATATGTAGTACCACGGGTAATGTAAAATCTCCCGTGGTACTACCAGACAGGATAGTAGTACCACGGGCAAAAAAAATATCCCCTGGTACTACCAGTAGGACCATCGGTAGTACCACGGGTAATAACATCAGGTTCAGCGTTATAAACTTATATTCAGAAGTTTTAACTTTGAGCAATAGATGGCGCTGTACCTTTTGTAACACTTTCTCAATCGCGGCTATTATTTATTCTGTGATCGCGGTGACGAGATTTTTGGCTGGCGTCATAAACTTACTCATGCATGTCACACCATATTGTTTATTATATTTATATGTCTTTCTTTTGTTAGTTAAACTATTTAATACGCTTGTATTGTAGTTTGTATCGTATCATTTATGTGGACCGCTTTTTTCAGTAAGTGACCAGATTCTGAACCCACCGTTCAGGGCCTCTTACACACTAATATTATAAAGGTGAAAGTTTGTGAGTGTGTATGTTTGTTAATTCTTCACGTAAAAACTACTGAATAGATTTGGATGAAATTCGTCATACCTACAGATAGTTTATGACCTGGATTAACACATAGGGTACTTTTTATCCTGTTATTCTCACGGGAACGGGAACCACGCGGGTGAAACCGCGAGCGGCCGCTAGTAACAAATATAAACATTTACCTACACAGCAAACTAAAGTTATACATAAATCTCTTTTTCTTTTATCTTTCGCTAGAAAAGAGCCGGAAAGCCCTCTTGCAGATAAGACAATGAATGTTTAATTCATTGAATATTCATAAACGTGAATATTTTACGCTTTTAAACGAAACGGGGAGCGCAAAAGAAATAAAGTCTCCTCCTTTACAAATGGTAACTGAGTTCTTATAGAGAACTTCGCAAATTTTCTAAAGTGACGGTATTTTTTACACACGGAGATTAATCGCACTAATATTATAAAGTCGAAAGTTTGTGAGTGTGTATGTTTGTTACTCTTTCACGTGAAAACTACTGAATGGATTAGAATGAAATTTGGCATACATTCTCATATATATTCTCACGGGAACTGGAACCACGCGGGTGAAACCGCGAGCGGCCGCTAGTAAATATTACTTTTATGATCACAATGCCTATGCCGCAAAACGACTTTAAAGGATTACTCCTAAAGAACTTTAAGACTAAGTGGCATAATTATAATTACTGCACCTCTAATGCAAATGGACTTAATAGTAAATTTTCTAAACATCATAACATAACTAGAGGCCCGTCCATACGAGTTCGTTAGCGTGGACCTCGCAAAATTCTAAAAATCTTGTTTCATAGGTACAAACCTTATCCTGACAATTAACTACAATTTTACTAACACTATATAAAGTAGGTAGTCAAATAGCCGTTCCGAAGTGATGTGCGAACACTCGTGCCCAATTCATAAATTTTCATTTATTTAGATACACTGGTCATCACAAAAATCGGCCCTTCTACAATTTACATGAAAACTCATATTTTGAATGAAACAAATTGTAAGTATTATTTTGGTAAGGCATTACGGCGCCCATTAGAGCCGTTTAAAGTCATTCGACTTTCGCATCCATCACAGAATAGAACTGAAGCCCATTGGTCTATAGTCCATTCAAGATGTTCCCTCGCGAATTGAAGTCTGGCTTTGCGATGTAACGAAAGTACACACACTTTTTTTTTTACTTGTGAATCCTCATTAGGAGCTCGATGGCTCAGCGGCTAGCGCGCTTGTCTTGCGATCTTGCCCGCCAATCAATTTTCGCAATGCCGGGTCGCTGAATGGGTGACCAAATTAAAAACATCTCGAGCTCCTCCGTGCTTCGGAAGGCACGTTAAGCCGTTGGTCCCGGTTGTTGTCGTAAGATGACAGTCGCTAAAACCCAACCCGCATTGGGCCAGCGTGGTGGGTTATGGCCCAATATCCCCACGGGCTATTGTTCACGTAGGAGGCCTGTGCCCAGCAGTGGGACGTTTATAGGCTGATGATGATGATCCGCCTAATTGAGAACATATCACCGTGCTCGGCCGACCTAGACTGAGGTGGAGGCAAACAAATTTTAAAAAACAGTTACTAAATTCTAATTTCACCCAACCGGGAATCACACCTGCAGTGCGAGCACGGATCTTTTATCGACCGATAAAGTGACATTAGACGTCGACAAATTGACATCGGCATTACTTGAACTGTCAAATTTTATCGTCTAATGTCACTTTATCGGTCGATAAAAGATCCGTGCTCAGGGGGCTGGAATCCCATAGGTGGCGACACAAGAATCGTCGTACAGTATCGGCATGCAAACCACTCGAATTCGCAAGTCGTCATAATTCAAAATCATTTTTTCGCCATCGTCAAAATTTAATTTAGGTACATAGGTAATATTACCCTTCTTTTTCTTTTTTTTTGTCATATCCATTGTGCTAACATTAAATTACACTAGATCTAAAAGTATTTTCACTCCTCTTGCTAAAAAAGACCGCCATTGTAGCGTTCCAGAGCGAGGCTAAAACATTGAGTTAATATGGGCTAAAATAGCTTTTCTTGCCCCTAGGGGAAAAAGTTTTTTTTTTTAATTTTTGTCTGTCACATGACAAAAAGCCTACAAAAACGAAAAAGTATTTAGTCATAAGTAGAATAATCATGAATAAAGACTCGAATGTTTGCTTAAAATCACACAGTTCACGCTTCAGCAAGAAACAACTAGACAGTCTGCAAATGTGCTTAGGTGGTAAGCCTTTAGCCCGTTAGTCGCTTTTACGACACCCATTGGAAGAGAGGGGTTGGTAGTATTACTTTGATGAGCCCATCGCCGCTCTATGCTGTTGGATGTATGTGCAGTCTTTAGTCCGTTAGTCGCCTTAGAAAAGTGAGGGGTTGATAGTATTATTTTGTTAAGCCCATCGTCGCTCTATGCTGCTGGATGTATGTGCAGTATTTAGTCCGTTAGTCGTCTTTTACGACACCCAAGGGAAGAGACGGAAAGACTGCACATACTATCCAACAGCATAGAGCGGCGATGGGCTCATCAATATAATACTACCAACCTCTCTCTTCCCTTGGGTGTCGTAAAAGCAACTAACGGGTTAATTTTTAATCAAATTGACCAATTCATATTGTATTGGATTGTTTTATTTTCTCGCATTCGTAGTGAAAAGCAGAGTGTAACACACGGCGCTAAAAACCCATTATAACTCGGTTTCTATTTACTCCTACCTCGTATATAATGGGTCATTTTAGCGCCTTGTACAACAATCTACTATTTCAGGAAGAGCCTGATAATGTGACACAAGAAGGCTTTCTTGTGTCACATTATAAATTTATGTTTAGAACAAGGAATATTTCCAGATTTATTAAAATTAACAATTACTATTTCAATATTTAAAAAAGATGACAAAAAGCTTTTGAAAAACTATCGCCCTATTTCATTGATTTCTATATTTTCAAAAATAATAGAATACATTATATTTGAAAAATTAAACAATTACTTTGAAACCAATGACTTATTTTCTAAACATCAATATGGCTTTCGGAAAAATAAATCAATTAATATGGCCTTTTACGAATTTTTGGAAAAGGTCGTGAAATACGTTGACAACCGGAAACCTACACTAGCGCTTTTTATGGACATGACTAAAGCATTTAAAAACATTCATCATAAAACATTATTTTATAAACTAGAAAAGTATGGTGTAAGAGGTAACGCTCTAAAACTAATTGAAAGTTACTTATGTAATAGAAGCCAAATTACACATTTAACGAAAATTGACGCAAAAACTGGGGAAAACAAAACTTTCAGATCAAAAGAGAGACCAATGTGCTATGGTGTACCACAAGGAAGTGTGCTAGGTCCTCTCCTTTTTATTATCTATATAAATGACTTTCCTACCGTAACCAATCATCATATGACATTTTTTGCTGACGATAGTACCGTTTTATTCACCTATGACAATTCTAAAACTATTCAATTAGACATAAACAATACATTGACATCTTTAATAAAGTGGCTGACATTAAATAATTTGACAATAAATTTGACGAAAACACATTTGATAAATTTTAAACAGAGAGATAATGATCCATTAAGTTTTGACATCAGCTATTTAGGAAACTCGATTAAAGAAGTAGACACAACTAAATTTCTAGGTTTGACTATAGATAATAAACTGACATGGAAACCTCATATTGACGATTTAGTAAAAAAATTAAACCAATTTTCATATGCTCTATATAAATTAAGGAAGGTTGCCAGTGTTAAACGCTTTTGTCAGCCTATCACGGATATGTTGCATCAGCACTAAGATATGGAATAATGTTTTGGGCTAACACGACTGACAAGCAAAGTGTCTTTATAGCTCAAAAGAAATGTCTTAGATCCATGTTCGGACTAAAGCAAGATGATTCATGTGAACCGTAGTTTCGCGAATATAAAATTCTCACTCTACCGTCTATGTATATATGTGAAATTGCAAACTTTGTCCGAAATAATCCAACCCATTTCGAAATGAATACTATCGGCAGTCGTCGTAAACGCACACTGAAAGTAATTCATAGATGTAAGACCCTTCTCCGAAGAATGAGTATAAATAACATGGCACCTAAAATTTATAATAAAATTCCGTTAAACATCAGATCGATTAAAAACAATAACAGGTTTAAAAGTGCGCTCAATGGCTTTCTTGCGAAAAAAGCTTATTATGACATACGATCTTTTTTTGATGACAAAACATAATTATGAATGTAAATCATGGCTGTACCTTTTTTTTTCATTATATGTGTGTGACATCTTGTAATACCCATGCTTATGAACTAATAAATGATTGATTGATTGATTGATTGATTGATTGTAATCTCATAACACGGGGTAAAACGTTATAAGGGATCATTTCATGCATTGTTTGTGTAAAATGTTTATTTAATTTAGAATTGTTAATATTATTATTTATTCAATTTAGGCTACAATAATTGAGCACTTAAGAATGTCGAAATGAAACACTTTTTACGGATTAACTCGCGTTTAATTTACTATTTAGATAGTTTTTATATTATCCTGACGTTATTACTGTACGACGACGATAGGTACCTCAATGGTGATTCTCACGACCATCCTAGACAGTTGGCTACTGTAGGGAAATCTTTGTTTCAGAGAGCACGCGGCATCTGTGACACCCAACACCTGGCTACTGAACTTCAGCATGTCAAGCATGTACTACAGGATAACAAACTGCAAGTACCGCGGCTTTGTCACAAAAAACGCAAAAAACCAACCACAGTCGAGCGCCAACCTGCAGTACTTCCATATATGAGGGGCGTCACTGACAAGTTTGGTCACATCTTGAAGCGGGCTTCAATCAATACTTACTTTAAGCCGCCAAAGAAGATCAACCAGTTCTTACGACCTGTCAAATGCAATATACCCCTTCAAGATGCAGGCGTGTACAAACTGGACTGCGACTGTGGGCTCTCATACATCGGGCAAACAAAGAGAAGTGTAGGAACCCGCGTAAAAGAACATATAGCCGACGTCAAGCATAGGCGCGAAAATAAGTCTGCAGTGTGTGGACATGCTCTCGAGGGACCCAACCATTACATCAGATTTGACAAACCTCAAATACTCGCCAAGGAACAACGATTCATCCCTAGGATGATACGCGAGGCTATTGAAATTAAAAAACATCGTAATTTCAATAGAGAGGATGGTTGGAATTTACTACCTGCCTGGGACCCCATCATACAGGTCATCAAATCCCAGCCCCAACAGCAACACATTGCCAGACATAAAAATATTGTTAGCTCGTATTGTGTAAACTTGAACGCACCCGGTAAAATATAAAAATTATTGACGGTAGGCAAATAACTTCTAACTATGAGACGACCAACACCTCAGTCTCCCTGTGACCACGGACCCTGTAAAGGGTTCGAAACGTCAGGATAATATAAAAACTATGTAAATAGTAAATTAAACGCGAGTTAATCCGTAAAAAGTGTTTCATTTCAATGTGTAGTGCTCGCTTAAACCTCGGAAAACAATACTTATGAATGTCGCTAGGCTATTGGTTCGTAAGTCCTAACTATGAGAAGAACCGGAAAGAACACATCATACATTTTTTAATCCTCTACGTGTAAACGCTTGGCCTTCATCTCACCTGATGGTAGACGATAAGGCCGAAGGTAGAAGCGCTTCACCCGGAATCCTCAACCACTGAGAGACTGGCTATCTTATCTCTAAACCGTCGGAACACAACAATGCTATAAACATCGTTGTTATGGCGACAGACTTTACATAAGATAGTGGTAGCTAGCCAGGCGGACTTAACAGCCCTACCACCAACCAAACCAAGTACACAAAAATTTACACCTTGGCGCTCCCCCGGGAAATATACTACACCTTGCTGGGAATCGAACCCGGGACGGCTAGGTCTAAGACTGGTATTTTAGCCACTAGACCTTAGAGGCGGTTAAAACATACTTACATACATTAGACAACAGTTTCGCGTAGCAGTGAATAAATACTACCACCCCCCTCTCTTCTCTTGGTATTCTACTCTGAGGTAAAGCAGAAATATAGAAACCATGTTCATTTTACAGAAAAGAGCAGTAAGGTCCATTTATAACCTAGGATCATGTGACTCCCTTAAAAAAATAAATATTCTTAAAATGCATCACAATTTATTTATAACTGTATTGTTTACTAGCGTCAAAACATTTCTCATTAAAAAATAAACTTTGCCCATCCATCCAAATTAGAGAAATAAATTTTAGTTTAGACGATTGAAAATGCTAGTTTTAAACTTACTGAATATAGAAATTTTGATTGTGATTCTTGGGTGTCGTAAAAGGCGACTAACGCGCTAAAGACTGCACATACATCCAACAGCTTAAAGCGGCGATGGGCTCACCACCTGTCACGCTGAGCACATGTGCAGTCGATATTTGGTGAAAAGTGGACTATGGCAGAGGACTGCTTTTGCTGTCCTCTTTGGCTAGTCTCTGGCAAACCCTTTGGGGATTATAAAATGTATGTATGTGTATTTGTTAAACAGTTACTGCTGTCTCCGCAAATACAATTAATATTAACATTAACGATGATTATAAACTAACAAATTTATATGTCTTCAACTCGGTGTCGCGATAAATAACCGGCCGATTGGGTCGTCCATCCCGGTGCCAACCAAAGCCGGTGATATACTGACAATCGCGAGTAATTGCCGTGCTACATACCGGCGTTCAGTTCGGCGAACAATAAACGCTTTATTATTGCACATACACAAGAAACAGTTGTAACACATGACACAATCTTAAAACTAGTAAGAACAAATGCGGTCTTATCGCTAAAAGCGATCTCTTCCAGACAACTTTGAAGAAATATGAAGGAGGGGGAATAATAATTTAAAGTGCACAAGATCTGATAAAAAGTTTAATAAATATTATATTAAGATAACATAAAATAAACATAAATAATATGTATTATAAGCCATCAAAAACATACTTGTAAAAAAACCAAGTCTTCTTACTGTTAAAGTTTTGAGATCCATGTAATACCAAGTCGGTTGACTTGGCCATCGCATGAAAACACAATGTATCTCACAAGTAAAACATATGTTATATTAAATTAGATTAGTGCGATTGTCAAGTCAACCGACTTGGTATTACATGAGCTCACAACTTTTTACGGTAGAAGAACCGAGTCGCGAGACTTGTTTTTTTTTACAAGTATGTCTTTGATGGCATCTCATTTATTTTTGTAGATAATTCTACTTTGTCCTTTCCGGTACCTTCCACTTCTTAAATACCTACAACGGATATTCCATTATAATACATATACAGGTACACTGATTCATTCACTGCAAATGTAACTTTGTAATCCTATATATTTTTATGGGATTACAAAATATTTAAGCTTTTGGTGTATCTAGAAAACAGGACTGAAATTGCAAAATATTTTAGTTTTTCCTTGATTTATACTCTAAATACTAATTGTATTCTAAATTTGAAACTTCTATGTCTGCTAGAAGTGCCTTAGAGTTTTGATGATCAGTCAGTCAGTGAGTGACAAAACTAAGAAATTTTGACTAGTTATAATTCTTAAACTACTGGTTCAAATTGAATGAAATTTGAAACATACCGTGTTTATACAATGGTTGCTTGGTTACTGAAAATTCAGGCTTCTAGTGTTATCTACAACGAAGTTATAAAGGGTTGAAAATGGCCTGAACTTTTTCGAGAAAAGGATGGTAAGGCCGTGCCGCTTTTTTTGCTCGACTTGGCGATAAATAAAAGGAAGACCATGAATTTTAACATTAATTGTGAAATTTTGATGTTGAAAAATGAAAAGCTGACATTGCCGTAAGGACATACAACGGACATTATACTAATAAATGTACCCACTTGAGAAGTACGCATCATCCCTTTATAACTTAAGTGCATGATATAATTTAAGTGCATAAATATGTATTATTCTCAATATCCACCACCACAAGATCAAAAAATCGACAGGGAGCGAAATAATCAAAAGAGTGCGACTTTCTTTTCAGCAGGAAGGGACTCATTTTGAGCATTTTGAGCATTTGTTAAATTGATTAATTTTGTATTAAAAATGTTAAAATTCATGATCTTCCTTTTTTTGTGACACTATGTTATTTAGCAAAAAATAATCCTTATGGTGAAGCCTTTCGATGGGTATGATAAAGCTACAGGGTGATTATTTTTCTCATGTAACGGGTTCGATTCCCGGTTCAACCATGTAATTATGTAAATATCTATGAATGCAGTTAAATTGTTTTTTAAATACAAATAATGTCTTCTTTCAGTACAATGTTCCATCTCCAATATTCATGGTACTTTCCCTCCATGTGGCATATCCGTGGGACGCCCTGTATAGGTACATGTGGAGCTGCTCTTGAACCCATTCTTCTCCACAGTTAAAAATGATGTCATGCATATGGACCTACTGAGTGTTGGAATGGTGGTAGGTTAAAAAACGTTTTGGACGATTCAAAGTGCTTATTAAATAATTTTATTGAATAAATACATTTATTTAATAAACTACATCTCTTCGCTTGGGTGTCGTAAAAGGTGACTAATGGACTAAAGACTGCACATACATCCAACAGCATAGAGCGGCGATAGACTCACCACCTGTCACGCTGAGCACAAGTGCAGTTGATATTTGGTGAAAAGTGGACTATGGCAGAGGACTGCTTTTGCGGTGCTCATTGCCTAGTCTCTGACTAACCCTTCGGGGATAGTCGTGATTATATGTATGTATGTCATTACAGGTGGTACCTAATGCAGAGTTAGATTTACAAATAAAAATGAATAATAACACTAATAAAATATTAAACAAGAAACATTCACTATAAATACACATTCATAATCATATCAAAATTAATACAATTATAAATTTACTACCTACTAATGATTATAATATAACATGTTTGCTTTGAGAATTATAAATAAACAAGCGGCCGCTCGCGGTTTCACCCGCGTGGTTCCCGTTCTCGTAGAAATATCGGGATAAAAAGTATTATATGTGTTAATCCATCCAGTATGCCGAACTTCATCCAAATCCATTCAGTAGTTTTTACGTGAAACAGTAACAAATATCCAAACATTCTTACAAACATTCGCGTTTATAATATTAGTAGGATAGGATAAGTAGGATAAAAAGAGAAATAATGAAAATAAAATGGATTTATAGTATCCAGTGGCTCCACATCCTACCATTCCGTGTGTCCGCTGTCACAGTCTACTAACAACTATATAAATAGCTTTGCATTATTCTCCTCTCGTTAGGTACTGCATATTGGTCTGGCAGCAGACTGTCGGTACAAAATTAGCGACTAACTGATGTTAGTAGGGCGACATGGGAACTATTAATAATTATATATTACACTAGCGGCAAGTCCGCTACTTCGTCCGCGTGGAACCCGTATCCCGGAACGTAATTCAATTTTTTTTTCATACAAACTTTGAAATGGAATGAAAAGTAAAATATCAGTGTTCGATTAATTATATCAAAGAATATAGTGACAATAAGTTTCACGTAAACCTGACGTAGGTAAAACAAAAACGGACCTCTGTCGAAGGCTCTCCTAAAATCCGAACTGGTGGTAGATTAGGTAAGTAGGTGAATTAGTTAGTAAGATTAGCTTTCAAAATTTAACTACGCGTTAGTAAACTGTTATTTTTGTTTTTGACATCAATAAGTGCCTATAAAGGTTTATGTTCAATAAATGATTTTGATTTTGAGTTTGACCATACTATTACAAACTTTGTCACCCTTTTTCACCTCCTTAGAGGCTGAATTTTCATAAATCATGAAATAAGTACGTCATTCATAATTTCTAACCAGAAAGTTAAATAGCAATTTTTATCGATTTAGCTTCAAAACTGACGGAGTTTCATACAAACTTACCCACCTTTTTACCCCTTAAAGAGTGATTTCTAAAATTTACCTACACTATAAAAGGAAGCACGGTTACTTTAGTATTGTTCCATAGTTTGAACTGTTCGTTGAAATGACAGTCAGTCAGTCAGTTTTTCTTTTTACATAATATTTAGATTATCACCAAGAATATACAGTTAGAATAGTTAGAAGTCGATATACTTACCGGTACTTTCTTGATTATTATCCCGTCAGAGAAGGCAATGAGGACAGCAAAACACCTTTTACCATAGTCCACTTTTCACCAAAAGCGACTGCACATGTGCTCAGCGTGACAGGTGGTGAGCCCAGCGCCGCTCTATGCTTTTGGATGTATGTGCAGTCTTTAGTCCATTAGTCCCCTTTTACGACACTCAAAGGAATTGTAGGAAAGGAGTTGTATTCTTTAACCGTTTCGCAACACGGTTATAGAGTTCGAGTATAAGTTTATATACAAAACGGATTTTCTGTCACCCTATTATAAATTAAATCTCTCTCCATTTTTGAACACATTCAAACCAAAGCGCTAAAAGGGTATGGTAGGAAGTGAGCTCTATACATTCATTGACTCCCCCAAAGTGCTTCTAAATCATCTTGAGAGTTTGAAATGTCAAACGCACACCCATAAAAGCACACGCAACGGGTGAAATATGCTTTTTGGGATATTTTGCGATTTTTTTTTCTTTATGCTTATTAAGACAGCTCTTGACCTCGATTTCGCCTGATGGTGAGCGTAGATGAGGTCTACGATTGAGCGAGCTGCCCCAGAAGATGCATAATAACTCTCGCCTTGAAGGCATTCAGGTTATAAGTTTTTGGGAACACAGACGATGGCAGAGAATTCTACTCCTTGCCAGTGCGCAGCAAAAATGAAGACATGATGCGTTTAGTGCGACATAGTGGAACTTCTACTAGGTGGGGATGATATCAGTCTGGAGGTTCGGTGGTAAAAGGGCGATGGTGGTATGAGCTCGTAAAGTGTGGATAAAATGCTCCCATTTATAATGAAAGATAAGATCACTTATAAACACTGATGCACAATTCA
Source organism: Scoparia ambigualis (assembly GCA_963921215.1). Lineage (NCBI taxonomy): Eukaryota > Metazoa > Arthropoda > Insecta > Lepidoptera > Crambidae > Scoparia > Scoparia ambigualis. The sequence continues at coordinate 14,740,118 of OY992525.1, read as the reverse complement.
CGCTCTCAAAACGTCTGCTCAAAAAGAGGACCTACCTAGCGAGATGTTTAGTTAAGTAGTACTCATTCGTTTACGCAATCGTGTTGCATACAATGATATTAATACTAACACCCTCTCTCTTCCTTTGGGTGTCGTAAAATGCGACTAACGGACTAAAGACTGCACATACATCAAATAGCTTAGAGCGGCGATGGGCTCACCACCACCTGTCATGCTGATGACATGTGCAATCGCTATTTGATGAAAAGTAGACTATGTCGGAGGACTGCTTTTGCGGTTCCTCATTGCCTAGTCTTTGTAACCCTTCGGGGATAATATAATATATGTCGTAGTAAGATAGTTACATAAAGCCGTAATATAGTAATATCCGTAGGGATATAATTATAAACCGTAACATAGTTATACGAAAGCGATTCATTACTATCTTACTAGGAATATAATTAGGTATAATACGGTTCAAGTTTAGTGATATAATTATATTACTGGATTAATTTTAGTGAAATAAAAAACAAAACAAAAAACAAAAAAAAAGTTCTACAACACTCGATTTTTGAAGCTTATGCATACCTCGAAATACGTTTGTAGGGAATATTAAACTGATAAGTAGTACCACGGGTAATGTAACTCCCGTATCAGACAGGATAGTAGTACCACGGGCAAAAAAAAATCAGTAAGTACAGGTGTGTGCATATGCATATGTGTGTATGTGTGTGTTTGTTCTTCAATCATATTGTGATCGTAGAGTTATTTATTTTACATATTTTACGCGGTTTTGCTAGCAATTCAACTGTTCCCTGCAATTTTCTAACGCTCGATTGTAAGCTCTTGTCAGTGCAATCTCTTCGAACCACACGTAGAGAGAGAGAGAGAGAGAGAGAGAGAGAGAGAGAGAGAGAGAGAGAGAGAAGAAACATTTATTGACACACAAAACACAAAACACGTAAGCGAATCGACAAGCAGTTATGTGTTTTTTATGTGAAAAGTAGGCAAACTAGCTGGCGATTCACCTAATGGGAAGATCACCGCCGCCTATGGACACCAGCAAAACCAGAGGAATCGCTGATGCATTGCCAGCTTTGAAGAAGAAGTAGTCCCTTTAATGGAGAAGTAAAAATTGTGGAGGAGAGGGGGAGGGAGAAGAGATGAGGAGCGTCATTTCAAAAGGACTTATTTCCACTTTTGGAAAAAAATGGGAATCCATTTTTAGCTTTCGTTTGCACCTCTTTACTAAATTGTTTATTGCAGAAACGTTTAATTCCTCTCTAAATTTGACTTTCAATTCACGTATTCAAAACATTTAAGCTTATTTCCACGTCATTCGCTCACATTATTTAGGACATAAAAAACATTTTTACAAACCGACTTATTTCCGATACATAATTCGAGTCTAGTCAATTCTCTCTAGCAAACAGATTTATTTCCATTTCACACATTTTAAAAGCAGAAAAATATCGTTTTGTGTCGTTTTATTATAAATATCTGCCAATCCAATGGCCGAAAAGGTCTAGAAGCCAAGACCATAAAACCGAAAAAAGTTGCTATTTTTTAAAAATCCTACTGACAGATTGTGACAGGTTGTGACAGGGTACCGAACAAAAAAGCTTATTTTCCTGTTCTGAACAAAGTGACTTATTTCCAAATTATTGAGTTATGTTTTCCTAATTTAAAAAAAATTAAAATTAATGTGCTAGTGTCATAATCAGCTAAATACGATTCTCTTTTATGGAGCCATAAAAATACAAATATGTAAGTAACACAACAACTCACATACTTAAAGGTTTTTTGCATTTATTAGACGACCTCCTTCATGGTGTCGCCATCTCTGAGGTCCCGGGTTAGATCCCCGGTCGGGTCAATTTAGAAATTATTGTTTTTCTAAATTGTCTCGGGTCTGGGTTTTTTCTATGTAAAATAAGTATGTATTTAAGTATTTTAAGTATGTTTATTCGTTGTCTAGTAACCATTTAACGAGTTTCATGACGAAGCTTCTCTTGGGCTAGATAATTGGTGTGAGTGTAGTTTATTTAGTTTTTTAATTTTTTACGGAAAAATCTGATAAGGTGGAAAGTCCTTTTGAAATGACACCTCTCAGATGACCTTCTGTACTTTTACTCACGGGTGAAACACAACGGCAACGAGTGCCAATGTTTCACGCTGACGTCCCGTGATAAGGTAGTATTACGCCGCGCGCCGAGCGAGCCGGCCCAATGTGCGTAGCTCTACACTTTGAAAATGAAGACGACAGGAATCAATGAAACCAATGAATGGACTGTAAAACGAAATGTAATAGCAATAATAGGCGGAAAAATACAATGAAAAATATAGTCTAAGATCCGAGTATAGAACGACCTTCACTGGGAAGGTTAATGGATGAAAAGTATTTTATATCAAATTTAATATGTTTAATAATATATGGCGAGTGTTTAATAATATATGGCGGCTGAAAAATGTCAGTCCAGTACCTTTCATGACTAATTTAATATAAAAAAAATTATTTTTTTTATTTTGCACTGGTTTGGTGTGTGTGTGTTTGTAATGAGCTTATCTAATAAACATAAATTATATTTATTTAACCAGACGGTTGCAAATTACTAATATTGATTTTCCTGTTTACACCATTTACACCTGCCTTGCCTACCCAATGTTATGACAGAAAAAAAATTTTGCTTATTCTTTTAGCTTCATATTTCGATTGGTACCTATTTAATTTATCTATTATCGAAACAAGGGCAATATTTAAAAAAAAAAAATATTTAAATATTTAATTAATCTTAAACTGGACTGAAATTTTTCAGCCAACCCACTCGCGATATGTTTTTTAACACATTAAATTTGATATAAATTAATTTTCATCCATTAACCGGCTCGGTGAAGGTCGTTGTATACTCGGATCCTCTACTAATAAGTTTGAGGCAACTATAACTAATGACAAAATCAAAAGTAGTAAAAATGTGACAGCATCACAAACAATTTTGAAATTTTTGTTCTTTTTGTGCCTAAAATCCATAAAAACTAACTAAACCTTAAAAAAAAGGTCTGCAACATTTTCCGTCACGTGTCCCCTACACGTTACAAATGTAATCTTTGGAAAGTTGAAATCCTGTATGTTATTTAATATTATGTCAGCTTGATTTTGTTCAACAGAAAATTAAGATTAAGGCATCGATCACATATTTCTGGGATAAAAGTCACAAGCGTCCGTAGGTCTCCTTGAGACCCTTCTTTCTTCTTTCCAAAGATTACATTTAAAACTCTCCAAATCCTACACTCATCTAGTTTCAAAAATAACCAAAATCAAGTTATTAAATGTAACATTTTCCGCGGCCGACTATGACATCATCTATGAATACAGCATTCGGTACAACCCTAAAGGCAAGTTTTAATTAAATATTTAAATGCAGGGTACAACCCGCGATAAGGAAACAGCCCTCGCGGATGTAGCGCGACTGGCCATCTTGATACTTTACGTTAAAACTTTGAGTGGAAGTTCGTTAACTTTATTGTTTTCTAAGGTTTACGCGAACACTATACACATTGAAATGAAACACTTTACGGATGAAACTCCCGTTTAATTTACTAGATTACATAGTTTTTACCCTTTACAGAGGGTTTTAACTCTTCCTGTGACCACGTAACGGGACAGGAATAAATAAAATAGCTATGTAATGTAATAAATTAAACGCGAGTTTCATGCGTAATAAGTGTTTCATTTCAATTTTTGTTTTAATGTTGGTTGCAAGTTTCAAGTTTACTTTTTAATACATAAAAATACAGCTGTGAAGACATATCTTTAAAGTAATTCTTACGTATACTTTTATAAATTTATTTATTACAACATAGAATGATACTGTCGATCACCTATTAATTAACAAAATTAAGAAATACTTATGACGTCCAAAAACTCAAATCTACGCTAACTTCACGAAGGTCACTTATTTAACGGAACTTGAGGGTCGCATTGAGAGGCGACTTTACAAAATTGCAGGCACAACATATTATTTTAAACGTATTTTCCCCCGACGCAAAAAGAGCGGTGTTTATAGGTTTGACGTGTCTGTATGTCTATCTGTAGCATCGTAGCTCCTACACGAATGTATTACCGATTATGATTCAGTATTTTAGTTTGAAAGCTGACGTGATCGATATGAGAGAGAGAAAGAAAGAGAGAGAGAGAGAAAAAACATTTATTGAAGAATAAAAAATAATCATACAAAAAGACAATTGTCGATTAGGACCCTGCCTCAGTTTGTTTAGTTGCGAACAGGACGCATCGCAACAACGCAGGTATTCTGACGGGGCTGTCATTGCAATTTACACGAACAACATACAGATTTACATGAAACACAATACACATTACATGAAACTATACAAAGACAATACTATGGTCGGTATGGTTGGTTTGCGTTACAACATCATCAGCTATTTTTGTTAGTTGCGGTAGGGATCCTAGACGCGTAATGGGTATTTACCTTTGTTCACATTATAAAAACTGATACACAATCCCATAGTAAATAGTAGTGGAATACTCGTAGCTTTCACATCTCAGAATAATAACTAAAGCCTTCGATCAACAATACTAACTAGATAACGCGTCACGTACAAAATCAAAGCTAAATTCTGTCCACGTGAATAACTACTTTTTCAAAGCAATAAATTACTCCTGTCACATAAAAAAGAAAAGACGTCAATACGTTTAGTGGTGAAATCAACCTTAAGAGGCAACAAATAAAGTACTTTTTCCTGTTATGCTTGCGAGAAAATAAGAGCTCACTTCTTAAGTGCGCTCTGCCGCCTGCCGTCTAGTTGTATTGTTGATCGAAGACTAAAGCATTCACATAAACATTTGATGTATATGTTTTTTGGCAGAAAAGCAATTTTCGAAGGAGCATTTCGTCATTGACACTTTGCTCGCACTAGCAAACAAAACATCTCGCTATTTACTCTTTTTGTGCGGACGTTTCGAGAGCGTTGACAGTGCATCTAGTTCTTATGTGATCGTAGGTATTTGCTATATCACACTAATATTATAAAGGCGAAAGTTTGTGAGTGTGTATGTTTGTTACTCTTTGACGTAAAAACTACTGAATGGATTTGGATGAAATTCGGCAAACAGATAGTTTATAACCTGGATTAACATATAGGATACTTTTTATCCCGATATTCTCACGGGAACGGGAACCACGCGGGTGAGACCGCGAGCGGCCGCTAGTAAACAATAAAAGTTACACGAACAACACGTTTCCCTTCAAGTATCAACTCCGCCGACCCCGCTATAAATCTGTGAGACAGCGCGCAAAGTCGCAGGCCAGCGGAGCGCACTGTCGCGGGGGCGTGCGATGACGGGACTACTCATAACACATAATACACGCTAGCTTTTGCACACGGCTACGCTCGCGTTTATTGGTCACGCCAAATAGTAGCTAAAAACCGTCTCCAAGTCTTTCGACATAACAACAATGTTAAAAGGATTGTTGTGTTCCAACATAATAAACTCACGACCATTATCCCCGAAGGGTAAGTCAGAGACTAGGCAGTTCCCAGCAAAAGTAGTTCACTGCCAGAGTCTGTCTTCACTGCCTATAGTCTCTGACTAACCCTTCGGGGATAATAGTCGTGATTATATGATATGTACAAGCGGCCGCTCGCGTTTTCACCCACGTGGTTCCCGTTCCCGTGGGAATATTAGGATAAAAAGTATCCAATGTGGTAATCCAGGTTATAAACTATCTGTATGCCAAATTTCATCCAAATCCATGCAGTAGTTTTTACGTGAAAGAGTAACAAATATCCATCCATACTTACAAACTTTCGCGTTTATAATATTAGTAGGATTTCATATTTTTGGAGTAGTAGGGCCGTTTCTTTTATTGTTTGTGAGTTTGTTTCACTTTCACGCTTAAACCACTAATCCGGTTTTGATGAGGTAAGCACTTCGCTCCGCTCTATGCTGTTGAATGTATGTGCAGTTTTTAGTCCTTTAGTCTCCTTTTACGACACCCAAGAGAAGGTAGGGGTGGGTGGTAGTATTCTTTCACCGATACGCAACACGGTTATTCCACTCCAGCTGATGTTAAGTGGAAGGAATCCAGGCGCGAAGACCATTACTGCAGCGTTAGTAAGACGAAGCATCAGTCGCCATCACCTTGCCGGCCCACGGCATCTCAAGGTGACTGCACATGTGCTCAACGTGGTAGGTGGTGAGCCCATCGCCGCTTTATTTATTTTTAATTTTTTTATAAAAGAAGGAGGCTAACGTACGGTAGGTACGACGAAGGGATGTTTTTCGCAGTAAATGGGCAAACTTGTGTTTTGGAGGAGTTAAATTGGACTAGATTATGTCGGCCCCAATTCGAGACATGACTTAACATGTTCTCGGTGTCAGTTACAAGTTTATTCTGGCTCTCGATGACGCTTTCCTGATAAATATTAGCTTGTTCGGTGTAGAGCGTATCCTCAGTACTATCGTCCGCATAGCAATGAATGCTGTTCTTATTCAACACGTCATTGATATGCAGAAGAAACAGAGTAGGGGATAACACACACCCCTGCGGGACTCCAGCATTCACGGGCTTCATGTCAGAGCACGAAAAGTCGACTACGACTCTGATGCTACGCCTAGAAAGAAAGCTGGCGACCCACGAACATTTTTTTCGGGAAGCCCGTGTGATGGAAGTTTAGAGAGAAGAGTCCTGTGCTATACCCTACCAAAGGCTATCGCTACGTCCAAGCTGACTGTCAGTGCCTCTCCTTTACTCGCGACTGCCTCCGCCCATCGATAAGTAAAGTACACATAAAGATTTATGCTATTATTTGGATGAAGGGCATAGTTTCGCTCCAATAGTCGCCTCTACGACAACGAAAAGAAGAGATGACCAAACCCACACGCAGCACAGATGAAATATCCAAACGTTACCCCACCTAAATCCAATCAGACACACGAAAATTAATCAATTAAACATTCCCATCCCTTAAATTAGAGGTCTTAATTAAAAATAATAGAATTTGTCGAGCGATCGAGATCATTCCGAGCGTGAAATCCGCGCGGAATACCAACTAATTGAGATGGGGGGAGGCGATCGTTAATGTTAAGCGAGTTTGGCGATGTCGCGTCATCGGATGGGTTGCAAAATTGTTAGCTAGCTCTTTCGTGCTTCGGAAGGCACGTTAAGCTGTTGGGCTCGGTTGTTGTTATATAAGATGGTAGCTGTTACAATCCAACAATAAATAAAAAGTCTAATACATTACAGATTACTTTTTTTAAAGATTTTACTACGATCTTGCAGATGAGTTCTGCAGATACAGATGAGTTTGAATTGAACTCTTTCGCTTTTGTTGTAAACAAATTACTGTCATTTCTTTAAGCAATTATCTAGTGTCGCTCCGATCTTTACTGGTTTTGAGAGAAAGACACTATTGTTTATGGTTTTCTCGTGAATCTCTTGCAAGAAAAAGTGGACTGTGACCGAGGACTGCTTTTGCGGTCCTCACTGCCTAGTCTCTGACTAACCCTTCGGGGATAATAGTCGTGTTTATATGTATGTATAAGTATGCATGTTATGGGGACGCAAATAACGTAACCAAGTTAATAAAGCCACTACCGAACTCCTGAATTAAACAATAACACTCATTCTCCAACACCATGTACAAATAAAACCTAACGTATGAACGAGCAAAGGAACAAACCGAGTTCAGCCCACCTGATCAAGTGTTGCCATGATAAGCCTTAAACAAACCCGGCCCAGTGTTGCCACCCGAAATATTAGCCGCGTACGGACGACGGAACGGAACTCTGTTTGCTTTGGCTAATTGGAACGCGTTCGCCTGCGGGTGTACTAGGGTTGGGGAGGGTAAGAACCGGAGGTATCGATATCGACGTTTTGTTATTGAACACCTTTGTCGATACACGACATCTTTTTTTAACGCTGTGGAAAAGGTATTTAATTGTGTGTTATTTTTGTATCAAATAAACATTTTCTCTTCTGTTCTTCTACTCCATTCACTGCGTTCCGGTACTAAAGTTGCACAGCAAATTGCTGTTTACTAAACGAGCTCGATAAGGCAACGGTCCAGGCGTTTTGTTTGCTAGAGTCTGGCCAACGAAAGTTGAACCTCGTAGTTTTTGATTGTCAACACTTTGTCTCTATGTATGTCTATCTGAGGTGTCATGTCGTATGTCAAATTGAAATTGACAAATACTCCATACAGTAATGCAACTATTTAATTTCTACTCTTTTTTGCCAAACTATATATCACAATATACTTCTGAACTCATCGTGCTCTTTTATCTTCATCAAACTCCTAATCGTGTCACGTAGCGGAGGAACCGGAGGAGTGACACGATGAGAAGGAGTTTGATGAAGATAAAAGAGCACGATGAGTTCAGAAGTAGGTATATTATGATATAAAGGTTATTTATGAAGCACAATTTATAAGTTGGTACACTATACACTGGGACTAGGTATATGTAGGTTTAGGTTATTTATTATTAGCAGGACGTATGCCTGAAACAGTAACTGACTATTTATAATAATAATTCACTATTCACTAATAATAGTATTTTGTAAGTATAACAATAAATAGAAGGAGCTCTTTCTAGCTCTGCGGATGAATCTGAACTGAATTTACATGAAAACAGAGAATGCGAGTAAATATTTGAATTTTAAATTCTAAACTAGATATAAAAGAATGTTATTCGCAAAGGAAGTCACAAAAACCAACAAGGCTTTAGCTGCCTTGTTACAATCTCATACCTAACTTAAGCACGGAATCATGAATACTTCAAAATCTTTTTAGGATATTCTCTAATCGCAATTTGACCAAAGGTACAAATCAATGTTTAACTAAATAATGCTTAAATAGGGTTTATAAGTAAAACCTTTCTGGTTTTTTTCACGAGCTTTATTTCAATTAAAAACTCTTTCGAGCAATCATCTCATCTTATCGACATATAACCCTCTCATCCCTAAACATCTCTTGTTTAAATATTAATCCACACGACAAAGGGCCGATTGTACCCGCGGCCGCCATTGTTCCGTACCCGTCTGGGGACACGGTGCCCCGGGGACGGCACCCTCAGGCAAAGGGGTACCATAGGTAAGGCACAACAAACCCTCAAAACAACATATAAGGTGACTGCTAGAAACCGCAAGAAACTTCAAGGGTTGGTCAGGTTAAGTGTTTTAAATATGACAAAAATGACAAAAAAGGAATTCGTGTTTTTTTTTCATTTTTAATTAAATAATTCATTTTGTGAATTTTAATTGGATAGTATTTGAGTATCTAATTTATTTCAAAGCAATAACTAAGAAAAATAAAATTATAAACAATTAAAAATAACGATTATTTACAACGCGAGGGCAACGCGGCCGGCCGGACGACCGTCTGTTGACCTGTTCGCAGCTGGGCGATAAATACCTACGTTAGTCTGCAATGAGACCATTTTTGTCATGTTTTAAACACTTGACCTGACCAGCCCTAGAAATTTCTTGCGGTTTCTAGCAGTCACTTTATATATACATACAGCGTGTCCAGAAAACGAACTGATAATTCTTTAGCTGCGGGTGGGTCACATCATGTCCTACTGCATTCTGGAATTTTAGTTTAAGAATGTCTCACGGTTTTCGAGATATCGTTTTATTTTTTTATTTTTTTGAAAAATCTTCTCTCGTTTCTACAAATGATAACTTTTTTAAGCTGCTTATTTTTTCAAATACTCATGGTTATTTGTTTCATCTAAAACAATATTATTTTGTTCCCTAAAGTACTGAGAAAACCACATAAAAACTTATGCAAAGTTTTCATACAAACCAAATCAAACGGCTGACTTTGATAGCCTGACTTAACATCCTAATGTCAACTGCTTATCATTTTGTACAAAATATTGTTTTCTCCGATGCAGGGACGTTAATTCTTGAGGAGTTCTCTTGGTGGTTTACCATTAGCTCCACTTGACCATGATGCATTGTGACGAGCATAAATTGCCTAGCAACCACATTAAAGTTTGTAATCGTATAACAAACACGAAAAATATTTAGTATTGGGTACACTGAAAGAACAAAAAGGTTGATTTTGCACGGGTTGGCGACACATTAGTTGAATTAACAAAGTGATGGGTTAAAGCAACATGAACAAATTGTTGTTTTCACAGAAAAGTTTTTGTTGATATGAAATCAGTTGTTTTTACCTATTTGTACATGTTGGCGTAACAATTCATGCATAATTCAATAGGTAATTGTTGATTTTACTGTTCAAGTTGTTGAAATAACCATTTTTAAAGTTAAATTTACAAAATAAATATGTTAAAACAACAAAAGATATATGTAATAAGTTCAAATTACCGTAACTGATCAACAATACAGTTTTTGTTCCTTTAACAAAACTCAAGAGTAGGTGCTATATTAACCCTAACATTTTGTTGAAATATGGTAAACCCAACTAATAATTTCTTTCCGTGTAGTTCCGGTGGCTGTCAGTGGTCGTCATCATCAGTTCCACTTCACCAAATGGTGCTTCCCAAGGACAAGTCCCCAGGTTATTACAAGTAATACCGAAATCGCTATAAGTGTGCCAATAATATTTGAAGAGTTCCCTCGATTTTTCCAGGAACCCATCTACAGATCCTGACCTGATGACTATGGGACCACCGGGGAGGTATACCCTCTCAGACAAAAAAAAATATTTCAAATCGGTCTAAGCGTCTGTAAGTAAACGGAGAACATACACAAAAAAAATTTTTTTTCGAAGAATTGAGAAACTCCTCCTTTTTTTGAAGTCGGTTAAAAAGAAACATACTATAAAGACAATACTAAAGAGAGAGACAGGGAGCTGTTTGTAATTTCGCTAGCTGGTAAGTTTTATTAGCTTCCTTTTTGGCTCTGCTCAGTTGTGACGCGCTTTAATTACTTACTTGTATTTTACCTTCTAACGTTTTGTGCTTAATTAAATTGGACTTGTTAACCGACTTCTTTTACTTTGTGACTTGGACTTTAATATTGGTGACGGCTGCCCGGCATACTACGACCGAGTGGTCCGAGACCACTTAGACGACAGATACCTGTGATGGTGAAAAAATACTACCACCCCCTCTCTTTCCTTGGGTGTCGTAAAAGACGACTAACGGACTAAAGACTGCACATATATCCAACATCATAGAGCGGCGGTGAGCTCACCACCTGTCACGCTGAACAAATGTGCATTCGTTATTTGGTGAATAGTGGACTACGGCAGAGAACTGCTTTCGTGGTTCTCTTTGAGTAGTCCCTGACTAACCCTTCGAGGATAATAGTCGTGATTATATGTTGTTGTTTCACGCTAATATTCCGTGAGAGGTATTACGCCGGGTGAGCCAACCCAACTCGTGCTGTAACGCATCGTGGCTCTACCCACTCGGAAAGCTTGTATGAAAAATCCTACTAATATTATAAACGCGAAAGTTTGTATGTATGGATGGATGTTTATTACTCTTTCACGTAAAAACTACTAAATGGATTTGGTTGAAATTCGGTAAAAAAAAATAGTTTATAACCTGGATTAATACATAGGATACTTTTATCGCGATATTCCCACGGGAACGGGAACCACGCGGGTGAAACCGCGAGCGGCCGCTAGTTTAATATAATGACGGTGTAAGCTGTGACGGCAATTAATAATAATATTGTTCTCTGAAGCGTATACGAACACTACACTTTGTAATTAAACAGCTTATAGTGTAATAAATTATACAATGAAACTTAACGACCAATATAAATACTAATGATACTTATTATATTCAACTAGCAGCCTGTCCCCAACTTTGTCCGCGTGAAGCCCTCATTTCAGTGACTAATCTTGACAATTACAAACACAACACTGCCTTTTTGGTGTAGTGGCTAAGCCACCGGTTTCAGACCCTGAGGTCCCGGTTTCGATTCCCGGCGAACGTGGGGCACATCTTTGTGTGCTGGGTTTGTTGGTGGTAGGGCTGTTAAGTCCGCCTGGCTAGCTACCACCATCTTATCTAAGTCTGTCGCCATAACAACGATGTTTGTAGCATTGTTGTGTTCCGACAGTTTGAGATAAGATAGCCAGTTACTCAGTGGTTGAGGTTCCGGGTTCGTGCGCTTCCACCTTCGGCCTTATCGTCACTTACCATCAGGTGAGATGTAGGTCAAGCGCTAACCCGTTGCCGAATTTAAAAAAAGCAACAAAAAAATAACCTGTCAAATAGGTGTAGCCGTTCTGAAGTGAGGCGCGTACAAACATTTGGACAATTGATTTTTATAAATATACATGTTTTAGGTTAAGGCTAGTTACATGAATAACAACATACAAAGGTACTAATAATATAATCACGACTATTATCCCCGAAGGGTTAGTCAGAGACTAGTTAATGAGGACAGCAAAAGCAGGCCTCTACCATAGTCCACTTTTCATCCAATGGCAACTGCACATATGCAGGTGATGTTGAGCCCATCGCCGCTTTATGCTGTTGGTAGTGAATGCAACCTTTAGTCCGTTAGTCGCCTTTTACAACACTATAGAGAAGAGGGGATGGTAGTATTCTTTTAGGTAATAAACCGCTGCGTGACACGGCGCGGCGGCATAAATAACTGTATGAGAAAAATGCAGCCGCCCGGTATGCGGTGGACGCGTGTTCGATTCCCACGTAAGGAAGTAGTTCGTTAACGTTTCTCTTAAGTATGTTTGAGCGTAATTAGCGTACAAAGATGGTCGTTGAGCGAGATCTTTTTGTCTAACAGTGGACTGACAGGGGCAGATGAACGCAGAAAACATCAAATATTACGGACTACATCATTATTTGATGAGCCGTCTCTTATAGCACGATAAAAGATCTTAAAAGCGACTAACAGATTAAAGACTTTACATACATCCAACAGCTTAAAGCGACGATTGGCTCACCCCTGTCACGCTGAGCACATGTGGAGTTGTAATTTGGTGACTAACCCTTTACCGTGAATTTATATGTATGAACGTAGATAATTATTATTAACTAGCGACCACTCGCGGTTTTACCCGCGTGGTTCCCGTTCCCATGGGAATATCGGGATAAAAAGTATCCTATGTATTAATCCAGGTTATATACTATCTGTATGCCGAATTTCATCCAAATCCATTCAGTAGTTTTTACGTGAAAGAGTAACATACATCCATCCATACTTACTAACTTCCGCGTTTATAATATTAGTAGGATATGTTAACCATCCTTTACCTGACCTTTGTAGACGTAGCTTAACTTAATTACCTTTTAATTGTGTAGCTATGTTTTGAGTGTTTGCACTTCCGATCTTAGAGTGTTTAAGTTCTCTCGATCCGACTGGTTGTCTGGCAGAAATTACATCGCTTGCGATAACAACCCCAAAAGTTACTTTGTCATTCGCTCTTATATCTTACTAGCGGCCGCTCGCGGTTTCAACCGCGTGGTTCCCGTTCCGGTGGGAATATCGGGATAAAAAGTATCCTATGTGTTAATCCAGGTTATAAACTATCGGTATGCCGAATTTCACACAAACATACACACTCACAAACTTTCGCCTTTGTTAATATTAGCGTGCAGTGTGATGAGATATTTGTGTTATTATTATATATATACATAAATACATATAATCACGACTATTATCCCCGAAGGGTCAGTCAGAGAGAGACTAGGCAATGAGGACCGCAAAAGCAGTCCTATGCCATAGTCCATTTTTACTAAATAGCGACTGCACATGTGCTCAGCATGGCAGGCGGCGAGCCGATCACCGCTCTATGCTGTTGGATGTATGTGCAGTCTTTAATCCGTTAGTCGCCTTTTACGACACCAAGGGAAGAGAGGGCGTGGTAGTATTCTTTCACCGCTACGAGACTCGGTTAGTGTGTGTTATTTATTATATTACAATAAAAGTATTATCTCTCTCTATCTATCATAACATTCACGATCGTTGCCGAACATGAAACTCGCCACTGTTTCGTTCAGCATCAACCCTGCAGGCTCCCAAAGGAGTTTTGTTTGATTTTAATTTCAAACTTCGCGATTTAACATTTATCATTCCCTTAGAAGTGGTGACTTGTTGAATTAAGGGGTCATCCCTTTCATATAACTCGTTGAAGAAAGGGACGGAAACTTTGTGATTTTAAATTTGTATTGTAATCTCAGAATAATATTTGTAATTAAGAATGTTAAAGAAAACTTTCCTAATTGACTTTTTTTTATTTAAATAATGGCTTGGTACTGTTAGCAATTAGCCAGTGCCAATGATATTAGTGATAATACTTATAAACGTTTAATGGTAAATTATACTACCGCAGTCCACAATCATATTAAAAAAATATATACCTAAGTAGTAGAGAAAGAACTCTTCTATAATGTTTATTGTGAATATATTATAATAATATGTAGGTATATCGTGCATTAACATTATTTTCATTTTAGTTGTGCACCCCACCACTTATTTTTCTCTGCACCACCCTATCGTTGACTGGTATAGAAAATGCTTAAGGCATTAAGTCCGCCTCTGTACAGTGTGTGTTAAATAAATAAATATGCAAACTTTGTACCATGCTCACTTGTCGCCAGGGTGGTTCGAAATATGCAAACGTAACCAACCTCAAAAGGAGAATGACCTTTTTACTATGGGAGTTAGGCTAGTTTTTTAGCTAGCTAGCGTAACACAGCGCTTTAATGAAATCAGTAGTAATCAATAGCAGCAATGCTCTGAATTATGAAGAAAAAATTATATTACAATATCATGCGGGAGTTTGAAGCTATCTTCATTTTTAGCTTAAGACTTTTTAGGTATTTTGAGGTTATGACAACTGTTATCGTATGACTATCAGTTCAGTTCAGCATTTATTTATCACTGCGGCGTTCTATAGAAAACCTTTTTTAACAGTAATCATTATAACTTAGGAGAACACTTTACGGCATGGCATTAATACATGCCATACAGTCATACAAATAAATACCTACCCGTCCCTTGGAGGTTATAGATATCGAATAGGCTGGTTTGGTCATTCTCCTTTACCAGGTATAAGTTCTCTCCATCCGACTAGTTGTTTAGAAGAAATCGCTTTATAGCGATAAGACCGCCAAATTAGAACTGTGTACCGTTTCGCGTAACGGTGAAAGAATACTACCACCCCCTCTCTTCCCTAGGGTGTCGTAAATGGCGACTAACGGACTAAAGAGTGCACATGTGCAGTCGCTAATTGGCTAAAAGTGGACTATGGACTTTTGCTGTCCTCATTGCCTAGTCTCTGACTAACCCTTCGGGGATAATAGTCAATATTATATGTATGTATGTACCTAAGTAATTGTACTTATTTTAATATTTCGTGCTGTAACTATTAAACTGTTGCATTATAAGTGTTATCCTTTTTTTTTATTGTACAACGGGTAAGCGCTTGGCCTTCATCTCACCTGATGGTAAAAGTGACGATAAGACCGAAGGTGGAAGCGCTTCACACGGAATCCTCAACCACTGAGGAACTGGCTGTCTCATCTCAAACTGTCGGAACACAACAATGCTGTAAACATCGTTGTTATGGCGACAGACTTAGATAAGATGGTGGTAGCTAGCCAGGCGGACTTAACAGCCCTACCACCAACCAAACCGAGCACACAAAGATGTACCCCCCGCTGGGAATCGAACCTGGGACGTCTCCATCTAGGTACTTATCTACACTGGCCTGCAAAACTAAGTATCACTCTTTTAAAATTGTAATAACTTTTAAAGTACACAAGATAAACAAGACACCAAGACTTAAAAATGTTACTATTGTATAATTTACTATAGTTTCAAAGAAAGCTGAAAAAATTGCTATAAAACGTTTTTTAGTTTAAATCTCTAACTTCTATAGTTTAGAAAAAAAAATTTTTGAAAGTGTGATACGAGTACTTTGTTTTGCAGGCCAGTGTTAAAAGTTTATAAATTCTCGCCATCCGACTGGTTGTGAGACAGAGATCGCTTAAAACGATAATTATTGTAATTGTATATTATTTCTAATCTCAATAAAATCTTGTTTTACTTACTAAGTTCTATGTAAATGTTTCTGGTGTTGCAATCAAAGTGTATCTATCTAAAAGAGAAAAAAATAACAATCATAGACACCGAACTCTTCTATAAAAATGGCTGACCCCCACCTTTTTCCCGCCAATAAATAAAAGATAGCCATCGTCAGGTTAATTGAATGGTGGGGTCAGCTATCGGTCAGCTGACCGCACGCTGACCGACTGTTTTTTTTGTGTCTGGCCGGTAATGATGACGTAGGTTTTCACGGGTTGGTCCGTCGTTGCCACTAATTAATAAATTCTATTTTATTTGTAATTCGAAATATTTTAATATTTGCGACTATTAAACATTAATTATCGAGCAATATATACCTAAAGGCTGGTGACTCTCTCAGAGAGAGATTAAGGATTTTTTTTTTTTTTTTAATTTATTCTGGCACGGAACAGTCATTACATAAAAAACACAAATACAAAAAAATACACAAAAATTTATAGACAAAGAGTGCCCAAACATAATTTTAACTTACTAATATGTAACTAGTTGTAAAACAAAGCGTTGAAGGTAGGATACAAAACTGAAGGATATAAGTATAATGACAGTTGCATCACAATACATTTATGAAAATCTCATGTATGTTCATAAAAATATTGGTATGTTTTCAAAAAACAGTGATATTCACAATTTAAATACTAGAAGTAAGAACAAATTAGCAGTACCTTATACTAGGCTTCTTAAAATAAATAATTCTTTTAAGGGTCTCTGTGTACGATTTTACAACAAAGTACCAATTGATATTCAGAAATTAGATCAAAGAAAAGCTTTTTATAAAAGCTTGATATTCACAATTTAAATACTAGAAGTAAGAACAAATTAGCAGTACCTTATACTAGGCTTCATAAAATAAATAATTCTTTTAAGGGTCTGTGTGTACGATTTTACAACAAAGTACCAATTGATATTCAGAAATTAGATCAAAGAAAAGCTTTATAAAAAAGCTTATTATAAAGTGTCAGATTACACAGAAGACAAAACAGCTTGGCTCTGAACTGAAATGCTCCAAGTACTCCAAAAGCTATTTCTAATTGTATATATTTAATTTATAGCATCGTATATTTTACATTCACATTATTATTTTGTATTTTATGACCTGGTAACGACATATCTTTTTTTTTGTAAATGTCGTTGCTTTTCTGTGCGCTGTGGTTTCTTGCGCCCGTTCTTTGCCACAGTTAAAAAATGACGTCCTGAGTAGGTTAAAAATTTGGAAGATTCAAAATACTTATCAATTGAGTTTATTGAATAAATATATTTTGAGTTTGAGTTTAAGATAACCTGAGGCACCACTTACGCATTGTTTTCAACGTCTCGTTATTTTCGAGTTTATTTTTAATGATTTATTTTAGTCTTAAAGTTAATTTTGCAATTTTATTATGAATTTGATTATTAGATAGATAGATAAAACGCTTTATGGAACACACACACACAAAAGATTTTATTTTTATTAATTAACATTGACATTGTAATTTAGTTTGAAAGTTTATTATTTGTTTATTTGAAATAAATATAAAAGGTGACTGCTAGAAACTGTAAGAAACTTCAAGAGCTGGTAAGGCCATGACAAAAAAGGAATTCGTGTATTTTCATTTTTAATGAAATAATTCATTGTGTGAATTTTAAATGGATAGTCTTTGAGTGTCCAATTTATTTTAATGCAATAACCTAAGATACATAAAATAAATAACAATTAAAAGTAAAGATACAACGCGCGGGCAACGGCCGACCGTCTACGCGTCTGTTGATCCGTTCGCGTCAGCTGGGCGATAAGTACTTATCATCATCATCATCATCAGCCTATAAACGTCCCACTGCTGGGCTCAGGCCTCCAATGGATGTTGGGCCATAACCCACTACGCTGGCCCAAAGCGGGTTGGTAGATTTTAACGACTGCCATCTTACGACAACAACCGGGACCAACGGCTTAACGTACCTTCCGAAGCACGGAGGAGCTCGAGATGTTTTTAATGGTCACCCATCAGGCGACCCGGCATTGCGAAAGTTGCTTAGCGGGCAAGATCGCAAGCCGAACGCGCTAATAGCCGCTGCGTCATCGAGCTCCTCATAAGTATTTCGAGCGCTTCTCTCTCGCTCTCTCAACGGTACGACGGTAAGGGACGGGTATAACAGCGAAGCGGCGCGAATAATCACGTTTTATATATTAAATTATAGATTATAGATGAAAATATAGATGAAATAAATAAAAAACGATCGGTTATAATTCTTCAATTTATCTATGAACTTCATTTTGGTTAATGTCTTATAATATCAAATCACTTATTTTAAGAATAAAACCTGGAAAATAATATAAAATGACACAAAAATATGTAACTTTGTGAATTTATTCTATCGAGCCAACTTTATCAAATTGTGTTTCCATCGGGTGTAGTATTCTTTCACCGCTTCGCGACACGGTTAATTTACATTTGAAATAAATGATTATTATTACAATTATCATTTAACACTAAAACGGGTTACCTTAGAATCGAATTAGTTATATAAGGCTGTGGTCTCTGCGTGCCTCACGGGGAAATGGCCGTGATGTATGTATGTTTAACAATAAATAAATCTTAAAGGCAACAAACAATATACACACGGTGTCAGATCAACCTACCCTAAACTGTCAAATTTCTAGAATGAATATTGTTCCTGAGAACAAAAAGGTAAAGTTGAAAATTGATTGTAGAAATTTGAAAGTTTTGGGTAAGTTGTTGATAAATATACAGTAAGGCCCATTTATTAACCACCTTATAACTAGCAAACAAAACATTACTGTTAGTAAATAACTTATAACTATGTTAGTATTTATTAAGCACCGGTGCTGCTCCGGTGGAGTTATTCGTCAACTCGCACACTTTAAACTCGCACATATGTGCGAGATTATTTTAGTTGTCAACTCGCACATACGTACACACGGCGTCAGATCAACCTACCCTAAACTGTCAAATTTCTCCAATGAATATTAATCCTTGGAGCCAAACAATAAAGTTCAATATTGATCATAGAAATTTAACAGTTTTGGGTAGGTTGATCTGACGCCGTGTGTACAAAGTACAGTCTAAATAAAAAAATAGAAACAAAGATTAATATTTTTTTGTTTTATATTGTACTCAACTTTGTAACTATTCATAACTTAACCTTACTACTTGTTTATCTCTTTCAAAAATAAAAAATAAATCAACACGCATAAAAACAAAAACTATTACTAATTTTGAAAACGCCCTAACATCTTTAAAAGAATAAAATATGTCTGAAATATTATTCTGTAACGAGCCGGACATTATAATTCAACTATTTATTAATAAACTAAGAGAATCTTTAGTCGAAAACACATCAACAGTTCCTATACCTAAATCTAAACGTATCATAAAACCTTGGATAACCTTTGGAATACTTAAGTGTATAAGAAATAGAAATAAAATGCAAAAGCAACTTTGTAAAGATCCTTCAAATCAAATACTCAAAATTACCTATAAAAGATATCGTAATTTCTGCAACAATTTGATAATAGTTATTTGTTATACAAGATTGCAAAGTTGCTTTTTAACCGCGTGCTCAATTTTGATGACCGAGCAAGCGAAGGATTCTAAAATTGAATCACGAGTGCAGCGAGTGATTCAAACATTAGAATCCTGAGCGTTAGCGAGGGAATCAAAAGAGCACAAGTTGAAAAATCTTTGCAATCGAGTGCAACACGTAACTTTTCATCCCACCTCAGCGAGGAAATGACTAAATGCAAAAAAAAACATTATTAACAGTTTCAGTCAATTCCGTTGGCGTCAAGCAAACTTCCTCGTCGCTAGAATCACTGATTTTAGTTTTTTCACTTGTTTTCAAGTTTCTTGTTTTTAATATAAGGTTTAACAATGACGTGAAAAAATGCCGCGTAAAGAACCGCGTACAAAGCAAATTGAAAAAAGAACACCAAGAAGGTTCCGAGTCTGAGTTTTTAACAAATTAAAAAAAAGTTGTATGATATATTCGGCACCATAGAGATAGCAGTAAATAGGTTTAATGTTTTTTTTAATTCACAAACTTAGTGCACACGATGTTCTAAATTCAATTTACTTTATCCTCTAGAGCATAAAAACGGCTTTTCCATTCAGATATTGAAGATTAAAAATACTCTTTCCGAGATGGTGGGATGAAAAGAAACTTATCACTCCTCTTGCTCAAAAAGACCGTCATTGTAGCGTTCCAAAGTGGGATAAAATAGCTTTTCTTGCCCTAGGGGAAAAAGTAATATTTTTTTAATTTTTGTCTGTCAAATGACAATGAGCCTACAAAAACGAAAAAGTTTTTAGTCATAAGTAATCAACAACTTTTTTGAGATATTTATTTAAAGTTTATGGCAACAGTCCACGCTTCAGCAAGAAACAACTGCACAGTCTGCACATGTGCTTAGGTGGTAAGCCTTTAGCCCGTTAGTCGCTTTTAAGACACCCAAGGGAAGAGAGGGGTTAGTAGTATTATTTTGATAAGCCCATCGCCGCTCTATGCTGTTGGAAGTATGTGCAGTCTTTAGTCCGTTAGTCGCCTTTTACGACAACCAAGGGAAGGGAGGGGTTGGTAGTATTATTTTGATGAGCCCATCGCCGCTCTATGCAATTGGATGTATGTGAAGTGTTTAGTCCGTTAGTCGCCTTTTACGACACCGAAGAGAAGAGAGGGGTTGGTAGTATTATTTTGATGAGCCCATCGCTGTTCTATGCTGTTGGATGTATGTGCAGTCTTTAGTCCGTTAGTCGCCTTTTACGACGCCGACGAAAAGTGAGGAGTTGGTAGTATTATTTTGATGAGGCCATCGCCGCTCTATGCTGTTGGATGTATGTGCAGTCTTTAGTCCGTTAGTCGCCTTTTATGACACCAAAGGAAAGGGAGGGGTTGGTACTATTATTTTGATGAACCCATCGCCGCCCTATGCTGTTAGATGTATGTGCACAGTCTTTAGTCCGTTAGTCGCCTTTTACGACACCCAAGGGAAGAGATGGATCTTTCCATCTCTTCCCTTACTATCTGCACATACTATTCAATAGCATAAAGCGGCGATAGGCTCATCAAAATAATACTACCAACCCCTCTCTTCGCTTGGGTGTCATAAAAACAACTAACGGGTTAATTAAAAAAAAATTAACCAATTCATATTGTATTAGATTGTTTTTTTTTCGCATTCGTAGTGAAAAGCAGAGTGTAACCCACGGCGCTAAAAACCCATTAAAACTCTGTTTCTATTTACTCCCTCGCTTAAAGCTCGGGAGTAAAACTACCTCGTATAAAATGGTCACTTTAGCCCCTTGTATAACAATCTACTATAAGAGGCCTATTACATTTCGACTGTGATTTTTGCGTAAAATGGCCAATTTTGGCGTTATGGATCCCAGAAAAAAAAATACATTAACAATTATGACTTATTTAATAGTGTAGAATAGCTATTGGAATAGTGCTTAGATGCCTCGCTTTTTGTAAATTTTGCTTAACTTTTTAATTAAACCCAAAATTGCAGAGAAAGATTTTCATAAAGTGCGCAAAGGCACTTTTTGAACTCATCGATTGAACTACTGTTCTAAACAAGTGAAATAAAAAATTATAATGTTAACTCTAATATAGTCGAATAATGCGTAGCGGCCTCAGAATTTTTAGATATCATTGATTTTATATAGGAAAAAAATCTTATTCTAAACCAAAAAACTTCGAAAATCACTATAAGTTAACTGTGAATATCTCCCATCTACGATAATTTATTAAAATTTATACCAGAGTAATTGTTACTTCATGAGGAATAAAGATTTTATAATGAATTTATTATCTTATTTCGATAAAAACGATAAATACAACTGCAAAATTACTACAAAATGCGATGCGCCGGTCGTCCCAATTCAACTTATGCTCACAGAATGAAGATTTATAATATTATGCATAAATTTATTATCCTATTTCGATAAAAACGATAAATACAACTGCAAAATTACTACAAAATGCGAAAATAGGCATTTTACGCAAAAATCACATTCGAGATGTAATAGGCCCCTTAAACATAATTATGAAAGAGAGCAGCTTAATAAATCAATGAAAAATACTAAAAGTCTATATGGAATAACATAAAGAATATTACGTACTCACAGCAAAATAAAAATCATAACTATGAATTGTTAATGACAAAATCGACTCCTCTTGATAGCGTTAATTATATAAATGATTTATTTTCTGGAATCGGTAAAAAACTTGCAGATAAAATTCTAAAAAGGGTCAACCCTCCTACTCTTGGAAGTCATTTGAATGTATCATTGTCTCAATCGTCATCTTTTGTGCTGCTCGATACAGATTGTGGTGACTTTATTGAGCCTAAAATCTAATGGTGCCACTGGTTGCGATAAAATTTCCACAACTTTTCTTAAGCTTGATAAAGATGAAGTTGTACCAATTATCACCCATTTGGCGAATGTATATTTTAGAAATGGTGTTTTCCCGGCCTTGTTAAAGCAATCGATTATCACTCCTGTTCGCAAGGGAGGGGACAGAGAAGATATAAATAATTATCGACCTATTTCTGTGTTACCCTCTATTTCAAAAATTTTGGAAAAATTAATAAATGTTAGACTTTTAAAATACCTTGAAAAATTTCATTTACTATCTTCATCTCAATACGGCTTTAGAAAAGGAAAATCTACTGAAGACGCCGTATTAGCTCTAAACTCGTTAGAAGTTGATATACTAGACAAAGGGAATAAGTGCCTAACAGTATTTATTGACTTAAAGAAGGCCTTTGACACCGTATCAGTTCCCACCCTTGTGAACAAGCTTGAAGCATGGTATAAGAGGTGCTCCCTTGGCGCTTCTAAAGGACTACCTTACAGATAGAAAACCACAAATAAAAGTTGGGGAATATGTGAGCGCTGATAGGTACATAGGCTACGGCGTCCCTCAAGGCAGCGTGTTGGGACCAACGCTATTCTTGGTTTACATAAATGACCTTTGTAATATGAAACTAAGCAGCGGTCACATATTTTCTTACGCAGATGACACTGCAGTGGTCTTCGAGGGTCCTTCTTGGAGCAACCTACGTGTCCAAGCAGAGGCGGGAATGGAAAAGATTGCTAGCTGGCTTGATAACCATTTACTAACTTTAAATACACAAAAAACAAATTACATCTGCTTTAGCATAACTAATAAAACACAACCAAAAAATGACCTACAAATAAAAATACACAGATGCAAAAATATAAACAACTATGATCGTAACTCATGTGGATGTCCTACAATTAATAAGGTTTCTCACACAAAATACTTGGGAGTTGTTGTTGACCAAAAATTGACATGGCATAACCAATTAGAACAAATATCAAATAGGATAAGAAAGTTAACGTGGATGTTCAAAACCCTGAGACATGTGGTACCAATTACTACAAGTGCACATTCTACTCAAACTAAAAATAAAAATGTATTACACATAATTTATATTGCACTTGTACAGTCAGTGTTGACTTATTGTCTCCCTATATGGGGCGCTTCGTCCAAGACAAAATTTCTAGAAGTAGAAAGATCACAACGGTCTTTGCTAAAGGTAATGTACTTCAAGCGACAAAGATTTCCTACTGAAGAATTATATAGGTTAAGTAACTTCCTTTCAATAAGAAAACTTTTTATTCTTCATGTAATCCTAAAAAAACATAAATTATTAGGCTTCGACCCAAATAAACAAAATAAAAGAAATAAAATGGTTGCTGTCCAAACCAAACCCACCAGGACTAGATTTGCAGCTCAACAATTTCATAGAATGTCAACTCTCTTGTATAATAAGATAAATAAACTTACACATATATACTCAAAAAACATTCATACTACAAAAAATATAATAATTAAATGGCTACAATCTTTAACCTATAGCGAGACAGAAGATGTTCTAAAATGTGTTGTATGAATGCCTAATTTATGTATTGATATTTATTTATTTATTTATTTATTTATTTATTTATCTATTTATTTATTTATTATATATTGTAATAAATTTATAAAATACTATATCTATAGAAACTCACATACATTTCACACACACACACACACCCCCACACACACACACACACACCCCCACACACACGCCGCTGCTGCTGTGCGAGCCGCTGCAGGCGCGTCAGCAGCCGCCCCCGCCCCCACGGGACCTGCCCCCGGTACACACACACACACACACACACACCCCCACACACGCCGCTGCTGCTGTGCGAGCCGCTGCAGGCGCGCCAGCAGCAGCCCCCGCCCCCACGGGACCTGCCCCCGGTACACACACACACACACACACACCCCCACACACACACACACACCCCCACCCCCACACACCCCCACACACACCCACACACACACCCCCACACACACCCCCACACACACCCCCACACACAAACACACCCACATACACGCACACTGACACACTTACGTACACATTCACATAGTTAAAAATTATGTACTTTTCTAGTTCAAACTTTATAATTTGGCATTGCAAAACTAGAAATAAGTTTATAGATATGGAAGAGCAGGTTTTCTGGTACAGATCCTTATATCTAAAAGGGGGCCCCAAAAATATGTTTGTAACTGTAATCTGGTTTTGAAATAAATATTTTTGTATTTTTTTTTGTATAAATGTCTGGTATAAAATATCCTTAGTTATTATATAACTTTTTCCAAACCTTTTGTAATTGACTGTGCATGACTACCTCATATTTTAACTGCGCACAACAGTTGACGACACAAATAATAGGTAGGTAAAATCAAAAGGTGCCATCTCGCACATCTGTGCGAGTTAAAAGCGTGCGATTTAGCCTCTTGTGTGCTACGGCTATTTTTTTTCAATATGGCCACATGAGTCAAACTACTTCCGTATTACTTCCTGTTTATATCCGGTCTAGGTCTAATGACGATTTCCATGATTTTTTTATATAGAGACTTTATAAAACACTTTATATCACTGGAATCCTTATTAAATAAGCTATCTGCGAAAATCGGCCAGAAGTCTGGTCGGCCTGGTTTTACTACGCCATATCGAATGCCAATATATCAAATGCCAGTTGATTGGTGACAATTAACCGAAAACCCAATAAATCGACATGCCATTTAATCGAATTACAAATAATCGATAGATCAATAGATCGTTAGGCCAATAGATCAAATGCTAATTAGATCGATGTTTTATGAGATCGAATTGCAATTTGTTATTATTATTATTGTTTTTTTTATTATTTATTACCACCATCAATCTGCGCCATAGTAAATCACTCGTTTCATCACACCCAATAAACTAAATATTTTAATTATTTACTAATTAATAAATTTTTGTAATTAGTATATGAATGACAGTCATGTCAATTTGGCATTATTTATGTCAAAGACAACACAAAGTAATACAAACTATGACGATAGAGTTTATATTATTTGTATATTCGTGACATGTGAAACCTCAGAACAATAACTTGTTCTGAGTGTAAAACGGTACTTCAAAGAGTAATGTAATGTAAATGTACTTTGGACAAAAATGTTGCACAATATTTTTTGTAATATTGATCTAATGACACTGCGATCTATTATAAATCGATTTATTGAAATTTCGATTTAATATCACAGCGATCTATTGAAAATCGATTTATTGAAATTTCGTTCAAATGGCATGTCGATATATTGAGTTTTCGGTTAATTGTCACCGATCAACTGGCATTCGATATATTGGCATTGGATATGGCGTAGTAAAACCGGTCGGCCTTTATGTGAGGTACATAAATAGATTCAAGACTATTATCCCCAAAGGGTTAGTCAGAGACTATTAGGCAATGAGGACCGCAATAGCAATGCCACAGTCCAGTACGTGTCACCAATTTACGTACTGCACAAGTGCAGCGTGAGTGACGTGACGGTGGTGAGCATATCGCCGCTCTACGCCGTTGGATGTATAATAATAAAAAAGTTTTTTATATTAGAAGGAGGCAAACGAACAGGCGGGTCAACTAGTGGAGAGCAATCACCGCCGCCCATGGACACCCGCAAAACCAGAGGAGTCGCAGATGCGTTGCCGACCGTAAAGAAAGGAATAGGGTTAAGGAAGGAATAGGAATTGTGAGGGGGGGAGGGGCCTCTGGATCTATCACTGGCCGGACGAAACACAACAGCACCAAGTCACAGTATAATATTTATTTTATTTTGTTATCAATCAGTGTCACTCATTTAGCACCACCCAGGGGTCACGTGTGGGGTTTCAAGGGTAAACCTAGGGACGCGGGTAACTTTAACCCCCAAAAAATAATTATAATAAAAATCTTTATTTGTTTATAAAATTCACTTAATTACATAGGTTTTGATCGAAGCCCTTTTTTAAGCAACAGAGCATGTTCCAGAGGGCTCCGCTCTTAAATATCTTTTATGTATACAACAAAATAACATTTTCCATAATAACTAACAAAAACTTTGAAATAACAAAATTAAATAACGTTACACAGACATAAAGCAGATTCACTCTCACTCTTATGCCAGTCCTCTCATTTATTCCTCTCGCACTTTTATACCGAACTCATGAGTGTTTGACTGTAAGTGACTTTGTGTGAGTGTGTATAATTGATTAGCCCTACGATCTAGACCTAGCTGTAGCTAAAATCTCCGCTAACCGTATAAGCCCGAGAAAAAACTTGTATATGCAGTCTTTAGTCCTATAGTCGCCTGTTACGACACCTAAGAGCCGCTACCAAACATCTCATTAATGAATCCTATCATAACACAAAACAATAATTAGCTCACAAATCGCATTCCAAAAATCTCCAAATGAAATTTCAACCAGCCATTAACCCTACAATCTCGGGGGCCAGAACGACCCCGCCGCGACGGGCGCAAACGACCCCCCGTAAATTGTTCGCGCGCCTCGATCGGCGCAGTGTTAATTGACATTCCTAACCCTTCGCAAATTTAGTTATCAGCGGCAATGGGGTACTTTGGGACCAGGTGAAGTTAGAATTTGATCGTTTTTGTTGTAATACCTTACAGCTCCATTAGCTTTCATATTACGCCCACTTCCCGGAGGGGTAGGAAGAGACCACAGGTATCCATTTGCTACGGTTCTGACACGCATCCTTTGCTTCACTTACTCTCATAACGTTCTTCATACATGCTGTTGGTTTAGGGTGCTCTTGGCCTGACCTTTAACGAGAACGTCACCGATCTGATTTAAGCACTTACGTTCGCCGAGGTCTACTTTACCCGACTGCGCCAGAAGGAGGGTTATGTTTTTCGAAAGTATGTATGTTTGTATAATTGTTTAGCACGCTCTGCGGCCTGAATTCGTATTTACTGTTAGAGTGACACTGGGTATATCAAAATAATAAAAAATTCACAGATCTCGTGCTCTACTCGACTTGAAAGGGCATTGAAAATTAACCTAGCTAATATAGATTATTCATTAAAAAAAATTAATATTTTTTTTCAAAAAAAATTATTGACTTTTCCACAATTTGTTTATACTGTCCTAAAGCCCTTAATTTTCCGCGTCTATTAAGTCCTAATAGATCTTCGTATAAAACAGATTTTTTTTTCATAAGAAATAATCAACTTTTCCAAAATTTGTTTATACTATAATACTAAAGCCCTTAATTTTATTCATATCTCTAAGCTGCGAAGTTGCACAGGGCTATGACGCCCGAGTAATACCGCACGGCAACGCTCCACGCGCCGCTAAGGGGGAGCATACCGCCCCCCCTATCACTCCCACAAAAAAAATGTAAGACATAAAATGTTCCCCGTCTCAATATCTCTAGGCTTCTCTCTCAGTTTTTTGATTTTCGACCTCGTTCACGAGATATTGAAGATATTCTGAAGAAAGGTGTTAAAAAATCAAGGTTTTTCTTTTATTTTTTTCAATTTTCGAAAAAAGTTTTCTACTTTTACAAAAATTTTTTTCACCATCTGAAAGCCATTCAAATTCTGCGTCTTTCGAGTTTTTATAAGTTCTCATGACCCTAAACCACTATATACCACGGGGAAAACACACTTTCAGCGAAAATGGGGCCCTACTCCGGAGCGATCGAAAAAACATTTTCAATGTTAAAACAAAATGGTGGATTTTTGGCGCCAAAGGACCATGGGGGGATTTTGTATGAACTCTGTCCCCACCCTACAACAGTCATGGGATACGTGTCAATTTGTTCATTAGGACTTAAAGAAGCCTAAATTACCTGTGTTAGTTGTAAAAAGTATTGGGTTTATTTATAATTTTAAAAAAACTTTAATTGTTTTCTTGCTTTAGTTAGAGTTGCTCGAGTGTGTCATGCTTTCTCAAAGTGTCTCTGCGGTGGTGGTATGTGCGTCGGGTCGTTACGTTCCATAAAACATGGTTGAGCGAAGCGATGGCTGATTCACATGTCATACTCGTGAACGGGTGCAACCTGTAGAGGCTGGTCTACTCTTGCAATCTTATTTTGTTGAAAAAAAAATATTTAAAAACAGTATATTTTTTAAAACCTAAATCCCACTTATTTGAAGAACGTCGCCATAGTAAAAAAATATCTATCCTACTAGACCCTTCAAATGACACTAATTTTAAATCTGTTGGATGGTGGGGGACGTTTCTTCCCATGGTCCTTTAAATGTTTGGCACGCTCTGCAACCTGAAAGGCTCGATGGCTTTTAGCTTCAAAGTATTTGTGTATCATGTGTATAGGTAAATATACAAACTTAATTAATAATAAAACTAGAAAATAAAAAACTAAAAAACGTTCCTGTGTAATTTGGAAATTAAATAACCCTAGAACATGAAAGTCGTCATACCCGACTGTACTTAACTTAAGAATAGCCAAAGTTGCAATGAAAAATTGTAACAGTCGGGGCCCATTCTAGAAAGTCAGCCGTCTAGTCAGTCGATTGGAGTAACCTGCAGTGTAGTAATATAGTGCTCTCAATTCACTAAGCTTCCATTTCTAGAATGGGTCCCGAGTCCCGATTGCTACAATTTTTCTTTGCAACTTTGGCGATTCTTAATGACGACTTTCTTGTTTTAGGGTTTTTTTATTTCCAAATTACACAGAAACGCAGTCAGGATTTTTAGTTTTTTTTAATTATTTACATTTTAATATTATAAGTAGTTAATGTTTTTTCGTAAATACTAATATTACATTAATTTAACGACCTCCTTGGTCGAGTGGTCCTCTGAGGTCCCGGGTTCGATCCCGGTCGAGTCAATTTAGAAATTATTGTTTTTCTATATTGAACGGGTCTGGGTGTTTTCTATGTATAATAACACAGTAACAGTATGTGTTTAAGTATTTTTAAGTATGTTTATCCGTTGTCTAAAAACCATTTAACGAGTTTCTTCGAAACTTCTCTTGGGCTAGATAATTGGTGTGAGTGTAGAAAAATTTATTTTATTTATTTTTTTATTTTATTTATGCCCGATCTCGGACTCTTTTCCAACATATTTATGTGTGTAATATGTTATCTGGCATTATGAAATCTTGACCCGCCTCGGAGCCCGGTGCACAGTGGTGCACAGATCGCCCCCCGCTCGCCATCTGGTCCAAAAACGAGCGAAAAATTGCCAAGGGGTCTGCGCGCAGTCAATTAGTGGTGTCGGGCTGTCGGCACTTCGGTACAAGCTACGCGTGAACAGTATGACAACTGCATAAGAGGAATAGCGGCCGGCGTTTTTTTTTAAATACAAAGATCACAACTATTATACCCAAAGGATGTCGAATATAGCGGTGAAAGAATACTACCACCCACTCTCTTCCCTTGGGTATCGTAAAAGCGACTAACAGACTAAAGACTGCACATACATCCAACGCATAGAGCGGCGATGAACTCACCACCTGTGACGCTGAGTACACGTGCAGTCGCTATTTGGTGAAAAGTTGACTATAGTAGAGGACTGCTTTTGCGGTCATCATTGCCTAGTCTCTAACTAACCCTTCGGGGATAATAGTCATGATTATATGTATGTATGTACAGGGTTAATTTTAGATCCTCCGCCAAAAGTAAATATGGGGTAAAAACAAAGTAATAATAAGATATTTAACGTTAAATTTATGAATGTTTTATTTTTTGAAGTACAATGTTTACCTGCTTTTTATACCCTATAGTTCTAGGTGCGTGCGCTCATCCTCGCGGTCAAAGCGAAACAGCGCGCTGTCATTGGTGCACGGGTCGAATAATAGTGGCCATGCGCATGCGCTTTGACATGACAATAATTTTAATTTTCATAAGGAAAAATTGAGAAAAAATGTAAAAAATATGTTTTTTTTATTTCATTATTTGGTTCTATAGTGCTGCTATAGGATCACGTACCACTTTCACGTATCACGTGAAAAAATTTAACGGGGGGTCCAAAATAACCCTGTATACCCAAAGGGTTAGTTAAAGACTAGGCAATAAAGACTTCAGACGCAGTCCACTAGTCGGTCAAGTAAGTGAAATTAATTGTTATTCAAGTCATTGTTATGTAGTTATATCGTATTATTAGAATAGAAAAGATATTTTTTCAATTATTGTTATTGACAATCTATTTGGGACGCCATCTTGATACACACTACGTTGTCTTTGACCGATCTGGCGCCGCGGCGCTGCGATGTCTGTCTGTTGATTAGATGACATAAATGTTTAAGCGCTGCAGCGGCTGCAGCGAACTTTAGGTCTCTCATTTCAGAATTTGAACAAATGGTTTGTATGAACGTTCTTGTCTATACTTCTGGGTCAATGTAGGTAGTGAGTCCATCACCGCTCTATGATGTTCGATGAATTAGCTACTTGACAGTTTTCGAAAAAATATTTAAAAAGTTACAACGCTTATTTAATACCCCGTACAATATTTTCTGTCTCGAAAAAACCTTTATTTAACTGAAAAAAACGTATTTTTCTTTATTGATTTTAAATTTCGTGCGAAAACGGTTGGTCGCGTGACATTTTGCTCTGTAACGTCACATTTCAATAAATAGAAACCTATCTTGAAACCTGACAGACAGTTTTTGATAATTTTGTGAAATGAAGCTCAATCATGGCCGCCCCTTGCCGCCCGTGTTTTGGGTCTTGTAATCCACAGATAAAAAAAATAAAATATTTACAAATTACCTTAATAAAAAATAACTATTGGATAATTATCGTCAAATCATAAACTACCATTTCCGACATACTTCCTATTTTATTGTTACAACTGTCAAATAGCCAATTGTGAGGCGGGGACGAATGAGAGATGGGCTCCGGTACTTTTATTCAAAGACATTAGCAACGAGTGTGCTATTGTTTCACGCCGATATTTCGTGTTCGGGTGGTGTTACGCCGCGAGCCGGTCCAATGCGCGTGGCTCTACCACTCAGACAGTGTCACACATTTAGCACCACCCAGAGGTCACGTGGTCTCTCTCTCACATGGTCAGGATCCCAAAGGTGAACCTACGGACGCGGTGACTTTAGCCCCGAAAAATTTTACCACCATTGATTGCCAGTATTTGTCATAGGTGACTGATATTGGGAGCCGAATAGCAAACAAACCTTTCGGTTGATGATGACCACTTCCTGATATGACCACATCCCGATATGACCACCTCCCGATATGACCACTTCTTAATAGACTCCAAAAATGCTTGCAAAATTATTTAAAGAGAATCGAAATACACTTTACGATATGACACTTCTGACAGAAAATATGAAAATCTGGGCTTGGGCTAGCCTTGGTCACCTCTGTCACCGTGATGATGATGTACGTGGGTGAATAAAGTCCACAAGAATAATAAAAAAGTTTTCTCTGTCACAAATGGGTGTTATTATAATTATTTTGTATAAATTAACTATTGTGGAGATATATTATTTTAATGTTATTTTTATTCTCATGTAAGTGGAATTTATCTTATTTTGAGAATAAACACTTTAAACAATAAACCTTTTTTTTACTCAGAGGTTAACAAAAATTACCCATTAATTGTGTCGAATTAATTCACTTGGGTCACTAAACATACATACATATAATCATGACTAATTATTGCCGAACGGTTATAGTCAGAGACTAGGCAATGAGGACCGCAAAAGCAGTCCTCTGCCATAGTCCACTTTTCACTAAATAGCGACTGCACATGTGCTCAGCGTGACAGGTGGTAAGCCCATCGCCGCTCAAAGCTGTTGGAAGTATTTAGTCCGTTAGTCGCCTTTTACGACACAACACCCAAGGGAAGACATATGGTGGTAGTATTCATTCATCGCAACACAGTTAATACACACACGGAACATAATAAGTATTATAAGAATTGCTATACTGGTTGCACCTTGACTGGCAAACGTATCGTAGACAAAAAACGTCCATGGCCAGTGTCAAGCAATTACCGTTATTGAACGTGAGTTTAATGCGAAGCAGCGTCTCGGTACAATTGTGTTATTCTATTACAATGTTTCAATATCGACAAGGAGTTTGGTAATAAATAATGTAATCTAATGAGAGAGAGAAACGTTTATTGACCCACAAAAAATAATAAAATACAAAACATACGTAAGAAGACAATTGTCAATCTGGACCCCGCATCAGCACAGAAGGGCGAAGAGGGATTCAAATACAAACTTCCAAGTTCAAAATTTACAAACCAATTACCCAATATTAAAGAAACTTTACACAAGTAAGTACGTAAAATACAGAGATCTAAATAGGTAGTTTGTTAAAAACATTTCATAGACAAATACAAACTTTCTATAGACAAATCAATTAAGTAAGTAAAGTCAATCAGTCAAAAATCGCAATAACTGACGTTTAAAGCTAAATTAGCGTTTTTTTTTATTCTTATCAGTCCTTAAACATCCCAATGCTATGCCCAGGTCTCCTTACATGACCAATAGGACCATTGATATTTAAAGGACATTGTGAAGAATATGTCATGAAAATGAAAAATAATTCATTTGACAACAAAAGATTTGGTTTAGTTTTTGAGGTTTGAGGGGTTGATTTCTCCTTTTGAGTAAGTATGTAAACTGTTATAATTAACACGAGAAACCGCTCAAATAGAGCAAGGTTTTGTTTTATACACAGCATTAAATATTAATAGATGTTTGTGTCTTTAATTTAATTTAACAATATTTTCTCTTGCTAAAGCCAATCGAGTTTCATTAAAACTGGATTTCACACTTCCTACCAAATTTAAGTAAATTTATCGCTATTTGGTAAAAAGTGGACTGAGGCAGAGGACTGCTCTTGCAGTCCTCGTTGCCTAGTCTCTGACTAAACCTTCGGGGATAATAGTAATGATTATTTGTAAGTATGTATGTACCAAACTTAATAAAAAATTAAAATCTATTCTCTAGCTAAAGTTACATTAAAACTGGATTCCACACCATACCATATCTGATAATATGAAACAGCAATACGCTCTTGTATTCGAAAGCCCCTTACCGAAGCCCTCCTAAATCAAATCTGGAATATAACATTCTTTCATATGTTACGTATGTGTAATGTAATATCTTTTTTGTCATATCTACTTGTCGCGTAAGCTATGAATATGTCATTATTGAGCGTTAGGGGGGTTTTCGTATTGATTTGTTCTGTCTGCATTTTAGCCGTGCGGCATATAGCGGCTCGCTAAAAGGGTACTATACTCTTATTGGAGTAGAAGTACATTGCTTCGCTTGTTTGCTTATTTGAAAACTAATTTTAAATTAGCAAAGTGACGAAGCAATGTATCTCTACTCTACTAAATTACTAGCACAGGTGTGAACTAGGCATTAGGGTGGATTCGACCAAACTGGAGTAAGGTCTTATACCTAGATTAAACGCCGAATTTGTATAGACTAATCTCGGAGTAAGTCTTATTCCGTTTGGTCGAATCCACTTACAATGCCTTACAAATAAGCAGAGAATAAGGTCAGAATGTTTTGAATGAATGTTTCCGTGTTTTGTCTCTTTTACTCTAATTTGAAATTACGTTTACATGACAGGAACAAAACACGGAATAACTATTCGTAGCTTATTCTTTGTTTATTTGTAAGGCAGTTAATATTTGATTATTTCCGTTAAAAACGCTCAAAAAACTCAAAAATAAAAAAACGTTGAAAAAATTTCTTCTTCAGGCGGGAATTGAACCCGGAGGACGCATACATACGGAGGGCGTATACAATTTTTTTCAACGTATCGTAATCTAAAAGAATACACCAATATCTCTTTCCTTGGGTGTTGTAAAAAGGCTATTAACGGACTAAATACTGCACAGACATCAAACAGCATAGAGCGGCGATGGGCTCACCACCTGTCACGCTGAGCACATGTGAAGTCGCTATTTGGCGAAAAGTGTAAACTATAGTAGAGGACTACTTTCGCCATCCTCATTGCCTAGTCTCTGACCAACCCTTTGGGGATATTAGTCGTAAAGGAAGGAAGGTTGGCTCTAAAAGAAAAAGACACTGCTTTACGTTGAATTAATAATAATAATAATAATCTTTATTAATTTTCTCTACAGAGCATAGTGAGTATCTTAACTTACTTATTATAAGTGACATTTTATGGAAATAAACATAGCAAGATACGGTTGAACGATGAAGCCTGAGCTAGTTTATTGAAAAACAGTATGACAGTTTTAATGGAGGCTCAGGCTAATGGACACTGACCCTACTAATATTATAAACGCAATGATATTATATAAAAAGAAGCAGATATGTTATAAACGCGCGCAAAGTGAAGACTCAAATACGTCCCAATGGGCAATTTTCTGACAGCCCAAATTAAAAAGTAAAAATTAGTTCAAAAACACCCGATAGATGTCGTTTTATAAAAGCCGGCCACCAGCCGTACCTACCTAAGGGCTGTAATAAATTCTACACTTTTACTTGTCTACCAAAAGAATTAAAAAATAGTAAGTCCTTACCTATTTATATTCAGGACATCCAGAACCTATTTCTATTTCGGAATAGAATAAATATTACGCAGCCATACACGTGCTCTTCATGAACCCGCCTTTTACCATGCGCCATACTAATCTATGCTAAGCGCCATCTATGAAGTCATTTACGAACCAATTTCTTTTTTTTTTTGAGCTCGGAAAATCGCTAATTGTGACGTCTTGTATGTATGTAACTCTATGCACAAGAAATATTTGAAGTGCAATCATTAAAGTTATAGCTATCTCTTTCATTTGAGTGTTATTTCGTATCTTTTGTTTTACTTATCAGTGAAACTTGTAAATGTGTGCAGCTCGGAACACATTTAAAACGCAAATTACTATGAACGTAACATATCTATAGTTTATAATATCATTATAAACGCGAAAGTTTTTAAGTGTGTATGGATATTTGTTACTCTTTCACGTAAAAACTACTGAATGGATACGGATTCGGCATAACGATAGTTTATAACCTGGATTAACACATAGGATACTTTTTATCTCGATATTCCCACGGGAACGGGAACCACGCGAGTGAAACCGCGAGCGGCCGCTTGTAGGTATATAAAAATGCTAAACAACTGTTTACAGGATTATGCATGACAAGAAAAGGAAGAGGCAATTCAAGTACTTAAAAATAACCAATTAAAATAAAGGAAGTACAATTAAAAAAAGAATTTGACTAAACATATTTAACCCCAGAGGAGCTCCATGGCGTAGCAGCTAAACGGTTTGCGATCTTGTCAGTTAAGCAACTTTCGCGATTCCGGGTCTCTGGGATGGGTGACTAAATTAAAATTCTCTCGTGTTTCTCCGTGTTTCGGAAGACCCGTAAAGCCATTGGTCGCGGTTTTTGCCGTAAAATTGCCGTCGTTAAAACTCACCTACACGCATTGCCTTTGCCCTACAGTTTTAAAGTTTATTACTGAGGTTGGGTGAGGTGAGCTGAGGTAAGGTAAGGTGACGTTGAGGTGAGAAGATTTCATTTATAAGATAATGCACCGCTTGCTGGTTCTTTGCCAGCATTCAAGCAAGCGACACAAAACAAGATACTTAGATAAATAAATACTTTTTACGCTCACACCAAATACGCTTCTTTTGAAACTCGTTAACATTTTTTTTTAATAGCAGAAGGAGGCAAACGAGCAAGCGGGTCACCTGACGGAAAGTATAATCACCGCCGCCCAAGGACACCCGCAAAACCAGAGGAATCGCAGGCGCGTTGCCGGCCTTTAAGGAAGGAATAGGCTCGTTTCTTGAAGATCCCTAAGTCGTAACGGTCCGGTAATATCGCCGCCGAGAGCTGGTTCCACAACACTGTAGTTCGAGGCGAGAAATTTCTTGAAAAACGCACAGTAGTAGACCGCCATCCATCAAGGTGATGTGGATGGAATGACAGTCCATTGCGTGTAGTGCGGTCAAGGAAATCAGCGACAGGGATCAAGCCGAATGATATATACGGTACAATATACAGAGAGACGCAACGTCTCTCCGAAGAGCCAGTGGATCGAGCCGACCTGAAATAACTACGTCGTCGACAATTCGAGCAGCTCTGCGTTGAATGCGGTCAAATGAAAGGAGTTGGTATCGGGGTGCTCCAGCCCAGAGATATGGGAGCAGTATTCCATATGCGGCCTGACCTGTGCTTTATACAGTTGTAAACGGTAAGCCGGCGTGAAATACTGACCCGCTCTATTAAGCACACCCAGCTTTTTCGAAGCTAATTTAGCTTTACCTTCCAAATGACCACGAAACTAAACGTCACTCGAAATATCGACGCCAATGATTCCAATAGTCGGATTGGTATCAAGGGGAGCTCGATCAAAGTTCAGAGGTATGACGAAGGGATGTTTTTTCGCGGTAAATGCGCAAACTTGTGTTTTGGAGGGGTTAAAGCGGACTAGGTTATGTCGGCCCCAATCCGAGACATGACTTAACATGTTCTCGGTGTCAGTCACAAGTTTATTCCGGCTCTCGATGACGCTTTTCAGAGATATATTAGCTCGCCCGGTGTAGAGCGTATCCCAAGTACTGTCGTCTGCATAGCAATGAATGCTGTTGTTATGCAGCATGTCATTGATATGCAGAAGAAACAGAGTAGGGGACAACACACGACCCTGCGGGACTCCAGCATTCACGGGCTTCATGTCGGAGCACGAACCGTCGACTGCGACTCTGATGCTACGCCCAGTAAGAAAGCTCGCAACCCATGAACACAATTTGTCAGGAAGCCCGTATGATGGAAGTTTAGAGAGAAGAGCCCTGTGCAATACCCTGTCAAAAGCTTTCGTTACGTCCAAGCTAACTGCCAGTGCCTCCCCTTTACTCTCGACTGCCTCCGCCCATCGGTGAGTACGATACACTAAAAGATCACCAGCCGAACGACCGCGACGAAAACCATACTGGCGATCACTTAGTAGCTGGTTCTCTTCTAGGTACCTTAAGAGCTGGCGGTTTGTAATAGACTCCATTACTTTGGAGAGTAAAGAGGTAATAGCTATTGGCCTGTAGTTGGACGGATCTGAGCGATCGCCTTTTTTTGGAATCGGGTGGACAAGGGCTGTCTTCCAAGAGCTCGGGACGACGCCAGTAGTGTAAGAGAGCCGGAAAAGGCGCGTTAGAACTGGTGCCAATTCAGGAGCACACGTCCGAAGCACAATGACAATATCAAGGGAAAAAAGAGCCTTACTAACTGACCTTTGCAGGAACTGAACGTTTGGCATTGTACAAGCGCAATGCGGTATGGTTGGTGGAGAGTTTTCCCCATCGTCCAAGGTCGAGTTTGATGCGAAAAGAGAGCCCAAGAGATCGGCTTTCTCCTTTGCAGTATAGGCCAGGCAGTCATCGGTCTTGTGCAATGGTGGTAGGGACGGCTGACAAAAATTCCCTAAGATAGCTTTGGCGAGAGATCAGAACGCACGCGTCCCCGAAGGAAGACGCACTAGCCTCTCGCCGATTCTACCTATGAATGGTGATTTTTTAAAGGATCTGGCGGCAAAGTTGTACTTCTTTCTGAGCGCACTGGTGTTTGGATCCTTTGATGACACCGCATTAGCCCAGGCTTGGTAATTTTGTCGCTTTTGGCGAGACGCCATTTTGCAGCAACGACCAAACCATGGTTGGGACTTGCCGCCAATGGGAACCACAGAGTTTGAAATAAAAAGTTCCATTCCCTGCACTATCACATCAACGACAAAGTCAGCGGCGACATCAGGATCATCCAGCGAGAAACAAACTCGCCACCACGGGTAGGACGCAAAGAAACTTCGCATCCCATCCCAGTCCGCTGACCTATAATGCCAGACTCGACCGGCTAGCCGCTGGTTGCGGTTTTGAAGTTTCTGTGAGAGGCACAGTGCTGCGAATCAGACAGTGTTCTGATGAGCCTAGTGGTGCATCAACAGAAACTTGATAGCCGTCTGGGTGCGAGGTCAGCAGAAGGTCCAATAAAGAAGGTGCATGGCCCTCCACATCTGGAACCCGTGTTGGTTCGGTTACCAATTGGGACAGACTGTAGACTAAAGCGAAGTCATGAACGGCTCTACCCGCGTGGTCAGTTGTGCGTGAACCAAGCCATTTGACGTGGTGGGCATTTAAGTCTACTAATACCCTAATACCACAATCTCGGCCGAGGGGATCCGTTGGAGAAGGGAGTCCGTCGCCGCTTGGACGGTCTCGATAAGTTGGTCAGTTCCGATGTTACCGCTGTGGGACCTATACAGGCACGCGTAGACGCGAAGATGATGTCCGCAGTCGACGTGTAGCCATAAGATGGAAAGGTCCCTATCCTATGCCAAGGCGACGGACGCACATATCCTCCCTGACATAGGCACGCACAAACACCGGCTCGTGGCACAAATGCATGTTCCAGGTTGTATCCTGGGTAGCGCAAGTAGGAGAGTCAGGAGGGGGGAGGGGGGGGGCGGTCTCGCCATCTCGAGGTGGTAATGGATGGCGCTCAAGTTAGAGTGGATTCCCCTGATGTTGCAGAAGTCCACGCGAATGCCAATTGTCTTGCCTTTCTCCTAATTTGCCCTCCCCAGAATACGGAGGGCAGCCTGAGCAAGAACGCTCAGGGGGGGATTCTCCGACACTGGATGTAATATAATATGGATGGATGTATATATAATCACGACTATTCCCAAGTAACACAGAAAGCTGTATATTTAATCACTTGTGGTCATAATGGCTGCTTACAGAGTATTAAAACCGTTATTATAATTCACTGGTTATCCTTAAGCTGAATATTAGTACACAAGGAGCTATATTCTGAATAAGAACTAAATAATGGTAGATACTCTTCACCCTTAAACAGCAAGATGCGTTTATTTGGTATATAACCTACGCTTTTATTCAGCCCTTTTTAATTTTCAAGCCTACTTACTGAATAAGGGCAATTAAATAGTGGCAAATATGTCATATGCTGTATAATAGAGTAAATGTGTACCTCTAAACGCTGCCTTCTAAAGGGAGTACATGTGTACTGTTACACAGATTTAAGTTAAATAAAGGAGAAAATTTTGTGTGTTATTCAGTAAATGGCGTAAAATTTCCCTGTTAAGCCGTATCTACACTGCTATTATTTACGACTGAATAGTGGCTGTTTACAAGTTCATCTGAACGTTATTATTACTCTTGAAGAGCACTTCGAGTTTTTTATAATGTATATTGCTTAATAGAGGTTCACATCAGTTAATTTAATCTAGTGATGACTGAATAAGTATATCCCCGTGAATCTTCTCACGGATCAATTCATTCACGTAACAAATCCCTAAAATGGATCAGTCTTTATTATGCGGATCCATAAAGTGTATTTTATCACATATTTTATCGTTGCTAGTTCGAACGAATATTCAGCAAGTAATCAGTGTATTGCCGTATATGGATTCACATGTAAGACTTTATTACGGCTAAGTTTGAATAAGCAGACATATGTGCCCCATTACGCGGGCTACGACAGTAATGTTGAAGTATACCGGTCATCGCTCACATCGCTCTTTAATTTCACCACCATTTTTTATTTTGTATAACACTATCTACACTGGTATACATAATTTTATTTATTTAACACGAAGTTAGTGAACTATAGTAAAGTAAGGAATTACAAATAATTTACAAAAAAATATTTTTAATGTGATTATTGGTTACAGACTAAAATAATGACACAATCAATCAATTTTTACCCGAAATGTTTTCGCCTAAATGTGTTTATTTTAGTATAATTTGTAGTAAAAATGTATTTATCCACTGGCGCTTGAAAATTTTCTTAGAAATATATGTATACTCTAACGGTAATTTTAAATTCCACTAGCTTTCACGTAAAATAATGAAGTTATTAACAAAACGTACTTATACCGATATCATACAATCATTTTAAAAACTTATCTTCTCTCACTGTCATAAATATGAATCATCTGTCACAAAAAGTATTAATAAACGTTCTTACAGAATAAATCGTAAACCTTTAACTTAATTACTATAAATATAAAAGCGTACATAGACGACAATTGTCTAAATAAAGTGTAACTAGTGATTGCTTAATTTGCTAGTATTTTGCCTTGTTACCACCTGTTACACCTAATACTGCGATTATAAAGTTACTATAATGATATTACTCAGCAATTGCGAACTAAAGCTGAATAATTTGTGCCCATTTAAGCAGTGTAGTGGCTGAATAGCATGCTACGCTGCTTTTATTCAGTAATTTTATTCAGCGTTAACACACAATAATCCATTATTCATCTAGTATTCAGCCTATGTGTGTTACTTGGGTTATCCCTGAGGGGTCAGTCAGAGAGGACAGCAAAAGCAGTCCTCTACCATAGTCCACTTTTCACCAAATAGCGACTGCACATGTGCTTAGCGTGTCAAGTGGTGAGCCCATCGCCGCTCTATGCTGTCAGATGTATGTGCAGTATTAAGTCCGTTAGTCGCGCTACAAAGTAAGATAGTAAGCGACACAAAGCAAGAAGCAAGCACTGCAAAGCAAGATACAAGGCAAGATAACAAGCGATACCACGCTAGATAACAAGCGATACAAAGCAAGATAGCAGAGATACAGAGACCCCCAACTCTCATTACTGCCCCCGCATTGTCAACCGTCGCAGATCGGAGCGGAGCGGCATGCTTGGCCAGTTTCAATTTCACGATTCAAATGTCGGGGGCACGGTAGAGTAGTGTGGAATGGCTTTCGTTTTATCAATTTTTCTCTTTTTTATAAACATGACTTGGAAAGATCGGAGAAGGAATAGTGTGATAAGAGAGCAGTGTAGAATGAACTTCGATCTCATAAAAACTAGATGCACTCGACTCTCCCAAAACATCTGAACAAATAGAGTAGATAGCGATCAGTGGAGGTACCTTCATAGAAGTCAAAAAGCCCGGCTTGCCCTAACCAAAACTCAATACCACTACAGCTGAATCGCAATTAATTATAACCACATAATATTTATTTTGAATTTAATTTCTTAGAAATAAAAAAGAGATTTATCACTTTTATCATTTTCGTTTTCAATTTGCAATAAAAATGTCGTAAAGCACATCGCCAAACAGCGTTTAAATAGTACGATGCTTTACAATCATCTTTACGTCTCTCTCGCACTACTTGACTTGCAACATACTTCAGAATTGTGTATTTCGCAAACTAGTAAAATTTATAAAAGTATTCTAGTTTATCTAAGTACAAAACTAGTTAGATTTTTGGTTGCTCCCATTCATACAAATTATATTGTTAGTGTTGCATATTTTTTTCGAACATTTGTCACAAAAATGAAGCAAAAATGCAAGGTGCAATGAAAGGTGCAAGAATGCTTTCACAGGCGGTACCCGTTCACGAGTATGACAACTACTCATGATACTCACGACTATTGCAAATTTTTTCCAATTTTGTGATCACCAACCCGGGTTTGGCAAGCGTGGTGATTAAAAAATCACCATCTAAATCTTACGAAAGGTGCGAGAATGCCTCCGCAGGCGGTACCCGTTCACGAGTATGACATCTACTCATGATACTTACGACTGTTATTCCCGAAGGGTTAGTCAGACACTAGGCAATGGGCACCGCAAAACTACCACATACCATGTTTCATCAAATAACAAGTGAACATGTTTTCAGCGTGACAGCTGGTGAGCCCATCAACGCTCTAGGCTGTTGGATGTATGTGCAGTCTTTGGTCCGTTAGTCGGCTTTTACGACACCCAAGGGAAGCGAGGGGTTGGTAGTTTTCTATAAGCCGCTATCATCACAGCACATAAAATAAACCTTGTATAAAATCTTTTATCGAAAAGACAACGAGTCACGAAGTCAAGAAGACAACTGGTGTAGCGTCCAAAAGTCGTAACATCAGTTTCTCTCATCCTACCGGCTCACAAGTTGCCTCTTCACGCCTCATTTGAAGGACAAAAATAATTATTTCTATTGTTATTTAATATTAGCTTTTCTCACAGACGAAAAGTTATACAGCATTCACTTCGTCATCCTCGAGAACGCAACGTCCTATCCTCACAAATCTTTCCACCTCCAAAGAAATAATCTCTAGCAAAAGAAATGATTCAATCTTGTATACTTAACATCCCTTTGGCCCCGGCGCGGGGATAAAAAGCTCCATTGTCTCAGGGCGATGTTGGAAAAATTCAAATAGCTCAGAATTAATTCACAAGGCGATGTACGGTTTAATGAACAATCATTTTTATTTGTCAAGAATTTATACAGTTTCGATCATCTATTCTAATATTATAAAGAGGAAAGATTTGGTTGTTTGTTTGAATTGAATAGGCTCCGAAACTACTGAACCGATTTAGAAAATTCTTTGACCATTAGAAAGCTACATTCTTCCCAAGTGACATGGGCTGTATTTTATCCCGATATTCCCACGGGAACGGGTACCACGTGGGTAAAACCTCGAGCATCCGCAAGTTATCTATGATTTTTAAAGCCGTGTGGTATAACCGCTCACTAAAAGAACACTACAACCCCTCTCTTCCCTTGGGTGTCGTAGAATGCGACTAACGGACTAAAGACCGCACATACATAGCACAGTATAGAACGGCGATGAGCTCCCCAACCATCACACTGAGGACATGTGCAGTTTTTATTTGGAGAAACGTGGACTTAATGATATAGTGCTTCTGCGATCCTCATTGCCTAATCTCTGAATAATCCAATGGGGATAATGGTCGAGAATTTATGTACTATCGGGGTCACCGTCGCTTTACCAGTTTGCAGAAATTTTTGTATGAAGCGCACCGCCCGCCCGGGTGCGTGCCCGTACCAAATAGACGGCGCGG
Source organism: Scoparia ambigualis (assembly GCA_963921215.1). Lineage (NCBI taxonomy): Eukaryota > Metazoa > Arthropoda > Insecta > Lepidoptera > Crambidae > Scoparia > Scoparia ambigualis. The sequence goes on along the minus strand of OY992525.1, from coordinate 14,696,933 downwards.
TGTGCAAGGGATTTTTGCCTTTAGACTGGTAAAGCGACGAAGTCCGCGATAGAAAAATTATATTTAAGTATATAAACCGTGCTTCGGAAGGCACGTTAAGCCGTTGGTCCCGGTTGTTGTCGTAAGATGACAGTCGTTAAAACCCACCAACCCGCATTGGGCCAGCGTGGTGGGTTATGGCCCAATATCCCCACGTGCTTATTGTTCACGTGGGAGGCCTGTGCCCAGCAGTGGGACATTTATAGGTTGATGATGATATAAATGGAAAAAATTAAAGGATAAGCAATCAGTTGTTACCAAACCAAGCATATATTATGATTATTTTTATGTACATATTATAATATGTATATTGTATCTATTTATATTTGTGTATTACAATTTATTAAAGTACCTAGGTACTCGTATTAAAATGAAAGTAAAATATTGTATTTTTTGGTTTTGGATTTATTTCTATTAGTATTAGGTACCGGTAGAACGGGGCTATTTGGTAACCGTGGGGCTTTTTGGAAAAAAATAATATTTTTGAACGAACGCAAACATATTAACGTGAACGCAACCTTTTTATTCTCTAACATTTGGTAACTCCATTATCTGTCAATCTCGACCAATCAGACAAAAGAAAACCGCGCGTGTGATGTTAAGAACTACCTACATTTAGCGAGAGTCAGTCAGTTTTGTTCTAAATTAGTTTTTATGTAAAAATGTTAAATTATTTAGTGTTGACTTTTGCATTATTTGTAAATTTTTAAATGTATGTTACCAAATAACGCCGTCCGTGTTTATATTGAAATAAAAACAGTTTATAAAAATATTTTCTATGTCATTTTGTATGCATATACCAAATAACCCCACCCTGGGGGCTATTTGAAAAGGCACCTTCTTTTTTAAAATAAACCTTACTGTTTGATCATTCTATGTTTTTCTTTTTGTATTTTTATAGAGTTATATCTGTATTAAGCAACACATACATACTTCTTTACCTGGTAAAAATTAAAGGAAAAATAAATATTCAAATTTTATCTCTACTTTTTTACCAAATAGCCCCGTTCTACGGTACCTAAATTAGTTTTATATTGAACGTTAAATACAGTTGTGTAGTGTAGTATTAGTTAAAGAGCGGGTTTCTCCTGCTACAGGTTATTGTTTTTAACTTAAAAGGAGGGAGTCCACTGTATTTGCCATAACCTGTATTTTTGTTAATAAAACATTTTGATTTTTTGATAGTACATGTATGTAAATTATTTAGTTTCGATTAATTATTTATGAGATAAGTGCGTTTTAGGATTTTTCGATGCTGCTCCCGGATTTGTGATCACCTGTCCGCTCCAATTTCAGCGACGGCCAAAATGCTATATCGTCACTATGCTATATCTCTCTATATACTCGTCTGCCATATCAGTAGGTATACGACAAGTAATACTTAACATATCGCAAAGCGGTGAAAGAATACACCCTCTCTTCCCTTAAGTTCAGAAATTAGATCTTGATAAATTTAAAATCCATATCAAAGAAAAGCTTTATAAAAAAGCTTATTATAAAGTGTCAGATTACACATAAGACAAAACAGCTTGGCTCTGAACTGAAATGCTCCAAGTACTCCAAAAGCTGTTTCTAATTATATAAATTTAATTTATAGTACCGTATATTTTACATTCAAATTATTGTTTTGTATTTTATGACCTGGTAACGACATATCTTTTTTTTTTTGTTAATGTCGATGCTTCTGTGCGCTGTGGTTTCTTGCGCCCGTTCTTTGCCACAGTTAAAAAATGACGTCCTGAATGGGTGTTAGGTAAATATTTGGACGATTTAAAGTACTTATTAATTGAGTTTATTGAATAAATATATTTTGAATTTTGAATTTTGAAGTGTCGTAAAAGGCGAGTAACGAACTAAAGACTGCACATACTTCCAACAGCATAGAGCGGCGATAGACTTACCACCTATCTGCAGCACAAGTGCAGTCGCTATTTGGTCGCTATTTCTTTTCAAAGTGGACTATATGTATGGTAGAGGACTGCTTTTGCTGTCCGCATAGAATAAAATTAGTCTTTGACTAACCCTTCGGAGATAATTAGCCGTGATTACATGTATTTACGTATGTATTTATTAGACTTTTATTAAAATTGTGACAAAACTCCTTAATCCATTTTTTTTAAAACCAGCATTTTGCAAACGTTGTTACCAACACCCCGTCAGTAGCGATAACTTGCTTCCAATAATGAAGCCTTTGCACAGCGGTAGGAACAGTACAGGCGGTGAGTACTTTACTATAATAATAATAATTTGGTCGAAAATGGTCATGCAACGCTCTACTGGGATCGCTCTATCATCACGGACAGGACAATTGTCGCCAATAAGCCTGATATCGTTGTTATCGACCGATCTTAGCGCCGGGCAATACTGGTTGATATCACCGTACCTCATGATGAGAACCTAGTGAAAGCCGAGAAGGACAAGCTCAGTACCTAAGTACCTTGACTTGGCTCACGAGGTTACCGCCATGTGGGATGTGGATTCAACCATTATTGTACCGATAATCGTTTCGGCAAACGGTCTTTTAGCTAAGAGCCTCGATCAACACCTAGAGAGGCTCTCGCTAAAAGCTTGGGTCAAGGGTCAGATACAGAAGGCAGTTACTCCTTGACACGGCACGTATTGTCAGGAGGTTCCTCACTCTGCAGCCCTAACCACCGATAGCTTGGGTCAATCCCCGCTGCCAATGGCAACCTAGGTTAAGTTTTTTATAATATTATATATTGTAAATATGTTTTCACTCCTCTTGCTCAAAAAGACCGTCATTGTAGCGTTCTAGAGAGGGGCTAAAATAGCTTTTCTCGCCCTAGGGGAAAAGTATTTTTTTTTTTAATTTTTGTCTGTCACATGACAGTGAGCCTACAAAAACGAAAAAGTATTTAGTCTTATTTAGAATAATCATGAATAAAGACTCGACTTATTACTGTTTACTTAGATCAACAACTTTTTTGAGATAGTTAATATTAAAGTTTATGGTAAAATTAGTAATCGATTGAATCTATGGACAACACAGACCACGCTTCAGCAAGAATCAACTGCACAGTCTGCACATGTGTTTAGGTGGTGAGCCTTTAGCCCGTTAGTCGCTTTTACGACACCCAAGGGAAGAGAGGGGTTGGTAGTATTATTTTGATGAGTCCATCGCTGCTCTATGCTGTTGTATGCATGTGCAGCCTTTAGTCCATTAGTCGCCATTTACGAGACCCAAGGGAAGGGAGGGGTTGGTAGTATTATTATGATGAGCCCATCGCCGCTCTATGCTGTTGGATGTATGTGCAGTCTTTAGTCCATTAGTCGCCTTTTACGACAACGAAGAGAAGAGAGGGGTTGGTAGTATTATTTTGATGAGCCCATCGTCGCTCTAAGCTGTTGGATATATCTGCAGTATTTAGTCCGTTAGTCCCCTTTTACGACATCAAAGAAAAGTGAAGGGTTGGTAATATTATTTTAATGAGCCCATCGTTGCTCTATGCTGTTGGATGTATATGCAGTCTTTAGTCTGTTAGTTGCCTTTTACGACACCGAAGGGAAGAGAGAGGTTGGTAGTATTATTTTGATGAGCCCATCGTCGCTCTATGCTGTTGGATGTATGTGCAGTCTTTAGTCCGTTAGTCGCCTTTTACGACACCCAAGGGAAGAAAGGGGTTGGTAGTAATATTTTGATGAGCCCATCGCCGCTCTATGCTGTTGGATGTATGCACCGTCTTTAGTCCTTTAGTCGCCTTTTACGACACCGAAGGGAAGAGAGGGGTTGGTAGTATTATTTTGATGAGCCCATCGCCGCTCTATGCTGTAGGATGTATGTGCAGTCATTAGTCCGTTAGTCGCCTTTTACGACACCCAAGGGAAGAGATGGAAAGACTACTCATACTATCCAACAGCATAGAGCGGCGATGGGCTCATCAATATAATACCACTAACCCCTCTCTTCCCTTAGGTATCGTTAAAGTAACTAACGGGTTAATTTTTAATAAAATAAATCAATTCATATTGTATTGGATTGTTTTATTTTCTCGAACTCGTAGTGAAAAGCAGAGTGTAACACACGGCGCTAAAAACCCATTATAACTCGGTTTCTATTTACTCCCTCGCTAAATCTCGGGAGTAAAACTACCTCGTATATAATGGGCCATTTTAGCCCCTTGTATAACAATCTACTATTTTATATAAAATACTGTAAAAATAATTAAAAATTTAATAAAGAGAATAAATAAATAAAAAAACTTTAAATATATGTTAAATAAAGAGGATAATAATAACAATAATAAACTTTATTCATTCTCTCTACAAAGCATATCTAGCGAGTATCATAACTTATTTAATGTGACATTTTATGGAAATAAACATAGCAAGAACGCCTGTGAAAGTTTATTAAAAAACTGTATGACAGACGCTAAAATACTTACTAGACTTATGACTTACTTAAACCAGTGTAGTATTTTTAACCGTTGCAGTCTACTGGTCAGACTACCGATCTTATACCCAGAGTTCCCGGATTCGCTTCCCCGCGGGAGGTCCATATATCTAAATTAGTTTGTGAAAACAGAGGTGTTGGAAAATGACGTACCTACCATTGAGCTAAGTATATAAACTAGGTAGTTTATAAAGCTCAATGGTACAGTAACCAGCATTAAGATATGATGATGCAAAAATATCTGATCATTGGTGGAAGGCATATATATGCCTTCCACCAATAATCAGATATTTTTCAGGCCGTTGATAGTCACATGACTGTACGTATACAATTACAATTACTATCATCCCCAAAGGGCAGAGACAATGAGGGCACACGATTATTATCGCCGAAGGGCCAGTCAGAGACTATAGGTAGGTAATGAGGACAGCAAAAGCAGTCCTCTACCATGGTCCACTTTTCACCAAAAAGTGACTGCACATGTGCTCAGCGTGGCAGGTGGTGAGCCCATCGCCGCTCTACGCTTTTAAATGTATGTGCCGTATTTAGTCCGTTAGTCCCCTTTTACGACACCCAAGGGAAGAGAGGGGGTGGTAGCATTCTTTCAACGCCACGCGACCCGGTTAATAGTAAACAACAAACAATATATTTTTAGCATTTTGTTCCTGTATCCTGTAAGTCCGAAGGAGACGATACGCAATACTTATTTACCGCTGCACATTTACTAAGAAGTTGGAATGAAATTTTTAATAGCATTCATGGGAAAGTTATAAAAAGTGACTTGTATGTAAAACATTTTGTACACATCTTTCATCCTTGTCTGGCGTTTCTGTCCTCTTAAGAAAACAGTGATTAGCGCAAACTTTGCGAGGGCCCATTCGTATGCTTATTAGGGCTCCCGGACACTCGGGGCAAACTTCCCCTACTATAAGGCGTGGGGCAAGCCATAAGAGTTTGTTCTACAACGCTTGGGCTTCATCTCACTTGATGGTAAGTGACGTTAAGAGGCCTATTACATCTCGAATTTGATTTTTGCGTAAAAAGCCCATTTTCACATTTTGTAGTAATTTTGCAGTTGTATTTATCGTGTTTATCGAAATAGGGTAATAAATTTGTGCATAATATTACAAATCTCCATTCTGTGAGCATAAGTTGAATTCGGACGGCCGGCGCATCGTATTTTGTATTAATTTTGCAGTTGTATAATTATCGTTTTTATCGAAATAGGTTAATAAATACATTATAAAATCTTTATTCCTCATGAAGTAACAATTACTCTGGTATAAATTTTGCTCAATAATATTATCGTAGATAGGTAACTTATAGCAATTTTCGAAGTTTTTTGGTTTAGAATAAGATTTTTTTACTATATAAAATCAATGATATCTAAAAATTCCGAGGCCGCTACGCACTATTCGACTATATAAGAGATAACATTATATTTTTTTTTATTTTACTTATTTAGAACAGTAGTTCAATCGATGAGCTCAAAAAAGTGCCTTCGCGCACTTTATGAAAATCTTTCTCTGTAATTTTGGGTCTAATTAAAAAGTTAAGCAAAATTTACAAAAAGCGAGGCTGCTACGCACTATTTCAATAGCTTTTCTACACTATTCAATAAGTCATAATTATTAATGTATTCTTGTTTCTGAGATCCATAACGCCAAAATTGGCCATTTTACGCAAAAATCACAGTCGAGATGTAATAGGCCTCTTCGGAATCCTCAACCACTGAGGAACTGGCTATCTTTTCTCGTCTCGTCGACACAGCAACCTCTAGTAGGCCTAGCATCCGCAACACGAGATATGTCGCGGACGAGAGACGACAAGTTGTCATGTTAAGGTTTGTAGACAAAAATACCACAGTTTATGCAAAAACTACTATTAAGGCTAGGTGTTAGTGAAAAATTAAAATAACACGTTCTTAGAATTACTTTTTGAAGTAGTAAACAATAAAATTAAAATCTGCGAAAATTATGATATATTGTTGAGGCTTTATTCTGTGAAATACACCCGATGGAAACACGATTTTATAAAGTTGGCTCGATAGAATAAATTCACAAAGTTACATATTTTTGTGTCATTTTATCTTCTTTTCCAGGTTTTATTCTTAAAATAAGTAGTTTGATATTATGAGTCATTTACCAAAATGAAGCTTGTAAATAACTTGAGTTATTATAACCGATGGTTTTTTATTTATTACTTCTATCAATTTATTAAAATATAAAACGCGATTATTCGCGCCGCTTTGCTGTTATACCCGTCCCTTACCGTTGTACCGTCGAGAGAACGAGAGGGAAGCGCTCGAAATACCTCCCCTTAAGTCTATTTTTGACATACTATGTAGAGTTCTTAGTTCCATGTGTCTTTAGTGTCAATAGACATTAGAGATAAATGAATAAAACACGAGAAAACAGAACGAAAAGAGATCTCGTGTTGCGCATGCTAGGCCGGTAGGAGACTTAGTGACATACAAGGGGATAAGACATAATAAGTAACTTAACAAAAATTATAAAAACTAAATATTTTTTCATGCTCCATAATCTTTTTTCTGTAATTTTTTTATCACCTTGTGGGGCTGTGTGGTGGTAGCTAAGAATACTACCAAACCATCTCTTTAATTGGGTGTCGTAAGAGGAGACTAATGGTTACTTTACTCATGTGCTAATGGACTATAGACTGTACATACTGACTAAAGACAACATACATATAATTACGACTGTTATCCCCGAACCCCCTATAACTTCGTTTTGGATAAAACTAGAAGACTGAATTTTCAGTAACCAAGCAGGCATTACATAAACACGGTATGTTTCAAATGTCATTCAATTTGAACCAGTATTTTAAGAATTATAACTTGTCAAAGTTTAATTTTAAGTTTACTTGAATAAAGACATTATGATTTTGATTTTTAATGATATAAATATCCAACAGCGACGCAGACAAAAGTATTAACAAAAAAACACAGTCTTTATTTTGCACACATATTCTAACGGGATTTAATACAAAACTACTATTAAAGGCAATCCTTTTATTCGGTCGAAATGTCGAGTGGTTTCGCATTAAATCCTGTTGAAATATGGACACCGTATAGCAGCGAAAGTTCAAAAGTGTCTTTATTTTTAAAGAAAACGCTTCATCTTATCCCTTGACATTCACCAAAGGCATTAAAGAAAAAAATATGGCTTCCTCTAATTATAAAGGACACTTTTATAGCAAAGATTACTGACAGTTACGAACTTTACAAGACTTTAGAGACGAGAAGCTCGTGTCATGATGTTTTCATTTTCGGACCCAAAATAGGGGTGCCTTAGACGGAACTTTGGACCGAATTGTAAGGGAATAAGTTTGGATTTGATGATAAGAGTTTATGCTCAAGAATGAGTAAATGCTTACTTATAGTAATTATATTCACACATACATACATACGCATGCTCACCAGCGTTGCCGTTAACGTACATTTCACACATTTGACGTACCTTTTTAGCCTCCAATGTGTCATGTGTAACGGGGACAGCTGATGTACCTTTTGATTTGGTCGACGAGCTTTTTTTAGATCCCTACTAATTTTAATTCCGTACGAGTAATTTGAGCGAAAAAATGCTTAAGTCCCTACCTTTTTACCCAAAAATGGTACCTTTTCAGCGCTGGAAATGTACCTTTTGGGAACTCAGTTGCGGCAACACTGATGGCCACGCAACTTGCATTGTGCCAGCGTGGTTGTATAAGGCCAATCTCCTCATGATCTGTTGCCCATATAGATACAATTAAGTCTTTAGTTAGTTTTTTGTTTAACATTTGAGTTGTCTAATGTTTTTATAAACTATACATACTATGTAATACAACCATTTAAACAATATAATTTAGAGAGTACTCTTCTAGTACAGGTTTTGTTCAAACTTAACCAGAACAGGCCCAGATAGTGTATAAGTACGTGTAGTTATCAACAATAGTACATTGTTACCCTAGGGGTGAAAGTACTTTATTTACTCCCGAGACGCCGATAGTTCGAGGGAGTAAATAAGTCTTTCATCCGAGACAACACTGTTCTTTCCATTACGAATATAAGGAAAGTAAAACAAAAAAACATAAATGTCTTTAGTCCTTTGGTCGCCTTTTACGACAACCAAGGGAAGAGAGGGGTTTGTAGTATTATTTTGATGAGCCCATCGCCACTCTATGCTGTTGGATTTATGTGCAGTCTTTAGTCTGTTAGTCACCATTTACGACACCTAAGAAAAGAGAGGGGTTGGTAGATATGCTGTTGGAAGTATGTGCAGTCTTAAGTACGTTAGTCGCTTTTTACGACACTGAAGACAAGATTGAAAGTACTTTATTTACTCCCGAGACGCCAATAGTTCGAGGGAGTAAATAAGTCTTTCATTAGAGGCAAACACTGTGCTTTTCATTACGAATATAGGGAAAGTGAAAACAAAAACATGAATGTCTTTAGTCCGTTAGTCGCCTTTTACGACACCCAAGGGAAAAGAGGGGTTGGTAGTATTATTAAGAGCCGACCGCCGCTATGTGCTGTTGGAAGTATGTGCAGTCTTAAGTCCGTTAGTCGCTTTTACGACACCGAAGACAAGAGTGAAAGTACTTTATTTACTCCCGAGACGCCAATTGTTCGAGGGAGTAAATAAGTCTTTCATCCGAGGCAAACACTGTGCTTTTCATTACAAATATAGGGAAAGTGAAAACAAAAACATGAATGTCTTTAGTCCGTTAGTCGCCTTTTACGACACCCAAGGGAAAAGAGGGGTTTGTAGTATTATTCTGATGAGCTCATCGCCGCTCTATGCTGTTGGATTTATGTGCAGTCTTTAGTCCGTTAGTCGCCTTTTGCGACACCTAAGAGAAGAGAGGGGTTGGCAGTATTATTTTAAAGAGCCCATCGTCGCTCTATGCTGTTGGATGTATGTGCAGTCTTTAGTCTGTTAGTAGCCTTTTACGACATCGAAGAAAAGAGAGGGGTTGGTAGTACTATTAAGAGCCGATCGCCGCTATATGCTGTTGGATGTGCAGTCTTAAGTCCGATAGTCGCTTTTTACGACACCGAAGGAAAGAGAGGGGTTGGTAGTATATTTTGTAGAGCCCATCGCCGCTCTATGCTGTTGGTTGTATTTGCAGTCTTTAGTCCCTTAGTCGCCTTTTACAATTCCCAAGGGAAGAAAGGGGTTGGTAGTATTATTTTGATGAGCCCATTGCCGCTCTATGCTGTAGCTGTATGGATGCAGTCTTTGATCCGTTAGTCGCCTATTACGACACCCAAGGAAAGAGATGTGTTGTTAGTATTATTTTAATAGTTAATCACAATTACACATGTCAGAAAAACGATTCTCCCTAGGGAGAAAAAGTACTACTTTCCTCCCGCTCCTCAGGCAACTTCAGACCTACTTTCCGTGTATGAGGAATGAAAAGATACTTTTTTTTGTTATATCTAAATCCTTAACATTCGACATAACAATGTGACAGGGTAAGTCGAATATCGTCAGAATAGGTGGCGCGGCGTGTCCTTAAAAATAACATTTTCTTAACTTACCCACGTCTGACGATCGGGCACTTTATTTGGTACAATCGCGTACGCGAGTGTTACATCTGTATTTAATAAACAAATTATTGACATTACTTTGTGCAAGTAGGTATCTAGTGATAATTGGATTTTTAATTTTTCTTGTGAGAGATTCACGAGACCACAGCTAATTAGAAACTTTCTTTAACGAATTTCGCCGTACTTATAGGTTTGTAATGCTACCATTAATACATTTTTAAAAATCTGTTTTCCGACGAAAACGATATTACCGCTATAACTTATAGAAGATCTTAAAATTTAACAAGAAAGGGGTCTACTTTCATAACCCGCTAAAGGCATTTTTTCACAAACAAAGATAATACTGTGTAAATTTTAATACAAAACCACATAAAGCATCGTTCGCGATGACAACAATAACGCCCAATAGCGAGATACTGTTCCTTAACTCGATTTTAGCGGGGTTTCATACAAATGTCACTCTTCCTAATAACTTTTAAAAGTGTTTTAGTGAGATTTGTTACGGAATCATTAGTGGATCATGAAAGGAATTCATTGTCAAGATTCAAGATTCAATATCATTTATTCAGGTTAGGCCATGTTTAGATTACAGCACTTATGAATGTCATTATGCCATTGGTTCGGAAGTCTAACTATGGGGCGGGAGCCTTGTACTGAGAAGAACCGGCAAGAAACTCAGCAAGGGCATTTCTTTTCTCCCTTTCTTTTACAGCGTCAATTAGAGTTGAAAAATGCCCTCCCTATCATAGAAGGGCACTTTCCATTACAATAATAAAAACATAAAACAACTACAAGGACATAAAAATAAAAAATATATTAATAAAAAAAAGTGCAGGTATTCATCAATATAAAATAATTGTATTTTGTTTTTCTGGTAACAGTTAAGTTTTGACCAATATTGCTTTTAGCGTGGTTTAAAACTAGACCCCTCTTAATAAATCGTGGACAAGAGAACGTCTGTCGGGTAAACTAGTTTATATAAATTAAAATGAAATGCTGTTCGTTTGCACTTTAGGAACGGCTGAACAGATTTAAGTAAAATTTTGGATCGAAGGCAGACCTGGACATAGGATACTTTTTATCCTGGTAACAGGTTACTGTGGAAGAATGCAGCCTTCACGAACGAAGTCACAGGCAACAGCTAGTAAACATACTAACATATATACATACACTCGCGTCTATTATACCATATATAGGTTAGTCAGAGACTAGGCAAAGACGACCGCAAAGTGTGCTCAGCGATACAGATGATGAGCCCGTCGCCGCTCTTTGCTGTTAGATGTATATGCGGTTTTTAGTCCGTTAGTCGCCTCTTACGACACACAAGGGAAGAGAGGGGGGTGGTAGCATTCTACAGCCGTTACGCGACACGCACAGAAGCCTCTTACTCTATGAGAACTTACTAACATTTTCTCGCAATCTCTAACAACTTTTCTTACTCGTGCATTGTACGACGAATTACAGGCCAACGAAGTTTCTAAAGCGCTTAGAGAGTGGGCCCGGCCCTCAAGCTAGTAAAGAAAAACACTTTTCTCCCCGTCTGTACTCTAACCCTCTGTTACGTTAGGCCGCCTGCTTGACCGCAGATAACGGACGGACGGACGGCCGACAAATAATATTATTAAGGATCGCGGGAGTGCCACTATACTTCTAAATATGTGATCAAGAAAAAAAATATTATCTTCTGCAAGGTGGAAATATAAGTGAGAGCCTTCGATCACAAGGGGTCTACTTTCAACACCCTTTGTAACAAATAGTGGTCAAAATTTACCTATTACCAGAAAAACAAAATACCACCCACTAAAATATGTATAAAAGCCATTAGGAAAACATTAGTATCAAAACTAGGGTTGATGAGGATTCCTCTTCCGCTTCCACATGATGCGGAAGTTTCGCAATTATTACAGTTCCCGTACCGCTATCGCTTCCCCATAAATGAAAGTTAAAAATTTCTCTTCCGCTATCGCTTCCTCATAAATTAAAAGGAATTAAGGAGGACTTGAAATAGCACGCGAAATCTCCGGCCAGCAACAAATAAATAATAAATAAATAAAATACTGCGTAGGTAATTTGTTTTTATTAATAACTAAAATAAAAACGGAGAACGTGATGAAATACACTTAATAATGTGCCTGTTTAATCTCACTTTCTTTATCTTCCTCTTCCTCATCCGCATCCTCTTCCTCGCAAATAAATTATTCGCATCCTCATCCGCATCCTCTTCCTCGCAAATAAATTATTCGCATCCTCATCCGCATCCTCTTCCTCGCAAATAAATTATTCGCATCCTCATCCGCATCCTCTTCCTCGCAAATAAATTATTCGCATCCTCATCCGCATCCTCTTTCTTTGTGCTATACAATTCCTCTTCCCCTTCCTCTTCCTCATAACCACATCCTCAACAACCCTAATCAAATCCCATTAAAGCACCAGTCTGTCACTTTCAAATTCCACTAACAAAATAGAGTTGGCCAATAGCAGAGCTTTATTACGACAAGTAACTTAGAACAGTATGTCGCTATTAAGCGTTATTGTTGTCGTCGCGAACGATGCTATAAGCGGTTTTGTATTAAAATTCAAACATTAATGATCTTCGTTTGTGAAAAAGTGTCTTTAGGGAGTTTTGAAAGTAGACCCCTATTATAAAATCTAAATATACAATCCCGTAATAGTGGAAGCTTTGACTATATCCGCGTCGCGTAGCGGTGAAAGAATACTACCACCCTCTTCCCTTATCCACATTCACACTAGAAGTAAGAACAAATTAGCAGTACCTTATACTAGGCTTCATAAAATAAATAATTCTTTTAAGGGTCTGTGTGTAAGATTTTACAACAAAGTACCAAATGATATTCAGAAATTAGATCTTAATAAATTTAAAATCAAAATCAAAGAAAAGCTTTATAAAAAAGCTTATTATAAAGTGTCAGACTACACAGAAGACAAAACAGCTTGGATCTGAAATGCTCCAAGCACTCCAACAGCTATTTCTAACTGTCTTTATTTAATTGATACTACATTGTATTATAGTTTTGTATTGACCTGGTAACGACATATTCTTTTTTTTTGTGTGTAAATGTCGTTGCTTTTGTGCGCTGTGGTTTCTTGCGCCCATTCTTTGCCACAGTTAAAAATTATGTCCTGAATGGGTGGTAGGTTAATAAAGATTTGGACGATTCAAAGTACTTATTAATTGAGTTTATTGAATAAATATATTTTGACTATTGACTATTGACACCTTGCTATTTAAAAAATCATTTTGTCTTTCGCTCTTCTACTCTTGTCCATGACCTTCGTTCCTCTAGCTGCCCGTCCCTTGATGTTCCTCCTCATTCCACTGATTTCGTAGCCAAGTCTTATACTGTGCACGCCATCCACCCGTGGAACTCACTGCCGGAGAGTTAGACGTGCCCAGTCTCGGGACTCATTCACTCGTCAAATTAAAGATTGCTTCCTCAGGATGAAGAGTCCAGCTCTTACACTTACCAAACACTGTACATATCTCCTTTGTATTTACATTTTAGTCCATTTCTTATAATTTACTTTTATCTTTATTAGTATTGTTTCATATATAAGTATTCATAATCATGTCCTAATCTAATCTGTTTTCTAGCCCTTGTTTTATTTACTTTGTTTTTATGGGTTCTCTTGCCCAAAGGTTGCCTGGCAGAAAGTGCTACCTTAGCAATAAGGCCGCCTTTTGTAAAACGGATCCGTTTATGATGTACAAGCGGCCGCTCGCGGTTTCACCCGCGTGGTTCGCGTTCCCGTGGGAATATCGAGATAAAAAGTATCCTATGTGTTAATCCAGGTTATAAACTATCTGTATGCCGAATGTTATCCAAACCCATTTAGTAGTTTTTACGTGAAAGAGTAACAAACATCTATCCATACGTTCCCGTGGGAATATCGGGATAAAAAGTATTCTATGTGTTATTCCAGGTTATAAACTATCTATATGCCGAATTTCAACCAAATCCATTCAGTAGTTTTTACGTGAAAGAGTAACAAATATCCATACATACAAACTTTCGCGTTTATAATATTAGTAGGATTATTCTATGTTTTTAGTGCAATAAAGTATTTTTCATTCATTCTATCATTCATTCATTCATTCATACGTCCAACAGCATAGAGTGGCGATGGGCTCACCACCTGACGCTGAGCACATGTGCAGTTGCTATTTGGTGAAAAGTGGACTATGGCAGAGGACTGCTTTTGCTGTCCTCATTGCCTAGTCACTGACTAACCCTACGGGGATAATAGTCTTGAGTGTAAGTTTTAAATTAGTTAATTAATTAAAGTAATTAAATTTATTTACGCTCACACTCACACCATGTATCTAGACCAAGATAAGTATTCTTTTGAAAGTCGTTAATATAGTAAGATAACGGATAAATATATATAAACGTAGCAAAAATACTTAGAAATCAATTAGAAAAACAGTGTTTCTCCAAATTGACCCGACCGGGATTTGAACCCGGGACCTCAGAGATGGTGCGGCGTCAGACCCGGCGTGCTAATTACTCGACCACGGAGGTCGTCAAATATGTATGTAGAATACCAATTTCTACCGTTAAGGCTGGGATTCCCGAAATTCCCGAAAATAGAGTATTTTAAATTATGGATTACTCGCAAATCACAAGTACTTAAAATTTGGAAAAAATATATGTTATTCCACAGTCTTTTATCTAGTCATTCCGTCCATTAAATACTCTATTAGTGATATTTCACTGCATCAAATAAAATTTCAAACATCCGTCTAATCGTAATTCAAATATCGTATTACTTGCATTATACTTGGTTTTAGTTAATGAAAAATATACGAAAATAATTGTCTTTGAATAGGTGAGGCATTCCGGCCGTTAAAAGGTAAAAAAATTTAAAAGAATTCTTGATTTTCAAAATTACCTACCTATTTTGCCAAGTTGACGGTCGCGAATCGCGATGTGCAATCAGTCAGTCCCCTACAGTTTCTGCGCTCGGGAAGCAAATATTTTACAGCAGTACGCTTTGAAGGGTATTAAGATCCAGTTGCATTACAGGGCGTAAAGCATAAGAACAAAAGCTTTCTAATGGCTTTAAAACAGAAATGCCTCCCTCAAAATATGTGAAATGAATCGTAAAACGTATATGAACTTATGAAACGGTGTGAAATGTAAAATATTCATTGCACGAATGAGCAATGCGCGCGCTATGGTGTGTGCTGTATTCGACACCTGATTATAGAGGATGTTTTTCTTTTTGCTAATTTGACTCGGAGCCGTTTTATCAATCCTAGGTTAAAACTTAACTATTTTTATTTATTTTATTTATGTACTTATTATTTTTCGCGCAAATTTTGATTTGAACCTACACTTACCTACTGCTATCGTGGCTCTGTCCAGTCAGCGCAAAGGACGAACAATGTCAAAGAGATGTAGGGTCAAATCATGCACATGTTTTTTTTTTAACATAACATATAATCAAGGCTATTATCCCCGAAAGGGTTAGTCAGACACTAAAGCAGGGGGGTTACTCTTGAACGCAAACTCAATCTCAATACAATTCCAATGCGATTAATATGTATCGATATTGGGATAAGTAAAGATAATTCCCGAACGCCATCTTGATAATAATTTGTTCAATCAATTTCCACGCAATTAAATTCCAATGTGGCGCTATTGTCGCTTACAAAAGTGCCATTTGACATTTTTTAGATTTGTGATTGGAAATTCATTAATGCAATTGTGTTTCAAGAGTAAGCCTACAGTACTCTGACATCATTGAGGTACAATAAACTAGAGAAGACACCGCGAAGCAAGTTTGTGCGCACTAAGGTGCATGCATAATGGGCTGCAAACGCCACTGTGATTGCGCGTGATTCAAGCGATTGTGGACCTTGCGGCTGCACGTCTTTAGTCCGTTAGTCGTCTTTTACGACACCCAAGGGAAGAGAGGGGGTGGTAGTATTCTTTCACCGCTACGAGACACGGTTTTATTTGTTTGTTTACAATGGAACGCAAAAGATCCCCTCAAACCCCAAACGGTCTCATGAGACCGCACCTACAAAAACACACTTGACTTTGTACCGTGTTTTCATAGACTTACAGACTACTTTAGTATGAACAAGTTTGGTTATTTCAGTTCTGTGGTACATCTTATGTAATGTTATCGCAAAATATCGCATAGTCTATGCTCGATTCTGTCAAATTTGACGTTGACAGTTGCGCCAAAAAAGTGTCAAAAAAAATCCAAGATTGGGATATTATGGAGTTTCTCCCGTGTTCTTTTCGCAACAACACGTGTTGGGAGACTCCATTTTAATTCAATCTACCGTACAATACTAAATGTAATTAAAAGTGTATACTATGCACTTACATTTTGCACATCCTGTAGCTATATAGCTGAGGCTTCGCGGCATAATAAAGAGAGTTAGAAAGTTTATAGCCTCTACGTGAGCCCGTGAAATATTACGGAGGAAGCGGTTAAAATGTTAGAACAATGCCTTAACAGCGTTACTATGGTAACGGGCACAAAAATATTACTTTATTTTAAGGTTGATTTTATTTCACTTTTATATGGTTTTATTTGATTTCAATTAAATTTGATTTTATTATTTATTTTGATTTGATCTATTTTAATGTTGATTTTATTTCATTTTTATTTGGTTTTATTTGATTTAATTTTATTATTTATTTTGGTACGATTTATTTTATTTTTATTTTAGATTATATTTTATTTTAGGATTTTTACTGTTTTTTGAAAGAAAGACACAATAGTTAACTGTTTTCTTGTAAATGTCTCTCAAGAAAAAGTAAAATCCTAATGCAACTAGGTATAACAGTAATCTGTTTACAAACATTCGTCATCGAATTTGGCTGGATTATAGGTTCCGTTCTAAAACAAGAAAAAATATAATACCTACTGTAATATTTTATAACACTATTATTATAAATTGTTACTGTGGTATGGTATCGTATCGATATTCGAAACGAATAAAAAAAATGTTATGTTTGAAATGGAATGTACGTAAGTATTTATGTAAGAAGTGTGTGTTTAAGTATATGTATGTAGGGGATGTTAGTATGAATGCTTCAGAGCTCGATGGCGCATCGGCTAGCACGTTCGGCTTGCGATCTTGCCCGCTAAGCAACTTTCGCAATGCCGGGTCACTGGATGGGTGACCATATCCATATCTGACGACCTCCCTGGTCGAGTGGTTTGTACACCGGTTTTCATGGTGTCGCCATCTCTGAGGTCCCGGGTTCGATCCCCGGTCGGGTCAATTTAGAAATTATTGTTTTTCTGAATTGTCTCGAGTCTGGGTGTTTTCTATGTATAATTAGTATGTATTTAAGTATTTTAAGTATGTTTATCCGTTGTCTAGTAACCATTTAACGAGTTTCTTCGAAGCTTCTCTTGGGCTAGACAATTGGTGTGATTGTAGGAAAGATTTATTTATTTATTTATTTAATATCTTAGTTGTGTATATTATATTTACCATAAATAACAATAACAATCAAAGGAATTATCAAAAAAATAAGTTACATTTCATACACGTAGTTGAATCCATTAAAACAGTGTCAACACTTTTCCGAAATGAGTTTTGGTTGGACTATATCAAATTCTGGATGAGTTAATGCTAATTTGTTATGAAGCCGACTAGAGGATTATAAAATGAGTTATTATTTTTGTAGACTTCATGATGAAACAATAAGATGCACGTCTGCATCTGTATAGTGGGTGTTAAAAGGCATCTGGGTGTTAAGAGGAAACACTACGTCGACGTGGCATGCAAAATTCTCATACAAAACACAGAAAAACCACGTTTCGTAGTTCCATGTTTCCTCCTTTAAAACTAGACCAATTTTTATTACTTTTTAGCATCGGTTAAAGAAAGAGATTTTCTATGTCTGTATGTTTGATTTTTTTGCTAACTAGGAGCCTTCAAAATTTAGCTAAATCACTTCGTTTTAAGGCGTCTTCAGAAACATTACGTGACTTTAAAAAAAAAATCAAACATACGGACATAGAAAATCTCTTTCTTTGACCGATGCTGAAGCAGTAATAAATATTGGTCCAGTTCTGAAGGAGGAAACAGGAGTCTACTAAACGTCGTTTTTCTGTGTTTTTTATGAGAATTTTGCATGCCACGTCGACGTAGTGTTTCCTCTTAAGGCTCATTCCCTCTGCATTATGGCTATGCATAGGTCACTAACACTCTCGACCCTTTGCAATTGCGTAGTTGCATCACTCAGTGTCTTCTACGGCTTATACCATGGCGAGTGCTCTGAAGAACTCTTTGACCTCATCCCTCCTTATCTCTTCCTCCATAGGAGTACGCGTGCTGCTCTCCGGAGTCACCAATTCACAGTCTCTAATATTCCATCTCATACGTTTGGTGACGCGTTTCTTTGTCGCACCTCCAAAAAATGGAATAGTCTGCCAGCACACGTGTTCTCTCCTACCTATGACATAGGGTCCCTGTAAACGAGGCGTGGAGAGGCACTTTGCGTGCCGGCAGGGATTGATGCTGCGTTTCTTACGATGCTCCAGTTGTTCTCGAGTCTGGACTTACTTCCACTTAACATGATAGGTAGAGTGAGAACATTCGCCGGGCAAAATAAAATAAAATATCCCTATCATTGTGCTGTTATCCATGTGGTAAAGCTCTGTACTCAGCCGTGGGGACGTTTCTAGGCTTTACGAATGAATGAATATGTTTTTTTTTTATTTTTATAAAAAGAAAGATTAGTATTAATGTGCGTTTAACACATTAATAAAAGATAAAAAAATCAACCAGTCTCAGAAAGCTCGAGTGGGATTCGAACCCACGACCTTTGGATTGCCGGTCCACTGCTCTAATCGTGGGTTCGTATCCCACTCGAGCTTCCTGAGACTGGTTGTATTTTTCTAGTAAACATTTTATCCGTTATCTATATAGCATTGTGAATGCATAATTTCAATAATCAAGACATTAATAATAGTCCTGTTAACCCATCCTAACGGTCTAAAATGCAGTCATTTTAGTCCTTCATTTCCGTTAGTCGACCTTTACGACACCCAAGGGGGAAGAGAGGGGGTGGTAGCATTTTTTCACCGCCATGTGACACGGTTACGTCCTTCAATTATTATTTTTACACCTTTCATTGTATTTTCTTTCTAGATAAATTCGATGTTACGTCAATCATAGGAATTATATTTATTTCTACTGTTTGGTTGTATTGTTGTATAACAATACAACTGTGTAGTTGAAAGAGTGGGTTCACGTCAGTAGTCTAAAGGGCCCCACTGGCAGGTATCGGCCTGTTAGTGCGTAGTACAACGCACGGGCGGCGGCGGCGGCGGGCGGCTAGTACTAACTGACAGGCTGATACCTGCCGGCGGCGGGCGCCACACACGATCAGTTCACCGGAACACCGGCAGGTTTAATCCTGTCAGTTGGCTGATACCTGCTGGCGGGCCCCACACACGATCAGGTAGGCTACTCTTGAAACAGAATTGCATTAATCAATTTCCAATCACAAATCTAAAAAATGTCAAAGTGCACTTTTGTAAGCGACAATAGCGCCACATTGGAATTAAATTGTGTGGAAATTGATTGAACTAATTATTATCAAGATGGCGTTCCGGAATTATCTTTACTTATCCAAATATCGATACATATTAATCGCATTGGAATTGTATTAAGATTGAGTTTGCGTTCGAGAGTAACCCCCCAGGTCGCCTGCAGGTATCGGCCTGTTAGTTAGTAGTACAACGCACGGGCGGAGGCGGCGGCGGAACTGACAGGCTGATACCTGCAGGCAAACTGATCGTGTGTGGCGCCCGCCGGCAGGTATCAGCCTGTCAGTTAGTACTAGCCGCCCGCCGCCGCCGCCGCTGCTGCCGCCCGTGTGTTGTACTACTCACTAACAGGCCGTTACCTGCAGGCGACCTGATCGTCTGTGGGGCCCTTAACGGAGCTATTTGGATTAAACCACGATTTCTCGCATTTAACCCGGGCATCTATCCGCTTGGCTACCGAGACGCCTCAAAGTGATGTGTTCCTGAAAGCGGGCATGTGTGTTTGTAAGTATTAATAGGAATAAACTCAATTCTCCACAATTACCATCCTATCCTATCCTACCCTATCCTACTAATATTATAAACGCGAAAGTTTGTAAGTGTGGATGGATATTTGTTACTCTTTCACGTAAAAACTTCTGAATGGATTTGGACGAAATTCGTCATACAGATAGTTTATAACCTGGATTAACACATAGGATACTTTTTATCCCGATATTCCCACGGGAACGGGAACCACGTGGGTGAAACCGCGGGCGGCCGCTAGTTTGAAATAGTTACAACAGAGTATTTTACAAGAACTACCTACCCAAAAGTGCGGTAGCACAACTGTCAAACTTCGGCAACTAGTGCTGGTGTACGATGACTTAGGGATGTGCGAATTGATTGATCTAATTTTCGTATAAATAACAGTATGAATGAATTTCTCGATTTCGGTAACGCGATCGAATCTGAATAAAACTCGAACGGGGCCCTTTGAAAGCACCTAAACCACATCACCCTACCCGGATGACCATAAATCTCAAAGTAGAAAGGAACATCGGTACACACTTAGCCTCCCGGATATATTGCGTGGAGATTGAAAGTAAGACAGGATAAGCGGTGATCGATTGGAATTGTTATGCTTATTTATTTATTAGAACTAAGGTACCTACTACCGGGTGACAAGGCCTACTTTTTTACAAATTGAAATAAAACCTATATTTTATCATTTAGAAGAAAAAGAGTGTTTACAGTGAAAGCTATGATTATTTCAAAATCCAAATAAAAGTAGTTATTGAAGCTACAACGATAATTAGTTAGGTTTTTAAACATTTTTAAAAACCCTTATTTTGGGCTTTACTAAACATGGTATGCCCAATAAGGCTCGTGCCGTTTTTAAGCCTTTTGGAGCAAAAGTAAGCATTAAAGACCATAAGGATATATACACATCAAAATTGTAACATTCATAAACTTCGATAAAAGCAATCGGATACCAAATTGATCAATATTTTGTTACAAAAATATACTTTTACACTGTGTAACAAAACAGCCGAGGTATCGAATTTTTAAGTGTTTTATTGTATTAATATTAAATTTTACTTATAAATTATTGTTATTTATGCTAAAATTAAGTAATTATTGTTTATATTCCTATTAAGGCCCAAGCAACTACATCGTTGGGCCTTCCTTATCGTTGTGGGCTTTACAACACAAATTAAATATTTACAAAATAAAAAGCTATAAAATCGCACATGGTTATGTAATTATCAAAATCGTAATGATCAAATAAAAACACTAAATAAAAATCTACTTACAAATCGTAGTATAAACAAGTAAAAACTGACGTTTTTTAGGAGCCAAAATTAGTATTAAGAGCGGCCGCGACCGATGTCGGTGAACTACCGGGTGTCACCGACAAGATGGTGGCCGCTTGCTGTCCGCTACTGCGTTTCGGAGTTCATATTGATGTGTTTCATGCATGCTACGAAGTTGGCACGGATCAAATGTAATAAACATAGTTTTCTGCGCCTGGGCCTTGGAAAACTGTGGGCCTTCTCACGCGGTTGTACCTTAGTTTCTAATAAATAAAGTACCTACCCGACAGACGTATTCTTTTCCAAATATTAATAATACTGCAATATACTCAACGTTTAAAGTTATAAAAATGTCTACCTCAGGTTTTTTTTTAAAGTATTTATCAACCAAATTAATAATACTTATTGCACAAGTTTTTATTTTTACTACTTATTTTTTTTTATATGCCTTATCTTTTTCTCCTTATCACACCCTGTATTAATACGAACTTAACACAACAAAAACATTGTCACATAGGTACAACCGTTCTCAAGTGATGTCCGAACCGAACAAACATTTGTTGTAATTTATTTTTATTTATATAATATATAGGTAATAGATAAAGCAACAATATAACAACCGTGTGCGTAGTAAATTCAAATGAGTTACCGAAACAGTGAATTTCCTATATTGCATTTCTTACGTAGCGAAGATTTGATTTCGACGATAATGATTATACTCTATTATTAGGTATTATACATAAATAAATAGTTTTTTTTAAATATAAAATATAGTCCACTTTGCATACCGTGGCAACCTGTAAGTAAGATGATACTTAAGTTAAGTAAAATTTTTCAGAGGTGAAAACTTCTAAGATTTAATGAAGCAATGTTGACTAAAAACATCAAGCACTGACAAATTTCGACGGTTGAAAGCAAGACCTCGGTAGCCAAGTGGTTAAGGCAGCCGCCCGGATTGCGGAAGGTGCGTGGTTCGATTCCCGCCTGAGGTTGTCGTCTTTTTCAGTGTTTAAAATTTTGCTTAAGTATATTTAAGCGTTAAAAACGCTAAAATATAAAACATTAAGATGATACTTAGCTTTAAGTTTATGTTTGTTTCTACAATTTGTGCTTGTATCAGTGTTTTCCTTGTTGGTTGTCCTAATAAACAAATAAAATAAAAAATACTCTACTATCATCACCAACTCTGTAGCTTTTTTTAATATAATAAAAAAATGAAAGATTGAAAAAGACATAGCGTAATGGCTAACTCCCGACATCCCTCATCCGAGTACAGAAAAGTCTATGAATAAAATTATAGTTCCCTTTAAAATTTATAAGGCGGGTAAAGAGCATAAAATACATTCGCAAGAAACGGAACTGAATGCATTTACATTTTATTGGCAGAATTCGCGGGGCAACCTTAGTTTATTACGTTTGTTACATACATACATACTTACACATAGAAGAGAATAGAATACATCTTTACATTACACATCTTTAACATAATTTTTGGGGGTTAAAGTTACTCGCGCCCGTAGGTTTACACTTGAGACCCTACCGTGACCCCTGGGTGGTGCTAAATGAGTGACACCGACTGAGTGGTAGAGCCACGCTGCGTTGCAGCACGCATTGGGCCGGCTCGCCCGCCGTAATACCACCCTCTCACGAATATACGGCGTGAAATAATGGCACTTGGTTCTGTTGTGTTTCGTCTGGCCAGTAAGGGTTCCGGAGGCCATCACCCCCGCCCCCTCCCCCCGCTCACAATTCCTATTCCTTCCTTAACCCAATCCTTCCTTAAAGGACGGCAACGCGCTTACGATTCCTCTGGTTTTGCGGGTGTCCATGGGCGGCGGTGATTGTTCTCCATCAGGTGACCCGCCTGCTCGTTTGCCTCCATGCAATTTATCTCCTGTCTCATTGGAGCTAACCCTGTTATCAAATATTCTCGGGAAATCCTGTACACTTACATTATGTCTTTTCACAAATTTACAAATTTCCTTTATAAACTACATGCATGTCAATGTTAACATAAATTTTCAAATAAATACATAAATATAATATAACATTATCACCTACATTACACCTTTGATTAACGGATGTAGTGACATAGTTGACCTCCGGAACAATGATGACGAATTTAACCCGTGACTTCGGTCGTGTTAGAATAAATATAAATAAAATTATTAGAAGGGCGAATTTTCCATGTCCATGGAATTTCCCCATCAACTTTTCGACAACTAGACGATAGGGTTACACCAGGATAACCGTAAATCCATCAAGTTCTGCTAACCTGTCGGTTATCTGTAAGATAAACGGAAAAGTTTCAACATAACACATTCGTTTCTATCGCTACTTGTTATACAAACGTGTTCGTTGTGATTTGAGTTATTTAATTAACTGAGAAGAGCCGTATTATATAAAAAGAAACAATGAAAGTAAAAAACATTTATTGTCTGTCACATAAAATAATTAAAAATAGAATAAAAAAAAACTGAAATACAGAAAATAACAAATAAAGAATCACAACAGTGTGACGTGCTAATCAGGACCTACCTCAGCATAATATGCCGCTACGGTGTGAGAAAGTCACGTCGCAACGGCGCTGGTGTTCTGGCAGGGCCTGTACGAGGTGACATTTCTAAGCTAAATGAGACTAATAGCAGAATACCTACAGCCAACCCATTTGGCATTACTTATCACACAACACTACTAGAGCATATTATAAGGGCAGCAGCAACACTAGATACCTAAGCAACGAGGGTTGGGCTAAGGGTCAATCAAAGCAAAACGGAACGCCGCTACAAAAACACCAGTGCTCCCAAAGAAAACCTAAAAGTCTCAGATACTTACAACCTATAAGGGGGTGGAAAAGTTCAGATACTTAGGCTGCACTATACGGATACTAACACCAGGGAAGAAGAAATAGATCTCAGGGTTCAAAATACTCTTCATTGTAGTGCAGCATTACACAAGGTGTTAGTGTCCAAGCTTCTCAGCCGACGAACAAAGATCTGTATTTACAAAACAGTTATAGGGCCCATACTGATATACGTATTTGAGGCTTGGACATTGACAATTAAAGAAGAACAAAAACTTCTGGTACGGAAAGAAAAGTGCTTAGAAACATTCTAGGTGCAACGCGTACGGCAGATGGAATATTCCCTCTGCGAAGAAAGAAGAACGAGGAAGTCGAGCAACTGATGGCCGGGTCCAACATAATCGGCTAGATAAAAGCACACAAACTCCGCTGGCTCGGTCACCTGGAGAGAATGGGGAGCGATCGTGCCGTCAAGCGCGCGTACTTGGGACGACCAAACCGCCGGCGATCGGTTAGTCGGCCTAGGTACCGCTGGGATGATCAGGTCATTCGGGATTTGCACGAGCTCCAAGTTCAGGATTGGAGGGCGATAGCGCACGACAGACCGAAATGGCGGCTCTTATTGTCGGAGGTCAAGACTTACTTTGGGTCGCTGCTCCATCGTAGTAAGTTCAACTCAACCCAGGAGTTACGTGTAGGGTCTCAAGGGTAACCCTAAGGACGCGATTGATTTTATTCCTCAAACTTTAAACTTGTAATCACTGTTTAATATTCTTACTCTTGGCCTTCGTGCTCCTCATTTTATTTCTCAACCACAGAGGTACTGGCTATATATTTTGTAAATGTCTGATCACAACATTGATGTTATAGCGACAATTAGTAAATAATATCCCAATCCACACACTCGTGAAATTTTCTGACACAAAAATTGGCGCAACTGTCAACGTCAAATTTGACAGAATCGAGCATAGACTATGCGATATTTTGCGATCACGATGCATAAAATGTACCACAGAACCGAAATAATCAAACTTGTTCATACTAAAGTAGTCTGTAAGTCTATGTACAAACGGTACAAAGTCAAGTGTGTTTTTGTAGGTGCGGTCGCATGAGACCGCTTGGGGTTTGAGGGGATGGGTGGTCTGCACTGTCCTTAATGGGTGGTAGGTTAATAAAGATTTGGACGATTTAAAGTACTTATTAATTGAATTTATTGAATAAATATATTTTGACTTTTTGACTTTTTTTTTACACAGTCCCACTCACAGATAAGATTTACATATCTGCGGTCCCACTGCTGGGCAATGGTGGTCCATCATTGTTTTCATCATCGTTACAATGGGTACTTATTGGCCTTACCTTTTAACTGCGACCGCGCACTGATCAGTGCTCAATGAAGAGAATTTCTATTGTCTATTGTGTCAAGTGGCGCCGCGTTCACCAATGGTTGGTGTGTTTTAACGACTGCCATCTTACGACAACAACCGGGACCAACGGCTTCACGTGCCTTCCGAAGCACGGAGGAGCTCGAAATGTTTTTTTTTTAATTGCATAGTTTCCCCTCCGATGATGATTGAATCAGAAATGAGGAGATTCGGAGAACTAAAGTAACCGACATAGCCCAAGAGTCGCCAAGCTCAAGTGACAATGGGCAGGGCACATCGCCCGTAGAACCGATGGCCGTTGGGGCAGAACGGTTCTCGAGTGGCGACCGCGCACCGGAAGACGCAGTGTGGGCAGGCCTCCAATAAGGTGGTCTGACGATCTGATGGGGGTCGCGGGCAGCCGCTGGATGCGAGCAGCACAAGACCGGTCGTGGTGGAGATCCTTGGGGGAGGCTTTTGTTCAGCAGTGGACGTCCTCTGGCTGATGATGATGATGATGATGATGAGGATGGTCTCCCATCCATTAATCCGTCGTTGCTGCAGTTGCTTATCTGGCAAGATTGCAAACCGAACGTCTTGGTCGCTGCGCCATAGAGCTCATTGGTAGTTTATAGTAGGTATAGGTACTTATTTGGTAGAATATAGTGTTTATAGCTTGTCACTACATCTTGTAATTAAGCTACGATAACCTTTTGTTTATGTTTTAAAAAACAGTTATTTATTTATTTTTATTTGTAAGTTTTTCTGTTTCTTGTGTCAAAGATACTGTAATGTAAAACGTTGTTCATTTTATTTTAAATTGAGCAATACTTTTTTTTTGGATATTCTTTTGTACGTGTTGTGTTGTCTTGTAATCGTATTAAATGTTGGCTGTGGATAGAGTGCCACAAGCGGCTTTCTAGTACGATCGGTTACGATGCCGTAATTACGGCATTCTAATACAAAGTGTAGGCAGTGAATAGAGTGCCACAAGCGGCAAATTAGTACGATCGGTTACGATGCCGTAATTTGACGGCATCCTAGTACGAAGCGTATAGAGTGCCACAAGCGGCATTGTATCTCAATGGGTTCGGGAACCGTAACATATTTTTTATTTGTCATAATGTTCAGACGACTTATTATTCAAAAGATATTTTTGAATGGAGTTAGATTTCTGTTGTCGAATAAAAAAAATAACCGCGATATTCAAGACAATCGCTACGCTGCGCTTCGCGATTGTCTTAAATTTCTAACCTATCACGTGACCTACAGGAGTAGGGCAGCTAGTATTTCTGTTGTCTAACAACAACTTTACGGCAGCTTAGGCGGCGTCACTATTATACCGCAAAACTTACGGTTCCCTAACCGATGGAGATACAGTGCCGCTTGTGGCACTCTATACACTTCCTTAAATGTTTTATTTATGTTGTAATGGAAAATGTCCTTCTATGATAGGGAGGGCATTTTCCAATTTGTATTGACGCTGTAAAAGAAAGGGAGAAAAGAAATGCCCTTGCTGAGTCTCTTGCCGGTTCTTCTCAGTACAAGGCTCCCGCCCCATATAAGTAATAAGGGGCAGGACTTACGAACCGATGGCACAGCGACATTCATAAGTGCTTAATTATTGTAGCCTAAATTGAATAAATGAATTTGACTTTTGACTTTGACTTTGAAACCCGGAAAATGACTTTACTCCACCTGATGTTAAGTGGAAATGGAATTCTGGCGCGAAGACAACTGATGCAAGAGACGTAGAATTAGTCACGCTCACGCCTAGTTTGAAGGACCCCATGTCGTAGGAAGAAGGGTATACGTGTGCTGGTAGACTATTCCATATTTATCAGTTTAATGTTATATAATGTCGCTTTATATTTATTGTGCACACTGTGCTAAATTTAGTAATTATGTAATTACATATCACACGTAGGTAAAATACCGCAACAAAAAAAATGCGAATATGCAGTTTAAAGAGAAACTCTAAAATTAAAAATACTTGTAATGTTATAACATAATTAAAAGGACTTACCTTCTCATTGACTTTCACAGGCGGTTTCAGTATGTAAGGTATTCCAGGTACAGGCCCAAATATGGAGGGCATCATGGCTGGCGCGAAAATCACTTTGACAGCTTGACTTTGACAGCCGCAGCTAGTGTCGGCACTTGTCACTTTGACCGCGCACTTGTCGACACTTTTGCAGCAGCAGTGGTGGCACACCTTTGCGGGTTGACTTTGGCAGCACGTCGACTCTTTCGATTGATTTTGACAGGTGCTTTTTGTCTTTGCGTCGGGACTTTCGATTGTTTGCGGAGATTTGCTCCTCATCGCAGCGTCACTTTCGTCGGGCACTTTGCGCGTAATGTCCTGACGTTTGTTGACATTGTGTTTCTCTGTGTAGTATTTTGGTTTTTTATATCCTTCGGGAGTTTGTAGTAAGGGTTGTCGCCGCTTCAAATCTTTTGGTGTTTCAAGTAAATAGGTTTTTGGTTTTCCGTTGACAACACTCTTGTCTGAGCTGACGAATGGATGGACTAGTAATGTTCTAGGGTTTTTGTGGTCCGATGGTGGTTTCTGTGAGGCCCTTGGCAGGGCCTCGGTGTTTTTACTTTTTGTATCCAATTTGACGGATTTAAATCAAACGATTTTCACTGTTTATTTTTTTTGTATTATTTTCTTTTAAGTTATTTGCCTTAGAGTTTTTTTATCTTACATCATTTAAAAATGTTGTTTAGTTAGTTTTTTTAACACTCAACACCGATGAACACTGTTGTTATTGAATAGGTAGTTAACGCAGTTTTCAATATTATTTAAAATATAAATATTGTATTTTCATGATTTTAAAGTTTAAAACAAACCGTTACTTTAACACCATGTCTGAATTTAGTTAAGTATTATCACTATCGTTTATTCGTTTATTCACAATGTTTATAATTAAAGTAAAAGTTTTTTTTTCAACGTTTCAGTTTTAGGATGTCTTTAAAATTGAAAATAAACAGTCACTCTTACACCATCTTTAATATTTATTATCCACTGTCCACTGATTTTTTTTAAATCAAAAGTCATTATCTTTTAACGTTTTATTAATTTGATAAATCAACAATTTTTAAGTGTATTTTTAATTTTTACAAAAAAAATCATTCGTCAGTTTTAAAATCTGCACCAAAAACTACGTAAACAGCGCACCGAGATCATTGACCTCCAACTTGTTATTCACCCACGTGGCTCTGTTTACAAACAAACCGCGGACAAACAAACAAATCGCACGAACTCGCGAAAAATCACGATACAAGAAAACAAACCCGCCACAGTAATGTCAAAGTCAGTTAAAGAGTATCGACCGTCAATTGACTTTAATACATTGACAAAATTAAATGTCAAAGTCTGATTTTTCCGCGGGAAAACGCGGCACGCGCGTCCCTCGCGGTTAACGGTGGAAAACTGGATGAACGAGTGGGAGGTAGGCGTGGCGTTTGGGCGTGGTGCAGTCCCGCCCCCCGCATCAAGGTTAGGTTTAAATTATTTATTACTGGCGTCTAGACTGGTCCGCCATCTTAGCTGGCCGGACGTTAAATAATGTCCGTATTGACGTCAGTCAGTATTGTTTTACTGTGTCACTGAATTCGTCCGAAGCTGCCCCTAGTTCTTCGATCACAAATGCGGAATCAACGCACTAAAAACTTCTGGATAAAAAGAGTACCAAATGTGATGTTTAGGTACTCATTTCGTAGACACCAAGTTTTTCCACAATTCCTTCACTGTTTATGCAGTTTTAGACTGTGGAACAAACTACCGGCCAGCATCCGTGAGAGGTACACGTCATTGGTAGAATCTTTCAAACACCACCTCAAAGAGCTCTCTATCTAACTTTATCGATAATAATCAGATAGGTAATTTATATTATATTTTAATATATATTATGTGTGTGTGTATCTATGTTTAGTTTTTATATATCGCAAGTATAGTCCCGCAGATTTCATTTTATCACCACAGCTAAAGTTGGCTGAAAGAGATCTCTTCTAGGGATAAGCTCACCTTTGTATATTGTCCTGTGTAACCTGATTATTTGTGTAATTTCTTTGTGCAATAAAGTGGCGTTTCCGATGGTGGTTCGCGGAACCTTGGGGTTCCGTGGAAGGGTCAAGAGGGTTCCGCATTCCGTCCGAAATCAACCACCCCACCGGCACAAGGTCGCTTTTCGTGTCGCGGACATCGACTGGGTACAAAATACATTTTCAAATCATACCAAACCATATACTTAATTAATTATTTTCAAGTCATACATTAAAAATTCTTGTTATCAAAATAGGGTTCCACATAGAAAAATATGATAAAATCGGGTTCCGTGGCAAAAAAAAAATTAGGAACCTCTGCAATAAATTATTAATATAGGTAGTCCAATGGATATGTGATAGCTGCCACTATTCCGATATAGTAAAGGATTGTGTAGGTACCTATCAAGTTTTTATAATAATATGTGATCAAAGACCTAGTTCTCTTTATAAATAATCTTTGGAGAAAAACTGAAATCAAAATTACGTGCTGATATTTACATATATACCTACATAATATATAATGACGACTATTATTCCCGAAGGGTTAGTCGGAGACTATGAGGACAGCATAAGCAGTTTTTTTTTTTATTATTCTACAACGGGTAAGCGCTTGGCCTTCATCTCACCTGATGGTAAGTGACGATAAGGCCGAAGGTGGAAGCGCGCTTCACCCGGAATCCTCAACCACTGAGGAACTGGCTATCTTATCTCAAACTGTACGGAACACAACAATGCTATAAACATCGTTGTTATGGCGACAGACTTAGATAAGATGGTAGTAACTAGCCAGGCGGACTTAACAGCCCTACCACCAAACAAACCGAACACACAAAGATGTGCCCCCCGCTGGGAATAGAACCCGGGACCTCTGGGTCTGAAACCGGTGGCTTAGCCAGTAGACCACAGAGGCGATTGAAAAACAGTCCTCTACCACAGTCCACTTTTCACCAAATAGCAACTCCACAGTGCTCAGCATGACAGGTAGTGAGCCCATCGCCACTCTGTGCTGTTGGATGTATGTGCAGTATTTAGTACGTTAGTCGCCTTTTACGACACCCAAGGGAAGAGATGGGTTTTAGTATTATTTTAGTAAGCCGCTATATACCATAAAAGGTGTCATAAAAGACGACTAACGGACTAAAAGCTGCACATACATCCATCTATGCTGTTATAGAGCGGCGGTGGGCTCACCACCTGTCACGCTGAGCACATGTGCAGTCGCTATTTGGTGAAAAGTGGACTATGGCAGAGGACTGCTTTTACGGTCCTCGCTGCTAGTCTCTGACTAACCCTTCGGGGATAATAGTTGTGATTATTATATGGTCACGTATATAATATACGCAGTAATTATATAATATATGGGTCCTTACATATGAAATTGGCGTTTGTAAGGGAGGTTAATAAGATCGATTTTTTTTAAATATAGGTACTTAATTATATTTATTTAATCAAAGTATGTAGGTACTATTGCTATCTATGCACTTTTGCCATCTCAAAGGTAGTTCATTGATCCCTTTACTAAAAAAAACCATTCGGCGGGAATCAATAAAATCTTTGAAAGCGCTTTGGACTGCCCCATCGGAGTTGAATTTTTTCCCTTGCAAGAAGTTATCTAAATAAATAAAAATGGTACCTAATCTGTTGGAGCAAGGTCCGGGGAGTACGGTGGATGTCTTAGACATTCCAATTTAAGCTCCTCTAATTTGGTAGCCGTCTGTTGTGCAGTGTGTGGTCTAGCGTTGTCCTGAAGCAACAGTGGCCTAGAGCGATTGATCAGCCTCGGTAGTTTAGCAGCTAGCTTTTCCATAATGGTTTGCAGTTGCTGACAATAGACATCTGCCGTAATCGTCTGGCCAGATTTAAGAAAGCTGTAGTGAACGACACCGGCACTAGTCCACCAAATGCTCACAAGTAATTTTTTTGAGTCAATTTTCGCTTGGGGCAGGATTTGGCTGGTTCGCCAGGGTTCAGCCATTGCGATGAGCGTTTCCGGTTATGGTACAAGATCCACTTTTCATCACAGGTTGATTCGTCGGTCGACATCAATGATTCGATTTAAAATCCCTTCATTATTGTGCCATAATACCGTGTCATGTGGGGTATCGTATGAAAGGGCTTCATTGACACAAGCTTATACAGATTTCTAATTATTTTTATGATTTTTCGATTTTTGACAAAGCATGTAGTAACATTTTAAACTTTCATGGTCACTACAATTATTTTTATGAAAAGGACTCAAAACAAACAACTCAGACATGGTAAAAATTTTTTTTCATAAAAATAAAAGCATGTAGTGTAAAATTTGCATATTGCATATTTTACACTGCACTATAGATTTTAACGTCGTCAAAACACTTTTACTAACCGCTGCCCCATTTTTCGTTTAAACGATCGTGTCCCAAGCAGTCCCAACAAGATGTCCCCCGTTCTCATTATGATTCAGAACGGATCTTTTGTTGTAGAAAAATCAACATCTTTAACGAGATTCAATTGTCTCCGGTGTGTTTTTAAAACGGCGCGTTCGGAGGAGGGGAAAGTGATTTCCCGGCGTGCAAACGGATATGGTCTGGTGATTTTTTTTGTTAACGAAAAAACTTATGTTCGCTGCAAATGAGATGAGTAGCTACCTACAGTTAGTACCAGTAAGTACACACGCTTGCACGTCAACTCATCCAATTGTTTACTCAATGGTTATAGTTGTTAATTAACCGTGGAAACTGTTTTGGCTTATGTGTTACCAACTATTTTTTATCTTTAAGAATTATTATTACGCTGTTTGTTTCCCTTAATTCAATAAAAAAACTATTTAATTTCTCTAAATCTCTAATTGATATTGATACTTAACCGTGTGGCATAGCGGTGAAAGAATACTACCACCCCTCTCTTCCCTTGGGAGGCGTAAAAGGCGACTAACGGACTAAAGGTTGCACATACATCTAACAGCATAGAGCGGCGATGGGCTCACCACCTGTCACGCTGAGCACGTGCAGTCGCTATTTGTTAAAAAGTGGACTATGTAAGAGGACTGCATTTGCTGTCCTCATTGCCTAGTCTCTGACTAACCCTCTGGGGATAAAAGTCGTGACTATGTGTATGTATCTATGTATGTTAAAGAAGTGGTGTAAACGCTTGTTCAATATAACAATGCTATACCACAGAAGTACTTAGCTCGCTTTACTGTCAAATACTTAAAATGTCAAGTTTCATAATTAGTTGACTTTAATTATTAATAAACCTAAAGAACTGGAAATTCTGAACGGTATATTTTTTCCCTTCAGAATTTTCAGTCCCTTTTATAATAATTAAAGTCAACTAAAAGAAACTTGACTTTTTGCGTTGAAATCATTTATTCTTCACCATCATCAGCCTACAATCGTCCTAATCGTGCTGGGCACATGGCTTCCCACATGGACAACAGCATTTATTTATTTATTTATTTATTATTTAATTAATTAACACATTATATTACCAATTACATTAATTATTCTATATGAATTACAAAGAATAATAAATACTATTAAAATTAAAACATTAAATTAAAATTAGACGTTACATTATTATCATTATTACGAAATGATCAATTAAATAGGGAGATAGCAAATAGGGAGATTGGGCTATAACATCCCCACACACTGGGCCAATGTAATGAGGGTTGTTGGTTTTCAATTCACGTCTTCAACATCCGATCCTAATATTTTTACAAGAGTAAGTAGGTAATTTAATAATTACTTAATAGGTACAATATCTATTAAATTAGGTAAGCTATGTTATAAATAGTGTCTGTAAGAATAAATTTTAACGCAAATTTTGTTGTGAACACAAAAAAGATTTCATGGAAATTTTTTCAACTTTTTCTAATTTGTAATTTTGCTCGCAACAAAATTTGCGTTAATATTAATCACCATCATCAGAATATAAACGTCCCACTGCTGGGCACAGGCCTCCCACGTGAACAATAGCACGTGGGGATATTGGGAGAGGAGCTCGATGGCGCAGCGGCTAGCGCGTTCGGCTTGCGATCGTGCCCGATAAGTAACTTTCGCAATGCCGGGTCGCCTGATGGGAGACCAATTAAAAACATCTCGAGCTCCTCCATGCTTCGGAAGGCACGTTAAGCCGTTGGTCCCGGTTGTTGTCGTAAGATGGCAGTCGTTAAAACCCACCAACCCCCATTGGGCCAGCGTGGTGGATTATGGCCCAATTAATCAATTACATAAAAATATTTATCACCGTTATTTAAGTGTAGTGTAGTTGTAGTTAAACACATCGACTGAGAATCCCTCGCTCGGTTCAATTCCAATAGGTAGCGATTATTGTTAATTAAGTTTTGAACTTGGGCATGGCGGGTGTAGTAGTGTTAGGAACGTGGCACTGGTACAGCATTAAATATATCGATAGAAAACATCGCACTCTTACTTAAATACAAACCTAACTTAACATTTTCTTTTTTTAATTTAAATTGTAAGCACTGCTCTTTAAAGTCAATATTGTAGTAAATCAAAATGGTGAGTTTAGTCTATATTTTACTAAGAATAAGCGATCACAATGTTAATGTTAGCGTTAACTTTTATGTGAATAATATCTTGAAATTAAAGTAAAAAAGTTGTTTTGTTTTGTAAAAATAAAGTAACTGCCTGTTTATTTGTGGTGATGTTTTTGATGATTTTTTTAGGTGATGCCTTTATAGCTTTACCATGCCAGCCATCGCTACTATTAATGGGTATTGGCTTAATCACCGCGCGTGCCAAGTACAGGTAGGTGATCAAAAACCCGGGCTTTACGTCGAAAGATCCAAAAACACACTTTACCCGACCCGGGAATTGAACCCGGGATCTCCGAATAACGAGCCGAGCGCTTGACCAGTTAGATAGTCTTGGCTTTGGCCATCAAGGCGTTGTTTTAACTAGGTACTTATATAAGGTGACTGCTAGAAACCGCAAGATACTTTAAGAGCTGGTCAGATCTAGTGTTTTAAACACGACAAAAAAGAAATTCGTGCTTTTTAATTTTTTTATTAAATAATTCATTTTGTGAATTTTAATTGGATAGTCTATGAGTATCTAATTTATTTTAAAGCGATAACATAAGAAAAATAAAATTAAAAACAATTAAAAATAACGATTATTTACAATGCGCGGGCAGCGGCCGGCCGTTGACCCACCCATCTGTCGACCCGTTCGCGTCAGCTGGGCGATAAGTACCTACGTTAGTCTGCAATGAGACCTCATTTTTGTCATGTTTAAAACACTTGGGCTGATCAGCCCTTGAAGTTTCTTGCGGTTTCTTGAAGTCACTGTTTAAGTATGTACCTACCTGTATTTTTAAGATAAGGATCAATACGTGTGCTAACAGAAGACCTTGGAGCACAGCTTCCCAAACGTAGCATAACGTTTACATACAATTATAATCACGACTATTATCCCCGAAGGGTAAGTCAGAGACTAGGCAGTGAGGACCGTAAAAGCAGTCCTCAGTTGCCATAGTCCACTTTTCACCAAATAGCGTGACAGGTGGTGAGCCCATCGCTGCTCTATGCTGTTGGATGTATGTGCAGTCTTTAGTCCGTTTAGGCCTTTTACGACACCCAAGGGAAGAGAGGTGGTAGTATTATTCTTTCACCGCTACACGACACGGTTACACTAAGTTTTATACAGAAAATAACATTTACACTAAGTTTTATGCAGAAAATAAATGTATTCTTATCGATTATCGACAAATCTAAATATCTACATCACTAAACTTAAATCCGCAGTGGTAGTCCGCGTCAATTGCGCCCAGGTAAGTAAAGCAGTCATTAACCAAAGTAGCCCCCAAGTGTGGACCCTTCTGAGCCCTTGTAAGTAGTATTAAGTGCCAGGTAGGCACTTTAACTCAAACATAGGGGCGCATGCAAAAAGAGGTTAACGGTTAACGTAACGAAGGAGGTATTAGTGTAATAGGTCGTTGGACTTGTCCGGTGCGATTTGGTACTGTGAAACCTTATATCTTTGCCCCTGGTAGATAACTTTGCCAAAATGCCGAAAAATTATAAAAGTAATTAGTTAAGTTGTCTTATTTTTTGAAATAGAAACAGTATGCAATTTTTTGCGGAAAACCAATTAGTTACTTATATTTAAGAAACCACTAACGTGGTGGCACCAGTGTTGGACAATGTACCAGTATTGGACACTTTTGTCTCTATAAGCAAAAAATAAGAACATACGTAGTATTTCACGGTTGGCAACACTCAAACCATAGACAATGTACGTCTATCTATCACATCCACAAATGTCAAGTGTTTCGGCCATTTTCTTTCAACATGGCGAAGTGAACAAAATTGTGTGTACCGTTTTTTATCATTTTGTGAGATTTTCTTAACCAAATTGCTAAGAAGGTGAGTAAATATTTGTGTCAATAGAACTTTGTTTCTGATAATAACTTAAATTTATATCGAGCATAGCCCAAAGTCATAAAGTTTTACACTCGATTGCAAAGGAATTAACGCAACAAAATATTGTTTGCGAAATTGAGAGGGGGTGTCCATTATTGGATCAGCTTAAGTTCCAAAATCCAGTCATAGACACGTGTCGATTCTTAACTTTTTAGGTACATTTGGTTTTTTCTAGCCCAATCATATCTTTAAAGCTTTACATTAACATACATATTTAAAAACTTTAAAAAAATGACTCCTTCCAGTCATGGACATGTCCATTAATGGGGTGTTCATAACTGGATCTCTTTATTTGTTTAGATGCCGCCTAAGAAAAATATGCACTAGAGCAGTTGGCACAAGCTGTTACGGCAGTGCTATCTCAAGACGTATCTACAAAATCAGCAGCAAAGAGCTTCGCCATCGAGCTGTTGCCGAGTGAAGACGAATTACTCGTGAAGTGGGTTATTGCAATGGGTGAAAGAAAATTCCGCTCAGCTCTTAGACAGCGTGCAACGAATAATTATTAAGCAAAATAGGCCAACTTTCACAGGAAATAGGCCAGAACAAAAGTAGAACCTACTCATCATTTTTAAAAAGACAGCCTATACTTGTGGGGCTTACGGCTAAAAACGTCAGTGCGCGTGTTGCTGTTACCGAAGAGCAAATTAGTAATGGGTTTTAAGAAGTAGAAAACTACTTAGAAGAAAAGCATCTTTCTGGAATACTCCAAGATCCTAACAAAATTTTAACACTGACGAAAGAGCGTTCTGTTTGGCGCCAAAACCTAGACGCGTACTTAGAAAACAAGGTGCAAATAATGTCTATATGGCAAAAGGAGACCATAAAGAGAACATAACCGTTCTAGTGACTGCAAATACCGCAGGCAAACTAGCAGTCTCGCACCACCAATGATTGTCTACGATTACGATCGCATTCCCGCTAACGGAGCCCAAAAGGTACCGGAAACATGGGCATCCCCTCTCCTTATTCACTAAGTTTTATTTGTACTGGCACCTCGAGACCAACCAGTGCCAGACGTCCCTGTGCCAGTAAAACACTCGCGCAGGAGACCATCTGCGTTAAGTCTTGACGACAAATCAGTGCCCGCCGAAGCGCGCTCTTCATTCGGTACTCATAAGACTAGTGTCTCGGGAGAGTTTCCAAGTGAACACGTGTAGTTCATTGCCTATTGTCCAGATAGGTAACCGGAGCTGTCAAGCTCGCTCACTTCTCGTTGCACGAAGGGCACAACTCGCAGTTGCCACTGCTCGGGTCGTCGGCTCTAAAGTCAACTCCCAAGTGTCCACCTTGGTCGCGGAGTAGTAAGCACACTCACTTCTCGGAACCCATCGGGGCGCCTAGCCTGTTCCCACGTCCTACGCGGCTGGCTGGACCGAAGGCTACGGCATCTAGGGGGCCGCCTCTACTAGTTCTCCAGACTAGTACCGGAGATGTCAACACCAATGTCCAATGAGAACCACCGAAAAAAGCGGCCAACTATAAGGGAAACTCACGTTCCCCGCAGGGCTTTTTGCTGCTGGCCCCACAGAGACCGCTACTAGGCCCCGCTCGCTGTGCGCGAGGTTGGAAGTCCTGGCACACAATACCAGGACAAACGAACATTGTCAAACTCTACAGCTAACCACAAGCCACAACGAGTCCAACCTACATTCGGATCCCGCCGGAGGCGCCGGTCAAGGCACAACCAGCGGGGGGCATGAACCGAAACCCCGTAGTAGGTACCCCTGAAAAACACAGCCGGACCCGTAGTTCCAGTTGCGATACCCTATCTAATAGGGGTCAATAGATAGGGACACAGAAACATGGGCAATATTCAAGTCTGCTACTGGCTGGATGTGTCACTACACAAAGTTTTTTTCCGGTAGGCGATGGTCCAATGGAGGGTGGAAAATAACGGGATGAAATTGAAAAAGAAGACATGCTCCTGTTTTCAAAGATGCTCTAGACAAAATAACAGAAGATGAACCTTTACATTATATAGGCACATAACAAACAAAAGGCGATTATACCAGTCGCCTCCACTGCATCTGACCAAAGTGCTGGCACATCAACCTCTCGACCCGAATCAAGAAGGTTCATAAACCGCTTCCAACACTCGACCTGAGCCCACAGCGTCCCCAGCTGCTTTAAACGACGCAGGCTTGTCCAGCGGTTGACCTGAGCCTATGGCATCCCCAGCTGCTTCAAACGACGCAGGCCTGTCCAGCGCTCGACCTGAGCCTATAGCATCCACTC
The DNA here is from genome assembly GCA_963921215.1 of Scoparia ambigualis. Classification (NCBI taxonomy): domain Eukaryota; kingdom Metazoa; phylum Arthropoda; class Insecta; order Lepidoptera; family Crambidae; genus Scoparia; species Scoparia ambigualis. Next base: position 14,658,702 of record OY992525.1, on the reverse strand, counting down.
AATATAAATGTCCATCATTGGGATGTCCAATACTGGATGCTGGATGTTCATCACTGGGTGTCCATTACTGAATTTTGACTGTTCATTATTGGAATTTCGATGTCTTTTCAGTTGATCGATTTTATTATTATTTTTCTCAATATCCATTATACTTTTATTAGTTGTTAATAAATAATAATAATTGCTTATTATCTGACTACAACATTCTAAATTCGCAACCCTGAGACTCAATTAATAAAAAAGTTATAGACTTACATGTTTGACTCGGCGCTTAAAGTGTCTGTAATTGGTGCCATCACGTTACTCACTTGTTTTGTTGCTAGCTTCATTCAGTTGTTCTACAGAAGTGTGTGATGTGAAGTTACCTGTGTCGAAGGTGGGCCAAAATAAAGTCTGTTCACTATATAGCTTGATACGTATGACAGGTGTCAAATTGTCATGATTATGGTTGAGTGAGACATTACAGACGTAATTGAATTGAATTATATGATAATTGAAGTTATAAATTGAATATCATTATCTGTCGTTAATCGTTTTTTGCTTCAAATGATAATTTTGGATAATATGTAGATCACTTAGTTTTTAGAAATAAGTACTTACTTACATAATAATAATATGTAAATAAAATTCGTGAATAGATTTTGGATGCTATGTAGATCACTTAATTTTTAGAAATACATGATAATAATATGTAAATAAAATTTGTGAATAGATTTTGAATGTTTTAATAATTAACAAATTCTTAATACTGTATTGGTGTACAACCTAAATCATACTGTAATTACTAGAGTCACTCGAACAGTCCTGTAAATTAATTATGAATTCTTGGTCACAAAAGTTGTCAAATTTGACTTCACGCTCACAATCACCTTCAATTAATTCTTTAATTTTATAAACCACTTTTTTCCATTGTTCAGGGGTAACATGTTCACACATTAGCATTTTATTTGCTGTAAAAGGCGGCTGGGTGTTATGTCGAGCCGCGTGGCCAGAAAAATATAATGTTATTTTTATTAGCTATACCTACATGTACCTACTTACATCATTCATTACCTGCAGCTGTTGAACACACAAAGAAAATTCTATGAAGTTACAAATAATAATAATAAATTTCACACCTGTCACACCAATCATTTAGCACCAATCTAAGCATAGCTCGAATTATGGTGACTGAATAACAGATAAACATACTTAAATAAATAATAATAAACATCCATGATTCGGTCACAAATGCTCGCGCTCACCACGCAAACATTTGGCCCTACCGGGATTCGAACCCACGGGGGGTTCCGTAGTCAGGGTCCCTGACCGCTCGACCACCCAGCCGTCCGAGCGTTTAGTTTTAAAGAAAATGGAAGAAATTTAGTACGAGTACAAACCTTTGACTTGAGCCCAAATCAGTTCTATAGGGTTATAGTGTCAATAATATGGAGGTAAACGGATTACTATGGTCCATTTCCTTGGCGATTTCGTCTAAAATATATGTAGGAGTGCGAGGCTTATTTATGCTTACTAATCTGAGTAGCTCTTTCTTTAGCATCGTCTCGTTGGCCTCTACTCCTTTGCTTTGCAAACATTCTATGATATCGCTTTTACGGTTTGACGCCGTTGGTGCTTTGTTATTTTTGCACTGAATTATAAGACGCATTGTCCATAACAATTGTATGTGGCTCCTTTAAATTAATAAGTAAAACTAAAAGCCATCTCTTAAATGTCTCACTATTCATTTCCTAATGGTACTCATTAGTCTTGACGGACTTAAATGCCAGTAGGCAATTGGGCACGAAACCAGATGACGTTCCAGCATGTGTCCTAATGATTAACCTTTGCCCTTTATCACAATCGGGAGGGAACTTACTTAATTTTTCGTAAAAAGTCTATTCGAGCCAGAGCAATGTGCTTCTCTCCATCAGAATTTTTCTTTTGTCACTTTGTTGTATCTAAACCCTATTTTCTTCAGTACTTTAGACAAAGATGTAATACCAAAGTGAAATAAATTAGTTAGCGTCTCTAAGGGACACGGATAATTTCCGTAGTGTTGGAAATTCACCTTGCGAATAGTAAGAATAAATATGGTTACTATTTATATATTACGATTTTAATACTGCAGTATCAAAATCGTCTATTTTTGTAACAGGACACGATCTCTTCCTTTTTTTGTTAGGTGTCAAAACTTGATTTTCTTCCGTGGTTGCCGTACTCGTAGATGCATCACCATATTTTTCTTTCAAGATGCGAAACACTGTAGCACGCCCTATACCAAGAGCATCCGCAACGCGATCAACCACTTACTGTAAGGGTAGTTAGAGGACCGTTGCTTAGGCTCTCACGCTCGAAATAATTTCGCAAGCGTACTACAAACTCACAACTTTCGCTGTCCAAAACAGTCTCTTTTAACCTTTTAAGCATTGTATCAGTAAAAACAACCAACTTAAGGAACAGTTACAACAGAACAAAATTTAACTTAACTAGTGTCTCATAGATTTTTCTGATAACAGAGAAATACATCTCACAGGTAAATGATACTCTGGTAATCATAAATAACTAATTAAGCTACAGTTTAGTGTTGTGTTAAAAAATTTATTCTTGTTTATTTTTGAATTATCGCTGTGGGAAATGTTTTAGGACCCAGTGTAGCACTGTTTTTAAAACATTGCCCAGGTTTGTCAGGGTTTAAACGTTTACAGTGTAGATAGCCCTTTTCTAAAATATACCTACCGAAAGAATCAAGAATCAATATGACCATGTCTTCAGTTTAGGCTACATAACATATGAATGTCGCTATATGCCATCGGTACGTAAGTCTAAAGGGCAGGAGACCTTGTACTGAAAAGAACCGGCAACTAACTCTGCAAGGGCATAATATACCTGTACTGAACTACCTATCCCGTGCTCCAATAGTTTTCCCACAGCTGGTTAAGTTTCGTTGTCCACAGATAACGGGCACACTTCAAAAGCGCCGCAGGTCGAGTGCAGCACAAAGGGAGGTTTGATGCCGATCCAAGATTTATAGGGGTAGCTGGGGATACCATGAGAACGGGGTTTGGGTGGACAATCCTACATACAGTCGAGGAAGTTCCCGGCCGCCAGAGGGCCTAACCGCATTCTCCGAAACAAAAGGAGAACCGGCACTTTCCATAGAAAAAATGCTTAATTTATTTATTTATTTAATAAGGCATCACAACAGACATCAATCGAAAAGGCATTTAGAACATCAATTAAAACATTTTTGTGCTAGATTGATACCCTTAAATGTGTATGCACAGACTGGCTACAGTTACATTGCTCATGCACACTACGTAAAATCATTATATACACTAAAATCACATTATTTTAAAATTAAATTTACAGAGTAATTATTGAATTACTTTAATTTGTATTATTAAATTAATTTGTATACTTACAATAGAATTTGGTCATAAAGGAAAGCTAAACCAAGTTTTGTCTTATTTTTATCGAATCGCGGATAAGAGTTATTTAGTTAATTATTAATATTTTTTAATATGGAAACACTAAGTCTTCAAAAAACAGACATGATAATCTAAAAATATCTAACAAACCATATTTCTTTTGCTTCTAAAAAGGGAAATGTCAACAATGCCGTCACGTCATGTTTGATTTGACAGCTAGCGGCTGTCATTTGTCAACAACTGTAAATTGTTGACAGATATTGCCAGTTAAATAATAAATAACAGATTAAAAATTAAAAAAGTATACAACTTAAGCATAAAACGCCGGGTCTCCTTTCGGCCAATTTTCGTTTGCTATCTATAGTGCTTTCCATTATTCATGAAATTTCAAATGATTTTCTAAAAGTTAATAATTTAAATACCAATCCTATTTTGTATGAACGAAATTTAGAGAATGCGAGTAGGCCCTCCGTTTTAAAACCAAGCCATACTGACTTGGTACCGAAACGGCCCGCGACAGTACTAATAATCTAAACTTATCTATCTATCAACAGTTCCAATTTACTTACTTTTGGGGCAAATCTGATACCACTAGCAACATTACTTGTACTTGTGTGCGTGTCGCAGAGATAGTAACGCGCGTAACTTACACCTACATCCATTTTTTTCTTACCTCACGCTATGACAGTTTTCTAATACGAGACTATTATATTATACATACACTCACGAATTTTATCCCCTTTTAGTTAGTAAAATACTAGGCAATGAGGACCGCAAAAGCAGTCCTCTGCCATATAGTCCACGATTCACCGAATAATAACTGGACTTGTGCTCAACGTGAAAAGTGGTGATACCATCGCCGCTTCATGCTCTTGGATGTATTTGCAATCTATAGACCGTTAGTCGCCTTTTGCGACACACACTAAAAAGAGATGGGTTAGTAGTATTCTATTAAGCCACTTATAGCTCAGGACAATCATAAATAAATAAAACGCTAGTTATTAGCTAATGAGGAGCTCGACAGTCGTTCAGTTTGCGATGCGTGGCCAAAATATAAACATCTAGAGCTCCTCCGTGCTTTAGAAGGCACGTGAAGCCGTTGGTCCCAGTTGTTGTCGTAAGATGGTAGTCGTTAAAACCCAACCAATCTGCATTGGGCCAGCGCGACGGGGCTCAAGTGGGAAGTCCTGTGCCCAGCAGTGGGACGTTTATAGGCTGATGGTAATGAATTAAGCACATAACTCCAATTCAAACTAGATTCATAGTTACGGAAAGGAAAATTTAAAATGTTTCCAGCAATATTTTTAAGTTCAAGAAAAAGTGTTTAAATTAAACCCCTTTTTACTATGATAATTTTATATGATAATATGAACTCATATAAATGTTTTTTTACTCTTAGAATCCTAACACCTTCTGATGCTTCTGCATCTATTAGAGGAAGTCATCACCTAATATTGTTACATTAAATCTTGAAAAATAATAATCAAACGTTTATTTATTATTATTTAACACCGTGGAAAAATGTCCCGTCCTACAAAAGGTACGTATTAATAAGACCGATAGCTCGGTTATGGACAGATTCTGTTTGGTACAGATTAGGTTTACATCAGATTCTGTCTAGGACCGATTCGCTTTAAGACAGGAATACAATTGAGTACAAAATTCAAAATAATTTTATTAGTTCGAGTACAAACTTCAATCAGTAGATAGACAATTATAATCATTCACTCTACACAAAAGTTTCAAACACTCCATGACAAAATGATGTCATTGTTCAGTGTACAGTCTATATTTTTTTATATTTTTAAATCCTTTTCAAGTAACATATTGCTACGCTGTTTGCCTTGATGTTTCTAAACGTATCAGTTTTCTATCTTGGTACTTTGCTTCATTTTTTTAATAATTGAATGAAGTGTCAAATTGGTGGTACGTAAGAGGAAACCTTTTTCTTAGACGGCCATGCCAGCCTTCAACTGGATTATTGGTTCTGAAACTGTGGTTATAATAGCTGAATATTTCCCGCGTTATCAATGTCAACCATTGTTTTGTGAAATAATCGTCAACTTGGCTACAACTATAACCAAAGTCCTATGAATACACGTAGGTAACTATTATCAAGCAAGCAAGTCATTTATTAAGCATAAGTACTAGGGCAGTAATCTTGTTAATTTATAGTTCCCAACCTTTGATTATATACATGTCTAGATAGAGCCTGGCCGTAAAAAAAACGTAGAAAAATTTATAGGCCAAAATTGGTCTATCGCGCAATCCTGGCGGTCAGTGTCATTGTGCCGTCAAGCAGTGTTTACCTCTCGCGTTTCGGTGAAATTGTTCGCAAAATGACCGTTTGCTCAGTGAAATTCTGGCGAAACTACAAAAGAATTTTTTTTTCGACAAGGAAAGTCACGTTTCATCCGTAAGTATCTATAAATTTTAATGAAATTTTAAAGTTTAACAATAATAACGGCCATGTTGTTTTTGTTCCGTGCGGCCATGTAATGCGTAGTGTTGCTGGTATCAAAATGAAGAATTCCCATTATTGGTGGCAGAATATAAAAGGAGGTTCAAATATAATAAGTATGATAAAAAATACTCAGACTGAGTATTTTTTGTTGTTTGTAAGTTAGTATTTATACATGGTCTTGTTGTAAATAAAGTAAATAGGTACATTAAATATAATTATTATTGGAACACTTTCAAAGTTTTTTTTTTTAAACTGTAGTCTGATTTATAAGAGAGTGAATAAATGTCACGGTTCCTATTCGATGCCGAATGTTTGTAAACATATTACTGTCATTTGTGCAAATGTCTAGTCACTAGGATTTTTACTGTTTTTTGAAAGAAAGACACAATAGTTAACTGTTTTCTTGTGAATGTCTCTCAAGAAAAAGTAAAATCCTACTGCAACTAGGTATAACAGTAATCTGTTTACAAACATTCGTCATCGAATTTGGCTGGATTATAGGTTCCATTCTAAAACAAGTAAAAATATAATACCTACTGTAATATTTTACAATACTATTATTATAAATTGTTATTGTGGTATGGTATCGTATCGATATTCGAAACGAATAAAAAAAATATTTGCTTGAAATGGAATGTAGGTACGTAAGTATTTATGTAAGTAGTGTGTGTGTAGGGGATGGTAGTATGTATGCTTCAGAGCTCGATGGCGCATCGGCTAGCACGTTCGGCTTGCGATCTTGCCCGCTAAGCAACTTTCGCAATGCCGGGTCACTGGATGGGTGACCAAATTTAAAACATCTCGAGCTTCTCCGTGCTTCGAAAGGCACGATAAGCCGTTGGTCCCGTTTGTTGTCGTAAGATGACAGTTGTTAAAACCCACCAACACGCATTGGGCCAGCGTGGTGGGTTATGGCCCAATATTCCCACGTGGGAAGCCTGCGCCCAGCATTGAGACGTTTATAGGCTGATGATGATGATGATGACGATGTTTGAGAAAGTGCGGGTGTATGTTTGTGCCCCTAAAAGGTCAATATTTCTCGTCTCATGTAGTTAAACTATTGGGCACGGATATTGATGAGCAGTCATCACATTATGTAACCTTTACAACTGTTCGACCACATAGCAAACATTTTAATTTTCTGATTTCCAACTGATCCGGTAGAAAGAAGTCGTTGTCGAAATATTTAACTACAAGGTTTCAACATAATAAGAAATTAGAGACCATGAAAAATGATGTAACATCCAAACGTATTAGAAAAAAGTAAAATATAAAGTAAGAAAATGTAATGGTTATTAAGAAAATAGGTAATAAATGTAAGGAAAATAATGTAAAGCATAAAGGAAACAATTTATTACATAATAAGAAACATGTAATTGTAAAATTGTATAGCAAAAAAAAAGAAAAAGAAATGAAAAGAAAAGAATTTCAAGTAAAATTGATAAAAAAGAAAGAAAGATAAGACATAAATAAAGTAAGTAGAGCTCATAAAGCTCCAGTTATTTTAATTAATCACTTTGAAAGAAAAGAAAAAAGACACAAAAGAACAAAAAACCCTGCCAAAATAGCGGGAAGCAGTAGATTAAAAAAAAATACAAACGAAAGTTATTTAACAGGTTCACTGTCCCACGGACCACATATGATCCATAACAATTGATTAACCTATTGTTTTATTTTTGGACAGTGAACCTGTTAAGAAACAAAATACTTTGTTCACAATGTAACTATAAATATTTTTTATTTGAATATTTTGTGACAATTTTTTTTTTATATAGATGTGATTATCTCTCTTTAGTATTTATACGCATATGGTTTACGTATAACGTTAATTAGATATTTTAATAGATTATTTCATTAAAATACCATAAATATTCAGTTTTGTACATGTTTTCAAGCAAGAAATAGCTCAATCGTTGTTTTCAAGTACCAGGTGTGAAATTTCACGTCGCCATTTTGAATATTTGGCAACTAACGGCATCGCGAAGAAAAGTCTGGCAGCAGAAGGGTTAAATGTAAATCATCCTGCCTATTGCTTCTATTTCGTCCCTATTACAAACATATCACATGCACGCAGGCTTCCATTAGCGCATTATTTTATTGTACTCGCCCTCGCCTTCAATCATCCATTTTTTCTAAACACACCAGCTTTTTTTATGCGTTATACCTACATATACGATAGACATACCTAATTTAAAAAGTTATGTTATGTTATGAATCATTTTAAAATTATATTGTGCATAAATATTTTTTCCCCACTTTATCGGAAATTAGGCAATCGCTGGCAACCATTCGCGCTAGTGTCAGATACGCGGCTGTCACGCACACTTCAAATTCAATACAAAAACCGGGCGGATTTTGAGAAGCGTTTGTACCGCGATGCTCCGTCTAGACATGTATATAGTCAAAGTTAATTACCTACGATGTATAAGACGTTGGTTAAAAACGTTTTTTTTCTTCTAACGTCTTCTCTCTTTCTCTCTAGAAAATTCGTCTTAAAGCGAATCTGTTTAAAGCAGAATCTGACGTAAACCTAATCTGTCCTCAACCGAATAAGACTTCATGGTCACCCTACTCGGTACAAAGGGCGCCGCCAAATCTGTTTTTGAGTTGTGACTGCGGGCCCTTTCATGTTTTAAACTAGCTAACCGTGGGTTTGATCGTCTGATTTGTGGTTATAGTAAACTTGAATGGAGGATTCCGTTTTAGTTTCGTTATGGTTTTGATCACGGATTGTCGGTGTTTTTATTAATAATTATTATTATGCTTAGTTTTGTTTAGTATACTTATACGTGACCGCGCCGTGTGCTATCATAGCGGCTCAAATGATGAGAATTATGTAAAATACAGTACACACTCGTGGCAGGAGTAGTGTAAATAGGGCATAAGACCTACACGATAAGAAAAAGGCATTTTGGGACATTGACCTCTTGGGAAGTTTACAACATTGGAAATACAAAATTTGACAAACGGAGGTTTTAACATGTGTGTATAATGGGAAAAGGCCCACTTAGGCTAATATTCCGCCCTGTACCCCTGGATCTGCCACTAGGGACACAAAACGGAAAAAATCTTCCGTCTTTGTGCCACCGTGCCTGGGCTGTAGCCACTGGGGTCACAATACGGAAGATTTTTTCCGTTTTGTGCACCTGTACTAGGAAACTGATAGTTACAAATTAATGAAACATACGAACAACATGCATTTTAACCATTACCCTACGTTTAAAATAATAGCCATTTATGACGAAGGGGATTGAAAAAAATGAAACAAAGAAATCTATATACGAAATTAAAGGACAGGACCGTTATAGATACTCAAATGCAACTAATTCATGGACAAATAACGGTTCCGTAGATTGGGGTTACTTTGACTGGAGGGGTTACATTGATCAGAACTTCTGTCTGCCAATAAAATTTTATTTTTGTGAAAACTAAACGCAATGGCAAATTTCTTTTTTAAGCATTTAGGGCAGGAGCCCCGGTTTTGGCCACTTTAAGGGAATTTCTATGTTAATTAAAATTCTACTAATACAAGAATGTGTAATATGGCGGTTTGAAATAACCAAAATTAAGGGTATACATTTACCTTTTAAAGTTTCTATGCGATGTTTGATTCGAGTCAATATTTTTTTTTTATATGGTTTTAAATATAAAAAGTGTGATTTCACTATTTCTGGCCACTTTTCCCCCAGTTGTGGCCATACCATTGCACCAGTTGTGGCCATTGAATTAGTAAGGAGATATTTCGGTTTTCTTTTAATAAAATAAAACAAATAATTATATAAGTCAATATTTATTGTTAGGTAGGTAACAGTTCCAATATTTTGCTATTCCACGTACATAGAAAATTTCGCTTTGAACACGGGCACTTGGAATTGGAAGGTTTCGGCTAGCAGTAGCTACTTTCTTACCACCTTGTAAAGCTCATAAGAGGGTTTACGCATTTCAGATTTCCATACAAACTTCCAAGTCGAAATTTTAAAAAAAATACAGGGATTTAAATAGTTTGCTGAAAACATTTTTTAAAAACGTTTTTGTAACTGAGTTATTGCGATTTAAAACTTTTTAAAAATGTGTTCAGCTAACTATTCAGATCCCTGTATTTTACTCTAGCATGCAAAGTTTCATTAAAAATGGCTTATTGGTTTTTAAAAATTTCGACTTGGAAGTTTGTATGGGAAACCGAAATGCGTAAACCCCCCTAAACCCAACGCAATCTTGGAAGGCGAATAAGCAAAAAGCTTCCTCTTCAAATTATCAATTTTGCATTTTTTTTATTCTTTTTTGGAGCCATTTCACCCAACCTAAGTACCTACAAAAGAAATAAAAAGTTGTAATGCCAAACCAGTTAGTAATTGTGAAGCAGTAAACATAAAATAAAAACAAAGTGGCCAAAACTGATGTTGTATTGGAGTCAGTTGTGGCCACAAGCATGGTCACAACCCAAGCAAAGTACAAATTAGTGTATTAGTTGTAGCCACCCCCTCTTCCCAACACGGTATTTAAACGAGTAACAAAATAACCTCAAAACCATGTTGCTAGACATTCTGATAATAGGCTTCAATAAAATCCAAAACAAAAATTAAAAAGCTTTCTGAGAAATTTATTGATTACTTACCTAATGTCTCTTAAGGTTTTCCTTAAGAAAGTACCAGAAAATGATGATAAAACTTATCAACCTCACAAAAAATTGTTTTGAAGCTTATGACGTCACAACTATCACTTGTCAGAACGGAACATAGATAAAGGATTTTTTACCACAGACTATAAAGGAGGTCTGATTTCTATGCCTTAGTTATTGACCTCTAAAGTTGCAAGTGGCCAAAACCGGGGTAGTGACCACAACTGGGGCTCCTGCCCTACAACACAGATAGTCGGCCATCTTTCGCTCAGAAGAACAAGTGTGTACGCTGGTTAATTTCAACAAAAATTAATAAAACTAAGTTAATAGTTAATTATGCTTGTGACTTCCTAACCTAAAAATCGACCGTATGGTTAATAAAAACATTACAGGGGGTGTCATTGATCAACCTTCGGGGTGAGATTGGTCAATGATCAAAGTAACCCCACGATGGGCCACTTACCAATCAAGTGAGTTTAGACTGCTATTTGAACTCAAATCATAATATTTTCTTAAGCATTATGCTATTTTGTTATAATATTGATAGATAAAGTAAAGACTGATTCTAAAAAATCATTAATTTACCTTCAAAGTTAATCGGCCGATTTCTTTTATTTAATTTATCAGATCATCAGTGCTGGGTCTACTTTATAATTCATTTAAAAATATGGGTGATCAAGGTACGCCACTCGCGGTTTAACTTTGGTCACACGGTTTTTATTTTTTATTTCTTAAATAATTTAATATTCACTTTTTATAATTAACTTGGGGGTTAAAGTTACTCGCGTCCGTAGGTTTACCTTTGAGACCCTACACGTGACCCCTGGGTGGTGCTAAATGATAGTAACACTGACTGAGTGGTAGAGCCACGCTGCGTTGCAGCACGCATTGGGCCGGCTTGCCCTCGTCCACCCTCTCACGAATAACCGGCGTGAAATAGTGGCACTTGCTGTTGTGTTTCGTCCGGCCAGTGAGGGTTCCGGAGGCCCATTACCCCCTCCCCCCTCCCCATTCACACTTCGTATTCCTTCCTTAACCCTATTCCATCCTTAAAGGACGGCAGCGCGCCTGCAATTCCTCTGGTTTTGCGGGTGTCCATGGGCGGCGGTGATTGCTCTCCATCAGGTGACCCGCATGCTCGTTTGCCTCTTTCTTTTATAAAAAAAAAGCTTAGTCTAAAGTATATAAAAACCGATTACTATTTTATTTTTTGATAATTTTAAGTGCCGTCTTAGGCCCTTCTTACACGACGCTACTAATAATAAACTAGTTACAAACTCTTATCACCAATGAGTATCCGAAATGTTACAGCACTAGTATTTCAATGGCAGTTCGTACACGACGCAACCAATCACAAACTGGTTTGTAACGCGTTAGTAACAAATCACTCGCGACTAGTCATGCTAGTCGCGCGCTACTGGTTTCAACTGAAGACTGGAAACTGTGCTGCGGTAAAATGAATGACCAATTATTAAAAATATACAATTTGTCCACAAAGTGGACAATTATCATAATTACGTATCGCACGATAATTCGTTGACTTTTCACGATATTTTTGTTCAGTTCTACGATAATTTTGTGAATCCTGATCTTGTATCCAATACTTTCCGTTTTTTTTGTCATTTGTCAATGTTATGGCACTTATCTTCGTCGTCTGTCGGCACTACTGTTTTAATAGGTCAAGGATCATAAGACCGCCGGCGGTCGCGAAACAAGTGATTTTTAATTGTGTCTGGTTTTACGATCCTCAAGGAGTTAAAATCTGTCTTTTAGTAATTATGCTACAAATATGAGGCAATCTGGCGACGAGATAATTTTAACCTACGAATCTGGCAACACTGATTAAGCTATATTGAACAGACTTTATTTTATAAAGTAAATAGAGTACCTATGTTGTGTTTTAGGGATTCTCTTCTAAGCACATACACACTCCCGCATATTAGTATTTTTCTTTTGAATCCAGGATTGAGATAAGAATCTTTAGACATTCTATAGAACTGCAAAACTTTGTAATCGTCTTTACGCAGTTCGTATGCTGCAACTGCAACTGACAATCTACAGTTGATATTAATATCGATATAGGGGTGGGTGTACCCAAAATCTTCTTTTGTTTCTACGTTGTCGTCGGTAGTAGTAGAGAATATTATCGATATAGGGGTGGGTGTTCCCAAAATCTTTTTTTGTTTCTCCATCGTCGACGTCGGTAGTAGTAGAGAAGTAATAACTCCTCATCACTCGAATCGCTAGTCATTTCAATTATTTCCGAAACAACACAATAAGACAACACGACGTTGGTCGCGTAGGTTTATCAACTAAATTTGGTAGTGCCGTGTACGAATCTTCGTCACTAACTAGTTAGTAACTACAATTACTAACTGGTTCCGTCAGTTTTGAGTAGCGTCGTGTAAGTGCCGTCTTATTAAAGTACTCTTTATTTAAAGATTTCACAGCTACCTATCTAAAGTCAAAAATTTATCAAAGTAACCCCAATTTACGGTTGGTCATTTTTTTTGCGTTAATTATTTTTAAACGTTGTAGAGTAATGGTTAAAATGCATGTTGTTGATTGGTGGATTCTTTAAGTTAAACAGAAGTATTTTCCGTATTTACGTACCTACATTTCATTCGAATGTATGTTTCATTAATTTGTAACTATCAGTTTCCTAGTACAGGAGCACAAAACGGAAAAAATCTTCCGTATTGTGACCCCAGTGGCTACAGCCCAGGCACAGTGGCACAAGACGGAAGATTTTTTCTGTTTTGTGCCCCCAGTGGCACATCCAGGGGCACGGGGCGGAATATTAGCACTTAGGTAGTGTACATAATGGGAAATAGACATTTTGGTAAATGGAGGTTTTGAGAAGTGTGCAAAATGGGAAAAGGCCATGGTAGCAGTTCACATTTTGGGAATTAGTCATAACAGCAATCAGACGTCAAACCCTTAAAGGGTACAGGTTATGCCTAATTTGGACTCGGACGATCGCTCGTGTGAATGACCAGGATATTTATTTATTTCGCGTACTTAGAAATAATAATGTAGTGACATCATTGTGTGATTGATTTCACGCAAAAAAACCTGCTTTAAAACGGGTAAAAGAATTATCAAAATTATTTAAAATATGCAGTAAGGTGAGGGGGGCGAAGTGCGCCATACTTTTTCCATAGTTGACTTTGGTGCAATATAACTTGTGTTTAAGTTCACGAATGACACTTGTTGTGGTACCATAAGGACCAGTGATGTTTTGCAACAACAACCACACCACAGTCGTGTCATTGGAATCTGACACTAAATTTATGATTTTTTTGTACAAAAGTAGAAAACATGACGTTTTGTTAATACCAGGCGCACTTTGCCGCCAAATCGAGGAAGTGCGCCTGGTATTAATAAAACGCAATAATAAAGCATTAGAATAAAAACAGCCACATATTATTATAAGAAAACAAGCAACGAAACGCTTAACATTTAATTTTTATTCATAGCCATGTTCTAGAGGAATCTATTTATTTAAAACCAAAATTCGGCTAAGTGAATCTTAAGTCAGAGGCTGTGAACCTTTTTTCTAAATATTGATAATCGAGTGTCAAGCATATTTTTTCTTTTATTTACGATGGAATACCATGCAGTGTGGAAATACTTATTGGATACCAATATTAAAAAGGGACTGAAATAAGAAAATAGTCATTGAAATTTAAAGTATAATATTAATTAAATAAATTCTTAACAAAACTAGGTAGGTAATGAAAAGAAAATTAATGAGAAACATCTCCTTAATATTAGTTGAGGAGCTGCAAAACAAAAGCGGATTTGTCCCATTAATTGAATTTTACACTGGAGCAAAAAAATTAAATTGCTAGTTACATGCTAGCTGGAATTTTTTTAATAATAATGTAGTCTACCGTATTAAAAAAAACTCCGTTCGCTCACAAAAGTAAAGCTAGTAATTTTTTTTTATTATGACCAGTAAAGTTTTCTTTGAAAACGGTGGACAACACGGTGGTGGTTTAAAATTCACTTGCAAGATTTGTACCCGACCATATAAACAAGCAAACAAACATTGCAAGTTAAATAAAAGCTTGTAAAAAAGACACGTTAAAAAGGTTAGTAACATCTGGATTGCGGGGAAATGCGCCATATAAAAAGTCAGTATGGCGCGCTTCCCCAACTTTACAAATTTGAGGTAAGATTATTTAACTTGGAAAAAACATATAAATTTTACAAGATAAGAGTGATGTAAAGTCAGAATCTTAAAGCAAAATATTTAAATTGTGCAACTACCTCAGTCGTATATTGGTAAATTCTCGATTTCTTGAGATTTACGACGTTGATCACCCCATAGTCGGTTCATTCTCATATGGACAGATTCTCAAAAAGACAGATTGTCAAAAAACCGAAAATTGTACAGGTGCACACACAAATTAATAGAATAAAATATCTCGCACACTATTTCCACATTAGAAATTAGTATTAAATTTTTTCCTAAACCAACCTACCAGCTTGTACCTACTATGAATAACTGGTAAAATTCATTAATAGGTTTAAAGAAAAAAAAAATTCAATTAAATTTTTATATTAAATTAATTATTTTAAATTTAATTTTTTAATATTTATTACTTAAGTATTATTATTAATATATATATTTTTAAATAATATGAACCTCTCATTTTTTCTCTGAACATAATAATAATATTTCTCTATTTGCTTACGTGTACTCCTGTCCTTTTGAGAATCTGTCCTTATGAGAATGACCCCCATAGTCATCTTTCCTTACCACTTTGATTAAGAGTGAAAATGAAATGGCGTGTATTTCAAATTCTCGTGACTAGAGCCATCTGTGACTACGACCACGAACTATGATTTAGTTTGTAGCATCGATGTAAGATGTCGCTACTAGTATCCAATCAGTAGTTTTCGAGATATTTGTGGTAGGCGCACTTACTCGCCAGGCGCACATCGCCCCCCTCACCTTACATTTGAGTACAATAGATTTATATCACTTTCATCTTAAAGTTGCTAAAAGTACCTAAAATCTATTGTGGTCGTGCCAGAAAGGTACTACCTAGCTCGACCACGGCCTATATGTTATAACAGCAAAAATATAAGAGTACATTTTTTAACTCTATAGTAAAAAATACACTTTTTTCATGAATATGTACCACATTGAAATTAAGGTAATCATTCGAGGTCGTGTTGGGTAGCATCACACTAAAGCGAGTAGGTACCGATTACTCGCTCTAGGAACTAATGATGAATGCATAACAAAGGTTGAATAAATCACACAATCAATTTAAAAAAATATATTTATTAAGCAATGAATATTACAATAACATAACTACGTACCAAAAATATTACATAGGACATTTCGTTTCACTTATTTATATACAAGAGATCTTACATTCTTATGTATTAATAATAATAAGAATCCAAAGATATAAGAAGCCTAACAATGCAAAACACATTTCTTTAATCAACCTGAGGGAACTAAATTGCATAACGAGAAAAGTGCACGAATAAAATATTCGGAAAAATATGTTGAAATAATTCAATTATCAGAATTTGAGTTTGCACTAACTACTAGGTCAGGTGCCGGTTCGAATCTTGGGTATTTTAAACATTTTATATTAAAATATAAAAACTTGTTTACGAGTTTTACCATTTTTTTAAATATTTTTTAAGGTAGTAAGTACATAATAATAATAATATAAGATTTATTTATTTGTCACTGCACAAATTCAAACTTAACAAATGGCTGATACAATGCATGCAATTAAGGTAGTAAGTATAAAATTTACATATTATTCGTAATTGGCTACTTGACAGTTATCGGAAAAGTATTTTAAAAATTACAAACGCTTATTTTATACCTCTTACAATATTTTTTTTCTCGAAAAAGCTTTATTTAACCGAAAAAAAAACAAAATATTATTCTTAATTAGTTTCAAATTTCGCGTGAAAACGGTTGGTCATGTGAAATTATGCCCTGTGACGTCACACTTCAGTAAACAAACAAGTGTCCATGTCTACAGCTTCCTCATTCGATATAGAGAAATTCTAAGCATGCCATATTTTTGTGCATATTATGTGCAATCAAACGTTTCAGTCCTAATTTTTGTGCCACCACAACTTCGTTACTATGAGTTGTTTTATGTGTGTAAGCTGGAGACACGTGTCACCAGCTCGCACACGCCCGTAAAGACAAACCAGTGAGGTTAGGGTTTTGGACTATAGCTAGAAATTTTGTGCATAATTTGTGCACTAGGAACAAAAAAAACTAACCATCACACTCAAATACTGTTGAAACTACGATCATAAAACTGTGTGCGAGCTGGAGACACGGGTCTCCAGCTCGCACATCTTCGTAATTGTTCAAGCTACGGTTATGAATTATACCTCAAAATTTTGTGCAGAATTTGTGCATAAGGCACAAAAATTTTCAAAACTTTAACTCAAAAGGTTTTTGAGCTACGAACCGATAAGTATGTGTAAGTTGGTGACACGTAACACGGGTTAACACATGGTGAATTATTGTAACTGTATAAGATAGCGCTTCGTTTTAAAGATCAAATAATACGTTATAATTTGTGCACACACGAGGCAAAATTTCAAATCTCTGGGCCTCTTGCTTTATAAATTATAAGCCAAAAACTGTTTTCCCGCCAAAAAATTCAAAATAATGGCTCGGAAGCGGCTAAACGCGCGCCGACCGCGCCGTTGCCGTTCCGTGCGCTACACTATTGCAATCGAGTTTGAACTTGAGAGCTAGCTTAATTTAGTGTCATTTTAATTTGCGCTCTCGATCGTTTCGTTTCTATACCGAGAATTTTAGACTAGTAGACTGCTGATATAGGAAATTGGTTAATTTAAAATAAAAGCAGTCTATTTTATTTATGAATGTTCATAAAATATCGCTATGCTTAGTTTTAAGTATTTACAATAACCTCATTAATATGATAAGTAGTGATAAAATTAGTCTGCCTGTATGTTTTTATTACCACGTTTTTATTAGGTAGCTTTCTCGTTTATTTGTTTATTTATTTGTCGACAAATGCTTACGATTTTATACTAGCTTCCCGATGAGCTAGACTTGCAACTTTGAACATAGGTCAGAACAGGATGACAATGAAATATTATGGTGTCATTGAGCTGATCTGATGATTCAGCCGGAAGAAGGCCGCAGGATCTCTGTAAGAAAACCATGAAACCCCATTCAGGCTCATTTGATTAGTTTTGATGAGCACTCTGACGGGAGACGACTAGACGAGGTCCATGGTCTGATGATGAACCCGAAGGAAGGCCACAGGAACTCAGTATTGAAACCATGCAACCCCATCAAGTTTGGGCTCGTTTGATTCATCTTGACGAATACTCTGTTAGAAAAAAGGGTCCAGGGTCTGATGATGGAGCCAGAAGAAGGCCACAGGAACTCGGTATTGAAACCATGCAACCCCATCGAGTTTGGGCTCGTTTGAATCGTCTTGACGAGTACTCTGTTGGGAAATAGTGTTTAGGGTTTGACGATGAAGCCGGAAAAAGCCCACAGGAACTCTATAATAAAACCATGCTACCCCAACGAGTTCGGGGTCGTTTGAATCGCCTTGACGAGTACTTTATCAAGAAATAGTGTTCAGGGTCTGATGATGGAGCCGGAAAAAGGACACAGGAACTTTATAATAATACCACACAACCCCATCGAGTTTGCGCTCGTTTGATTCGTCTTGACAACTACTCCCATAGGAGATGAAGAATTTTTAGTTATGGCACGTTAACTAAAAAACAGTTACTACGCTACGATAACTAAACCATCAACCATTCTGACAAGGGGTCGGTCAGCCATCAACACATAGAAGAATTGGTAACTTGCAAACTTTTTAACTTGTAAATAGAAAAAGTAAGAATTACTTACTACTGGTAAAATAAAAATTTGAAATAGCTTTATTAAAAATAATAAAAGTATCTTTTTTTTCGTTATCTGTGGATTGGGTTTGAAATAGGTACCTACATATAAAATTTAACATCTACCTACTTACTAGCATTTGAAAATAACTTTAGGTACTTACTCATAAGATAACAAAGGTACGCCTACTATTGAATCTAGGTGATCTACTGCGGATGGACAACATCTACATAAAGAAGCCATAACTGGAGGTTAGTATAGGTAAGCAGCAGAACGATTAGATAGAACACAATTAAATTAATTTTTATTATAGTTCTTTTTCTATAGAATTTACAATAATGACGAAAAAGGCCGGCGCACAGGAAGATGCGCGTAATAAAATTCCCGCTTGCAAAGTGTTAAACTATAGCTACATAAATTTAATATCGGTGATAACAGTATCGACCATATCTACGGACTATTAAAAATTCATGCAATATCGTGTTTTTTTCCACTATATAGTTTCAGAACGCATCGAACGTTTATAATAATTTTATTTTATTAAACTTTTACAAGCACATTTGTTTGTTAAAAACTACAGATTAATGATAACTCAATAAATATCAGGGATACGGTACAATATTCTTGAATTCGATCACGTACAATATAGTGATCTCAACGCACACCGCATTCCCGACGCGATATAGTGTTTTCCAAAATAGGTATAGTTTCAGAACGCATCGATATCGGATTTGACGATATTGATGCAATAAATACGTTTTAGTAACCTTATACGATTTGTATCGCCTACTCCTAATTTTATCGGAAAAAATGGAAGAGGTGATTGCGTTTTATTACATGTCGGCAAATAATTACTATTTATTGCATCTTTATTATTTTTATTGATTATTAATTCGTAATATTGTATTACTTTTAATACTTTATCGTTACTCCAATCCATAATTATCGAAACAGAATAATATCGATAGTCGTATTTGCAACACGTTCACACCTCTAGTTGTCTAGCAGTCAACTAAAGTGTGCGAAGGAAATGTGGCCGCACGAACATTATCGAACAAAATCCTTGATGTGCGGCAATTTACCAACAGCGCGGCGCGTCAACGCCATGATACAACGCGCTAACGCGAAGTGTTTGGCCAGACGTGTCGCGAAAACGCAAATCTTCGCGCTAGCGCGATAATGTGGCCCTAGCATTACATTGGGATGCCCCAGCAGACTAATCGCAAAGTCATCGATCACCATAGAGTACATTTATTTTTATTTATTTATTTACATTTAACCATGGGAAGTAATACAATCTAATATTAAAATAAATTACTTTCAATGGTTAAAATTTATTCTATGACGGTCGATAGCGATTAGTTTGCTGGAAAGCATCCGTTCTTTATCGAATTAGGCTCAAGTATTCAACCATTTTGTCGTTCTGCACTCCTTCATAATGTTTATCATTATGCCAAATCTAATTATTTAATTGTCTCAACAACAAAAAATAACTAAGACATTCGTGTGTGAGATATCTAAAATAAAAAGTAGGGTAGGTTATTAGGTACCTGCCTATAGTAAAACTAAATTAATCGCGTCGCGCATCGCTTTAACAGACGGCTCCTAGTCTAAAAGTGGCAATAGTGTAGCGCATGGAACGGCAACGGCGCGCTTAGCCGCTTCCGAGCCATTATTTTGAATTTTTTGGCGGGAAAACAGTTTTTGGCTTATAATTTATAAAGTAAGAGGCCACGAGATTTGAAATTTTGCCTCGTGTGTGCACAAATTATAACGTATTATTTGATCTTTAAAACGAAGCGCTATCTTATACAGTTACAATAATTCACCATGTGTTAGCCCGTGTTACGTGTCACCAGCTTACACATACTTATCGGTTCGTAGCTCAAAAACCTTTTGAGTTAAAGTTTTGAAAATTTTTGTGCCTTATGCACAAATTCTGCACAAAATTTTGAGGTATAATTCATAAACGTAGCTTGAACAATTACGAAGATACAGCTGTGCGAGCTGGAGACCCGTGTCTCCAGCTCGCACACAGTTTTATGATCGTAGTTTCAACAGTATTTGAGTGTGATGGTTAGTTTTTTTTGTTCCTAGTGCACAAATTATGCACAAAATTTCTAGCTATAGTCCAAAACCCTAACCTCACTGGTTTGTCTTAACGGGCGTGTGCGAGCTGGTGACACGTGTCTCCAGCTTACACACATAAAACAACTCATAGTAACGAAGTTGTGGTGGCACAAAAATAAGAACTGAAACGTTTGATTGCACATAATATGCACAAAAATATGGCATGCTTAGAATTTCTCTATGTCGAATGAGGAAGCTGTAGACATGGACACAACAAACAAATATCTTGAAACCTGACAGATAGTTTGTTTATTTTGTGAAATGTGACGTCACACGAAGCTCAATCATGGTCACCCGTGTTTCGGGTCTTGTAATCCACAGATCGCAAATTTATTTTGTAAAAAAAAAACCACTGTCAAATAGCCAATTGTGAAGATTTTGTTAATAGCATAATATTAAGTTAATTTATCAACCTTAGCTATTATAGCTATCTATAATAGATGTTATTTGTCTGTAAATCTTTCTAGAAATAGATAAATAAATAGTGTGATCGAATTACAAAACAATAAGTAAAATACAGTTATTGTCCTATCCTAATTCTTACTAAAATACAGTGTTTGGTACAATCCTGCAACTTGGCTATACGGTAACTCAGAAATTTCATAATAAAACCCACTTTTTTTCTACACTAAACTGCGAATACTTTTTTCGACTGACAGCTGATTTTTTTACGAAATTTCACATCTGCTCCTCTAAAAATCCTTTTAATGAGGGTTCTAGTTTCAATAGGGCACTTATTAACAAACGAAGATAATTTATGTAAAAAAAAATATATAAAATATAAAAGCATTCGTTCGCGACGACAACAATAACGCCCAGTAGCGACATAGTTCTAGTCGCGTGTCGTAAATAAAGCTCTGCTATTGGCCAATTTTATTTAAGAGGAATTGGATAGTGACAGACTGGTGTTTTAGCAGTTTTCTATGCCTACTAATTTCACTGCTTTTTTATAGCAGGAGGCAAACGAGCAAACGGGTCACCTGATGGAGAGTAATCACCACCGCCCATCGACACTTGAAGATACCTTGTTTCTTGAAGATCCCTAAGTCGTAACGGTCCGGAAATACCGCCGCCGAGAAAGGCTGATGGCTTTTAAACGTGTTTTAGTGGGATTCGTTACGGAATCATTAGTGGATCTTGGGAGGAATTCATAGTTTTTCTGGTAATAGTTAGATTTTGAGCAATATTCGTTTTAGCAGATTTTGAAACTAGACCCTAACAGGATGGCCACGTTGCTGGATTTTATACATATTATCAAACACTATTTACATACATAAATAACAATACACAAATCTTAACGTAGCGATAATAATTATGAAGCTCTTTGCATTTGACAGCTCCATTTCTGTGTCAACTAACGCCATCCATCGAGAGTTGAAATAACCTAAAAGTGCGTTTAAGAGCTTCGTTTTGACAAGTGCTAAAAAGTCTCTATTGAAATAACTTATTGGTATATTAATAAATGCATTCTTATAAGATACACAGGGCTATTTGTAACTAGAAAGGCAATAACCTATATATATAGTGACTGCTAGAAACCGCAAGAAACTTTAAGGTCAGGTTAGGTAAAGTGTTCTGAACATGACAAAAAAGGAATTCATGTATTTTAAATTTTTAATTAAATAATTTATTTTGTGAATTTTAATTGGATAGTTTTTGAGTAACTACTTAAGTATCTAATTTATTTTAAAGCAATAACATAAGAAAAATAAAATGAAAAACATTTAAAAAAAACGATTATTTACAACGGGCGAGCAACGGCAGCACGCATTGGGCCGGCTCGCCCGGGGTAATACCACCCTCTCACGAATATCCGGCGGTATGAAATAATAGCACTTGGTGCTGTTGTGTTTCGTCCGGCCAGTGAGAGCTCCAGAGCCCCCCCCCCCCTCCCCCCTCACAATTTCTATTCCTTCCTTAACCTGTAGGCACACATTGTAAATTCCTAGAACCGCTGCACCACATAGATAACTATGTAGTAGGTATATACTAAAGCTATATTCGGCAGGTATACCTATGTAAGTTAAGGAATAAAGGACAGTTACCTCTGCGCGCCAGTCCTGGCCGCTCGTTACCCAATCTCTTGGTTTTATTTCACACCTTCTGAACTCTTAAAATATCGTTTGGTGGACAGTACCTACTTAACCTAATTAGCAACTGTAGGACATTAACACTAGCACCAAGAAACCCTTCTGCGACTCCTCTGGTTTTGCGGGGTGTCCATCTCTCGTTCGCCTCTTTCTTATATAAAAAAAAACGCAGCCGTCTGTTGACCCGTTCGCGTCAGCTGGGCGATAAGTACCTACGTCAGTCTGCAATGAGACCATTTTTGTCATGTTTCAAACACTTGTCCTTGAAGTTTCTTGCGGTTTCTAGCAGTCACCTATTCCACTGCTGGGCAGAGGTCTCCATCATTGCAATCAAGTATTTTTTTTTAGAGTGAATGAACAAATAAAAAAAATCCAGAATAAATAAAAATCCAATCCAAATTTTTTTACCCGAGCCGGGTATTGAACCCGGGCCCTCCGGATATAGAGCCGAATGCTGTGCAGTTACAATAAGCCACTCGTAACACAACTAAAAGCTTAAACAGTAAGACTCAACATGGTCAATTTAATTTTCTTATCAAAGCTTAACATTTGCTCCAACTAGCTGCCATACAAATACTACCAACCGATATCGTCTCTTGCGTGCCGTAAAAGGCGACTATCGGACTGGAGACTGCACATACATTAAACAGCATAGAGCGGCGATGGGCTCACCACCTGTCACTCTGAGCACATGTGCAGTCGCTATTTGGTGAAAACTGGACTATGGTAGAGGACTGCTTTTGCGGTCCTCATTGCCTAGTCTCTTACTAACCCTTCGGGGATAATAATTGTGATCATATGTATGTATTCCCCTAACAAGTACGCCTATTAATCACCAGAGGGCCTTGTCTCCTTCACCGAATCGAAAGTACGGCCGATTTTGTTTTTCTATTTACTGTGGTTTCCATTAATTTCGAAATTTCGTTCATACAAAAAAGGTTTGACCATTTAGATTATTTATTTTTAGCAAACTGTTTGAAATTTTGAAAATAATGAAAAACGTTTTAAACAGCAAACGAAAGCTGGCCGTAATTTCGCTTCGGAGAAACAGAATAGGCCCTCAGTTCTCGTTAAGTTGATCAGCTCATCGTAATAACCATCATCTTATCTTATCAGATATGATCATTACAAATTGAAAAGTGCTGAAACAATTTCCACGAGCAGGATTCGAACCCGCACCGTTCTGGCAATCAGGGCCACGTGCTCTTTCCAGTTTAGCTACCGTGGACTTATCCCTTTACGATCAGCTACCCTATCGGCTAAAAAATATGAATATGGACATGGGCTTCATTTGACATTTGAAGCCCATAATATGCCCATGTCCATATCCATATTTTTTTAGCCGATAGACCCGAAGAAGGTCAAAGCAACATAACGTCCAACAGCGCGAAACGTCTAATTAATGAGCAGTAAGCCTAATTAGGAAAAGGTCCATGTAGCAAAACGTCCAACTTTCAGATGGACTGTATAGCAGAACGTCTATTTCGCAAATCGTCACATTCTCAAAATGTCTGGATACCCAGGCACATAATTTTTATATCATTACTAGCGACCGGCCCCGGCTTCGCACGGGTTACCCGTACCTAAACAAATTATTGCCTATAACTTTCCTCGATAAATGGGCTATCTAACACTGCAAGATTTTTTTAAATCGGACTAGTAGCTCCTGAGATTAGCGCGTTCAAGCAAACAAACTCTTCAGCTTTAAAATATTATTATACACCGAGATTTTTCATTGGTTTTTGAGCCGAAAACGTTATAACACAAAAAAGTGTTTTACCTATTTATGAAATAATAATCGCTTTACGAGCAAAGTAAAAAAAAGTTGTTAAAGTGCCTTTTTGTCGAAAACACGTAGTAACGTTGTCCTTATCTACTCACTACACCGTGACCCCTGTGAACTTTCCCGGCCGGCCGCCTCGCCCCGACGGGGGGTAGGCGGAGCGTTTGAAGCGCCTCGGTCATTGACTTTCGTAAGATCGTCCGGTACTAAAGATACTTACATTTTTTATGAATATTTTTTTAATGATTTTTTTATGCCTATATTTTTAGTTTTACATGCTAAATAGCTTCTACTGATGATAGACATGAACAGGGTTTCGGCTCCAAAACCAATGAAAAATCTCGGTGTATAGTATGTATAGATTTAAATTTAATTTTTTTTTACCATCTCCATACATGACGAAACGTTGGACTAGCATTGTTGAAAATGCCACGACAAGCGAAGAAATGGGGGCATTTTTACAGCACTTTGAAAAACAATAGCTAACGTCAGCCCTAGCAATTATAATTTTCGCACAAACAATGCTCTAGAAGGTTGCTAACAGGCGGCTTAACACGAATAGGTATAAAATCAAAGCCAACCCTGCAACTACTCCCCAAAGCTCTCAGATATGAACTGACTGATAAATAAATTTTAAGTGACTTTTATTTTCTATCACGAGTGTATTGTAAAATAGACGATTTGTGAAATAGACGTTCTGCTATACAGTCCATCTGAGAGTTGGACGTTTTGCTACATGGACCTTTTCCTAATAAGGCTTACTGCTCATTAGACGTTTCGCGCTGTTGGACGTTATGCTGCTTAGACCTTCTGATCGTAAAGCGATTCGAATCTTGCTTGTGGAAATTGTTTCATCATTTTCAATGTGTAATTTGTTCGCAACAAAATTTGCGTTAAAATTTTAATAAACAATATTTATAACAGATAAGATCATCGTGATTGATCATATCAGATAAGATAAGATAAGATCATCACCATTGATCATATTAAATAAGATAAGATCGTCATGATTGATCACATAAGATAAGATAATCATAATTGATCATATCAGATAAGATAAGATCATTATCGTCATCACTCTGCCGCCAGCAGCGCAGTGAACTTGTTCCTGCTTGCCACAATGGTTTCTTCGTCGCTGTCATCATCAGAATCGTCTTCATCACCTAAGAAAGAACAGAAAAAAGACAAAATTTAAAAACTACAACAGTGTTTATTTAATATGCAGAAATAGGGCACCCAAATTACGCTCATGTACCTATGTTCCGCGATTTTTAATCAAGATTCTTTGAAATGCATTAATGGAAGGTATGGAACGAACAGGACGGACGGATGGATGGATATAAACACTACAAAGTGTACCTTCGTCGCTGGCGCTGCCGTCCGCGTCGGAACGGCTCGTTCTGCCTTCCGCCTCCGAGTCTGACGTCACGGGGCTCTGTTCTTCGGCGTTGGTCAACGCTTGCACCCACTTTACATACTTCAACTCTTTGTGGGTTTCGAATTGTTCTGTTGGAGGAGATAAAATGTTTCAGTGGATATTAATCGTAGGTACTATTGTTTTTTTTTATGTAGACACACGACAGTATACGAAATTATACTGAAGTATACTAATGTTTATGAAAAGTTTGAAAAAATAGGACAACTATACGAGTCTCATTTGGACTCCTATGCTTTAGTTATTAGTATGTTACCGACCGACCACTTTCTCGATCGTACACACACCACCAGGTCAGCCTAGCCGAAACTGTAAAAGGACATAATTTTTTTACTATGGGGCTTGGTACTAAATTCAAATGTCTTTTAACTTGACGCCGATGTATAAATACTTGAAGAATGCATTATTATCAACATATTTATGACCGTATTATTAAATTAAAGACCTCCGGTTTTTTATATAAATTAAAAACCAACATTGATTTATACTCGAAAATGGCAACATTATAGTAGGATTGTGACACTATAAGTTATTAAAAATTAAAAAGTGACGCTTGTCTGACGTTTTATATGTCAATACGCATCGTAGACAGATGTCAGCCAGACGATTCCCGGCCGCGCTTGTATTGTGTTAGTTGTGTGTATCGTTGCTAAATACTTTAAGTGCGAAAAAGATACATTACCATAGACCTCATAGACACACCTACTTAATAACCCTGCGTTCGATAACATTAAAAAAACCGGAACTTTCGTTCAGAAACGTAGTTACAAAACTTATCAAAATACAGTATTCTTTAACGGAGGTAATTAAAAATCTAAAAAATATACAGAATGACAGCATAGTCTCTTGGACAAGGATACTTCCTTGTCCAAGAGACTATGCTGTCATGTATTGTTGCAGTTAATTTTTCTTTTATTTTAGTACCAAAAAAAAAAATGTGCTTTCTTTAATTGGCTATTTGACAGTTGTAACAATACAATCTGGAAGAATATCCTTTCAAATAAAAAAATAATTTTCCAAATCGGTGTATAAATGACGGAATTCTGAGGTAACAAACATAAAAAAACATACAACCGAACTGAGAACCTCCTCCTTTTTTTGAAGTCGGTTTAAAATATGAAATATGTCAGATACGGTAGTTTATAATTTAACGATAATTATCCAATAGTCTTTTTTTTATTAAGATAATTTCTAAATATTTTATTTTTACAAAATAACGATGCGATTTTTCATCTGCGGATTACAAGACCAAAATCAGAACTGGCGGTAGATTACTTAGGTAAGTAGTTAAGTTGTAACCGGAAAATGGACTTGGATAAAATTGATATTGTTGTGATCTGTTGAGATGCTCATATCTCATACTGCTTAACCCGTCGAGCGTCAAATGTACTCAGGTTTGATACATGTTTTTTTTCTTGCACGTGCGCAAAGTGTTCCTAAGGTAGAACAGATTTACAGCGCGCCACTGGCGTTCAAATTTTAGCTTTTCGATTGGTACTAGCGGTGTTTCCGTTTAGCTTGAATTATTATTTGGTTTGTATGGAGTAACTTTTATTTAGGAACCATTTGACTACAATTTGGAACGGAAGTCAGAAAAATTATATAAAAAAGTCGAACGTTTTTTTTGTCAGTTGTTGCGTCACTCACTTTGTAGTAGGTAGGTAAAAATGAATTCTCGACGAAAACGGCGAGTAATCTTATATAAAGTATATATTTAATTACTTGGAAAAGAGTGTAGATTGTGGTAAAATAATGGTTATTATGGAATCAGTGTTTATCTTTGTTAAAAAAAAGTCATGAACTTTTGAAGTGTGATTTTTTCGTAAGCGTGTATGGCGAGTAGGTTTTTTCCTCAGTAAGAAATATAAATAATAGTTTGTAAGTTTGTCGATTACATAAACAGTTATTGATAAAATAACATTTCATTATCTCGTTCTTCTCTTCTTCCGCGAAATCTCGTTTTTTCGTTGTTTTCATTGTTATTAGTTACATTAGTTATTTGGACTAATGTAACTAATAACAATGAAAACAACGAAAAAACGAGATTTCGCGGACTCAGTTCGGTGATGGCCGCTGTTAGGTATTTGCCTATGCGGTGCATATTATTGTGAATAACTAAGTTAATATGTGACTTCAAAGCCTGAAATTTTAAATGTGAATACTTGAATAAGTGAACTTTGTGGTGTTAGTGTTGTTTTGAGTGAAAGTGTATGGGAAATATGTGTATTGAGGTGTGAAAGTGTAGGTACGCTGCGATGATAACATTCATCATAATTCAATCATCACCTCAGACCCTCATGTAAGTTTATTTTTTTACTAAGCTTATGATATTTCGATAGGAAATTTCATGCAGATTACATTGATATATAACACTTATGGATACATTATACAGGAATTACGTAATTAGGTTATTTCTGAAGATAAACCAAAAAAAAAAAACATTGTTATATAGCGAAGCGCTTGAGGCGCTTTTTTTTTCCTAGGCGTCGAGCGCTCCACGGGTTAAGACAGACACATGCTCAGCTTTATCTATCTCTTACGTTTTATTCTTACGTAGGTAAACGCCAGCCACCAATTCAAAACTGTCGAATTTCTCTGATCAATTTTGATAGTTGATAAGATTTAACTACTACTAATTTTTTTTATATAAGGTGACTGCTAGAAACCGCAAAAAACTTCTAGGGCTGGTCAGGTCAAGTGTTTCAAACATGACAAAAATGACAAAAAAGAAATTCGTGTTTTTTTTTAATTTTTAATTAAATAATTCATTTTGTATATTTTAATTAGATGGTCTTTGAGTATCTAATTTATTTTAAACCAATAACATAAGAAAAATAAAATTAAAAACAATTAAAAATAACGATTATTTACAACGAACGGCTGGCCGGCCGACTGTTGACCCGTAAGCGTTGTCAGCTGGGCGATAAGTACCTACGTTAGTCTGCAATCACGAGACCCCATTTATTTTCCTTTAATTGAAATGTGCGTAAGTATAAGGTGCAGTTAAGTCCAACGCCACTTTTTAACTGTAATTATGGTAAGTGTTATGATGTATGAACGTAATTTCAATTCAATCCTAGTAAATATCTATCACACCACACATTATGAGAAGTTACAATTATCTTTCCTTACAAATGAAAGATCAATGGGTAGTTGGGTAGTTATCTAATATCGCGTCCGCACGCTAAGCACTTGCCGCTAACTCCAAACCAAATGACCAGATGACCTTTCATGTCCTCGACAACTAAACAGCCTAAAGCATTGTGATAAGTTACCTATGTTATGTTGTTGTTATTCAAGCGGTTATTTTACTATTCAGTCTTACTTATTTATTTACACTAAATTAAGTCAAACTAATGTCTCGCATGAAAGGCAACGTTAATACCTAAAAAGCTGCGTAATTAATAGGTGTCGGTAGGTACTTACTTACATGGTGTTAGAAGCATTCCAGTTTATTACATCAGCGAACAGGAAAGGTGATACGCTTCCCATCACACCTCACAGGCTTTGGACTGTCAAACTAACGTAATATTACATAAAAATTAAACCTTCGCCAAAATAACGTAAATAAAATAAAATTTATTAAAGGACGAACTAAAATAACTCTTGTGATCGGCACATTATTATTACACTTATTTAACGTGTTTAAAAGAACACCACCTGTTCTACTTACAAGTCTAATACGACTTAACACCCATTTGTTACACAAAACATTAATTTGTTACTGAACTGATTACTTTATTCACGGTAGCCTATTCATAATAATACTAATCCTTTACTAATTAACTCATACTAGTTATTAGTTTAATCACCCACACACAAATGCACCTCACATACACTCCAAAACTTTCCCGAGGAAACTGCACACACCTGCTGCGCTGCGCTGCGCAAGAGACTCAAGTGAGTTCAGTGACTCGACTCAGCACAGCAGTGCCACAGTGCGATTCTCTAAGTTAAAGCCGTAACGTTGGTACACCGCCTGCCGCAGCGATAAGAATTTACTCTGTCTCTTTCATATTCATAGAATTGGAAAGAGACAGCAGATCGTCTACGTGTCGCTCGCTTGCGCATCTTGCATCTTTGATTTTATTCGGCAGTCAACTTATGCATTCTGTCTGGTGCATTCGCGTCGCGTGTGCGTAAAAATGCCTAAAGCACGCCGAATTAGTGTAATAATAATTATGTGCCGATCACAAAAGTTGTTCTAGTTTATTCTTTAATAAATTTTAATTTATTTACGAAATTTTAGCACAGGTTTTTACTTTTATTTAATCATTATTACATTAGTTTGACAGTGGGAAGCTTATCACCTTTCCTGTGCGCTAATGTAATAAACTGGAATGCTCTATAACACCACGTAAGTACCTGCCTACCTATCAATTACGCAGCAGTTTAGGTATCAACGTTGCCTTTAATGCGATACATTAGTTTAACTTAATTTAGTGTAAGTAGGCAAGACTGAATAGTGAAATAACGCTTGACTAACAATAACACAAAATAGGTAATAGGTACATACTTATTTTAGTTTAGTTGTCGTAGACATGAAAGGTCATCGTTCAGTCGTTGGTCGTACCTTAGATAACTACCTACATTTGATCTTTCATTTGTAAGGAAAGGTAGCTGTACCTATCTTCTCATAATGTGTGATAGATTTTTTTTTGTAAGACGTAGGGTAGGATTGAGTTGAATTTACGCTCATACATAACACTTATCATAATTACAGTTAAAATGTGGCCATAACTTGATGCAATCGATAGTCGTTGGACTTAACTGCACCTTATACCTACGCACATTTCAATTAAAGGAAAATAAATGGGGTCTCATGATTGCAGACTAACGTAAAACGTAGGTACTTAACGCCCAGCTGACGACGCGGACGTGTCAACCGACGGCCTCCCGGCAGTTCGTTGAACTTCGTTGCCCGCGCGTTGTAAATAATCGTTATTTTTAATTGCTTTTCATTTTATTTTTCTTTTGTTATTGCTTTAAAATAAATAAGATACTTAAAGACAATCTAATTAAAATTTACAGAATGAATTATTTAATAAAAAATTAAAAAAACCCGAATTTCATTTTTGTCATTTTTATCATGTTTAAAACACTTGACCTGACCAGCCCTAGAAGTTTTTTGCGGTTTCTAGCAGTCACCTTATATACTTATTTTTGACGTCAATAAGTACCTAGGTTTATCTATACTAATATTATAAAGAGGAAACATTTGATTGTTTGTTTGTTTGCATTGAATAGGCTCTGAAACTACTACACCGATTTAAAAAATTCTTTCACCGTTGGGTAGCTACACTATGTCCTGGTGACAAAGGCTTTAATATACAGAGTGCTCATTTTGATTTAGGGAAATTTTAAACCACGATTCCTTACCTTAAAATAATGGTTTTGACTTAAGAAAGTTTTCTATGAATCGTTTAATGCACGAGATATTAATTTTTCTAAGGTAAATTTGACACCTTGTGCTCTCAGTGCTTCCATTTACTATGTTGCGTAGTAGTTTATTTTCATTAAAAAATACGTCTCTAGTGGTAGTAAACAACAGAACAAGATGTGTTTCACTCAACTAGGGATGTGACCGTGTCCGTTTTGTGGGCGGGCACGATATTCACGATGAGTTGTAGGTAGTATCTTAAAGTCAGTCGAGCCACACCGAGTCCATTGCAATAATTTAATTATTTTGTATGAAAACGGAAAAAAGCAAAAATATCAGAATCGAAATAATATTTTTCTCATGTCTGACTTAGGCGGTCTGACTTACTACCTCAATTTTAGCTAAATCAAAAAGAGCACGTTGTATTTTCAAAAAAATTAGTGATCCTTACTAAAACTCTTAATAAATTCCTTACATCGCGTGCGCTAAGAAAACTATTGATGATAGAACAAAATAATGTACTATGACTTTGCAGAACACATCATTATCTACAAAAAGTGTCGCGATAGCATATGTCTAACTATTTTAGTTACGTCACAATAAGTGTTCTTGGGAGGGGAGTCATTTTGAAAATTCGTCACGGGATACGGGGTCCACGCGAACGAAGTCGCCGGCGGTCTGCTAGTATTGAATAAAGCATTTGACTTATTAAGTTGTGGAGTGCGTGGATTCCGATTTCTACTTGAGGTGGACATATTTTTTTTAACGTTTTGTTTTCTTTAAATTGACAGAAGTTCGATGGCGCAGCGATTAAGAAATTCGGTTTACTATCGTCGCTAAGCAACTTTCGTAATGGCGGGTCGCTGGATGGGTGACCAAATTAAAAACACCTCGAGCTCCTCCATGCTTCGGAAGGCACGTTAAGCCTTCGGTCCCGGTTGTTGTCAGATGGCAGTCGTTAAAACCTACCAACCCGCATTGGGCCAGCGTGGTGGGTTATGGTCCAATATCCCCACGCACAGTGTTCCCAGAGACGTTGGGAGGGGACATTTTTTATTGACCCCGAAAATGGACGTAGTTAGCTATGCTAATAAGGCGCCTAACACAACATTAAAATCGCAAATATCTCAAATTAGACGAAAGATCCCAAGCTGTTTTTTTTAGTAAGTAAGTAGATACAAAGCTTAAGTATTACTTGCGAAAAAAATTACGTGCGAAAACTGACCACTTTTAATAAAAAAAAATAGATTTCAATATTTTTTTTAAATCTTTATAGTTAAAATCAATTTCCATTTTATAACTAGTCTAAAAGAACCATAATTTAGTAGCACGAAATACAATAAATGAATTTTCCTATAAGAACCAAAAACAAAAAAATATTACAGTTTTTCTGTTTTTTCACCACTCCTAAACAGCCAACTTTACGATTTTTTTTTCTCGAAAACTATCCATATTTGACCCGGGGTTACTTTTAGTCATTTGATCAGCATAGCTTACTATGCATACTAACTAATAACTTCCCGAAAGTTAGAAAAAAATGTCTTTTAGACTCATAAAACCATATACGTGAAACACCACCTTAACGCAAAACACCTAACTAGGAAAAAACCGCTTACACAAAACACCAACTAAGCATAACACTTACGCAAAATACTAACTAAGTAAGCATAACACCAACTTTTTTGTAACCGACTGGAAGAACCTACTTTCCGTAAGTACTTTAATTTGCTAGTAGTAAATGAAACAATTAAAATTGAACTTTATGCTTATATTAAATAAGTACAAATAAAAGAAAACAAAATTAAAATAAGCGCTTACACAAAATTGAACCGGATGTTTTAATTATTAATTAATAGTTTTAATATTATTAATTTTCCCAAAAAATGTAACGGCTGAATACGCCCTTCATTCAATTTCTTTAAATATTTTTTATGCTTCTCAATGCCTAAATTATTATCCACATTGCGCCGTTTACTCTTTTTAAACAGGCTTTTTAAAAATTCAATGAAAATTCGGTCGCTATGTCCAGCCTATAGTCGTAAACCAGCGGCTAGAAACGAATAACCAGCCGCTTGATACCGGGTAAATAGATACCCGACTTGAGCATCGAAGAGGAAACGATTTTTATTACATTTTTATATTGTTATCTCTTATTTTTGTTATATAATATCACTAAGTATGTTCTGCAATTTTTGTTTTTGTTAAATAAACACCGTTTATACCTGGTTTATACCTACTAATTCTAGTGATGAACAGGAAACTATGAAACAACGTTTGTGTCCACAAAATCTCGAGTTGGTGTTTCACGTATTGTTTCTTTTTAATAAGGCGGTGTTGTGCGTTTGTGGAATTGTACGTAGTTGGTAATTGACGTAATTATTTTTACTAATCTGCAAAACACCACAAAACCTCGAGTTGGTGTTTCACGTATATGGTTTTATGAGTCTAAAGGCCCAGCAGTGGGACGTTTATAGGCTGATCATGATGATGATGAAATAAATAGTACATTACATACCCTTATGTGCCGTGTACCCGGGCGGTCGCAGCCATAGGCATATTTTACCGTCGAGTGCCATCCTTAAAATGCTGTTGGCTGCTCTGTACGTGTCTAATCTGTAAATATACACAGTAAATATAATTATACACAATAATGATACTTATACAAAAAAAAGGGCTAGACAAGTGGCACGTACACAATAAAATGTAATAAAATTATAAAACGCGATTTATATAAGCGTTATTAACGAAAAGAACGTAAAAATCTCTTTTGCATTCACAATGCAATGCAAACAATATAGGACAAAAATTTTACTAGAAAAAAACAACCAGTCTCAGAAAAGCTCGAACGCGATTCGAACCCGTGACCTTTGGATTGCCGGTCCACTGCTCTAACCGCTAAGCTACCGAGACCCCAGAAGAGCCATTAGAGCTTTCCGGAGACTGGTTGTTTTTATTTTTAGTAAACATTTTATCCTAAGAACATAAAATCTTCTTTGTATTTATTTCTATTCAGTAATATTACAATTTATTCTTATATTTTAGATAGATAGATAAACACTTTATTTTTATTGCACATACACAAGAAACAGTTACACATGACACAATATTTCATCATTGTTTTATTGTAATGTTCATCACAAAGTTTTATTGGTTTTTGAATAATTTCATTTTAAGTAAAATTTTAAACACTGAAAAAAGACGACAACCTCAGGCGGGAATCGAACCACGCACCTTCCGCATTCCGGGCGGCTGCCTTAACCACTTGGCTACCGAGGTCTGGCTTTCAACCGTCGAAATTTGTCAGTGCTTGATGCTTATGTTTTTAGTCAACATTGCTTCATCAAATCTTAGAAGTTTTCACCTCTGACATCCGAAAGAAATATTTTTACAAATATTTGAACATTCGGTTACGATGAAGCTGCGTTTATAGATTAATGTTTTATATTTTAGCGTTTCATTAACGCTTAAATATACTTAAGTAAAATATTAAACACTGAAAAAAGACGACAACCTTAGTTATTGTAATGTTCATCACAAAGTTTTATTGGTTTTTGAATAATTTCATTTTAAGTAAAATTTTAAACACTGAAAAAAGACGACAACCTCAGGCGGGAATCGAACCACGCACCTTCCGCATTCCGGGCGGCTGCCTTAACCACTTGGCTACCGAGGTCTGGCTTTCAACCGTCGAAATTTGTCAGTGCTTGATGCTTATGTTTTTAGTCAACGTTGCTTCATCAAATCTTAGAAGTTTTCACCTCTGACATCCGAAAGAAATATTTTTACAAATATTTGAACATACGGTTAAGATGAAGCTGCGTTTATAGATTAATGTTTTATATTTTAGCGTTTCATTAACGCTTAAATATACTTAAGTAAAATATTAAACACTGAAAAAAGACGACAACCTCAGGCGGGAATCGAACCACGCACCTTCCGCATTCCGGGCGGCTGCCTTAACCACTTGGCTACCGAGGTCAGGCTTTCAACCGTCAAAATTTGTTGACTAAAAACATAAGCATCACGCACTGACAAATTTCGACGGTCAAACATTAATCTAATTTCATTGTAACCGTGTCTAGTAGCGGTGAAAGAATACTACCATCTCTTCCCTTGGGTGTCGTAAAAGGCGACTAACGGACTTAAGACTGCACATACATCCAACAGCTTAGAGCGAAGATGGACTCACTGCCACCTGTCACGCTAAACACAAGAAATGTTACATTTGAACTTTATGGTTCGGGTAAAAGGATATAATATAAGTACTTAGTCTTTATTGAACAAATTCACAGAAAAAAAATACAAATAAATAGTGAGCAAAGGTGGGCTTATCTCTAAAAGAGATCACTGTCGATTAGAGAAATTTCACAGATTCTAGTAGGGTGATCTGAAAATATTTTATACTTACACATGAAAAATAATTCTAGTCTTTCTTATTTTTCAACATTATTAAGATGTCGACATTTTTATACCTCGTCATTTTTCAATATGGACATTAGTCGCCTAACTCTAAGTATGCCTTGTTTTGCTCTAAAAATTTCGAATTTAGAACTTTCTTCCAACTTGCTTGAATAGCAAGCCTAGTTCCAAAGTGATGTAACTCCAATAATATTGTTAGAATTCGTACTTTAGTGCCTAAAGTTCAAGGTTTATTTTACAATAAATATTTATCTATACACCCTCAATTTTTATTTGTTTTAATTAAATTAAGGGTGAGTTCCACCCATGAAACTGAACAACTTTTATTTATTTATTTATTTATTTATCTAATTATGGTATACACAACAGGTAGCAATCACAAGTAACTACAAAACAAAACCTATATCTTATATATAATTCTAGATTGAAACCTATGAACGTGCACACACAGCATGAGTAATATTTAGCACGTAAACATGATCAACAAATATAATTAAAAAAACAAAAAATTGCTTTATTTAAACTTAAATGTGAATAAATATAACAGGCAATACCTACTTAAATACTAAGAAACAACTACAAAGACAAATAAACAATGTATAGACCACTGAAAACATACTGGGTAAGCATGAAAGTTTAGTTATAAATGAATTATCTTTTTTATTAGGAATTTAAATGAGATGTGTTTCTCGACAAATACATCCAGCTCATCGTGTTCTACTAGCATCTCGTTATATAATCGGCACATGCGGACTATGGGGTTGTAAAACGAGGTGTTGTTTCTAAATGTCTGTAAAGTGAAAAGTCTCCGTCTGTTTCGCGATAATACTCTACAATTAAAGTTAAGTAATTTTAGCAAGTTAGGGGAGTCAAACTCCGAGTGGACGATTTTGTGCAAGTGAAGGAGATCTTGTTGCTTACGGCGTGTTTCTAGCGAAATAACCTTAAAGTGACAAAGCCTATCTGAATATGAACCGAGCTTACGACCTAGACCCGATCGGTACGCTGCAATTCTGAGACATTTTTTCTGGACACTTTCGATCTTTTCAGAGTGTATCATGTAATTGGGAGACCATATAACACAAGCATATTCGAGAGAGCTGCGGACGAGGCTGTTAAAGAGATATATAAAGCTGGTGGTGTTTTTGAAGTGCAACGTAGATCTAGCTATAAAACCCATGATTTTAAGACTTTTCATGGTGATGTTTTCGTAGTGCTCTTTGAAAGACAGTTGCTCGTCAAACAGGACACCTAAGTCTCGAATAACCGAGGTTCGTTCCAGACTTTGCCCATTAAGAACGTAACTAAATCGTACCTTATGTTTAGTTTTTTTTGTAAAAGATATGATTTGGCACTTTTTGGGATTCAAATTCATTTAGTTATCTTGGCACCATCCCGACAATATATTAAGATCACGTTGAAGAAACTCACAATCACTCTCGTCGCTGATCTGACGAAAGATTTTCAAGTCGTCTGCGTATAAAAGACATGGACAATTAAGTCGATCAATGAGATCATTGACAAAGATAAGGAAGAGTAGAGGCCCAAGATGTGAACCCTGAGGCACACCAGATGTTAGAGTGACCGGAGTGGACTTGAATCCCTTGAGAGCAACTAACTGACTTCGTCTAATTAGGTATGAGGAAACCCATCTTAGGAGGTTACCATGAAATCCGTACCACGAATTAAGCTTCTGACAAAGCAAATGATGATTAACTTTGTCAAAAGCCTTCGTGAAGTCAGTGCAGATGGAGTCCACCTGACCACCTGTTGCAAAAACTGTGCATAGGTAGTTCTTGTACTCCATCAGATTAGTGACCGTAGATTTGTGCCTTATAAATCCGTGTTGGTTTTGACAAAGAAAAGGTCTGACGTGATTGTACATATAATCGTAAACAATACTCTCGAAAAGCTTTGCCATGCCAGAGAGGATTAATAGGCCTGTAGTTAGAGCAGTCTGATCTATCACCCGACTTAAAAATTGGGACGACGTGCGCAGTTTTCCAAAGCATAGGAAATATACCTTGTTGGAGAGATAAATTAAAGATTATCGTAAGAGGTAAACACAATTCTTGCGCACACTCTTTGAGGAACCTAGGCGGAATGCCATCAGGCCCCGCTCCCTTACTTGACTTTAAGGCTTTCAGTTTTTTTAGCACTTGGTCCGTTGATAAGTTAATATTTGAGAAACAAGAGTCCGGTGCGGAAAAGCTATTCGCATCCAAAGATGGACACATATCAGGCTCATATACTGAACCAAAGAACGCAGAAAAGAGTTCACATACATTATTCCCATCCGAAGCTGTACTCTTACCGTATTTTATCAATTGAGGAATATCATTAGCACCTTTTCTATTGTTAACGTATTTCCAAAACGAGTCAACGTTATCCTTTAGACTATCTTCTATAGATGAAACATAATTATTGTAACACACTTTAATAATTTCCTTGCATGTGGAACGAATAGAAGCAAATAAATCGTAATCTTTTGGATTACCATACATTTTGTACCTTTTATGGTACCTTAATTTGTCTTTCAGACGTTTAATTAACTGAGGCGAGTACCAAGTCGGATAATTGTTATAAACATTACTTTTTTTGTATGGAGTGTGTTTTACAATGACTGAATTTAATTCATAATAAAACCTGTCAACAGCAACGTTGACATCGCTGTTGGAGATTAATACATCGGGCCAATCAATTGCAATAAGTGCTAGTTTTATTTCCCCATAGTTACATTTGTTGAAATTAAGTTGTCTTGTTTGGTTTTTTTTTAGAGATACCGTAGATTTAGTTTTATCGAGTTTTATGCACAACGGTGGGTGGTGACTGTCCATACGAGATAAGGGCTCTGCTTCAAATACTGTTAATCTGGAGTGCTACACAGTATCAGATCGAGAAACCTGCCATTCTTGTTCGGAATGTGATTAAATTGAGATAGTTCACATAGTGCTAAGGTACTCAATAAAAGTGATGATTTTCCCGTACTATTGTCGACAGTTTTGTATGGAAAGTCAATTTTTTTTTGTCATTTTTGCACATAGGTTTCTTGGGAAAAGTTGTTCAGTTTCATAGGTGGAACTCACCCTTAATTTAATTAGAATAGAATAGAGCTTCTTTATTGCTTAGACTGTGTAACAAGTACTTAAAATAATGAAATAGTATCAACAGTTTGCCCATTATTGAGCATGCAATGTACACAAATATTATTATTTACATTAACATTAACAAAATACATAAATATGACGGCGCATTGCAGAAGGAACCACTATCGGAGCTTAAACTATAACTAGCAGCGCCCTCTAGCGGACCGTCATTTTGTCTTTGGCTGTTTGTAGGCTGTATGTAAGCTGTATGTAGGCTGTATGTCAACGAACGTGCACCTCAATTATCGGGATAGGGTGGCAACACAGGCCCTCTTGCGAAGCGTCGAGTCATGGCGGAGGGGCGGGCATTCTTGTGAAAACACTTTAGATCCGGCAGCCGTCTCCGCCATACGTGCTCAACGAATCGCTCAGTTCCGATGCCATACTAAGTGATTATTAAATAGCGATCGTTCTGATAATTGATTTAAGTTCTTGCCTAAATAGATATTGAAGATATTTGTAGTTTGACGGCTTCTTATAACAAAATCAGTTGGTTTCCGTGATTGAGAGTCTTTAATTTGAATATAACGCCCACATTACAATAAAAGATGGAACATAACGATGACATACGCCCTCCTGTAGCTTACAAATACATTAAAACGAATAAAAAATGAGGGTGTATATCTCGTTTCATTTCTGATGTTGATCTATGGATATGTATGTACGCGGGGACTTTATTTGAGTTTGATTTTGTATGAGATCGTGCATCTATTAATATTAATAACAGGAAAAAAAATATTTGTGCACATAACTTTTTATATTATAGAGTAACTTAATGTAGAGCTAATGTACAGATTTAATTTAATATTTTAAGTGAAACATAAATAAACTAAAATTAATCAAACATATTTACAAAAATACCGTAAATCATGGTCAATCGACCGGGACCGCGCAATTGAACGCTGACACATTACGATACCACAGGATACCTAGGTTAGGTTACACATTACGATACCACAGGATACCTAAGTTAGGTTACCTTTACATCACAGGTGACCTTTCGTTCCCCCGGTATCCACGAGTTATTTTTTATTGTGCCGGACAAACTAAATAAATAATGAATAATAAATAAAATTCTAAAAAATGAAAATGATGGGTATTAACGTCACTGAATGATATAAAAAAAATTGGTTGCCTGTAAATTCGGTATACGGGCGAAAGTTTTACGTGACAACGACTTTGAGTGGTAAAATAATTTTATTGTGAATATTCATTCGTATAGTAGGAAGAAGGATGAAATAATATGGAAGGGACGCGTGCCTTTCACTTTTTATGTCTGTCTCTCTCGCTCTTAGGCGGGGGGCTATCCATGCCCGAGTGGAAGGGACGCGTGCCTCTCACTCGCTCTCATTGTGAGCGCATAACGTGAGCGGAGCGTAACGCAGTTTCTTGAAGTGTCACCCGGCAAACCAATTTATAAGACGTTGTCACGTCAAAAATATCTGACTGCACGGAATTAGCGGCTCAAGTAGTAAGACTATCCGTTCCTGAAGTACCCAAATACTCACTAAGACTCCGTAGTCACGCCTTACTAGCGGTGCCTCGTACGCGCACTGGTGGGCGCTCGAACTCGCCACTCATTCGAGCTTTAAATCTATGAAATCAGCTTCTGGTATCTTCACCACCTGTGTGATCTGTTAGCTGACAGATGGAGGGAAGTGTGCGGAGAATGTCTGAGGTATTGTGATATTATTGATAGTGTGAGAAATAGTAGTATTTGTTAAATAAGTAATAGATTTTTATATACTTATATTTTATTTATTTATTTGTAATATTTTACATTACTATGTTCAGATATTTTTTTCTTTTTATGTTTAGCTTTTTATTTTGTGATGTTGTTTTATATTAGTAGTTACCTGTTATAATTATAGCATAGCGTATTGGTGTCATACTGTAATGTTGTGTTATTGTTTGAATAAATAAATAAATAAATGTGTACATATAAAAAAATATTCCTGTATGAACGAAGACTACATAATAAATAACATAATTCCTTTTCTATGGTAAGTATACGATTCTACTTTATACTTTTTCTAGTAACTCACCTAGCCGCCTTAGCGGTGATGTAGCCACGTTTCTTGGCCCACCCATCGCAGATATCTCTAGGGGACCACGTGTCATCGTTCTCTGGATGGTCTATCCTCAGCAACTTGGGTAGATCCATTCGCTCTGCTAGATATCTGTAGAAAACACCGTCATGTTTAGACTATCTTTTATCCGCCTCTGTGGTCTAGTGGCTAAGCTACCTGTTTCAGACCCAGAGGTCCCGGGTTCGATTCCCAGCGGGGGGTACATCTTTGTGTGCTCGGTTTGGTTGGTGGTAGGGCTGTTAAGTCCGCCTGGCTAGCTACCACCATCTTATCTAAGTCTGTCGCCATAACAACGATGTTTATAGCATTTTTGTGTTCCGGCAGTTTGAGATAAGATAGCCAGTTCCTCAGTGGTTGAGGATTCCGGGTGAAGCGCGCTTCCACCTTCGGCCTTATCGTCACTTACCATCAGGTGAGATGAAGGCCAAGCGCTTACCCGTTGCCAATAAAAAAATCTTATCTATATCTCTATCTGCTGCGTTGAGCCGCCCGGTATGCAGAGGACGTGGGATCGACTCCTAGTTAAGGTAGCCATGAGTCATCGTAACTGCAAGGTCACGTGATAGGTTTTGTCTTTAATTTCGAGGTTATTTTTTTATAAGTATTTTATAATTGAGAATTGGACAGTTGGACATTTTGGGAATTGGACCAATTGCGACTGAACGTAACTGCGGCCTTGAGAACATTATAAGTGTTTGTAAAATTTATTTGTCTTTCCTTTAAATCTTCTTTTAAACAGTTATGCTGTTATTGTTTTATATGTCTCAAGTGTTAAGGTAGTTTCAGTTCAGTTCTTTTTCATTTTTAGCCATTTTATTCAAAGACACATAAACGCAAAAAAAATATCTAATATTACGAAACAACAAACAATATAACCAATTTTTCTTTTACATTTGTTTTTTTAACCGTGTCGCGTAGCGGTGAAAGAATACTACCTCCCCCTCTCTTCCCTTGGGTGTCGTAAAAGGCGGCTAACGGACTAAAGACTGCACATACTTCCAACAGCATAGAGCGGCGATGGGCTCGCCACCTGTCACGCTGAGCAGTCGCTATTTGGTCAATAGTCAATAGTCAATAGTCAAAATATATTTATTCAATAAACTCAATTAATAAGTACTTTGAAACGTCCAAATATTTTTTAACCTACCACCCATTCAGGACATCATTTTTTAACTGTGGCAAAGAACGGGCGCAAGAAACCACAGCGCACAGAAGCAACGACATTTACAAAATATATATATATTATATGTCGTTACCAGGTCACAAAATACAAAATATGAATTTGAATGTAAATAGTTTAATTAAATATGGTGCTCTATATAAATTAATTATAGGCAATTGGAAATAGCTGTTGGAGTAAGTACTTGGAGCATTTCAGACCCAAGCTGTTTTGTCTTCTGTATAATCCGACACTTTATAATAAGCTTTTTTATAAAGCTTTTCTTTGATTTTGATTTTAAATTTATCAAGATCTAATTTCTGAATATCATTTGGTACTTTGTTGTATAATCGTACACACAGACCCTTAAAAGAATTATTTATTTTATGGAGCCTAGTATAAGGCACTGCTAGTTTGTTCTTACTTCTAGTATTTAATTTGTGAATATCACTGTTTTTTGAAAACATTTCAATATTTTTATGAACATACACAAGATTTTCATAAATATATTGTGATGCAACTGTCATTATACTTATATCCTTAAATCTCTCTCTGAGAGAGTCACCAGCCTGTAGGTTATATATTGCTCGAATAGCCCTCTTCTGCAGCACAAAGATAGTTTGAATGTCGGCAGCATTTCCCCACAGTAAAATGGCGTACGACATTACACTATGAAAGTAACTGAAACAAACTAATCTAGCTGTATCAACGTCAGTTAACTGACGAATCTTCATTACTGCATAAGCCGCAGAGCTAAGTCTATTCGACAATTTAGCTATATGTGGGCCCCACTGAAGCTTGGCATCCAACGTGATGCCTAGAAACACAGTGGTGTCCACAGGATTCACATTCTTATCTTTAATTTGTACACTAGTTATTACCTGCTTAACATTAGGCAATACAAATCTTACACATTTGGTTTTTCCCTCGTTTAATAGCAAGTTATTAACACTAAACCAGTGAACAATCTTTGAGACCGCATTATTCACATCGTCATAATTTGGGTGTCGTCGTTTCACTTTGAATAAAAGTGAAGTATCATCAGCAAACAATACTATCTCATGACTGTCTTTTACAAAATAAGGTAAGTCATTAATATAAACCAAAAACAAGAATGGACCAAGTATTGAACCCTGCGGAACTCCCATTTTAACCACTGATCCCGGAGATCTTTTACCGTTAATGTCGACCTTTTGAATCCTGTTCCTCAAGTATGAGATCAGAAGGCTCAAAGAAGCATCCC
This sequence comes from Scoparia ambigualis, assembly GCA_963921215.1. NCBI lineage: Eukaryota > Metazoa > Arthropoda > Insecta > Lepidoptera > Crambidae > Scoparia > Scoparia ambigualis. Next base: position 14,615,444 of record OY992525.1, on the reverse strand, counting down.
TAATTCCATAGTGGTTAAGCTTCCTGACCAAAGTTTCATGTAAAACACAATCAAAAGCCTTGGATAAATCACAAAATACCCCTAGGGCATCCTGTGATTCCTCCCAGGTATCAAATATTTGGATTAAAAGCTCAACACCGGCGTCAGTTGTAGAGCGACCCCTAGTAAAACCATATTGTTTACAATGTAAAAGTTTATTTTTATAAAAATGAATTTGCATTTGATCTAGCATTAACTTTTCAAAAATTTTACTAAATGTGGGTAGCACAGAAATAGGTCTAAAGTTAGAGGGGTCAGAAGTGCTACCTGATTTAAATAATGGAATTATTTTACTATATTTCATGAGGTCAGGAAAAACACCACAGTCAATGCATTCATTAAATATGCAAGCTAAAACTGGAGCTATTGTCATAATTACAGATTTAGCGACGTCCACGGAATTACCCCACAGATCAGCAGTTTTCTTTTTATTGAGAGTGTTAAATGTTTTTATTATATCTATAACACAAATTTTTTGAAAACTGAAATTATTTTCACAATCTTTAACATTCTCCTTCAAAACAGATTCAGCTACAGTGGGGGAGGAAATCAAGGCTTTTGTAGTTGAAACTGGAATGTCAGTAAAAAACCTCTCAAATGCTGCAGCAACATCAGCATCAGAAGTAAAGGTTTTATTATCACAATTTAAATTGTACTCATTATTACGACTTTTGACCTTTCCTGTTTCACTATTTATAATATTCCATGTCATTTTTATTTTGTCATTACTATTCTTAATCTTAGAACTCAGATAGTTTGCCTTGGCTAATCGACATACTCTTTTGAATAACTTTGAATAATTTTTAACATATAATTTGAAGTCATCGCTGGTGTTATAGTTGCGTTCACCATAAAGTTCATAAAGGCGTTTCCTACTTCTGTGAATACCAATTGTAGCCCATTCATTAAAAGTTACAGTACCACTAACTGAGATCTTTTTTGGAATAAAAGTTTTATTAAATTCTGAACAATAAATGTTAAAAAAATTATTATAAAAGACATTAGGGTTGTCATTGTATTCTAAATAATTTAATTTTGTATCTAGATTGCTTTTAAAGCGTTCCAGCCGACCTGCAGTTTTTGGTACAACAGTGATATTCTTTTTCGTCACTTGTTTACGCTGGTGTGGAAAGCTGACCATTTGGCCACAATGATCAGAGTCCAGGTTATTAATAATTTGCTTAGCCAGTGGTTTTACATTTGTATATATGTTATCAATACAGGTGGCCGAAGTGGCAGTTATTCTTGTCGGCTCCAAAAATAAATTATTCAAGTTGTATGATAGAAATAGGTTTTTAATTTTAGTTGACATCGTGGAATTTTCTAACAAATTAATATTAAAATCCCCGCAAACAATTATTGTTTTACCTACATTACGGACTTTATGTAATGCCTCATCCATAACTTTTTCGAAATAATCATATGATGCTGAAGGAGGTCTGTACACACTTAATACAACAAACTGCTCCAACTCCACACAAGCTATTTCTATTGTTCGCTCAACCGAGAGGCTCACTATGTCTTTGCGTTCCTTTAATTTAAACTTCTTACTAACAATAATTAAGGAGCCACCATGTATTGCATTTCCTCGACTGAACGAACTTCCTACCAAATGATTCTTAAAATTGAACATGAACTGATGGTCTTTAAGCCAGTGTTCTGTTATGCAAAGAATATCAATTTTATTACAGTTCATGAACAATTCAATCTCCAAATCTTTGCCCATCATTCCTTGGATGTTCTGGTGGACAATGTTTAAAGATTGTACATTTTTTAAATTAAATATTTGACATGGGCTTTTGCTAAAGCTATTTTTACATTCATTTAATTTCATTTTATTAACAAACATTTCGCAAGAGTTTTCCTCTTTTGTCATATAATTTAATTTAAATAATTAATTGGAATGTCAGTAGAAACACTACTGACGTCTATGTCAAATATACATTGCTCAATAGAAGCAACTTGTTTAGCCAAGTTTTTGGCTGACGTTTGAATACAATAGGATAGCGATAAAGCTATTTGTCGCTTAAAATAATTTGGCAGATAATAACTATCTCTTGTCAAATAAAAATTACTAACATAATTGTTAGTGTCAATTAAATGCATTATGTCATTTTTGCAAAATAAATGTAATGTCAGGTTAAGCTTATGTCTAATAGAATTTTCCTCCTGTGGCAAACTACTACAATAAGGTAATGTAAACAATATAATTTTCTTTACAATTAACTTATTCAAACATTCTAAACATTTTAGAAGGCTTGTTTTGTTCAGATTACCTCTATTACCAACAAATAATAATAAGGTGCTATTGGGTTTATATTTATGTTCTACAGCTTTTTTCAAAATATGTTGATAAGAAGCACCCGGTATACAATAATTGATAACTGAATGTCCCAAGTCAGATAACAACCGACCCATGTTTTTACCAAATTCATCACTAAATATTACCAAGTCACTATTACAATCTGTCTTACATGGAATCTGGTTGGTTGGTATAAGTTGTGGTACATTTTTAATTGTGCACTGAGTAAGGGAACCTTTGGAAGAAACATCAATCAATTCGACAGAGGAAGAATCACATGGGATTGATGAACGGCTTGGTAACTGTTTACATTTACAATTACTTGTGAGTGAATCAATCCCTTCATTGTTACCATTACACAGGACTACCAGTTCATCAATGGCCAACATGTGTTCTTTTATTTGACCTTGTGAAAGATCATATTGCTTAGTAATAGATATAAGCGAGTCCTCAAGGTGTGCAATTTTAGTTTGTAGAATTAAAAGTAGGTGAAAAGTGAACTATGGCAGAGGACTGCTTTTGCGGTCCTCATTGCCTAGTCCCTGACCAACCCTTTGGGGATAATAGTCGTGATTATATGTATGTATTTTTAGTCTGTTTTGATGTCAGTGCATGTCGTGGCAACTATAGTAATGTTTACTTTTATTTAATGTACAGTAACAAGTACTGCACTTCAACCTGAGTACTTAACTACAAAATGTCAAATTTTTCACAACATTTTGAACTTTATAACTAGGGAATAAGGTTAATGTTTTATTTATATATTTTAGCGTTTTTATTAACGCTTAAATATATCTTTATTATTGAAATTTTTGCATTCACAATGCTATATAGATAACGGATAAAATGTTTACTAGAAAGCTTAAATATACTTAAGTAAAATTTATAAACACTGAAAAAAGACGACAATCTCAGGCGAGAATCAACCGCGGCGAACCACGCACCTTCCGTATTCCGGGCGGCTGGCTTAACCATTTGGCTACCGAGAGAATGCGGAAGGTGCGTGGTTCGATTCCCGCCTGAGGTTGTCGTCTTCTTTCAGTGTTTAAAAAAATTTCTAGGGTTTAGGGGTCAACATCCATTACAAAAATTTGACAGTATCGCATAAGTGCAGCTGCAGGTGTGTATACATATTTCGTTGGTTGCTCGATCAAAATAAATAAATACATCCTACATCCACAAAATCACGACTATTATCCCCGAAGGGTTAGTCAGGGACTAAGCAATGAAGACAACAAAAGCAGTCCTCTACCATAGTCCACTTTTCACCAAATAGGGACTGCACATGTGCTCAGCGTGACAGTTGGTGAGCCCATCGCCGCTCTATGTTGTTGGACGTATGTGCAGCCTTCAGTCCGTTAGTCGCCTTTTACGACAACCAAGGAAGAGGGGTTATAGCATTCTTTCACCGCTACGCGACTCGGTTCTCGGCGTCAAAAAGATGGTCTGGAAATGCTTCGTAAATAAACTATAAATAAATTTACAAAACCCCACATTTAAAAACATATTTTTATTTAGTAACATTGTAAGTTTTGATGTCCTAATAATACATTTAATTGCTTATTTTAATTAAATAGGTGCGTGAAATTTCATCTTTGATATGATTGATTAAGTTGAAATTATTTCTTATGTCTTTTTCGTTATTATGTATTGTATGCTGTACGACAGTCAAATATGTTAACTGAACGTTTATCCTGATATAACAGCACTTTGTACCATAATATTTTTGGCAATAAATGATTTATTTCTTACTAGTGGCCGCCCGCGGTTTCACCCGCGTGGTTCTCGTTCCCGTGGGAATATCGGGATAAAAAGTATCCTATGTGTTAATCCAGGTTATAAACTATCTGTATGCCGAATTTCATCCAAATCCATTCAGTAGTTTTTACGTGAAAGAGTAAGAAACATCCATCCATACTTACAAACTTTCGCGTTTATAATATTAGAAGGATAGTATGTAAAGTTTTCCCCTTCTCTTCCCTTGGGTGTCGTAAAAGGCGACTAAAACACTTATGACTGCACATACTTCCAACAGCATAGAGCGGCAATGGGCTCACCATCTGTCACGCTGAGCACATGTGCAGTCTTTATTTGGTGAAAAGTGGACTATGGTAAGTCTCTTGACTAACCCCTCGGGGATAATAGTCGTGATTATACAGGGTGACTGGAAATTAGTGGCGGAGCCGCTAAGGGAAGGTAGTCTAGGGTTATTCCGACAGATATCACTATGAGACCGTTCAGGCTCTAATGTCCATTTCCCGTAATGTCCCGTCGGTTTCAAAAAGTCCCTTTCCCAAAATGTCCCTTTTCCGAAACGTCCCTTACTCAGAATGTCCCTTTCCCAAAATGTCCCTTTTCCGAAATGTCCCTTTCGCAAAATGTCCCTTTCCCATAATGTCCCTTTCCCATAATGTCCCTCCTTACCATAAGACAGATACTCGTAAATTGCATTGTTATATGTATAAAACTAGCTTTCCGCGCGCGGCTTAAAAGTAAAAAGTAAAAAGTAGCATATATGTTATTCGGATGTAACTATAACCTATATTACTGAAAAGTTTCATCTAAATCCGTCAAGTAGTTTTTTCGTGAAAGAGTAACAAACATTCATCCCTACTAAGAAACTTTCGCACTTATAATATTATTAGTAGGATATTATTTCAATCATAAAAGACAATGGTTACGTGACGAAAACATAAGTCCCCCCCCCCCCCGATCCCCCCTGTTACTAGGCACGGTATTTTAACGATCACCTTTCCCCCTTAAACGGGTCATGTAGTTTTTTCACATCCACCCATACCTATTTATACACTTCTAAGTCCAGAAATGAGAATTAAATTATCAAATCTAAAACTCACGTATTTTAAAATCCCGCCATAATGGTACGTTTACAATAATCAACCCAACCATAGACACACTTTAACCGCATCATGTTAGCAGCCTAACTACAGTTAAGATTGACTTGGCTTTGACACTATTTGACGCTATTATTATTTGTTTTGATTAATATAACTATTTTTGCACGTTTACTTCCCTGGCTATAATACTATAACCAATTATTATTTTATTACATTGTTTGTAATAGTGTTTTCTTTGCATGAACGAAACGCATTTAATAACAAAAATTATAGTGCAAAATGTGGGTAGTTTTAAAATTTTATGAATGTACAAATTATACATATTTTGTTTTATACATTTAATTAAGCAATCTACGAGTATCTGTCATAGGAAGGGGTTATTGTAACAAGGGACATTATGGGAAAGGGACATTTTGGGAACAGGGACAATTCGGTAAAGGGACATTCTGGGAAAGGGACGTTTCAGGAAAGGGACTTTTTGAAACCGAGGGACATTACGGGAAAGGGACATTATGAGCCTGAACGTATGAGACCTACCGTCCTTACTTAACCCTTTCCAAGATATAAAAAGTAAACCCAAAAAATCGTACAAAAAATTTTCAAATAGTAATAAATCCTAAAAAAAAGTGATTTTGGCCTACTTTTTTTTGTTTTGCAACAAAGACATTCTAAATAAGTAATATTAATTGTTTAAGTCTCCGCAACTGTCATTATTTTATGCAAAAACTGCTTAACAAAAACGGAAAATGTAAAACAAAAGTATTATTTTGATGGCTGATAAAACATCAATTTTTTGGTTAAGTAAGGACGGTAGGTCTCATAGTGATATCTGTCGAAATAACCCTAGACTACCTCCCCTTAACGGCTCCACCACTAATTTCCAGTCACCCTGTATACAGGATTTTTATATATCAGTACACATAATTTTTCAAATTAAAGAGTAACTTAATCTAGAGCTACAGATTTAATTTATTTTTTTAAGAGAAAAATAAAGAAACTAAAATTGATCAAACATATCCACAAAAATACCGTTGATCATGGTAAATTGCCCGGGACCGCGAAATTGAACTCTAACACATTACGATACCAGGCCACATAAGTAAAGATACGGAACAGAGACAAAGCTTCATACAACCGCACCGTCGCGAGTAGGGCTTGCAAATATTCGAAAAATTTTGATATTCGAATATTCGATTTTTTTTAGGGTGTTATTCGAATTATTCGAATATTATATGAATAATTAAAAATAAATAAAAACTTCTAATAATCGCCAATTTCTTACTTAGAGTCTAAATTCTCTGAATCAAAACAAAATCTTGGTTAAAAATTAAAGAACAATTGGAATTTGACTCTAAATGTACTAAACGGAGACCTACAAAAAATATAGAAAAAAGTTGCTGCTTTAGAAACAAGCCAACCACAACACACACAACACAGGCTTATCAATTGAAGTCTGAGTATTGTAATAATATTTATAATAAAATTAAACAATCAATAACTAGTAACACGACACTTGAAATCTTTGATTTTTTATATACTAAGCCCGGCAAATGACCCCACTCTACCCGGTCCGATGTTAAGTGAAAGTGAAGTCCAGGCGCGAGGACAACTGGTGCAGCGTAAGAGACGTAGCATCAGTCACCCTCACTCTGCCGGCCCACAAAGTGCCTCTTCACGCCTCGTTTGAAGGAAGGTAGACTATTCCACCTTTTGGAAGTGCGACAAAGAAACGAGTCACTAAATTTCTTTGTGCGTCATGGAATATTAGAGACTGTAAATTGGTGACTCCGGAGAGCAGCACGCGTACTCAGGGAGAAAAGGAGAAGGAGGAATGAGGTCAGTGTTAGTGACCTCTGTATTGCCGATAATGCGCACAGCGCGGCGCTGCAATCTGTCCAAGGCATCGAGAAGGTACCTGTGTCTTGTACAAGACCACTGATCAGGCGTGAAGAAACGCCGCACCTTGTTCAGGACACCGAGTTTACTTGAGGCATTTTTAATCACAGTTTCGATTAGTCCTTTTGGTTTAGATCGCAGCGAATATCCATACCGAGCATGTTAATACTGCTCTGCAGGCCTAGAGATGTCTGAAGAGAGGGAAAGGAAAGGAATGGTAACTTTTTCGCTGTGAATACACAGATGTGCGCACCTGTGTATTCTTGGCATTGAACTCCGCCAGGTTATCGGAGCCCCATTTAGAAATGAGGTCCAACACCCGATCTAGCTCAATGACAAGATTTGCTCGCTTCATTTCGGTATCTACCCGCCCAGCCGTTGGGTGACCATTATATCCCCCATGCACTGTGCTATCATCTGCATAGCAATGAATGTTTCCAAGAGGAAGCATGTCATTGATATGCAGAAGGAACAGCGTGGGGGATAGAACGAAGCCTGGAGGAACACCAGCGTTCACTGACATGAACCGCGAAGCGCATCCATCCGAAAGGACACGGATTCTACACTCATGCAGGAAGCTAGCGATCCAGGTACAGAACTGAGCGGGCAAACCGTATGCCGGGAGCTTGGAGGAAAGAGCTTTGTGCCAGACCCGATCAAAAGCCTTGACGGAACTAGGAATAAGTGCCTTCTAAATTCTAAACATTAATTTTTGGTTATTCAATGAAAAAACGACGAATCCTGTCGCTTGGCTCGGGACACCGGCGGCGGGCGGCGCGGCGCGCAACGCGCAACGTAACACCCGCGCGAACTTTGAAAATTATATTTTGAGCACGTCAAAACTTCGAGTTTGACATTTGTCGAATATTCGATAATCGCAGATTTTATTTCGTATATTTGAACCTCTTTATTATTCGAATTATTCGAATATTCGAATGCAAGGCCTAGTCGCGAGTCAACTACTACAAGCATACGGCAGGCGCATGTGTGCGTGTCCGCTAGCCGCTGCGTTGCGTATGCGCCGCCACTGGATAAAACCGGTTTACCACAGTATTTACACTCGCTCGGCCAGTGGACAAACGGAGCGATTCGCGACGGCGCGTTGTATGAAGCTTTGTCTCTGTTCCGTTTCTTTACTCATGTGACCAGGCGGCCGGGCGGGTCAATGCACTTGCATAGACACGTGACCTTTCGTTCGCCCGGTATCCACGAGTTATTTTTTATTGTGCCGGACAAATTAAATAAATAATGAATAATAAATAAATTTAAAAAAAATGAAAATTATTTCTAGTATCGTTACTAAATGATATAAAAAATATGTGCACTGATAAAAAAAAATCCTTTATACAACGTCAGTCGGAAAGGGGGTACTAAGCCGAAAGGAGGGTAAAGTATACATGATAGTTAATAACTTTTAGAACTTTTCCTAAAAAATTGATAATTTTAGAGATTTACATTTTAACAGTTGTTTCAAGATTTCATAAGTAAGTAAGTAAGTAGTAAGTAAATCATTTATTCGGCAAAAAATACACAGAAAAGAAATAAAAGTATATAAAAAAAAAAAATTAAGAAAACAGAAATAAATAATAATAATCAACTAATAGACAGGTATAGGTTGGCCGAAAAGGCTGACCAGCTCAGCTATTGTTGCAGCTGGACGCCACAACGCTGGTTTTCAGCTGGGCCTTGAGTAGGGGCGACGTCTACACAAGAAAGAATGTAAGTAGGTAGATACCTATAATTACAAACTAGAAAATCAAAAATGCAAGCCCTAACAAAATAACTAATGTGGAAAAAAGGAAACTGTTAACATTATATAAATAAACATAACAATATTAAAACAAAACCTTACAGAATAAAATAAACTAAAATTTAACTTAATTTAAATCATTAACCAATATGTAAGTCCTTAAAAATCTTTTATAAAGTTAAAAATAATAAAATGGAAATATAGAACATTTATGCTTAGAGCATTATGTAATGCTCTAAGTATTTATGCGTTTACAAAGAACACAAAAGCGTTTATGTGCCTGTATGACTGAATTTCCTTTGCCTAATGTTAGACAGAGCAAGCAAGCTGAAAGAAAAAAGTGGCAGGCCAGAAAGAAACCAGAAACACAAACAAATCAAACAACAAAGCAAGATTGATAAACCTAATCATCAGAGAGAATAATTAAAGCAATCTTTATTAGCAAGCCATCAAATAAGACATAGATAATACAAGATTTGAATACTTTACAATACTTTAGCAGCCTGTAATTCACCTATATTCATACATGATAACAAAAGATGTGTAAACTATTACTATACCCGGACGACGGCATCAGTCACTAGCCACGGCTTTTGTTTGTAAAAATGGAATATGGATTGCCTCGTTAGCGGTGCCGGGACGCGGGATCCCCCAATCTACGAAAATTCGGATTGTGCAGAACTTGATGGTAGGTGTAGTGCAATTTGAATTGACATATGATAATCTTTTATACGTGTTTTGAATGTAATCATTGTTTTTAGGTCACGTATCGGCGGGGGCAAGTCGTTCCAGCACCGAGTAGCAGCAAAACGGAAAGAGCCCCGGAAAGCCACCGTGCGATGTTTTGCAGTTGCGAAAGTATGCGTACAGGCCCTCCTTGGATACCTACTGCCATCATTAGCCCATATCAGCTTATCGTGAAGATACCGCGGCTTTCCCGTCTTAATGACGCCAAACAAAAGAACAGCAAGATGAACTCTTCTGCGTGCCTCCATTTTGATGATGTTTCCCGCATTTAAATAAGGAGTGACATGTGATCGCGGTGGTACATGAAAGCAGAAGCGCGCCACCGCATTCTGCACACGCTGAATGAGCTTAGATGTCCTAGATAGAATGCAAGGTCCGTACACAGTGTCACAGTAGTTAAATAAAGACAAGATAAGGGACTCGCATAATGTAATCCTTAACTTTTCGGTAAGGTATGGTCTTATTTTATATAACAGCTTAAGTCTATAGAAACAATTGCGTGCAGTGTTAGCAACATGGTGTTCAAAATTAAGGCAGCTGTCAAAAGTCAATCCCAAATTCTTGGCCTTGTCGGTGCGCTCAATTGCCTCGCCATTGATCTTTATGTTTAAAGCAACATTGTCAAATTTCGATGTGTTCTTTTTAGAACCAATCAATAGAAGCTTGGACTTCTTTGGGTTTAGGACCAGGCAGTTGGACTGGCACCAAGCAGATATTTTGTCCAAGTCTTTGTTCACCCCTGCCACAGCATTAACGTATTCTGCAGGTGAAAAGGAGCAGTACAGCTGCAGGTCATCGGCGTACAAATGATGCTGACAATGTGATATGCTTCCAATTATGTCTGCACTGTACATTATGTACAGAATCGGACCAAGTATAGACCCTTGAGGAATTCCACGGGTAACGGGTTGTAAGGTGGATCGTGATCTGGTCCCATCTGTCCTTCTCAACTCTACATACTGGCGCCTGTTATCCAAATAACTGGTAAACCATTTTATAGCCGCAGTGTCAATACCATAGTATACCAGTTTCGACATGAGGAGAGAAATATTGATCGAATCAAATGCTCGGAGAAATCAAGCAGCAACAGCAAGCTTAGTTTTCCCTGGTCTTGGGCAGCTAGCAGGTTGTCCACAACATCCGCCAAAGCTGTTGCCGTGCTAAATCCCTTACGGAAACCTGATTGCTGCATCGGGAGTATATTGCTTTCCTCAATGTATCGAGTCAACTGATCACACACGATTCTCTCCAAGATCTTAGAGACACAAGAAAGCAAACTTATAGGTCGGAGATCATTCAGAGAGACTGGGTTATTAATTTTTGGCAATGGCTTGACAACAGCCACCTTCCAACTATCCGGGAAAATACCATCTGCTATGGAACGGTTTATCATAGTGGTGATAGCTTTAAGGGACTGTGGCAAAGTTAACAAAAGCATATCCAAGGACACCCCATCATCACCCTGCGCATTTGACTTAAGCCCTTTTATCGTTTTCATAACTGTGTCCTCTGAGACTGGGTTAAGTGAAAAAATGGCTGTACTGAATCTTTGGCTTTTAAAGAGTGCAAGTTGGGAAACTGTCACATGGTTGTCACCAGGTATATCAAGGAAGTGTCCGTTAATCAAGTCAGGGTCATCAAAATGCGGTGGGAGCTCAGCCTTTGCTTTTCTATTAGGTACCACTGTTTGCTTCAAGTTCTGCCATAATTTTTTTTGAATTTTTCAAGTTATTGTTGATATTGTTAGCAAAGTAGTTGCATTTTTCACTCTCGATGGCTTTTATGACTAAATATTTCATACTATTATATAATTTTTTGTTGGTCTCTGTTTTGTGTTGTTTACATTTTTGATGGAGAGTGTCTCTAATATGCATCATATTCTTCACTGTGTCAGTAATCCATGGGTGAGGAGGATGCCTGAATCTGCGTGACCTAATTGGAGCATGTAGATCAAACAATCCTACAATCCAGGAGGTGAAGGCTACGGCCTGTGAGTCAACATTATCCAGTGTCAAGAAGTAGTTCCAGTCAACAGCATTGAGGTCCCTGGTCAGTTGATCTACTACAATATCTTTGAACGGTCTAAAAGTTACCCATTGAGGAGGTGGTTTCTCATTTTTAATTTTGATCTCTGCCAGAAGCATTGCGTGGGCTCCAAGATCAGGAGTGTGCTTGATATCAATCTGTAGAGCAGGTACATCAGTGCAGATAAGGTCAATCAAACTACAGCTGTGTTCAGTAAAATGAGTTGGCGAAGTGACTAATTGCTTAAGGTTAATACTATTAGCGAATTGTGCAAATAATTTTGATTTGCTACTGCCAGCATCTAGGAGATTTATGTTGAAATCGCCGACCAATATCAAACCATCGCACGCGTTGAATGAGGTTACAGAATCCGCAATAGCATCGAGAAACTCATTAACGTCCTGCCATGGCGGCCTGTAAGCAGTACCTATAACTATTTGAGTGTTATATACGCTCACTTTCAGCCACATCTGCTCAACTGCCGGTACAATGGGAAATTGACAGGTTCTAGCTTTAATACCCTGGCGAATGTAGAAACCAACCCCACCACCACGACCCGCTCTGATGTGATCTGGCCTTGGGCTGTGGCGAAGCTTATAGTTTGTCAGCTTTGGAGCTTTATCGTGCTCTCCCGCTCTAAGCCAGGTTTCGTTAATCGCCAAGATATCTGGTGCCATCTCTTCCACCGCCACGATCAGCTCCTCATGTCTAGTGCCCAGAGACCCGGCATTGAACAGACCGACTTTCAAATATCTAGAAATCCTTTTTTTTTTTTTCTTTTTCTTATATAATAATAATTGCATTCCATTGCTATATCTATATAAACCCGCACCATAACCGCGTTAGTAAAGCGTATGCAAGTCGTCTTGTTCGTCATCATTAATAAATATAAATATATGAAATAAACCCCATCACACATAACAATTAGGTTTACGGTTAAATTAGGTAAATCAAGACAGCATGATGACTGCAAAACATTCAAATCATAGATTGCTTCCTTTAGTATAATTTATTTCACAAAAAAATATATTTTAATGAGTGTTCTAGGCATTATTAAATATAGATTTAGAAAAACTAAGCCTCCATCGCTTAAATCCAAATAATAGTTAACATTTGTAAATAAATTGCAAAGGTATGTTTCAATAATTGTAAATTTAGATTGTAAAATGCTTGTAACCATTGGTGTGACCATTTCTGAATTATAGTTGTTATCTCTATAAAATGCGTTTTTTTCTAATAAAGTAAAGGTGATGTTATTTACAGAAGGATAATTAAGGTACGCGAGACAGAATGTAAGCAAACCACCAGCACAACATAACATGGCTTGAAAAACAACATCAGTTGTAGCGTAAATTAATGAAATAGCCTGTCCATGAACACAAGGATGATTACAAAATATTAAGCAGAGGACCAAAAACTCTAATAAAGTCGTCATCCGAGCGCACCTGAAAAACAGGTCGTCCGTCTGCCTGGCGGGTGAATATCCCCCTCTTGGTCCACGAGTACCGCCACTGCAGCCGTCGACACTCCTCCCGGACGCGATGAAAAAGCTGCCTGTTGTGGCGGGTCAAGCGCTCGTTGACGAATACCCGCGGGCCCGAAGACGCCTGCTGTCCGGTGCGGCGCACGCGCGCGGCCTGCAGCAGCTCGTCGCGCAGCTGCCGGCGCGCCAGTCGCACCACCACGCGGCGCGCGCGGCCCCCCGCCTCCGCCGGTGGAGCGCCCACGCGCTCCACGAACACTACGTCCCGCTGCTCCAGCGTGACGCCCAGCCGTGCGGCCAGCACGGTCACCGCTTGGACGGTGCTCACCGCCTTGTCCTCGGGCAGCTGCCCAATCTCTAAATCAGATAGGAGGGCCTCCTGGTCACGGTCGTTGATACCCTGCTTGAGCTCGGCGATGGTGCGTTCCAGCTCGGCCGTACTCTCCGAGCCGGCGCCAGGCGGGCGCTGCTCCAGCACATCCAGCCGCTGCTCCACCACGCTCAGTCGCGCGGTTACGGCCTCGAAAGAGCTCCGCAACTGCGCCATCTCCCTTCTAAACGCGCGCATCTCGGCCATGCACTCAGCGAACTCCCGTCGAAAATCGCTAATGCTAGGATCTAGCGACTGGCTCGTGACGTCACCATCATTAGGGATGGAGACAGACTGCCCTTCGGCGTCAGCCCCGCATATGTCCTTTACTGGCGTTTGGCTGTTGTCGCTCTTTTTTGCGGTTCGCTTGCAGTTGGGACAGACCCAATCTTTGCTGATTAGGGATTTATCCGGTAATGAGAGACAAGCCCTGTGGTATTTCATGGGGCAGACGCTACAGTTAGCGGCGCCCGCTGGCGACAGAAACTTGCCACAGGCCCCACAGTGAAGCATGTTGTATTTTATATTGTTGCGTAGAAGTTTGAGCGACAGCAAATGGCGCCACTCGTGCGTCCAGCAATGCTCTGTAGCTCCGGTAGATCACGCTAGATGTCGCTACCCAGCTGCCGCACTGTGTTCCGCTGTGATGTTTGTCGTTTATACGCCAGATGTCACTGAGTCCTTATAATAGCGCCGATCAAAGTCTCGAGTAGTGAAAGAAAGAATTACCTACCCTCACCACTGCACAAAATCCGGTAACGACTGGACAAGCAAAGTGCCGTAAATCGATGAAAAACGTGAATAGCACTTGTTCCACAAAAACAGAGAGTCACTGACACTTGATGAGTACGATACAAACAACCACGGCACAAAAACAAAGTTAAAAGTATTTTATATAGACACGAAATCACGAGCGATATGTGTACAGTTTGACGTCTATGACGTACCCCCTCATAAGAAATGACGCTGTGGTAGCCCTGGCGGGCAGCTGTTTTGAGAGAGAGAAAGATTTGAGTTCATTGAGTTCATTGCCGGGGTTAACAAGTGGCGTTAGCCCCGCCCCTATTCAGGGTTGTACATTTTTTAAATATGAATATGCATAATATATGAATGTTTTTCGCAAAGTTTATATTTGCAATATAACAGTTGATAGTAGCAATTTTAGTTCCGACTGACGTTGTATGTATGTATATGTATGTGTGTATTACCTTATGGTGGTATACGGCTCCCTCAGCTGGGCTATAGGATAGGATCCCATGAGTATCTGTATGGGCCGCGGCACCGTAGATGGGAACACTAGGCCGGGACAGTCGCAGAGACGAACCTGGGGAAGGAGAGAGAGTGTGTTGGCGACGCGTCATAATAATACGTTCTAAAATAAGTTAGTTAATAAGAAGCTATAGATTTCATTAACTAGGTATGTGTGTAAACAAAACCGAAAATCTACAAGACTTCTCTCGGCATACTTGTACCAGCCAGCTCGTAAGAAAACAGTCATAAAATACAGTCCACTACCCGGCGGACGGTAGTCGTTTAGTCTGGCTCCTGCACGTCTTTATATAAGGTGACTGCTACAAACTGCAAGAAACTTCAAGGGCTGGTCAGGTCAAGTGTTTTAAAGATGACTAAAGTGTGAAAAAAGGAATTCATGTTATTTCGTAGGTACTTATCGGCCAGCTGACGCGCACGGGTCAACAGACGACCGTATACTTTAAAATAAATTAGACATTCAAAGACTAGCCAATTAAAATTCACAAAATGAATTATTTCATTAAAAATGAAAAACCATGGATTTTTTGTCATTTTTGCCATGTTTAAACACTTGACCTGACCAGCCCTTGAAGTTTCTTGCGGTTTCTAGCAGTCACCTTATAGACAGAACGCGTCATAGAGCTGCCGCCGCCGTAAGATACGCCTGCCGTCCGCCACAGAGTATTTTCGTAAACCAAAGGCGAATTTGAACCGCCACTGTGGTCTAGTAGCTAAGCCACCGGTTTCAGACCCAGAGGCCCCGGGTTCGATTCCCAGCGGGGGGTACACCTTTGTGTGCTCGGTTTGGTCGGTGGCAGGGCTGTTGAGTCCGCCTGGCTAGCTACCACCATCTTATCTAAATCTGGTGCCAAAACAACGATGTTTATAGCATTGTGTTCCGACAGTTTGAGATAAGATAGCCAGTTCCTCAGTGGTTGAGGATTCGGGTGAAGCGCGCTTCCACCTTCGGTTTTACCGTCACTTACTATCAGGGCCCTGATTCTGTATCGCAAACTAGATTCCACACCTAAATCTTACCGCGCACAAACCACGTCATTCTCGTGTCTTGCCTACGTCTTACCACGGTAAGGAATCTAGATAACACTATTCCGTAAATTTCTGTATGATCCAAGACACTTTGGCTATGGAACATTACGATGTCACACTTGCGTTCATAAATCAAACTCTAGTTTATCTGACCATGATGTTGGTACTTGACAAAAACATGTTTTTTTAGATGAAAATGTTATAATTTGTAACTATGCGTTTTATTTCATGTATAAAAGTTTATAATAAAAAGTCAAACCAATTGCTTTTAAAATAAGTTTCTTTGAAATACTCTCACATAAAACTAAGAGGTAAGACGGTTTTTGAACGTTTGATTGTTATGATTGAAAGTTTCGAAAAACTTTTACAATTAATAATTTTACAATCAAATATCGTGTACCTGGGTATAAAAAGAATTAGTAATTTAAAAATAAAATGTAGAAAAAGAAAAAGCGAAAAATAGTTGCAAGATTTTTATTTCTACAGGATCACAAAATATGTACTTACATTCATTTATAGTTATTTGTATCACTTTACTCTCAAGTATTGTGTTGTGTTTATTGTTACAAAATATCAATAATTGTTAATCTTTTCAAGTTTTTTTGCAGAGTTTTGTAATAAAATACCGAAATAATCACTAGTCACAATGATTCCGCGCGGTAAACAAACGTGGAATTTTTGACAGTTCTAGTCACGCCAACGTCGTGTTCATTCCGCAAGGTTTCGTTCAATTGTCTTAGAGAATACGTTTTTGGAAGATATCGTAACATTTTAAGGAATTGACGTGGTTTTGAAACAAGGAATCGTAATGTTGTCATACAGAATCAGGGCCCAGGTGAGATGAAGGCCAAGCGCTTACCCGTTACCGAATAAAAAAAAATAAAAAAAGGCGCGCCCCAGTCTGGCGCGTGCAATCAAGAAAAACAGCTGTATGACATTGCGCAAAGGTCGCACTCCCGTTTGATATAAATAGTCTTTTTAATGTGTAATCCAGGTGGTTTTGATTGTCTAAGTAGGGCCCCCTGTAGGCCTAGCATGGGCAATACGATGCCGCGGACGATATTATCTCTTCCTTCGATGGCGGGAACGACAAACTATCTCGGTTACAATGGGCGATTTTCCGAGATCAAAAAAAAAAAAAGAAATTGGTTCGTAAATGACTTCATAGATGGCGCTTAGCATAGATTAGTATGGCGCTTAGTAAAAGGCGGGTTCATGAAGAGCACGTGTATGGCTGCGTAATATTTATTCTATTCCAAAATAGAAATAGGTTCTGGATGTCCTGAATATAAATAGGTAAGTAAATACAATTTTTTTATTCTTTTGGTAGACAAGTAAAAGTGTAGAATTTATTACAGCCCTTAAGTAGCCCAGCTTTCATAAAACGACATCTATCGAGTGTTTTTGAACTAATTTTTACTTTTTAATTTGGGCTGTCAGAAAATCGCCCATTGTCAAAACTCGATAAAATTGTCATGCATATTAGGGTTTGTAGACAAAAATACCACAGACAAGCAAAAAACTACTATTATGCCTATTTTTGAATCCTAGTAGTTTGGGCTGTGCGTTTGTGTCAGTCAGTCAGTCATTAAGCTAGTTTTCCTTATTGTATCTTTAGATTATGATAAAAGCAAAAACATCAGATAAACAATCACCTGTTGCTTCAAAAATATAGTTTGAAAATGCTTCGGAGTCTTGGACACTGGTACCACTTTCCTTCCCATGATAGCATTCATGAGCGATGACTTGCCAACGTTGGGTTGACCCACACAAACCCGCATTGGGCCAGCGTGGTAGGTTATGGCCCAATCTCCATATATGCAGCGACAGGCTCACCACCTATCAAGCTGAGCACATGTGCAGTCGCTATTTGGTGAAAAGTGGTCTATGGCATTATGTGAGTGTATGTGTCAAAAATGCGGCATCTATTCCGCTATGATTTAGTAAGTAAAGTATTTTTTTTATATTCTGCAACGGGTAAGCGCTTGGCCTTCATCTCACCTGATGGTAAGTGACGTTAAGGCCGATGGTGGAAGCGCGCTTCACTCGGAATCCTCAACCACTGACGAACTGGCTATCTTATCTCAAACTGTCGGAACACAACAATGCTGTAAACATCGTTGTTATGGCGACAGACTTAGATAAGATAGTAGTAGCTAGCCGGGCAGACTTAACAGCCCTACCACCAACCAAACCGAGCACACAAAGATGTGCCCCCCGCTGGGAATCGAACCCGGGACATCTGGGTCTAAAACCGGTGGCTTAGCCACTAGACCACAGAGGCGGTAAATTGTTTACCTACTTTTTATATGCGATCGGAGGGAACAGCTGATTTTTACAGTACCTATAGTATAAGCAAAAATACCAGACAAACCCTCACCTGTTGCGTCAAAAATATGGTCTGAAAATGCTTCGTATGCCCCGGAGTCTTGGACACGGATACCACTTTCCTTCCCATGATAGCGTTCATTAGTGACGACTTCCCAACGTTAGGTTGGCCCACACAGCCGATGGTTAACACGCCATTCTTGTAACGCTCGTGGGTGTAATAAGTAGTGTCCGCTTTCTCGATTATAGTTTGGCCTGGTGGAGACAAAAAGTAAAAAAAAAATCACTCTCTCTCTCACCCATTATCTAATCTAAAAAAAGGAGAGAGAAGGAGAAAAGTTGAAAAAAAGGAGACCCGGCGTTTTATGCTTAAGTTGTATACTTTTTTAATTTTTTAATCTGTTATTCTCTATTTAACTGGCAATATCTGTCAACAAATGACAGTTGTTGACAAATGACAGCCGCTAGCTGTCAAATCAAACATGACGTGACGGCATTGTTGACATTTCCCTTTTTTAAAAGCAAAAGAATTATGTTTTTTTTTAAAGTAACATGTCTGTTTTTTGAAAGCTTAGTGTTTCCATATTAAAAAATATTAATAATTAAATAACTCTTATCCGCGATTCGATAAAAATAAGACAAAACTTGGTTTAGGTAGCCAATAATTTTAGCTTTACTTTATGACCAGATTGTATTGTATACAAATTAAGCATTTTTTCCATGGAAAGTGCCGGTTCAACCTCAGGTCGGAATCGACCCCTTCGCAATCTGGGCGGCTGCGTTGACGTGCCGCTGCGCAACGGTTTTGTGATCTTGCCAGTCGAGCAACTTTCGCAATGCCCGGTTTCTGGATGGATGATCCAGATGACGAAATAAAAAAAAACATAATAAGTGCCTCGAAAGGCAGGTAAAGGACTTCTTGGCGGGAAAGTGAAGCGTCATGCCTGCAGTTTTGTATTATTTTCTATAATTTGTGTTTTGTCGAATATTAATGTTAAATAATGGTGGATTATTTTACGGTTAAGTGTTTGTGAACGTGCATGAGTGTTGGCAAATAAAACAAAACAGTGCAACATCACTTTTCAAATTCTCTCAAGTCCGTGTGAAACCTCAATAAAGTCCCACAGCTTTATTGAGTCTCGAGGGGTTTGGGGGAATATAATTTACTAATGGTAAATGATATTCCGCCAAACTCCCCCAAACATTCATTATCACTCATTATCATCTACTCAATGCAAAGAAAATAATTACTATTACATCTTACTTGACACTGGCTAAATGTGCTGATCGGACGAAGCCATTATTTTAGAGTAAAAAAAACGTTAAGCCGTCGATCCCGGTTGTTGTAATATGGTAGTCGTTAAGGCGAGTCCTTTCGAGCACTTCTCTCTCGCTCTCTCGACGGTACGACAGTACGGGACGGGTATAACAGCGAAGCGGCGCAATTTGGCACGTTTTATAGGTTTTTGCCTAAATAGACTTTATAGGATTTCACGAATTAGCAGGTTATCTGTAGTACTTCAAAATAAATATTTACATGAAAAAATTATGTCGAAAGTTTTAAAAAAATGTAAGAAATCATCCGTTTTAAACTTTTATTTGGCCTGTTTCCGGGATTTTTTTTTAATCGAGTAAAGTACTTCTAATCGCTAAACAAATTAGCACATTCTTTAGGCAATATCCTTTAGTGTATTATATATTTTTTATAAGAGCGTAATTTAATAGTGAATACATTAACCATTTGATCTAGCAAAACAGTTTTGGTCTCATTTACCGGTGACTCGCCTTAAAACCCACCAACCCGCATTGGGCCAGCGTGGTAGATTATGGCCCAATCTTCCCACATAGTGTATTCCACGTGAGAAGGCCTATAGCCTGTGCCCAGCAGTGGGACGTTTATAGGCTGATTATGACTCACCAACTTCAGTCGTATCCTCCTCATCAAACTCAATATCCGCTTCTTCCTTAATCTTCTTTTCCCAAGAGCTAAGGTCTACCTCCCCTGCTACAATATCGCGGCAAGCTTCGTATATCTTAGTGGCGCCTTCCACGCACATCTGTTGGCGGCCTTTGCGACGACGAACTTGGAGGCCTGGGAAAAGAGAAAATACATAGGGCTAGTCAAGGTAAAGTGTAGCTGTTCTAAAGTGATGCTCGAACAAACATTTGTGGGAATTTGTTTTTTATTTATAAAGGTAGATAGATTTTTAACCCTAGTAGGCAAAAAGACAAAGTTTCGGCCGTAAGTGATCAAACTGCGTGTAAATCCAGAACATAGCATAATAATTCGTGTCATTCGTTCGTGTAATTCGTCTTTATTTATCTCAGCAGTGTCTAAACGGAATCCAAAATATCAGTTTACTAATAAAATTGATTTTTAAAACACGCTGCAACAAAAAAAAAACAACAAAGAAAAGATCTTACCAACCTTTTTTAACACTGGCTGGTCCCCCCCCCCCCCCCCCCCCAACCCGCAATTCGTATCCAGGGCACGAAGTACTACTATACAGGCATGCATTCGTTTATTTATTATATTTTTTTCATTCATTGGTACAGTACGATACAGCGCGGCAACGCGGCCAGTATAATGGGAACCTTTGAGCCAGGAGTGACGCGCGGTGACCTATTACATTAAGTTGTTTTTTTTGTAGGTACTACGATATTTTTTTTTAGGAAGTGTATAGAGTGCCACAAATCTCCATCGGTTAGGGAACCGTAAGTTTTGCGGTATAATAGCGACATGACAAAAATGGTCTCATTGCAGACTGACGTAGGTACTTATCGCCCAGCTGAAGCGAACGGGTCAACAGACGGCTGCGTTTTTTTTATATAAGAAAGAGGCGAACGAGAGATGGACACCCCGCAAAACCAGAGGAGTCGCAGAAGGGTTTGTTGGTGCTAGTGTTAATGTCCTACAGTTGCTAATTAGGTTAAGTAGGTACTGTCCACCAAACGATATTTTAAGAGTTCAGAAGGTGTGAAATAAAACCAAGAGATTGGGTGACGAGCGGCCAGGACTGGCGCGCAGAGGTAACTGTCCTTTATTCCTTAACTTACATAGGTATACGAGGGGCGTTCAAAATATTCTCGGTATGTGGATAAAAACAAACAAGTACGAAAAGTTTGATATTTTTATTTTTCAATATACTCCCCCCCTATGTTCATACACTTATAAGATCGATCAATTATTTTTTTTAATCCCTCATAAAAATATTTTTTATCTTTGGTGTAAAAATGCTCCTCCACGGCCGTCTTCAACGCTTCATCGTCAGAAAATTTATTTCCACGCAGATCCTTTTTAAGATTGGGGAACAAAAAGAAGTCGCTTGGGGCTAAGTCCGGACTATAGGGTGGATGAGTAACAGTTTCAAACCCACATTCAACAATAGCTGCCTTGGCAATATGAGCAGTATGGACAGGGGCGTTGTCATGCAGAAGCAGAACACCTTTGGTTAACTTTCCTCGCCTCTTTTCTTTGATCGCATCTCTTAATTGACGTATAACGTTAGCGTAGTACTGCCCTGTGATATTTACACCTTTTTCTTTATAATCGATAAGCAAAACTCCTTCACAATCCCAAAATATTGTGGCCATGACCTTGCCAGCTGACGGGATTACCTTGAACTTCTTGGGATGAGCTGAACCCTTAATGTGCCACTGCATGGACTCCTGTTTGCTCTCTGGGTCATAATGATGAACCCAGGTTTCATCTCCAGTAACTATTTTTTGCAGCACCTCATCGGGATTTTCACCACACAGGTCGATAAAATCTGAACAGCAAGCCACACGCATATCCTTTTGAAGAAGCGTCAGCATTCGCGGAACCCATCTTGCACTTACTTTTGACATATTAAGATGGTCATGTATAATGTCATGTACGGTACCAATAGAGAGATTGGTTACTTGAGCTATAGATTTTACCTTCACTCGGCCGTCTTCCAATATAAGTTTTTCCACTTTATCAATATTTTCTTGTGAGGTAGCCACTACAGGCCGGCCAGGTCTAGGGTCATCTTCAATACTCTCCCTTCCACGCTTAAATTCGCTTGACCATTTTTGAATAGTAGATAAAGAAGGAGCAGACTCACGGTAAACACAATCCATTTCCTCTTTTATGGTTTTTTGATTTTTACCCTGTTTTGTCAAGAATTTTATGACGGATCGGTGCTCTAATTTCGTTAAAATTGTTAATTCGCTCATGGTGTTCATGTTTGTTCGGCAATTGCAGAAAAACAAAAGAACATCTCGGTTCCAATTTTACTTTTTTTTAATGTCAATGGATGAATCTTAGCGGCCAGTAACAAATATATATATAAAAGAGGTTGTAACGTATCAATACCGAGAATATTTTGAACGCCCCTCGTACATTGATTCATTAATTTTTTTATTGATATTTAATTATCTCTTATATTCATTCACTCATTGATTTATTTATTTACTCATTCATTCATTAATTCATTCACTCATTCTTTCATTCACTCATTCATTCATTCAAATTTAATATCACCGGCGTCGCAACGGAAATGAAAAATGTATAAAAAACTATATTTTCTAATAAAATGAAAATGATTAATTACCGGCCTTATCAGCAGTGTTTCCTCTCAAGTTGTATCCAGGGCACGAAGTAAAGTATACCACCTTTAATCCAGGACAGGTCTTCGTGAAGTAGTCCTGCCAAGCAACTACTACGGGGGCTGGTACTAAGTCAATCTTGTTTAGTACGACTATCATGTCTTTCTTCTGCTCTTGTACCACATAATGGTACAAAGATGGGGGAAACATCATTGCCTGTGGAAAGGGGAGGATGAGTTTCTGTGATATTTATTAATCTACAGTGTTTTATAATAGGTGTTTTATAACCCCGCAGCTGGGCCTTATAATAAAAGCAAAGAGCAACTGAGGAACTGGCTATCATCTCTACTCTGTCGGACCAAAACACAACACTGGTATTAAAAAATGTCTGGCACTTAGAATAGACGGTGGTAGCTAGCCAGGCAGACTTAACAAGCCCTACCACCAACCAAACCTCTTTTATAATAATTATTATGCTCTTTATTTAGTTTAATTCTAAAGCAAGTTTTATCGAAATATTTTATTTCTAAAACAAAGCAGAACCGGCATTTTCCATAGAAAAATGATAAACTTGTATACTATAGAATTTGGTCATACAGTAAAGCTAATATTATTTGCTACCTAAACCAAGTTTTGTCTTGTTTTTATCGAATCGCGGATAAGAGTTATTTATTTTTTAATATGGAAACACTGAGTCTTCAAAAGGTAGACATGTTACTTTAAAAATGTGGCTGCATAAACCATAATTATTTTGCTTTTAAAAAAGTGAAATGTCAACAATGCCGTTACGTCATGTTTGATTTGACAGCTAGCGACTGTACATCTGTCATCAGATATTGCCAGACTATGAATTAAAGATTAAAAAATTAAAAAAGTACCTATACAACTTAAGTATAAAACGCCTGATCCCCTTTACAATAATAAATATTATTAAAAAAAAATCCTAGTTTGCCACCGGCAGCGGGGATAGACCCAAGCTATCGGTGGTTGAGGCTGCAGAGTGAGGAAACTCCTGACAATACGTGCCGTGTCAAGGAGTTACTGCCTTTTGCATCTGACCCTTGACCCTACCTTTCAGCGAGAGCCTCCTAGGTGTTGATCGAGGCTCTTAGCTATAAGGCCGTTTGCCGAAACGACTATCGGTACAATAATAGTTAAATCCACATCCCACATGGCGGTAAGCTCGTGATCCAAGTCAAGGTACTTACTGAGCTTAAAATAAAATTTAAAAAAAATAGTATATACATACATACATATAGTATATATATAAGAAAACTAAATTCATCTGCTTTCATAAGACGGCTTCCACATGTCCACCTCTTAAGGAGGGCATTAAGATACATGTTTGCAACTATGAGTCCAGTGATACCATAGATAGTCAGTGCAGTTGTGAACTCATCCAACAAACCAAGGATTTTAGATATCTGGGAGTAGTACTTGATGAAAAGCTCAACTTTAAATCTCAAATTATAGCACTAGCCGCTCGTATTCGCAAGATCATAGGAGTCATGAAAAAGCTTCGAGATGTATGTAGCCCTGACATTTTAAAGACAGTGTACGTGGCTATTTGTCAATCTCTTCTAAATTATTGCATTGGGATTTGGGGCTGTGCAGCAAAAACTCACCTAATCGTACTAGAAAGAGCTCAACGAGCAGTCCTTAAAGTAATGCTTAAAAAACCTTTCCGTTTTTCTACTAATGCCTTGTATACAGAGGCTCAGGTTTTACGTGTTCGGCAACTGTACATTGCTAGAGCGTGTCTAAGCTTCACGCACACAACTCCTCAAAAGTAAAGATTACGCAATTTTACTCCAGAAACGTGTTATTAAAGTTCCAACCCCTGAAGTGAAATCGAGTTTTGGAAGAAGATTTTCGGCTTATTCATTTCCAGCATTATATAACCGTATTTTAAAATTCTGTGACATAAAACTGTATACACTGCGAAAGGGAAAGATCATATTGTTTACTTGGTTACACACACTAGACTACACAGCAACAGAAGCAATTTTACCTTTTTAGAGTATGATGACTCTGGTCACTTAATTGTTCACACTTGTTCTCAAGCACATTGATCACATGCCACGCTTAATTTAATTTTATATTACAGTAAAACTCTTCTTCTTTCGTTAAAATTTTACTCTTTTTTATATAAGTAGGTATATATTGTTTATTATGTACAGACTTAAAATTCAAAATCTGTTACTATATTATCATTGGTATCCCAAGAATCAGGCTGTGCCTTGTTTGGGATCCCCTGTTACTACCAAGATAAGTCTTAGACGTAGAATAATTTAATAACATGTTTTAGTTCTAGTTCTATTTTGTCTAAGGCATGCAGAAAGTAATAAAGCATTTTTCATTTTTTCATTTTCATATCATTATTAAACTCACAGCATATCTGACGTCCACAATGAGCAATAACACGTCACACATCTCGAGCACCCGCCACAGCTGCCTCCAGGTCTCCAGGTTCAACTCAAAGTAGGAGATGTCGCGCCAGTGCTCGGAGCTTTGCAGTTGGTCTACGTAGTTCTAGAAAAATAATGGATTCACTAATTAAAAAAGGTTGTTTAGGTTTACATTGACAACAGAATCTAATCATTACATTAAAAAAAAATATTAAATTTCTTTATTATTGAAATTTTTGCATTGAAAATGCTATAAAAGATCAAATGTTTACTAGAAAAAACAACCAGTCTCAGGAAAGCTCGAATGGGATTCGAAACCGTCATGGGTTCGAATCTTTGGATTGCTGGTCCACTGCTATAACCGCTAAGCTACAGAGACCCCAGGAGGCCCCCTTGAATTTTTTTCTAGTAGTTTAATTTACGCTGCAAGCCAGCGTTATTACATCACTGTGAAGTCTACCCTCGCAGTCGATGCCCCAACCCCATGGGTTCGAATCCCGTTCGAGCTTTCCTGAGACTGGTTGTTTTTTTCTAGTAAACATTTTATTTATCCAATAATCAAATTAAATAAAAATAATGGACTATTTCACTGATAGAAAGATCAATAAAAGACGATAGTTATCCTACTAATCCAACTAATATTATAAACGCGAAAGTTTGTAAATATGGATGTGAAATGATTTACAGAAATAAAACATATTTTAATTTAATTTAATTTAATGGATGGATGTTTGTGACTCTTTCACGTAAAAACTACCGAATGGATTTGGATGAAATTCGACATACAGATATAGTTTATAACCTGGATTAACATATAGGACACTTTTTATCCCCATATTCCCACGGGAACGGGAACCACGCGGGTGAAACCGCGAGCGGCCGCTAGTTTAATATAATTTGTAGATCCATCCTCAGTTATCGCTATTTCTATTAGTCAAAACTGCATAAAAATTTATTGCGTGGTTTAGAAAAAAAAAAAACGGAGCTACAGACACAAGAATACGGCGATCTTACTTTATAACCGTGTCGCGTGCCGGTGAACGAATACTACCTCCTCTCTTCCCTTCATCATCATCATCAGCCTATAAACGTCCCACTGCTGGGCACAGGCCTCCCACGTGGACTAGCACGTGGGGATATTGCGGCGCTGGCCCAATGCGGGTTGGTGGGTTTTAAAGACTGCCATCTTACGACAACAACCGGGACCAACGGCTTAACGTGCCTTCCGAAGCACGGAGGAAGCTCGAGAGGTTTTTAATTGGTCACCCATCAGGCGACCCGGCATTGCGAAAGTTGCTTAGCGGGTAATTTCGTAAGCCAAACGCACTAGCCGCTGCGCCATTGAGCTCCTCAATTGAGCGCCTCCTCTCTTCCCTTGGGTGTCGTAAAAGGAGACTAACAGACAAAAGACTGCACATACTTTCAACAGCATAGAGCGGCGATGGGCTCACCACCTGTCACGCTGAGCACATGTACAGTCACTATTTGGTGAAAAGTGGACTATGGCAGAGGAATGCCTTTGCGGTTCTCCGTGCCTAGTCTCTGGCTTACCCTTCGGGGATAATAGTCATGATTATACACCGACATTTTTCATTGCTTTTCGAGCCAAAAACGTTATAATACAAAAAAAGTGTTGAACCTATTTATGAAATAATAATTGATTTACGAGCAAAGAAAAAAAGTTGTAAAAGTGACTTTTTGTCGAAAACACGTAGTAACATTCTCTTTATCTAGTCGTACACCGTGACCCCTATGAACTTTCCCGGCCGGCCGCCTCGCCCCGGCGGGGGGTAGGCGGAGCGTTTGAAGCGCCTCGGTCATTGACTTTCATAAGATCGTCCGGTACTCTAAGGGTTCGTACAGTTTTTATTGATATTTTTTTATGATTTTTTTATGCCTATAATTTTAGTTTTACAAGCTAAATAGCTTCTCATCATCATCATCATCAGCCAGAAGACGTCCACTGCTGGACAAAGGCCTCCCCCAAGGATCTCCACCACGACCGGTCCTGTGCTGCTTGCATCCAGCGGCTACCCGCGACCTTCACCAGATCGTCGGACCACCTTGTTGGAGGCCTGCCCACACTGCGTCTTCCGGTGCGCGGTCGCCACTCGAGAACCGTTCTGCCCCAACGGCCATCGGTTCTACGGGCGATGTGCCCTGCCCATTGCCACTTGAGCTTGGCGACTCTTTGGGCTATGTCGGTTACTTTAGTTCGTCTACGAATCTCCTCATTTCTGATTCGATCACGTAGAGAAACCCCGAGCATAGCCCTCTCCATTGCTCTTTGCGTGACTTTGAGCCTGCTAATAAGGCCCATAGTGAGCGACCACGTTTCGGTACCGTATGTCATCACTGGCAACACACACTGGTCGAAGACTTTCGTCTTGAGACACTGCGGTATTTTGGACGAGAAGATATTACGTAGCTTACCGAACGCTGCCCAGCCGAGTTGGATTCGACGATTGACCTCTTTCTTAAAGTTGGACCTACCTAGTTGGACTGTTTGTCCCAGGTATACATATTCGTCAACAACTTCAAGAGCAAAGTCTCCAACCTTCAGAGGAGTGGGTACGACACGTGAGTTAGACATGATTTTCGTCTTCTCCATGTTCATTTTAAGGCCCACTTGTTGAGAGACTCTGTTGAGATCACCGAGCATTGTGCCGAGTTCCTCCAGGGTCTCAGCCATGACTACTATATCGTCGGCAAATCGAAGGTGACTGATGTACACGCCGTTAATATTGATGCCGAGTCCTCTCCAGTCCAGAAGCTTAAACACGTCCTCCAGTGCAGCAGTGAAGAGTTTCGGAGAAATGACATCTCCTTGTCTCACTCCACGCTGCAGCTGGACTGGCTTCGAGCTCCGGTCCTGAAGACGAACTGTCATAGTGGCATTTATAGTATATAATAGCTTCTACTGATGATAAACATGAACAGGGTTTCGGCTCCAAAACCAATGAAAAATCTCGGTGTATGTATGTATGATAAATCCAGTAAAAAATAAATGTATCAAAACAAACAGCTCACCTTGAAATATCTCTGCTCCTGCGCCTCTAACTGAGCGGGCGCCATTTTAAAGTCCCACGGCGGTCTTTTAGGGAAGGACATGTCGGGCGGAAAGAACTCTGACGGTTGCACCTCTAGCTGTTTCTCTGGCAAAGGGTTTAGGGAATGCCTGTCAAAGGAAACACTTACGCATAAATTGGATATACAATGCTACATCATTACACAAGATAAGTGCTACCTCAATTACAGGTGCAAACGCATGCAGGATGGATAGAGCAAACATAATATCAATGTGTACAAAATTTAATAAAATAAGAAATAAAAATTGATAAGTAATAAAACTAATAACAATAATAAAAATAAATTACAAGTTCTGATACATTATTTAAATAAATTTTGTGTGATTAAATTACATTTAAAAAAAAATTATTTCATTGAAGTAATTTCAATAAAAAACAACTAATCCTTCTAATATTATAAACGCGAAAGTTTGTAAGAATGTATGGATATTTGTTACTCTTTCACGTAAAAACTACAGAATGGATTTGGATGAAATTCGGCATACAGATAGTTGATAACCTGGATTAACACATAGGCTACTTTTTATCCCGATATTCCAACGGGAACGTATGGATAGATGCAGTGGCGTGCCTAGGGCTTCAGATTGGAGCAAGCCACGAAACCTGAAGTTCCTAATCCTGCTACCTAGGTACAATGTTGTGTGCCCATTTGTGACACTAGCCACATTTTTTACTCAAATCGTCATAGGCCGTGGCATTCCAAACGTTCTTGTCGTTGGTAAAAAAACAGGCTATTACCTTATATTACATCTTGAATGTGACTTTTGAGTTAAATTTTTGAAAAAAAAAATTACTTCGGCCAATTAAGGGGTTCTTTATCTCAGAAAAAAAAATACATTAACAGTATTTACTTATTGAATAGTGTAGAATAGCTATTGGCATAGTACGTAGCGGCCTCGCTTTTTGTAAATTTCGCTTAATTTTTATTTAAACTCAAAATTGCAGAGAAAGATTTTCATAAACTGCGCGAGGGCACTTTTTTGAGCTCCTGGAATGAACTACTGTTCTAAACAAACGAAATAAAAAAATGAAACAAAACCAAAAAAACTTCGAAAATCGCGATAAGTTAACTGTGAATTTCTCTTATCTACGATAATATTATTGAGTAAAATTTATACCAGAATAATTGTTACTTCATGAGGAATAAAAATGTCTTAATGAAGTTATTATCCTATTTCGATGAAAACTATAAATACAACTAAGTACAAAATTACAACAAAATGCAATGCGCCGGCCGTCCGAACTCAGCTTATTCTCGCAGAGTGGAGATTCGTAATATTAAGCATACATTTATTATCCCATTTCGATAAAAACGATAAATACAACTGGAAAATTACTACAAAATGCGTAAATGGGCATTTTGCGCGGGAATCACAGTCGATATGTAGCCTCTACACTTAATTTATTAATTATTACTTAATTATTTGAATGGAAGCAACCAACAATCCAAAGAGTTTTTTACATAGACCTATTATAATTAATGTCCTAGATGACTTTTAATAGTTTGCGAAATACATAAATCATGTGTGATGTTCAAAGAATTTATTTACCTCTGCCTTTCGTTTGCCAATCATCAACACGTTTAAGTACACATTTTTTGCAACACATCACATGCCCAACACATCTAGGTTCGTCATTTTTAATCACAAATTACGAAAACACTTGTTACTTAAAAACAATCGCTCAAACAGAGTGAAATGTGACAATAACAAAGAATAAAAAATGGCTGGCTGCTGCCTGTGGCTGCTGCACAGCACAATCGCGTATTAACACTCGCCTCTGATTGGTTCGCCCGAGCTCGAGCTGTCGTCGGTCGCCTCTGATTGGTTCGCCCGCGTTTAAGTTGCACGTGATTCGGTAGAAATAAAGCCTGATTTGGAGAAGGTCTTAAGAGCCGTTTACACGTATCAAGTTGTCAAGTAGGTAACTTAATTTTAAGTTAATTTTAACTAAATTCTTGCGTGTAAACAGTCACTTATAAGCTCTTTAGTAGCAAGTGGTAAGTAAACGATTTAGTGGGCAAGTGAACAAGTAGAATAGAATCGAGTCTATTTTTTGAGTAAGTAACCTCCCCTCCCGCACCGCTTGCATTCCCCGGTAGGCGTGGCTTCTACTAAATTGTCATTTAGTTGACGTGTGGACGCAACAATTTAGTGAAGTATTTAGTGAAGTCGTGAAGTCTCGTGTGTGACGAGAGCCGGTCTTGCCGCGATGTGTCGCCGCCGTATGCACTAAAGAGTGCATAAGTAAATACACGTGTAAACGATCGACAACTTAAAATTAAGTTAAAATTAACTTAAAATTTAGTTACCTACTTGACAACTTAATACGTGTAAACGGCCCATTACTTGCGAACTTCATAACGCAAGCTGGCTTTGACGAAGAGTATGAATTTCTCATAGAATCTATACATACTTACGCAGTATTATGTTTATAGAGTAGCAATTTTGTTAAAGTTAGAAGAGAGCGGATATACTTTAAATCCAAAGCCCGGTTGCAAGCCAACTTGTGCGAGAGAGATGTAAAGCGTCGCACGATTTATAAGCAGCTTTATGCGATTTGTTTGGTGATTCATAATATGAGAAACTTATAAAGTTGATAATTTGAATGCTGATGAAAGAAAATTAACAATGATAAAAAATATTAAGTTATTTTAATAATTGCGTTTTACCAGTAGTGATATTGAGTTTTTGTTAGGGCAAGCCGGGCTTTTCGGCTTGTATGAAGGTACCGCCACTGGATAGATGTTTGTTACTCTTTCACGTAAAAACTACTGAATGGATTTGGATGAAATTCGGCATACAGATAGTTTATAACCTGAATTAACACATAGGATACTTTTTATCTCGATTTTCCTACGGGAACGGGAACCACGCGGGTGAAAAGGCGAGCGGCCGCTAGTTAACAATATTATAACGGGTTCTCATAGCTGTGACAGTGCCAGTCCCATATTTAACTTAAAACTATGCATGTTATGACCATATTCTTAGCAAATAAAATTATTCTATTCTATGACCATAATTAATTGTAGATTGATGTGAGACAGAGACAGAGAAAGAAAGAAGAGAGAGTCGGGCACGCTTTTAAAACATCTCAACAAAAAGAGCAGCTAGCAATATGTTTAGGTACTCATTTAGTTTAGTTGTGTGCCTTGTGTGGCGGGCTAGCAGCTATGTGTCAACATGACAAAGCTCCTGCATGCGTGAAATGTATATTATGTCAAACTTGCCACTATTCTGCTACGATTTAGTATAGAATCGTTTACCTAGTTAGGGTTCCGTAGCCAAATGGCAGAAAACGGAACCCTTAGAGACCCCCCACACTGGCGTCTTTCGACGTCGGCGTCGAGCCGGCGTACACGCGGCGTCAGTGCAGAACTCCGCATAGACGCCGGCATGACGCTGACGCTCGAAAGACGCCAGTGTGGGGGGTCTCTTATGGGTTCGTCATGTCTGTCTGTCCGTATGTCACAGCCACTTTTTACCGAAACTATAAGAACTATAACTAACTATTAACTATTGAAACTTGGCAAGTTGTAGTAAGAAAAATGTGTCCCCCCTCCCCCCCTGTAACTTCTAATAATAAGAGAACGATAAAACTAAAAAAAATATATGATGTGCATTGTCATGCAAACTTCCACCAAAAATTGGTTTGAACGAGATCTAGTAAGTAGTTTTTTTATAATACGTCATAAATTAATTAATTTTTAAAAATACACTTTTTTATGCTTGTGAGCGTAGATGAGGTCTACGATGAAGCGAGCTGCCCCAGAAGATGCCTATTAACACTATTATTAAAACATCGATCAAAGTAACAACGAACTACAAGAACTTTTATATGATGTTACTTGCTGCTACGGAACCCTTCATGGGCGAGTCCGACTCGCACTTGGCCGGTTTTTTTATATGTCATAAATGATTATGATCTATTTTATATTGATTAAAACACACTTTTGTATACATACATACACACATATATAAACACGACTATTATCCCCGAAAGGCTAGGCAATTAGGACCGCAAAAGTAGTCCTCTGCCAAGTCCACTCTTCACCAAATAGCGACTGCACAGTGCTCAGCGTGACAGGTGGTGAGCCCATCGCCGCTCTAAGCTGTTGAATGTAGATGCAGTCTTTAGTCCGATTGTCACCTTTTACGACACCCAAGGGAAGAGAGGGGGTTTACGAGTTTGTACACTGGGATTGCAAAAATATCTGTATTACTTTGTAATATTCGATTATTTGCATTAACAATTGCTCTAATAAACATGAAGATTCTTTTTGTAACTCACATAGCCTCCTCCTTCTTCAGCTGCAGTTGCTCATCGGTCTCCCGGTAGAACTTGAGCGCGTATCGGTTGGAGTCTCCCCGCCCGGTGACATGACTCCTGTTCGGTTGGTAGTTGACTGACACCACATCGTAGGAACTTGAGCCGGATGACGCTGAGAACAAATGGAAAGAATGATTACATACACACATACCTACATAAATTAAAGACTACTACCCTAAAAGGTTTGTTAGTATCTCCAACTGAAAGAAAGTGCCAGCTTCGCTCATCAAATAACCACCTTCTTGCCACCCCCCTTCACCACACTGGTTTTGTGGCTGATTCCTTTACAGTCCAAGCCATTCGCCTATGGAATGCTTTTCCCGAAGAGGTTACACGGGCCCCAAATAAATTTGCTTTCAAGAAAAAGATATGTCATATGTTTCTTCAGCAGTCTTCATCCACGTAAGAGTTCCTCATCATCTTTTCGTCTATTAAATCTAAGTATGTTTATGTAGTTTATCTTAATTGCTTTATGATATTTAATGTATAGTTTGGTACATACGTAAGTTAATTTGATTGATTGTGTTGCTTAGTTGTATTGTTTACTATTGTTTTGTATTGCACCGCCATCAACTCTTTCTGCCTAGCCCTAAGGTTGACTGGCAGAGAATGCCTTCTGGCATTAAGTCCGCCTTTTGTACTATTTCTTACTGTGTGCAATAAAGATTGAAATAAACAAATAAATAAAGTGAGAAAAGAAATGCCTTGCGTTGAATTTTCTTCAATACAAGGTCTTCTGCCTTTATGACTTACAAACCGATGGTGTAGTCACATTCATTACTTCTCAATTATTGTAGCCATAACTGAATAAATGATATTGAATTATTAACCTTTCCAAGCCACGTGTTTTTCCGAAAATCGTACCCCTGACACCACGGTTTAGTTATTACTTTCGAGAATACCTGCACAAACTTTAATATCTTCTTCCACATATGTAAAAAAAAGATTAGTTTCTACTGTTTTTTTGTCTGATGTATCAGTTGTTGGCGTGGTGGGCACGGAAATGGTTTGTCTGATATAACAGACATTGGCATTGTAAGGGTTAAACAACATGGACA
The DNA here is from genome assembly GCA_963921215.1 of Scoparia ambigualis. Lineage (NCBI taxonomy): Eukaryota > Metazoa > Arthropoda > Insecta > Lepidoptera > Crambidae > Scoparia > Scoparia ambigualis. The sequence continues at coordinate 14,581,895 of OY992525.1, read as the reverse complement.
ACAGCAGGTGGAGAGATTGGAGCATAACCCACCACGCTGGCCCAAAGCAGGTTTTGTGGGTCTTATTATGGGGGTTGCATTCTATCAAAAGTAGTCACTGGAGTTACTTTTTTGTTGTTTGAGTATTAACCGTGTCGCATTTACAAGAATGGACGAAGTCTATGACTATCTAAACGTCCCAACTGTTAAAAAGCAAATAGCTGATAGTATTAGTTTGTATAAAGATCGCATCACTAATCATCAGAACAGACTGGCCCAGTCTTATTGAACCATTGCAAACTAGACGGCGGAAGAGACTGCATACTTGGGAGTAGCCTGACAGTGGAAAGGCATACCTACACACCACACTACAAATCAAAGCAACTGCTTATGGTCCAAAGACCGATTGCATGTTAGCAAGGAAATATATAAAAAACGTGTTGCATAGCGGTGTAAGAATACTACCACCCCCTATCTTCCCTTGGGTGTTGTAAAAGGCGACTAACTGACTAGAGACTGCACATCATCCAACCAATGACCTTTTATATAAAGACTAGGTCCACCTGAATGAATTGCATTTAAAAATGGCGAAATTGTTTCTATGACCTAATCACGTCGAAAGAAAAAGAAAATAAATGCAATTATATCATTAGCCTATTGTGAAAAAGAAATAAACATATATTTTAACTTTTGTATACTCTTTAAGGTAGTTGTCCAATGAGCTCATTGAATTTATGCACCATCTCGGCCGCCATTGTTTTCTCTCTTTCACTCTTACATAGTACACGTGTCTCACTTATGCATATCGAATTGGCAACAGGACAAATGTCCTCACTAAATGAAAATTTCTATTTTAAATTTATTTTTACAATAATTACGGGTGAAATTAAAAAAAAATCTTGTCTCTTATGGTTGCAGTATAATTTTTACAATTTCTGTATACACAGAAAGCCTTTTTATAACCAAATAACAACACAAAAACTTATAACGGTAACAATCGTATTGACGTGTGACTAAATGAGGTCCAGGCAATTACCTGGATTTGTTCTAGTTACTACGGAGGGCAGGCAATGTATCTACACATATAATATCATTGCATCCAACAGCATAGAGCGGCGATGGGCTCACCACCTGTTACGCTGAGTACTTATACAGTCACTATTTGGTGAAAGTAGACTATGCTTATTGGTAGAGGACTGCTTTTGCTGTCCTCATTGCCTAGTCTCTGACTAACCCCTAGGGGATAATAGTCGTGATTTAATGTAAGTACGTGTATGTATCGTACAATCAGTCATCAATCAGACTATAAGCAGATGCGCATTAAGAGTAGAAAGTACTGTTACTTACTGGAGAGTAACAGAGTTTTATTCTTCTTCGCCTGCAATTGTTGCTTCTTCGCTTTGCCACTGAATGGCGTCTTTCGTCTGGCTTGCGGCATATCGGTGGCTTATCTGATCAATTAGCAGAAACAACGAATGAACCAGTTATAAAAACAAGCAATTAACTTACAATGATAATGTATTAACTGTTTTCGTGAGTAGTAGAGTGCTTTTATCGACAAGTCTTTGGAAAAACTTATGATAATCCAACCGGCACTGAACGGAAACATGCGGTTAGCCGGTTAGGAAAAAAATGTGCGATTCTTTATTTTTATAAATACGAAAATGTTAATTACCGCAAGTCTTAAAAGAAAGACGAATAAAGCGCGAACGTTTATTATCTTGCAACGTATTCAAAAGTAGAATTCTTTCAGCAATCTACAACCAACATTGCTTTGCTTTTCACAATTTATTTTGATAGAGATGACAGTTTCAACTTTCAAGTTTCAATGTCAACTTCAACAAAAGTCAAAATTCAAACAAGTGTCTTTCTAGAAAGCAGGACATATTTTTATTACATTATAAACTGTATTCAACGACGTTAGAGCTTAAATTAACGAAAAATGTTATTGGTTGTCAGCTGAGTCACTGTTCCTGTTCCTAGACAAACTACCTACTTATCTCGCATGATATGCTAGTAAGTTACTCATACGAAGTATCAAATCAAGTAGTCGGCAATAACAACACCACTACCAACGTTATCGAAAATTGCGTTTAAGAACAAACCCAAATGGGAATTGATTGAGTTCTTTTTTTAAGCAGTTTTGAATATTTTCATATTTCGCTATTCGTTGTGATAATAAAAATAGTGTCTTGTATCGATTTTCTAATTTTTATACAATTACATCCAAATGAAAGTGGGTACTAAAGGTATTTTCAGTAAATTCATCCTTCATGTAAAAGAGATAAAATAAACGACACTACCACCAATAAATAGGACACCAAAAGAACTGTGTATAACCTCAAAAAATTCAGAAAGAAGCTGCAATATTTTTGTTTGCATGTAAACAAAATAGAAAATCTCTGATTATTAGAAAAACCTTACTGTTGCGTCTCAGCTACAACATCAAAATGCTGCCTTTATCACTTCTACGTACCGCGCAGAACCATCCTATGCTTGTCGAATTAAAAAATGGTGAAACCTACAACGGACACCTCGTTAGCTGCGATAACTGGATGAATATCAACCTGCGAGAGGTGATTTGCACATCTCGAGATGGCGACAAGTTCTGGAGGATGCCGGAATGCTACATACGCGGCAGCACCATCAAATACTTGAGGATACCGGACGAAGTTATCGACATGGTTAAAGAGGAGAGTCAGGTGAAGTCTAGGGGTCGCAGTGAGGTTTCTAAGGGCCGTGGAGGTGGCGGCCAGAACATGAGGACGGGTCGCGGAGGCAGCAGGGGTGCGTTTGGAAACCGTGGTAGACCCGCACCGCTCGCTAGAGGAGGAGGGAATGTTGGACGAAATCCGCAATACAAAAATAAAAAGTAAAAGTGTTTAGGTTCGTTCATTTCGCTGTAATAAATTAAGGTTTTTGTAAGTATAGTTGTGTTGTTTGATTTTTAAGACCGAAGATTTTTTTTAAAGTTATTTATTCTGTGCTATAAAGTTATCATTAAAGTTGGAATTTCACCTATCTTTACTCTGTTACACAGACCACATCTGTGATCTGTTATTATAACAAATGACTATGCATTACAGGATGTTATTAAACTTGTTAACCAACTGATGAGAAAGAGAATAAGTTATTACATATAGTAAAATTATATACAAAAAAGTTATTGGATTAAATAAAAAGTGGTGCATTGTATTATACCCGTTTTTAACATCCTCCGGTGTTAAGGTTTGCCTTTCGTTCATTTACATACTGTATTTTGGGCTCAGCTATTGATTAGTCACCCACGATATTCAATTTCAGATGTTTTCCATTCGAAAGACTATATTTTTTTTCACATATTCACTAAATATCAGTACTCGGAAAAGAGAAAAAGTTTCAGTAGATTTTTGTATGAAGCAGACACTTAAAAAATCAGAGATGGCGACACCATGAAAACCGGTGTACAAACCACTCGACCAAGGAGGTCGTCAAGATCTATGACTGCCCTACTCCTGTAGATCACGTGATAGGTTAGAAATTTAAAAAATTTCGAGGTTACTTATTTTATTGGACTACAGAAATCTAGCTCCATACAAGGTTTTTTTTTTAATTTTTCATACATTTTGAAGATAGGTTTACTCAATTTTAAAAAATTATAGCTCAAAAGCTCGGACCTGATACAATTCAGGTCCGTGCTCAAAAGCTATACATTTCCGAGAGGGGGGAGTAGTACTGGGGCTAATCAATAGCCCATTCGAAGAAGTAAAGTAAAGTTCCTACAGCTTATAAACCGTCCCGCTGCTGGGCAAAGGCCTCCACTATTGCAATCAAGTCATCACCACAAGCTTCGATCAACAATACACCTAGATCTCAGGTCGGCGCTATAAATGTGTCTCAGTAAATATCTCGCAAGGCATAACAGGAAAAAGTACTTTATTTGTTGCACCTTAAGGTTGATTTCACGACTAAATGTTATTGACGTCTTTTCTTTTTTAAGTGACAGGAGTGATTTATTGCTTTGAAAAAGTATTTATTCACGTGGACAGAATTTAGCTTTGATTTTGTACGTGACGCTTTATCTAGTTGGTATTGTTGATCGAAGACCACAAGTGATGGGTATTGACGTAATCACCACTGATGCCAAACGCGGGTTGGTGATCAAAACAACATCACAAATTCGGGATGTGCCTCAAAAAATCTGAAACACACTTTACCCAACCAGGGAGTTTAACCCAGGAGCTCCGGATATCAAGTTGAGCACTTTACTTCTTGGCCACTGAGGCATTTTCCTTTTGACGTAGTAAAATTCCATGACAAGTACTCTAATCCCAACTTACCACCCCCTCTCTTCCCTTGGGTGTCGTATAAGGCGACTAACGGACTAAAGACTGCACATACATCCAACAGCATAGAGCGGCGATGGGCTCACCACCTGTCTCGCTGAGCACATGTGTAGTCGCTATTTGGTGAAAAGTGGACTATGGCAGAGGACTGCTTTTGCTGTCTTCATTGCCTACTCTCTGACTAACCCTTCGGGGATAATAGTCGTGACGTGATTATATGTATTGTATGAAGCAAACAAAGTGTATCAGAATCGTAACAAATGAAAATCTGTAGTCTCTGCCTACTCCTCAGGAAAACTGTGTTATGTATGTTTTTAGGGTTCCGTAGCCAAATGGCAAAAAACGGAACCCTTATGGATTCGTCATTTCTGTCTGTCTGTCCGTCTGTATGTCACAGCCACTTTTTTCCGAAACTATAAGAACTATACTGTTGAAACTAGGTAAGTAGATGTATTCTGTGAACCGCATTAAGATTTTCACACAAAAATAGAAAAAAATCAATTTTTGGGGATTCCCCATACTTAGAACTGAAACTCAATTTTTTTTCTTCAAAACCATCGTGTGGGGTATCTATGGATAGGTCTTCAAAAATGATATTAAGGTTTCTAATATTATTTTTTTCTAAACTGAATAGTTTGCGCGAGAGACCCCTGTAACTTCTAAAATATGAGAATGATAAAACTAAAAAAAATATAGGTATGATGTACACACGGCGTCAGATCAACCTACCCAAAACTGTCAAATTTCTACAATCAATTTTGAACTTTATTCATAGACTTTCTTAGGATCAATATTCATTGGAGAAATTTGACAGTTTAGGGTAGGTTGATCTGACGCCGTGTGTGTACATTACTATGCAAACTTCCACCGAAAATTGGTTTGAACGAGATCTAGTAAGTAGTTTTTTTTTAATACGTCATAAATTAATTAATAAAAAAAATACACTACTCAAACATCGATTAAAGTTACAACGAACTACAAGAACTTTTATATGATGTTACTTGCTGCTACGGAACCCTTCATGGGTGAGTCCGACTCGCACTTGGCAGGTTTTTTTTAATTATTACTTATTCATACCTACTGTCTATCAAAAAAAAATATACCTAGGTATATAATATTAGTTAAAAGTTTATTGTTTATTTACAGCAATAAAGGCTTATTTTATACTGTCTATCATTTGGTATTTATCCTACTAATATTATAAACGCGAAAGTTTGTAAGAATGTATGGATATTTGTTACTCTTTCACGTAAAAACTACTGAATGGATTTGAATGAAATTCGGCATACAGATAGTTTATAACCTGGATTAACACATAGGATACTTTTTATCTCGATATTCCCACGGGAACGGGAACCACGCGGGTGAAACCGCGAGCGGCCTCTAGTAAGTATATAACAATTATTCAGGAAATAATTTAAAAAAAAAATACTTATAGATGTCTTATCTAGTATCTAAATAATAATTATAATTAAAAAAGAATTATCTCTCTTCCTCTCTCCTACTAAGCTATGCTGTGCCCGACAGTGCAATAAATAAAGTATTTAAGTATTGGCTAGGTATAATAAGCAGATGATCTGAAGTACTCTGAGGTGGAGGAATGTTCCCCTTCACATCTTTTCCCTTTTCTTGGACTTCCCTTGGGACTTGTTGACGGGTACTGGCAATTAACTAGTAAACTGTTACTTAATCTGTGGCAGGTAACCGTTTCAAGCGGTTCATAGAATTAGGTTTGTTTTTATATAAAGTAGCTAATATGTTAGAGGTATGTATGTAAAATCCTTACGGTACATATTTTTCCTTAGAGTATAGATTAGGTTATCTATACTCTAAGGTAAAATCAAAGAGTATAGATTAGGTTATCTATACCTACTCTAAGGTAAAATCAAATAAAAAAATATGTAAAAAGTTTTATAATGCTAATTTAAAGTTTTTTCTAATATAAAAAGCAGCACATTAGCGCCGTAGTAATTTCACACACCTTGATTATTTGAAACATAACAGATCTATTAATTTCAGCAATAAAAGTGGCTTTGAGTATTTAAGGGGAAAATATTTTCGTAATATTTGATATTGTTTGCGTTAGCGCTCAAGATATTGTTGGAAAAAAAATACTACACCATGTGCGAATCGAACCCACGTCCTCAGCAATCCGGGTGGCTGTGACCATTCTGCCACCGAGGCATTGGTTACTACTTCCGTCGAATTTTTCAACGCTATTGACATAGATACAATTGTCTCATCAAAATCAAAACCTTATAGAATTTGCATTCTAAAAGATTCAATATCTTAGAAAACATTTTGTTTTTTTTATAAGTGCCCATCCCCCCCTCCACCCCACCCCTTTCTTTGAATACCAGCGCTGCAGCGGCTTGCACGTCGTTGCAGCACAAGCTGAGGTTGGGGCCTAATGGGCGATTTTCTGACAGCCCAAATTAAAAAGTAAAAATTAGTTCAAAAACACCCGATAGATGTCGTTTTATAAAAGCCGGCCACCAGCCGTACCTACCTAAGGCGCAGGACAAACACAAGCGGCGTCAGGCGTGGGCGCGGTGCCGGCGAGGCGCGGGTGAGGCGCGGGCGCGGCGCCGATGCGATGCAGAAGAAGTGTGCAAACGATGTCGAAAAGGCGAGGCAATAGGGCGGGCGGGCATTTTAGCATTTAGTTTCGACAAAACAACATGTCTTTATCTTCTGACGAAGTAGACTGATAAATAGTTAATATTAAAGTTTATTGTTCATATTAGTATTATTTCATACGTACCTATCGTTAAATTATATCGTTATATTTAACGAAATAAAAATTATTAAAGTATATGATTTTAAACAGAATAAATATATTTTTTCAGTTATTTATGAACATTATGACAGTGCTAGCTAGTCAATTGCATTGCATGCTTAAAGGTACATTATTATAATATTATTTAATTGTTTTGAGATTTATGTGATTGTGTCCTCACAAGCGAGAGACGTTTTTTAAAGTCGATTTGTTAATTATTGTAAAATTTTTATTTCAAATTAATTTTGCTTTTTTATTTGTACACATTTATTAAAAATGTGTGTAGTTCCGATACCAGTATCGGAATTCCGATATTGTGGCCCAGTATCGAAAATCAGTATCGATACTGAAAACTTTCCGATATAATGTCCACCCTTATGCAGTGCGCCGCTGCCAAGTGTGGTGCGGCGCGGGCGAGAAAGCGGCGTACAAGCACCCCGCCCGCGCCTCGCCGCATGTATATGTCCCGCGCCCCGCCGCTTCTATACGATTCATATGAAATACGAATGAGCGGGCGCCTCGCCCGCGCCGCGCCCGCGCCCGACGCCGCTTGTGTTTGTCCTGCGCTTAAGGGCTGTAATAAATTCTACACTTTTACTTGTCTACCAAAAGAATAAAAAAATAGTAAGTCCTCACCTATTTATATTCAGGACATCCAGAACCTATTTCTATTTTGGAATAGAATAAATATTACGCAGCCATACACGTGCTCTTCATGAACCCGCCTTTTACCATGCGCCATACTAATCTATCCTAAGCGCCATCTATGAAGTCATTTACGAACCAATTAATTTTTTTTTTTTGATCTCGGAAAATCGCCCATTGACCACATGGCACTTATTAACTCTTATAAGTATTATTATTCTGTTTTCTACATTTTTGTTGTCAATGTGCCTCTGGTCAATAAATGTTTCTTTATCTTTCTTACATTTCCTACTTCTTCCTTAAAACTGGCAACGCATCTGCAACTCCTCGAGTTTTCAAACCAATGTACCTGCTTATTTGCCTGATTTTCACTCAAAAAAAAAATTATTTGAACACCTGTAATGCTAGCTAGGTGGTAACAAATTGATCCCGTGGTTTAATTCCCTAGTGACAGGGACCACTGCCTCCACTTTTTCTCGAATTGCTGTTCCCCAGTGTTTAGTGGGTAAACTTCCCTCCCTCTTACCCTTTCTATGAAGGGGGACGGACGGAACGGATGGAGCCCCACGTAATCCTGCCTCCCCGCTGGAGGGGTATCCATAAGCGGATTCATTTGGATAAAAATATGATGATAAATATATGATGGTTGGTTGGATGGTTTAGCGATATTATTATCTACATACCTACATATAACTACGGCTATTATCCCTGAAGGGTTAGTCAGAGACTAGGCAATGAGGACCACAAAAGCAGTCCTCTGCCATAGTCCACTTTTCACCAATATCACCAACTGCACATGTGCTTAGCGTGACAGGCGGTGAGCCCAACGCCGCTCTATGCTGTTGTATGTACATGTACCTATGTCCGTTAGTCGCCTTTTACGACACCATAAAGGGAAGAGAGGGTGTGGTATTATTCTTTCACCGCTATATACCTACGCAACAAAGTTTCTATATCATTACTTCCCCTTAACTCAACAATAATGTCTTTATGTAAGTCTTTACGTTTCTGACTAATGACGACATTACACCAACAACTGCATACGAACAATGCTAGTTTTAAAATGGAAAATGAAAATCCTCATAATTTGCCGTAAGTAGGTTCTTATAACATATTTATTTATTCTTATAACATTTTTAAGCCTATCTACGGGAGAGCAGTTAGTCGCCTTTTACAACACTCACTTTTAACCGCCTCTGTGGTCTAGTCTAGTGGCTAAGCCACCCTGAAACCGGTGGCCCAGAGGTCCCGGGTTCGATTCCCAGCAGGGGGTACATTTTTGTGTGTCCGGTTTGGTTGGTGGTAGGGCTGTTAAATCCGCCTGGCTAGCTTAGCTACCCACCCTCTTATCTAAGTCTGTCGCCATAACAACGATGTATTGTTGTGTATCTACCTACCGACCGTTTAAGATAAGCGCACGTCATATCTACTTTCTTATACCTCATTGCTCGGCTGCCGCTAAATTCGAAAACGCGCGCTTCACCCGGAATCCTCAACAACTGAGGAACTGGTTATCTTATCTCAAACTGTCGGAACACAACAATGCTATAAACATCGTTGTTATGGCGACAGACTTAGATAAGATGGTGGTAGCTAGCCAGGCGGACTTAACCGCCCTACCACCAACCAAACCGAGCACACAAAGATGTACCCCCGCTGGGAATCGAACCCAGGACCTCTGGGTCTAAAACCGGTGGCTTAGCCACAAGACTTTGGTGTCGTCAATAAATAAGTCCCAAAGCAGAAAGAAGTTAAACAGTTTATTCACGCACAAGCACAGGCACACGTACAATCCACAATTAGAAGGCGAAAAGAAAGATTAGCGATAGTTCACAGTTACACGGCACACAAGTAGATGAAAAGACAGTTTTAAGGCATACAGGTAAAGCTTTACAAACACATAAACATTGATAAATAGATAGCCAACAAGCAATTTTAGCATCCGCTTAAGCCGTGAAATCAAAGGCGAATGGGGGGGGGGGGGGGGGGGCGCCCGCCGGCCGGCAGCAAAACCCATTTCGCCGCTCGGTGCCGGCGCGCGCGCCACACAATAGAACACTTAGGCTGGCCGCACACAGCCGGAATCGCTTTCTGAATTAAGAATCTGAATTCAGATTCTGAATTCAGAAAGGCCGGAATACCATACTATATCAGTATGCTCCACACACATGCTGATTTTTTCAGAATCTGAATTTCTCAGATCGATCTGGAAAAATGAGCTGACGAGCGTCCGGAATTCCGTGTCTGAATATTTAAGATTCTGAATTCAGAACGCGCGTATTCCCATACATTTTATATGGAGCGTCACACACATACTGGAATTCAGATTCTGAATTATTTCAGTGTTGCCATTTTTAGTAGGATCCTGCTTTTTTAGCAGTTATTAAGTAAATTTTAGATATTTAGTTTGTATGTTATGTTATTGACACCTTGCTTTAATAGTGTTTAATTTTCGATGTAGTACTTCAATTCTTAAAAAATATAAAGTTGAATATAGCAGTTTTGGTGCATTTTTATAAACAACGCTTAGCAGTTTTAGCAGGATTTACCATAAATTTTTATTTTTATAAAATTTGATAGCAATATAAGCTTCTATTGAAACTCGTTAATATGGTTAAACTAGATAATGGATAAATATACATAAACATAGAAAAACACCCAGCCCCGAAATCAATTAAGAAAAACAGTTTTCTCTAAATTGACTCGCCGACCGGGAATTTAACCCGGGACCTCAGAGATGGCGCGACGCCAGACCCGGCGCGCTAACCACTTGACCACGGAGGACGTCAATTGGTAGGAACAGCGAAAAAAAAAATGGCAACCCTGGTTAAAACAGCAAGCGGTTAACGTCTCGGAGACGTTTGCTTAGGCTGGGAGTCACAAGACTACTGATCAATCTGAATTTTTAAGAATGTGTGAGTCAAGGTGCCGGAATTCAGAATCTTAAATTCAGATTCTGAATTCAGAAAGCCATTCCGGCTGTGTGAGGCCAGCCTTAGGAGGTCATTAGTGAACTCATATTACAACACAAAAATGTGTACCTACGCCTGGCGTACTCACCATGGAATTCTGTTTTTTCAAGAATGCCAAAAAACTGTGCCCAAATAGTACCAAATAGTGCCCAAAGGAAATAAATAGTACCCTTATGGTTCAAAAGTTATAGACATAGTTTGGTGAGTACGCTAGGCGTAGGTTACGCCTAGCGTACTCACCTCAGTTTGGGAAATCTGAGCAAGCTACAACTTTAATTAGTATGTCAAAAAACTGTACCCAAATAGTACCAAATAGTGCCCAAAGGAAATAAATAGTACCTTTATAGTTAAAAAGTTATAGACATAGTTTGGTGAGTACGCTAGGCGTAGGTTCTACGCCTAGCGTACTCACCTCGTTGCGCGAAAACAGAACCAGCAATGGCTCTCATTTCTATCTCAATAAATAGTACCGGAAATAGTACTCTCTAAGAGTGTAATTGGTATTTGACTTTTACACTAGAAAGTCATTAAATTTGATAGCAAACTTCTACATACATTGACATGAGGTACAGGCGAACTCATAATTTTATTTTATTTTATTAATAATTTTAATATTATTAAATTTCGTATTATGAACCTAACTACTACATATTACTTTTAGTTTTGTTGAAATTAATGGGTGTATATACGTAACGAGGAAGTTTAATATCAGTTATATAATTGATTATAATTATTTTTCTTATAAATAAGATCCATGCTTTCCAAAATATTGACTATCGTATTTTTACCGGATGTCATAAAGTAAAAGCACCTTCTATATAAGGAACTATTTGCCTTATGTCTGAAATGGTCTATTCGGCACTTGCCCTCTTTCTGATCTTGTCTACAAATTCTCATTTCCGTACAAATTGTAGATTTTTGCCCCTTTTTCTGATTCATATACTTTTTTTTCGTAATTAGCCTACTTTTGTTGTTCGCGCCCTTTTTACAAAACAGATGAATAAATTAGGTTTTGGTACAAAATTTATAATACTGATTTAATTTGTCGTTATTTGTTCACTATTTGAATAGTCGAGTACAAAACTGTAATTATAATAGGTCCACGGAGTTTTGCATAGAATTCTGCATTGAATATATTTTCTTTAGATAACGCTGGCAGGATTCATAAAATAGATTGATGTCATTATTTGACATTGATACTTATGCGATTTATGTGTTAAAATTACGATTAATTATTACAAATTGAAATATGAGTGTGGTGTTTTTGAATGGCCGCAAAGGCAAGAAAAAAATACGGAGTGATAAAGTTGTTTTTTTTAAGTCTAGAATTATTATAGAATAAAATATTAACTTCTATTCCTCATAGTATTTATGATTTTGATAGTACATAAGGAGACAAATATCAACCTTATTCAACAAAACTATATGAAGGGGACATACTGAGATTATTTATTAAAAACACGAGAAAAGTGGGCGACATACTATTAAAAAATATGGAACTCCGAAAAGGGGGCAAAAATCTACAATTTGTACGGAAATGAGAATTGTAGACAAGATCAGAAAGAGGGCAAGTGCCGAATAGACCGACAGCGATGCATCTTAGTATGAACAAGTTACAATAGATGGTGCTTATCACACTTCTTACTTTAGTTACTTACAAACTGACCTGTATTATGAAAGTGCTAAAGATCAATATTGCAATTCACAACAATTTGCTTGACGCCGCGGTGGGAACGCATAGTTTTCTGGAACCGATTTTTTTAGTCGTTTACTTTGCCTTGCCACCGCAACCGCAAAGGTTTGCGAATAGTTAATTTGTGAAACAATTAATGAAAAAACTTGTGAATTTTGTTTCATTGTGATGTGAGTGATCTTTAAATGAGTAAGTACCTATGTATATTTCATCTGTAATAGCATTTTATGTTCATGTCGATTTGCAGTTGATCTTTCATTAGCTAGGTAGGTACCTACTCAGTTTGAATATATTATATATACTTACCTACAGAAATACGTTATTTTTTTATTAATCGTAGAATAACAAATTAAATCATATTCTTAGTTTTCTGGACTGTATAAAGTGTTTAACTGTGTCGCGTACTTACCGGTGAAAGAATACTACCACCCGCTCTTCCCTTGGGTGTCGTAATAGGCGACTAACGGACAAAAGACTGCACATACATCCAACAGCTTAGAACGGCGGCGGGCTCACCACCTGACGCTGAGCACATGTGCAGTCGCTATTTATGTAGGTATGTATCTATATTAATAAAAATCAATTGCCAAAATGTTTGTACGCGCATCACTTCAGAACGGCTGCACCAATTTGGCTAATTCTATTTTGTTGTATTTGTAATTGTCGGGACAAGGTTTGTATAAAAATGAACATTTTTGGAAATTCGTCACGGGGTAAGGGGTTCACGTGGACAAAGTTGCGAGCGGGCTATCATTCACGATCAACAAATCATAAATAAGCAATGCTTGATACATAGATATAAGTTGGAGTGGGTCTCATTCACTCTCGACTACAAATTCTGTGATTTATAACAGTTATCACTAGATTTATAGTCGAAGTAAGAATCACCGCTAAAAACCAGCCTTCATATAAAAAAAATCCGCATCCAAATCTAGGGTATTTAGGAGCTACGGTGCCAAAGACAGACACACCAACCTCAGGACCCCCTTTTTTTGGCCACCCTTGGTTTACTGTTATTAAATATGTTCCTATTTTATTTTAGGTCGTCGTCTATTAATGAACTCCATAGTTATTCCAATTTCAATTCCTTTGGTAATAAAAATAATATTTTACCATTCACTGTGCTCGACTGTACCACACGTAATTTTTGTATGTAGAAGTTTGCTATCAAATTTAATGACTTTCTAGTGTAAAAGTCAAATAACAATTACACTCTTAGGCTCGGACTACATGCATCCGGAATCACACGGACCCGAAAAAACACAGCCCCGGATTCATTCCGTAGTTCAAACAAATATATGAATTTTTACTGCATCGACTACATGTGATCAGGGGCCTTCCCATCCCGATTTTCACCCGGAAGCAACCGAAACATGCTCCGGACGTCTCCGAGTACCCGGTCCGTTATTTTTCGGCACGGGGGGCGGGGCCTATCAATATCGTATGAAGTTGTATGGAGCTGACCACACGAGCACTCGAGAAACGTCCGTTCCGGTCCGGTCCGGAGGAATCACGCGCCAGTCGATGACAGACGCTCAAAGCGGTCGGTCGCGTCGCGTGCGCAAGCAATACTGCAAAATAATAGTTGATTCCGAGCGCTTCATTATGGTTCATTATAGTATGGTAGCAGCACAGAATTAATAATAGTATCTACTAGTCTAGTAGTACTGTTTGTAGAATTTATCAGGAAAAAACCTAATTTTTGTATAAGACTTGTAGAATACATATTCCGTTATGCGGTCTATGTGAAAAGGATGAACCCAATATCTTTTCACTTGCCTCTGTTTCCTATTACATTTCGACTGCGATTTTTGCGTAAAATGGCCAAGTTACGGATCTCGGAAACAAAAATACATTAACAATGTTGACTTATTGAATAATGTAGAATAGCTTTTGGAATAATGCGTAGCGGCCTCGCTTTTTGTAAATTTTGCTTAACTTTTTAATTAAAATGTTTACTAGAAAAAACCTTACTACCTTCACGCGCGCGCGCGTCTCGTTGACGGACGTGTCACAGAACTAAAAATGTTATATTTTTTTAATAAAATAGTCAACATTCAAAATTCAACCTAAATTCTTCTGAATAAAGTTTATTTTACGCTGTCGGTAACTGTGCGCTTGTTATCTTTTAAACATCTGCGGAGTGCGGCTCGTATATCCGTCGGCCAAGTTCGTCGAAACTCGGAACAGTTTGTTTTTTCGTCATCATAGACCTATTCAAGTGTAGAAGTGACATCTCCCGTAGTAAAAATGCAACAATCGCCACCTTCGAGTAAGCGTTGTGATTCTGACTCAGACTTGTCAAACATTACCGCACGCAAGAGGAAACGCGATTACGATTTTACGGAATCATTCACATCATTCACGGAAAATATTCTAACGAGAATGGACAGCTGGAAACTTGAATTCAGTGACAATTTTGTTCAGATTAATGAAACCCTGAATAATGTCATTAAAAACGATCTGGCTAAATTAAAGGAAGATTCTGCTGAATTAAGAACTGAAGTGAAAAATATTCGAAAAGACTACAGCGAATTCAAAGCTTGTATTGCAAAGTTGGATAAGCAACAGGCGGAAATGAGAAAGGAAATAACAGAGCTCCGGCAATCAGCACTATTTTCATCCGACCTACACGAGGATCAGAAAAACAAAATAGATGCTCTTTCTAAAGAGGTTAGGAATATAGATAATTTACAAATAGAGTTGAATACCTTAAAAGTGCAGAATAAGCAAATAGCAACACTGATGAACTCAAACGAACAAAGAGATAGACAATTAAACATTGAAGTAGTCGGTATACCCGAAGGTAAAAATGAATATCTGTGCGAGTTTATTTCGAATATCTGCAAGCATATTGGAGTCGATATTATACCAGGTGACATTCTCCAAGTAAATCGAGTTTCGCCAAAAGTAAAATCTCAAGGTCGTCCAAGAGTCATAATCGCCAAAATGAAGACCAGGCAATTAAAGGACAATATGATATCACTTGGTCGCAAAAATCGTCTGACTACAAAAGATATTGGTATATCAGGAGATCCTAAACCGATTTACATTAACGAACATCTGACATCCATTAATAAACAACTGCTAAAAAAATGTAAAGAGTTAGCGAAAAAAAAAGAGTACCAGTACATCTGGACAAAAAACTGTCGAATATTTGTGCGACAAAACGACACCAGTCCAGCAATTCAAATATTCGACGAGGAGGATCTAATAAAGAAAAGTCGTGGTATGAAATAATTACTACGTGGAATACACAGAAGAGCTTAACTTTATTTTATGTTTTTAATAAGTTAAATGTAGTATATTTGCAAAGTCCTTTTACAGCACAATGTAAAATCCGTCATACTGATTTAAAACTGGTAATTGTGTTAATCTCTTTTCTAGGTTGACCGATGAACTAAGTTTTTTAGGATTAAAGCAGTATAACACTATAAAGAATTACGCCGGAAACACCTTGGACTTGGTTTTCTCAAGTCTACCTATTGATACCAATAACTGTGAATCACCTTTACTCAACCTTGATCGGGCTCACCCAGCTCTATTGTTGAAAGTTCTTGATCTCACAGCTGCTCCTTTGGTAGAAGCCTCCTCACCGAAAAGAAACTTTAGAAAATGTGATTATGATAAAATAAATAAAATATTTTATAAAATAAATTGGCAGTCAATTATGGAATCATGCACTACCGAAGTGGCAATAAATATTTTTTATGACATAGTCAATAAAACTATTGAACAACATGTTCCGTATAAGAAACCCCAAAGTAACCGCAAATATCCAGTTTGGTATAGTCCAGCGTTAATAAAAATAATAAAAGAAAAACATAAGACACATAAAAGATGGAAAAAGTTCGGTAATTTATTAGACTATGATGAGTTTTCGCTTTTACGTAAACAGCAACAACGTATTCAAGAGGAATGTTTCGCAAAGTTCACAAAGTTAGCAGAGGAATCCATCGCAAAAAGTCCAAAAACCATATGGACGTACATTAAATCACTGCGAGGCGGATCCAGTTATCCTAAGATGCTTACATACCGAGACAATAAGTTTACACAGGGTTTAGAGATTTGCAACGCTTTTAGTGATTACTTTAAAAGTGTTTTCGGTACGCCATCAACAGATTTGAACGTGACTAACTACAACAGAGCAACAAGTGATAGTATATCTAAAATATTTTTATCAGTTGCAACAGTCGAAAAACAACTGAAGCTATTAGATCAATATAAAGGAGCTGGTTGTGACGGTATACCGCCGGTCTTCTGGCTGAACTGTGCTGAAACGCTGAGTCTTCCATTAGCTTATATATTTAACTCCTCTTTAAGTAATGGCGTATTTCCTAATATCTGGAAAAAAGCACTTATTGTACCAGTACATAAAAAGGGTACAAAAACCAAAATTGAAAACTATAGAGGAATTTCGATACTAAATACAATTGGAAAAGTTTTTGAAAAGAATGTATTTGATGCTTTGTACCCCATAATATGTAAGGAACTACCGACAAGTCAACACGGTTTCCTTAGGCGCCGATCAACGATGACCAACTTGGCATGCTTTTCAAATTATGTTTTGTCTAACATGGAAAGGGGTGGGCAGATTGACGTGATCTACACGGACTTCGAAAAAGCTTTCGACCGTGTGGATCACGACATTCTGATCCATAAGTTATTCGGAATGGGAATACACGGCGATCTGCTGAGGTGGATTAAATCGTATCTCAGCAATCGTTTTCAGGCTGTTGTTGTAGGGGGTTACAAATCAGATTTTATTAATATTCCTACGGGCATTCCTCAGGGTTCCCATTTAGGGCCGTTATTTTATAATGTTTATGTGTCGGATATTATGTATTGTTTTGTATCGGCGCGACATTTAATGTATGCAGATGACAAGAAAATATATATGAAAGTAGACAACGAAGAAGACTGTTTGAAAATACAATCGGATTTAGATAAACTATCCGATTACTACACAAAAAATAATATAACGGTCAACATTAATAAATGTGAGTGCATAACTTTTACCCGTAAAATCAATCCTATTACATACCTTTACAACTTTAACGGTACTCCTATTCGTAGAACTTCTTTGGTTAGAGACCTGGGTGTGCATTTTGACAATAAAATGCTCCTCAGGGATCATATAGATACAATAGCGGATAAAGGTTATAAAAATCTTGGATTTGTAATAAGAACATGCAAGCCTTTCACTAATGTCAATACATTAAAAACGGTATATTTCGCCTATGTCCGTAGTGTTATTGAATATGCTAGCCCTATATGGAATCCTCAATATTCTATTTATATAGATCGTCTCGAACGACTGCAAAAAATTTTTACAAAACATTTAAATTACCGATTTTCTAAGAAAACAACGACATACAGGGAAAGCTGTAAACAATACGGTTTATTAACACTTGAAGATAGACGTAAATTAATGGATATGTGTTTTTTGTACGATATGGTAAGGGGCAATGTGGATTGCACTGAATTGGTGGAAGGAATAACGTATAACGTACCGACCTTGCGCTCCCGTCGGCGGCTCCCATCATTGTTTCTGACTCCCAAAACGCGTACTAACTATGCTCGTAATGCACCCATCACTCGTTTGCAACAGACTTATAATAATACATTTAATGAAATTGACATGTTCACTGACAGCAAAAATATAGTTAAAAGTAAAGCGAAACAAATTTTGGAAAATATGGAAGTATAGTTTATTATAGTACAGTAAATATAGTATTTATCATATTTATAATATAATAAGTAATAAATGTAATGTTATGTATTATAATAGATACCTATATAAATATGTTGTGTATGTATGTATATGTATGTATGTAATATAATATTATTATTTATGTATGTTTTATAAACTATGTATTTTTATATAGTAAATTAATTTATATTTTACATACTTTCACTTTTTCATCACTTTTTTTTTTGTCTCACGTCCTATGCAATTAGTAATGTTAAGGGAAACCTGTTATTAGCTTTAGATTTTTTTTAAATACTATGTAAGAAAATATTGTATTGTTACGCAGTTGGTTTTCTTAATAAAATAAAATAAAAAAAAATAAAACACACACACACACACTTCACAGTGACGTAATACCGCTGGCTTGCAGTACTACTAGAAAAAATTCAAAGTCTTCTGGGGTCTCGGTAGCTTAGCGGTTAGAGCAGCGGACCGGCAATCCAAAGGTCACGGGTTCGAATCTCGTTCGAGCTTTCCAGAGACTGGTTATTTTTTTTTCTAGTAAACATTTTATCCTATATCTATATAGCATTGTAAATGCAAAATTTCTATAATAAAGATTTTTAATTAAACCCAAAATTGCAGAGAAAGATTTTCATAAAATGCGCGAAGGCACTTTTTTGAGCTCCTAGATTGAACTACTGTTCTAAACAAATGAAATAAAAAAATAGAATGTTATCACTTAGATAGTCTTAAAGTGCGTAGCAGCTCGGAATTTTTAGATATCATTGATTTTACATAGAAATTTTTTTTTATTCTAAACCAAAAAACTTCGAAAATTGCTTTAAATTTCTCCTATCTACGATAATATTATTGAGCAAAATTTATACCAGAATAATCGTTACTTCATTATGAATAAATATTTTTTAACTAATTAATTTATCCTATTTCGATAAAAACGATCAATACAACTGCAAAATTACTTCAAAATGCGATGCGCCGACCGTCCGAACTCAGCTTATCCTAGCAGAAGGACATTTTGTAATATTAAGCATGAATTTATTATCCTATTTCGATAAAAACGATAATTACAACTGCTAAATTACAACAAAATGCGAAAATGGGCATTTTACGCAAAAATCACAGTCGAGATGTAAGTAATAGGCCTCTTAACGGCTGCAGCTAAGCATACAATTTCAACTAAAGTTAAACTTTCCATTGTCGACTGGACGACTATCCAGCGCAAGTGCTAGAGACCGACTGAGTAAATTTCTCTCCGGATTCAAAACGGAGCGCGTGTAGTCGATTAGGCTCGGACGACATGCATCCGGAATCACACGGATCCGAAAAAACACTGCCCCAGATTCATTCCGTAGCTCAAACAAATATATGAATTTTTACTGCATCGACTACATGTGATCAGGGGCCTTCCGATCACGATTTTCACCCGGAAGCAACCGAAACATGCTCCGGACGTCTCCGAGTACCCGGTCCGTTATTTTTCGGCACGGAGGGCGGGGCCTATCAATATCGTATGAAGTTGTATGGAGCTGACCACACGAGAACTCGAGAAACGTCCGTTCCGGTCCGGTCTGGAGGAATCACGCGCCAGTCGATGACAGACGCTCAAAGCGGTCGGTCGCGTCGCGTGCGCAAGCAAAACTGCAAAATAATAGTTGATTCCGAGCGCCTCATTATGGTGATCGTAGTAGTAGCACAGAATAAATAATAGTACCTACTAGTAGTAGTGTTCGTAGAATTTATCAGAAAAGAGCCTAATTTTTGTATAAGACTTGTAGAATACATATTCCGTTATGCGGTCTATGTGAAAAGGATGAACCCAATATCTTTTCACTTTCCTCTGTTTTCTATTACATTTCGACTGCGATTTTTGCGTATAATGGCCAATTTTGGCGTTACGGATCTCGGAAACAAAAATACATTAACAATTTTGACTTATTGAATGATGTAGAATAGCTTTTGGAATAATGCGTAGCGGCCTCGCTTTTTGTAAAATTTGCTTAACTTTTTAATTAAAATGTTTACTAGAAAAAAACACACGCACACACACTTCATAGTGACGTAATACCGCTGGCTTGCTGCACATCTAGAAAAAATTCAAGAGTCTTCTGGGGTCTCGGTAGCTTAGCGGTTAGAGCAGTGGACCGGCAATCCAAAGGTCACGGAATCCCGTTCGAGCTTTCCAGAGACTGGTTGTTTTTTTTCTAGTAAACATTTTATCCTATATCTATTAGCATTGTGAATGCAAAATTTCAATAATAAAGATTTTTAATTAAACCCAAAATTGTAGAGAAAGATTTTCCTAAAATGCGCGAAGGCACTATTTTGAGCTCCTAGTTTAAACTACTGTTCTAAACAAACGATATAAAAAAAAAGAATGTTATCACTTATATAGTCCTAAAAAGTGCGCAGCGGCCTCAGAATTTTTAGATTTCATTGATTTTATATAGAAAAAAAATCTTATTTTAAACCAAAAAACTTCGAAAATTGCTTTAAGTTAACCATGAATTTCTCCTATCTACGATAATATTATTGAGCAAAATTTATACCAGAATAATCGTTACTTCATAATGAATAAATATTTTATAATTCATTAATTATCCTATTTCGATAAAAACGATAAATACATCTACAAAATTACTTTAAAATGGGATGCGCCGGCCGTCCGAACTCTGCTTATCCTCGCAGAAGGACATTTGTAATATTAAGCATGAATTTATTATCCACAACTGTTAAATTACAACAAAATGCAAAAATGGGCATTTTACGCAAAAATCACAGTCGAGATGTAAGTAATAGACCTCTTAACGGCTACAGCTAAGCATACAATTTCAACTAAAGTTAAACTTTCCATTGTCGACTGGACGACTATCCAGCGCAAGTGCTAGAGACCGACTGAGTAAATTTCTCTCCGGATTCAAAACGGAGCGCGTGTAGTCGATTACTTGCCGAATTTGGTATTTTCCCGGGCCGGACTGATTCCGGATGCATGTAGTCCGAGCCTTAGAGGGTAGTATTTCCGGTACTATTTATTGAGACAGAAATGAGAGCCATTGCTGGTTCTGTTTTCGCGCAACGAGGTGAGTACGCTAGGCGTAGAACCTACGCCTAGCATACTCACCAAACTATGTCTATAACTTTTTAACTATAAAGGTACTATTTATTTCCTTTGGGCACTATTTGGTACTATTTGGGTACAGTTTTTTGACATACTAATTAAAGTTGTAGCTTGCTCAGATTTCCCAAACTGAGGTGAGTACGCTAGGCGTAACCTACGCCTAGCGTACTCACCAAACTATGTCTATAACTTTTGAACCATAAGGGTACTATTTATTTCCTTTGGGCACTATTTGGTACTATTTGGGCACAGTTTTTTGGCATTCTTGAAATAACAGAATTCCATGGTGAGTACGCCAGGCGTAGGTACACAACAAAATCGTAGTGTCCGTATGTTTGTTGAACGCTAAGTTACATTTATTATACATTTAAATTTACTATCATGATTACACTATTTTATTCTACTACTACTATTGTTTATATAATATATTAATAAATTATTAAGTATATAATGTGTATGTATAAGTTACAGAAAACAAATAAAAATGAATATAAACTAGTTTACGCTACAGAACTGTATAATACTAGCTTATGCTAATGCTAACATACTATTAAATAATAATAATTAATAACAATAATAGTAATGTACGCCACACCACCCCCCTCCAGAGACCGTCCTACGGGCGATAATACTCTGGAAAGCGGACTGCCCGCCCTGACCGTGTCGTTCTAAGCACAGTATTATTATTATTATTTTCGACATGTGTGCTCTTTACTGGTTGAGGGTCAGTATTGTGTGTCAGACAAAATGTAGACTGGCTTTAAACGGTCTATACTAACTGAGACGGGTTTTCCGTTAACACAAATTTTAAAAACTTTGTCAGCTCTCTCGATGACTTTGTACGGTCCTCTATAAGGTGGTTCCAGAGAGCTGCGTACTGTGTCGTCCCTCAAAAACACGTGACTAACAGTAGATAAGTTATTGTAGACAAAAACTGACCGTTTATCGTGGCGAGATGCGGGCGTTGGTTGGAGATTTCTTGTGAAATTACGTAACCGCGCCGTGAAATCTGATACATCAGTGGTACCTTCGGTGATGGGATTAAAAAATTCACCTGGTAATCTTAAGGTTTCCCCGTAGACTAACTCAGCTGGTGATGCCTTGAGATCCTCTTTAAAAGAACTTCGGATACCTAAAAGCACTATTGGGAGCGTTTCCATCCAGTTCTTGTTCTCGTGGCACATTAAGGCCGCTTTGAGCTGTCTATGGAACCTCTCTATTAGGCCGTTGCATGCCGGATGGTACGGCGTTGTTCGTTTGTGCTGGAAACCTACTATATGTGAAAGGGTTTTAAATAAAGCAGACTCGAATTGACTACCACGGTCAGTAACGATATCTACGGGACAGCCAAACCGAGATATCCAACCATTCAGTAACGCTTTTGCTACTGTTTCGGCTGTAATATCCTGGAGTGGGATTACCTCGGGCTATCGCGAAAAGCGGTCGATAGCTGTCAGGCAGTATCGAAATCCCTGCGATATTGATAGGGGCCCCACCAGGTCTATATGTAGGTACATAAAACGAGCACGAGGCAACTTGTACGCACCTAAGGGTGATGACACATGGCGAACGACTTTCGCTCGTTGGCAAGCAAGACATGAACGGACCCACTCTCTGCAGTTCTTTCTTATTTCCGGCCAGACATAACGCTCGGATACCAACCTTACTGTTGCGTTAGTGCCCGGATGATTAAGAGAATGAAGGCTCTGAAAAACTTGTTGCCGCAGCATTTTAGGAACATAAGGTCTAAACGTACTGTCCCTCTCTTCACAGTATACACCACTACGAGATCCGGGCAGTTTGACCTTTCTTAAATGTAAGGATGAAGCGCTATCCAATAAATCTTGAAGTTCTGAGTCGTGAACTTGAGCCTCAGCTAACTTGTTAAGGTCTATTGGTTGAACAATCTCTTCAACCCTTGACAGCGTGTCTGCGACTACATTTTCTTTACCCGGGATATGCCTTATATCCGTAGAGAACTGCGAGATATAGTCTAAGTGCCTAAATTGCCTAGGTGAGCACTTCTCTTTACGAGTGTGGAACGCAAAACAAAGCGGTTTGTGGTCGGTATAAATAACAAACCGCCTTGCTTCCACCATGTGTCTAAAATATTTTATTGCCTCATAAATCGCAAGCAGCTCCCTATCGTACGGCGAATACTTTTGCTGTGCAGGCGTTAGCTTTCTGAAGAAGAATGCTAATGGTTGCCATGATGCTTGCGACATCTGTTGCAGTACTGCTCCTATTGCTGTGTCTGAGGCATCAGTGACCAAAGCCAATTTTGCTTCAGTATTGGGATGGGCTAGTAATGCTGCCTGACACAAACTTTGCTTACATTCGTCAAAGGCTTGCTGCTCCGCTTCTGTGAAGTGAACTGGGTGAGACCCTTTCACTGAATAGCATGTTTAATGAAGACTGGTACTTAGCTGCATTAGGGATGAATCTGCGGTAAAAGTTTATCATACCTAAAAATCTACGCAGTTCCCTCACAGTCTTAGGGATTGGGAAGTTATTAATAGCTTCTACTTTTACTGGTAGTGGCTTAGTACCTTGAGCAGATATACTATACCCAAGAAAAGTAACCTCCGACTTGCCTAACTCGCACTTTGATGTGTTTACGACCATCCCATAGTCAGGTAGCCTAGTGAAGACTCAGAAGAAGGTGCTTCTCATGAGATGATGGATCAGGTGAAAAGACCAGAAAATCGTCGATATATCCATACACGAACTCATCCAGCCCACTCAACATTTCGTCAACAAACCGTTGAAAAGATTGCGCTGCGTTACGTAGACCAAAGTTCATGTATGGAAATTCGAATAAACCGAACGGTGTCGTGATAGCGGTCTTAGAAATATCGTCTGGACTTATTGGGATTTGATTAAAAGCCTTTTCAAGGTCAATCGTTGAAAACATTGTACACCCTGAGATACTGTGAGCGAAATCCTGAATGTGGCGAATAGGGTACCTATCCGGTATTGTTCGGGCATTAAGCGCTCTATAGTCGCCACAGGGCCGCCAACCGTTGCTTTTCTTAGGCGCGAGATGTAATGGTGACGACCACGGTCAATCAGAGACCCTAGCATTTTGTAACATGGAAGCAAATTCTTCTTTGGCAATTTTTAATTTATCCGGAGCCAGTCTACGAGGTGTACAAGCAACAGGCGGGCCCGGAGTTGTTCTTATGTGATGAACAGTATTGTGCTTCGTAAATTTGGGAACACCAGATGGGCGAGTAATATCAGGGAAATCCTTAAGAATCGCATGATACCTAGTGTCGCCAGATGCTACTTTAACAGAAGAAACGTTATCTTTGAAAGTAACAGGCAAAGCCGTAGTCGAAAGCCTAGTCTTGTTATCAGTAAGACGTTGGTTTAGACAATCTACTACTAAATCGTAATAACATAAAAAATCTACACCTATTATTGCTTTAGTTACGTCGGCCACAATAAATCTCCAAGCAAAGTCACGGCCCAACCCCAAGTTCAGAACTAAGTGAGCATAACCGTAGGTGTTAATTTTTGTTCCGTTCGCCGCGCATAATGTGTAGTCGGTTTTCGATCTACGATCATTTAATGCTGACCGAGGGAAGACGCAGAGATCGCTGCCGGTGTCAACGAGAAACCGCATCTTAGTCTCATGGTCAGTTACAAATAAGCGACCGGAACTAGGGCAATCGCTTGTCGCCATTATCGACCGCCCGAATTGTTTTCCGATTGCTTAAAATCGCACGGTTTTATACATTTATGAGCTTTGCTACCGAATCTATAATGATACCAACATGTTGGATGCTTACGGGAACGTGAGTTAGACCGATTGCGAGAACTGGATCGAGAATGGGTGGGCTTCCTGGAACTGGGGCGGGATCTTTCGTTGAGCTTCATATTCATCTCGTTCATTTGCTTCCTCAGCTCCGCGATTTCCCTGGCCATGACATCAAATGACGAACCTGGAGTCGGGGCGCAGGCTGAAGCGACGTGTGGTGATGATGGTGCTATCTCCAGTACCTTGTCAGCCAGGTCAGCCAGTACCTCCAAGCTCGTAGACGGTTGCGCTGCTAACACTGTCTGGATGTTAGTGGGAAGCCTGCTGCTCCAAATGGTTCTCACAAACTCTTCTGGAACGTTAGCTCCTGCCAAGCTCTGCAAGTGGCGAAGAAATTAGGAGGGCTTTCTATCCCCCAACTCCTCATGCATCAATAATTGCTTGACTCTCTTTTCACGCGATGCCGTAAATCTTTTAACGATCTCAGTCTTTAATTTTAAATATTTATCATTCTCGGGTGGTGTGATGATTATGTCTCTCACTTCTTATCTTCTGGTGGTCGAGATTGCTGATGACATAATTGAATTTTGTAATGTCTGATGAAATGCCGGACAACGCGAACTGACCTTCGATTTGAGCAAACCAAAATTCAGGATCTTCTGGCCAAAAGGGTGGTACTCGTACTCCAACTCGACATATTTCTTGCGAAGAGGGTAGGTCGCTTCCCGTCCGCGCTGCTGCTTCGTACCCGGGTTTGCTGCCTTGAGATAACGACATCCTGTAGCTTAGAATAATAACGCTATAGAAAGATAGTCTTCATACAAGCGCTCTGTCAAAAATGAAGCACTAAACCGATTCACAAACGCGTGACGTGCGCGCATGGCCGTGATCTGCTGTCTCTTTCCAATTCTATGAATATGAAAGAGACAGCACTGCGGCACCCGCTGCTACCGAGGCTTTAACTTAGAGAATCACACTGCAGTACGTTTATATTTTGACCTAATTAACTACAAGATACTATGAAATACTGAAAGCTTACCTGTGAAAAGTGATGTTATTACACTTCTTTTGTTTTTCAGATGTGTTGTGACACAATTTAACTGCACAAACCGTCATTTTTTTTTTGTTTTCGCGAGACACGTTCGGCGCGCTGTGACATTGAACACTACGGAGCGGCGGATCCGGCGTTTGGTGCCATTTCTGGCTCCAATTAATGTGCTTCAAAATAGGCGCGCGAACGTGGTTTCTATAGCGTTATTATTCTAAGTCCTGTAGTTTCTTCTATCACGTCGGGGTCACCAATTTGGTGTCGTCAATAAATAAGTCCCAAAGCAGAAACAAGTTAAACAGTTTATTCACGCACAAGCACAGGCACACGTACAATCCACAATTAGAAGGCGAAAAGAAAGATTAGCGATAGTTCACAGTTACACGGCACACAAGTAGATGAAAAGACAGTTTTAAGGCATACAGGTGAAGCTTTACAAACACATAAACATTGATAAATAGATAGCCAACAAGCAATTTTAGCATCCGCTTAAGCCGTGAAATCAAAGACGAATGTCGACGCGGGGGAAGACCGGAAGACGCGCGACGGGGGGGGGGGGGGGGGGGGCGCCACACAATAGAACTACTTAGGAGGTCATTAGTGAACTCATAATACTTACAAAACAAAATCGTAGTGTCCGTATGTTTGTTGAACGCTAAGTTACATTTATTATACATTTAAATTTACTATCATGATTACACTATTTTATTCTACTACTACTATTGTTTATATAATATATTAATAAATTATTAAGTATATAATGTGTATGTATAAGTTACAGAAAACAAATAAAAATGAATAAATGAATATAAACTAGTTTACGCTACAGAATTGTATAATACTAGCTTATGCTAATGCTAACATACTATTAAATACTTAATAATAATTAATAACAATAATAGTAATGTACGCCACAAGACCACAGAGGCCACAGATAAGTGGTCTGTGACAGAGGCGGTGTATAAAATAGGTAGGTATTCAGAGACGTCAATTACGTTTTAGTGACAATTAATGTCTTTCCTTCTCCATTAGCACTTTATCCTCAGAATAATAATAATATTCTATGACATACCTACCCTACCTACCTAAGAAAGTGACAGCAAGAGACTTAAATTGACATTAAAACTTAATTGACGCCAGTTAAGTTTTTGGGGTTAAAGTTACTCGCGTCCGTAGGTTTACCCTTATACCCTACACGTGACCCCTGGTTGGTGCTAAATGAGTGACACTGACTGAGTGGTAGAGCCACGCTGCGTTGCAGCACGCATTGGGCCGGCTCGCCCGGGGTAATACGAATATCCGGCGTGAAATAATGGCACTTGGTGCTGTTGTGTTTCGTCCGGCCCGGCCAGTGAGAGTTCCGGAGGTCCCTTCCCCCCCCCCCCCCCCTTCCACAGTTTCTCTTGATATTCCTTTCTTAAAGGTCGGCAATGCATCTGCGACTCCTCTGGTTTTGCGGGTGTCCATGGGCGTCGGTGATTGCTCTCTATCAGGTGACCCGCCTGCTCGTTTGCATCCTTAACTATATATTAAAAAAAAAGTTTTTTGCATAGAAATTAGTGATACTTATTCAAGATGATAAATTTCGACGGACTGTATAAGAGCCACGCGCGGTAGCTTATTGGAAGAGCACCTTAAACGGAATGTCGGAAATGTGCAGGTTCTAATGCTGCTGGTGGATTTTTTTTAACTTTGAAAGCCATATAGACTACTATTGACTTCCAAAGTAAAAAGCTTTGTTATGTTTACAGTAATCGCCGTCTGCATTATCTGTTCACACGCGCACCCGTGTCGCAGGAGGTTCACCAACTACGGTTACATGAAGAAGAGAAGCACCTCGTTCAACCATCTGGACTTGCTGTTAGCACCGTACGGCAAGTCCATGAAAGCCTTCTTGAGAGTGCTGTTAAATAATAAAACTATATTTTTATAAATTGATTCTATATTATTTTTTCCTTATTCAACGTAAGTCGAAAAATAAGCCAAAAGGAGGGTAAAGTATACATGATAGTAAATAACTTTTGTCTAAGAACTTTTTCTTAAAAATTGATAATTTTAAATTAACAGATTTTCTAAGATTTCAAAAGAAATGACGCTGTGGTAGCCCTGGCGGTCAGATGCTTCGAGAGAGAGAGAGAGAGTCAGATTTAAGTTCATTGCTGGGGCTTCTTGCGTTAGCCCCGTCCCTATTCAGGGTTGTACATTTTTTAAATTACGTAACCAAAAGTTTATTTTGTATGGAAGTAGGTTCAGGTATGAACGTTTTTCGCAAAGCTTATTATTGCAATGTAACAGTTGATAATAACATTTTCAGTTGTCCGCGACTTAGTTCCCCCTTTCCGACTAACTTTTTTTTATGCTTTGCTCCCCGCTTATTTGCAGGACTTCTTTTTTCTGTTTGTATTTTTGATTTTCTTATTTTGAGGGGGTGTTAATAAGCTTGAGCTTTAAGAGCTCGACTCTAATTCCTTTTCTTTCTTTTGTTTTTTCATTCATCTTTTTTTTGTATCTTTTTCTTTTGTACAATAGGTATTCTTTATTTTCTTTTTCTTATGTTTACAGTATCTTATTACAGTATGTATATTACTCTAATATTTCTTAACTCTATACATTTATTTCTCTTCTACTTGATATTTGTTTTTCATATTATAATACATTTCCTTTATTTAAATTTACATTCCATTTCTTATATACTATAACATGTCTTTCTTTATTACTTTTCACTCTTTTTCTTATATACTACTTTTCTTTTCTTATTATTACACATATCTTCTTTTATATATAACGTTACTTTATATACATATACTAATACCGTTTCTTATTTGCTATATCAATCTGTTTTTCTCTTACTTTATCTATTTTCCTTTTATCCTGTCTATCTAAATATATACTTTTATTTAATATTATTGTTAGTTACATTATTTTATTTGCTTTTTTTACCTATTTTTGTTAATGCATTATGTATTTCATAAAGTACATTCTCCTTCTTTTATTCTTTTCCGACTGACGTTGTAAGTATAAGGTTAGGTTAGGTTAGGTTTAGGTTGATCTATAACCCCATAGATGGCGCGACGCCAGAGCCGGCGTGCTATCCACTCGACCACGGAGGTCGTCGTTGTTCGGTTTCACACAGATGAGAGGTTAGGTGCCGAAAAAAAAACCATCACAGATTCTTTCAATACATTTATTTGTTGTATAAAAATAATTGTAAATTTACAATTTACTTAGGTACCTAAAGCTTACAATGCCAATTACTTATTATTGTTTAAAATAATATTACTTACAACGATTATGGCAACGATGGTGGCGAAAAAAAAAGTATAATAATAATTACAATGGTCCTGCGGAAAACGGACGTCTTGTATGTAAGCATAATATTCATGCGCACTTAAATGTACGTATGTAGATAGGTACCTATCTATTTTGTATGTTAACACTTTATGCACAATTACTTTTTATTCGTTTTAACGATATTAAGGGTGAGTTCCACCCATGAAACTAAACAACTTTCCCCAAGAAACCTATGTGCAAAAATGACAAAATAATTTCGACCTCCCATACTATATGTCGTCAGCTGATCCGGCAGTTTCGTATTGGAGGTGGAAATTCTTTTGAGGGGTGTATACTTTTACGGATATGTAAGGCTATTTCCTCTCTGCAGAGTGTGCTTCAAGCTGTAATCCTCATATTTGAAATCTCAATGAAAACGAATTATGACAACGCTAAAAAATAGTCATGAAATAGTCATAAATAGTCATACATGTAAAAAAATAGTCACATTATAGTTTCGGCGTTATAGCTATAGGTTAGTGAGGATTATGGCTTGAACGTCAAGCTGTAATCTTCAGTTCTGGTGGAAGCAAACGGTAAAATCTTTCGAATTGGTTTAGGTTTCAAAAAATAGTCATGAAATAGTCACAACGACATGCCAAATCTCAGAAATAGTCCATAAAAGATTCCAGAAATATAAAGGTACCCTGGTGAGGATTATGGCTTAAACATTTGAAAACTTCAAATTTCTCCGGAACGCCCCCGATTTTCGGTTTAAAGTTTGTGCCAAAAATAGTCATCAAAAAGTAGTATGAAGCGAAAATAAATTTGAGCTTGAAATTAAAAATATTTTATTTTCCCTACATTTCTATGGATGTACAGTCGTGTACAAAATTTAGGAGACTTGTGTGGAGTGATAAATATCTAAACTTGAACGCTGTAAAGGACTCGAAACAGCAAAAAAATACTTAAATACATAGGTACACATCACATCCGCTTCCGGAAGGGGTAGGCAGGGGACCACAGATATCCATTTACTACGATCCCACTTGTATCGCTTCATTTACTCACATAACATTAATCTCATAAATAAAGTATTTCATTTCTTATAATATAAATAGTAAATAGAGCATTTAAGTAATTAGCCTATGTACTGTCCCACTACAGGGCAAAACCTCCATCATTCGAATCAAGTCATTTATTGTGTCATATTTCCTGGCACTGGTAGGCGGTAAAAAATAGTCTGGATTTTTTACCACTGTATTGAAAATTTCTACCAACTAGATCTAGGAGATACGATGGTCGTGCTGAGAAGAATACTTCCTGGCACGACCACACAGAATCCCGTGTTATTATTAAATTTAAAAATGGCTTAGAAAATTTACTATTTTTAATAATTGCCTATTTGGGAATTCCCCACTATCGAGATCTTAGAGATACGACTATCGTGCTAGAAAGAAAACTGCCTAGCACGACCACGCCCAATCTGTGTTTTTCTAGAGATTTTAATTCGGAAATAGGAGTAAAAAATAGTAGATATTCTAAATATTTTTTTACCGTTGTAAAGAAGCTAGGAAGTGATTCTTTCCAGCACGAATATAGTAGAAAATTGGGAAATAGGAGTAAGAAATATCAGATATTCCAAATAATTTTGTACCGCTTTTTTTATCTAAGTGTCCACAAATTTAGAAAACTGGTGTCCGAAAGTTACGTAAACCCTACGTGATTCTTACTAGAATTTATAATGTGTGTTATATTTTTTGCTCTTATAATTATAAATTGTTAAAATTTGTTACTTATTAGGTAAGTACTTAGAAAATTGTGATGTACCTAGTTTTCTTTTTTTTAAATTTATACAAACTCCACATTTGCATACCGGGCGGTCAAGAAGGCTGTACTTAGCATTTAAGATAGTATTGTATGTCACATAGCTTTTTATTTGGTACAAGTTTTCGCTGACTGTCCTTAATAAATAAATAAATAAATAAATATCGCTTTAAAGTCTTCAGAACAAAACTGACATTGGGCGTGGTCATGCTAGGCAGTTATTCTTTCTAGCATGACAGTCGTACGTATCTCTAAGATCTCGATAGCAGGAAATTCCCAAAATAGGCGTAAAATCTACTAAATATTTTAAGCTATTTTATACCAAATAACATTTTAAACCTTCATGGTCACTACTATTATTTTTATGACAAAACGGGATTTTTTACCATGTTTGAGTTGTTGTTTTTGATTCCCCGATATTTTGTCGCAGTTGCATGCACCATGAGACCTGAATTTTTCATAAAAATATTTTATACCATTTTGAAATTTAATAATAACAAGGGATTCTGCGTGGTCGTGCCAGGAAGTATTCTTCTCAGCACGACCATCGTATCTCCTAGATCTAGTTGGTAGAAATTTTCAAAACAGTGGTAAAAAATAGTTAAAAATTTAGACTCTTTTTTTACCGCCTACAGATATTAGAAAATCATCCGTGGTCGTGCCAGGAAGTACGACACCATTTATTTATTAAATCACCAACAAGATTACATTGAAACATGATACAGTTACACAATAATAGGGATACAATCTTAAATGTAAGCTTAATTATAGGTGACATATAATCACGACTATAATCAGGGGGGTGTCACTCCGCAGTTTAGGTACGATCGGCCGGCGCGCCTCCCAGACAGGCCGCCCAGGCACATTATAAATATAAGCTAAAGCAGTAAGGAAGCTACGTACAAACGCTCGAAACTACGCACGCCCACAGACGCACGTCTTTACAGGGCCTCTAAGCGGACATCGCAGTGCTCTCAGTAGGGCGTGCCGCGTCGAGACGAGTGTCACCGTTGTGCATTCTTATATTGCGCGCGATTTTTAAAAATGCCGCGAGTGTATTGCTTAGTTTACGTCTGCTTGAACTCGGCTGTATAATTAATTAAATAAGTAGCTGTATTAATTTACAAAGAAGTAGACAAAATCAATTTTATAGTGCCGTGTCCATGTTTTCTGATAATTTATTTAAAAAGCTATTCATTACAATAAGAATTTTTTACAAATACAAATAGTATATAAAGTTTAATAATAAAGCTTTGCGAACGTGTCGTAAAAGGCCAAAGTATTTTTCAGTGAGTAATTTATAATAATTAACGAAAATGAAGACTTCTTAAAATGTTGAGTTGATGTTGTTAAGATTTTTTAATTACAGAATTTTGTGTGTAAACTAGTCAATCGATTCGATTATTTGATCATTAGGTATAGAACCCAAATAAACGTTTTGATAAATAATAAAAAAATACCTTTTAATTTTATAAAAATTATAAAGTGACAACCCTAATGCTTTGCTAGTTATCTCAAAAAAAAGTGCTAACTAGCTGAGATACAGCGCTAACTAAACAAAAACTTTTTCAATTTTACAAAAATAAAAGGACAACCCTAAAATTGGCGCGTAGGTATATAAAACAAAAAATGCCTAGTTTCCGTACTGCTTTAGCTTATATTTATACTTATATATTGACACCATTTTGAAATTTATACAATTGAGATAAGCTCGAAAATAAAACCAATGAAAAATTTCAACATGCCGTGCTCGTTAGGGTTAAACCCAGTATACCTACCTAGGTTGTAAATAACAACACTTGATTCCAACAACAGAAGACTTTGCCCGCCAATGGAACAGTATTTATTTCATCACTAAACTAGCCTTGCACCGGTCACCCATCCCAAAGAGGTTCACACCGCCGGCCTCTGCGCCACCAAAACAATGTTTTGCACCACATTGGTCGGTTGGAAGTATTGCATGCGGTTACCAGGTTCGATTTCCGGGTAGGCATCTTGCTTTTTACCTATTTGTAGAGTGCGCGATAGCTGTAAATAAAAATATATACATATATAATAATTCTGTGTCTTCTGTGTAAAGTGATACATCACAAAATGAAAATTCTCAGTGTTAAGTGTTAAAAAAAATATCTTAATCTGCATGAAAGTGTTGAAAAGATTTCTTTAAAGATTTTTTAAAACACAATTTTCCGTATCTTCCACTTTTGCTTTATCTATGCCTTTTGCACCTGTATCTTGAGACTTTTATTTCTACAATTAAAACACCTATAACATTCAATACAGTCCACAACAGTATGCAAGCATGTATGTACGAGTCGAGGAGGTTCCCAGTCGACCACTTTCCGGCGATATTATATCGTGCTCCATTGTATGTATGTATGTATCTATACACAGAGACATTTTAGTGGTTGTTTTCCCGCGGCAGAACAATGTACCTACCTTTAGTAGAACTATTGAACAAGTTATTTTTGACAAAAATGACAAAAAAATTTCGACCTCCCATTCTAATGTCGGCAGCTAATCGGACCGTTTTGTATGGGAGGTCGAATTTTTTGTCATTTTTGGCAAAAATAACTTGCATGATTCGATAGTACTACCGAGGGGGTGACACTCCGTAATTCGGTCGACTTATTTATCTACACGCTCGTTCCCCCCGGGTGGTCATTTATGAGCAACACGCGGCCCGTGTTACGTCAAGCTTGCCAAGCAGGATTTTGTGAATGCAGCGGCTCGCGCTCGTACCGCCTTTAGATATAAGATTTACTTTCGATTGTCCCGGCCGTTGAAAGACTTATAATAATAATAATAATAAAGTTTTTTATAATATTTTATATTGTAAATATGTTTTTTTATATAAAATATTGTAAAAAAAATGTCTTAACATATGATTTAAATAAAGAGAATAATAATAATAATAATAATTGTTTATTTGCCATAAATAGGGTATAATACAGTTGGTCAAAGAATACAATGTCGCTTAAACCTACTTAGCCGTAAGCTACAGCATGCAATATTTAGGTACAGAAATACTTAATTTAACTAAATAGGGTCTATGCATCCACCACATCGCGTCTTTCTACTTATGTTTCAAAAATTCATCAACCGAGTAAAATGTATTTTCAAGCAACCATTGACGCAGGACACTTTTAAATTTTCTCAGCGGCAAACATTTTATGTTTTCTGGTATTTTATTGAAAATGGTAATACACATCGCATAACAATTTTTGAGGAAGCGCTTTGTTTTAGGCACTGTGTCTAATACTAATCTGTTTGGATCTCTGTTACTCCTACATGTTAGGTCCTTAGACTTCGGAAACTTATCTAAACGCTGGTATGTAAAGACTGCCACATCGAATACATATATGCATGGCAATGGGAGTATATTCAAAAGTTTAAAATATGTAGGTATCAGTACAGGAGCAGAGTTATTTTGGACCGTATTGGCGTGCACCGTAGGTTGATATTGTATTGCAATTGTGTCGATAGTGTCGTTTCTGCTAGTAATATTATTCTGTGGTACTACTAAAGGTAAATCGTTCTGCTGCGGGAAACCAAGCACTAAAATGTCTCGGTGTTTTTGTATCTTACTTATTTATGTACGTATGTATGCACCCTTAATTTATATTCGTTTAAAAGAAATTAAGGGTGAGTTCCACCCATGAAACTGAACAAACTTTGAAGAAACCTATGTGCAAAAATAACAAAAAAATTCGGTATCATAGCATATTGTCCAAGTAGCATTTCGTCCAACTTTGAAAAACCATCTTAAATTGTCCAAATCGCAGTTTGTCCAAGTCGCAATTTGTCCAAATCGCAGTTTATCCAAGTCGCAATTTGTCCAAGTCGCAGTTTGTCCAAGTCGCAATTTGTACAAGCAATTTCGGTTTCAGAACACCAGCAGTTCTAGTAGCTAGTTATGAAAGAGATTTTAATCTATGTAAGTGGTAACTACATACTTCTTATTATATATTTTTTTTCTTGCACTGTTCCAGTTGTACGATAGGTAGGTACCTTATAAAAAAATCATTGCAATCCGATTTCTATTCTCTGGGAACTACATGATTATTTCATCTGTGACATAGACAAACATACTACTACATACATACAAACACATAATTATTTGCGGGTCAAATTGATAACCTCTTTTTACGATATCTGTTAAAATTAGACCAAATGCGACCTGGCCAAAATGCGACTTTGACCAAATGTGACCTTGCCAGGATGCGACTTTGACCAAATGCGACTAATGCGTTTGGACGAAATGCTACTTGGACAACATGCTATGATACCAAAATTTCGATCTCCCATACTATTGTCGTCAGCTGATCGGACAGTTTTGTATGGGAGGTCAAATTTTTTTTGTCATTTTTACACATCGGTTTCTTGGGGAAAGTTGTTGAGTTTCATAGGTGGAACTCACCCTTAAATTCTTTTAAACGAATAAATGTTTACTTGGCAGTAATTAATAAATCCACTCACCTTCCTCTTGTTATCATGCATCATCTTCATGTGTTTATATATGGAGGTCTGCCACGCAAAAGTGGCGGGGCACAGTTTGCACTTGAAGTTCTTGCTGGTGGAGCGGTTAGTATGCATCGCCCACACGTGGCCTTTGAGTCGTTTTACTGTCTGTTGGAAATAGATTACATATTTGTTTAACTCAACCTCACACACACACACAACCTCTCTCTCTCACATACACACACTCACGCACGCACACACCCACACATACAAACCCACACATAATTAGGTATTCAAAGGTAGTTCAATTTGCTCACTCACTTCGTAGCCCTAAAATAGCTCCCAAAGAACTAATTTAATTTATGTGCTACTCTACTAGCTCTATTAGTTTGTTGACGACTTTGTAGCCCTGAAATAGCTCCAAAGAACTAATTTACGCACATATGCCACTCTACTAGCTCTTATTAGAATTTGTTGTCGACTTCGCAGCCCTGAAAATAGCTCCCATGTTAACTCCTAATCCTGTCTTAACCCTTAAATGCATTATGTTTCCAAAAGTTTACAATCAAACTTAGAACCTTAACCCCGTCAGATAAATAATTCATGCATTTATGGGTTAAGTCTTTTGTATAAACGTTGTAGTCTTAGCCTTTAAATAGTTCTGCCCAATCGGGGGTACAGGAGGGTTAGTGCATGAAATAACTCCCTTGTAGCTCGTAACACTATTCCATTGAGTTATAGCTGTTAACGTCTTAATAGATCTCTTAAAACTCTTATCTAAGAGCCTAAATTAAATAAATTAAGTTTGTTTACGCTTACACCAATAAGTATCTAAACCAAGATGACTATTCTTTTGAAATATACTATACATAAAAATAGAAAAAAAAAACACCCAGACCCGAAATTAATTCAGAAAAACAGTTTTTCTCTAACTTGAGCCGACCGGGAATTGAACTCGGGACCTCAGAGATGGCGCAACGCCAGGCCCGGCGTGCTAACCATTGCACAAATCAAATGTTTGTTGGGTTTGGAGATTATAAACGTGAGTGTTTGTATGTACCTTGTATGACTTGCCGCATATCTCGCACAGATGCTCCCCGTCCGGCTCCTTGCTCTTCTTACCTTCATGCACGTTGTTCATGTGTGCCACCATTATTTTGGCTGTTTTGAATGACTGCAAAGAGATAAATATTTTATATTCTTGCGGCTAAAGACTGCACATACATCCAACAGCTTATAGCGGTGATGGGCTCACCACCTGTCACGCTGAGCACATGTGCAGTCGCTATTTGGTGAAACGTGGACTATTGTAGAGGACTGCTTTTGCTGTATTCATTGCCTAGTCTCTGACTAACCCTTAGGGGATAATATTCGTGATTACATGAATGAATATGAATATGAACTCTAGCGGTAATAACGCACAATTAATATACTACTTATACTATTATCGTGTAAATAAATAAATAAATGAGTGATTGGTAAAGGACATATATTTTTACTATGGGGCTTGGTACTAAATTCCAAAGTCTTTTAACTTGACGCCAATGTATAAATACTTGAACACTTTCACATATAGTCACTTTGACATATAGGTGGTTGCGCGCCAAAAGGCACCTCTGGCATTTGTTGTGTTATTTCTTGATTATTAAATGTTTGAAAGTATTTTATGTATGTTAGTAGTTATCTGTTGTGTCACAGAATACATAATAGTACAAGTACAGAAGATCCACTCCGCAAAGTTATTATTTATTGATACTATGAAAATAGCCAAATCTACCGAGTGTGACTGGTCTGATTTAAATTTTAAAAAAAATTAAATAAATAGCGACTCTTGCAAAGACACAATAAAGTGCAATTCAGGTCGCACACCGCTCCCATTACAGTTCCATCCGTCCGCTTACAGTTAAATTCACCTAGAAGTTGGCTATCTTTCTATCGCGTAGCTCTTATCTCTTCTAAAGACTTTAGGGTTGTCTTCTTTTTAATAATAATTAATCTGAAGCCCATTGCGATGCAATATGCCTTTATTTTGGTTAAATAAAATATCATAAATGTGCGATCGAACGGCGACAATACGCGACGTAGCGCGGCGCGTGAGTAAGTTAGTGATGCCAATCGATAGTTCACTATCAATAGGCTATCGATAGTCTATCTATAGTTCGGAAATAGTGAAAATATCTATAGGAGATTTATTCGCAAATTGTCAAGTTTTCAGAATTTCTAGTTCTTTAGTTTTAATAATAATTAAAGTCAACTAATTATGCCTATTAATTAGTTGATTTAATTATTATTAAAACTAAAGAACTAGAAATTCTGAAGACTTGACAATTTGCGAATTAACCCTATAGGACTATCGATAGTATCGATAGAATCGATAGCACAAAATGTGGTAATAGTATTTATGACTTGCAATAGTATCAATAGTATCGATAGTATTACGCCTTGATAGTCACTACGCAATCGATACTATCGATACTATCGATTCTATCGAGTTTTGAACTATCAATAGTTATGTATTTTGCAATACTATTGCATGTAATTACATTTGGTATGATGGTATATAACTTTTATTTATCAGTTTGAACACAAAAATCACACGTAATTCTTTGAGACACAAACAGAATTATTATCACAGATAATAATTATATTGTTGTTTACCTACCAAGGTAGGTAGGTAAACAACAATATAATTATTACAAAACCTTACAATACTATCGAAAAATAAGCAACTATCGATAGTCCAAAACTATCGTTAGTATCGATACTATCAGTAGTAAACTCGTCACCGATGACAATAGTATCGATACTGGAACTATCGATAGTTCAGCATCTCTAGAGTACGTTGAACTTGAACTAACGTTGCTAACGTGCGACCGGGCCGGCACGCGTCAGCCCTCTGAAATTGGCCCGTCCGGACGGAACCGCCTGCTACTTGTAACTTCATACCTAAAGCGCGGAGTGCGCCTGGACTGGGGGGTTACTCTTGAACGCAAACTCAATCTCAATACAATTCCAATGCGTTTAATATGTATCGATATTGGGATAAGTAAAGATAATTCCGAAACGCCGTCTCGATAATAATTTGTTCAATCAATTTCCACGCAATTTAATTCCAATGTGGCGCTATTGTCGCTTATAAAAGTGCCATTTGACATTTTTTAGATTTGTGATTGGAAAGAAAGACAGTTTGAGTAGTAGTGATTGGCAGAAACCGTTCTCCATGTCTTGAAGCCACTCTGCTTTCATCAGTCCACCAAACTTGGCTCCACTGCCCATGCGTCCAATTTGCGTGTTCTCTGGCAAAACGAAGTCGAGCTACACGTTGCTCCTGAAAGAGTTCTGGACCCCGAGCTGGTCTTCGACCACGTAGATTTCGTTTCCCCATTCTTCGTCTAATTGTACGCTTACTCACATTAACCCTCTTGCAATTTGCAGGCGTTGTCGGATCTCGACCGCGGTAAGAAACCGATTTCGCAAAATTGCGAGGGCAATGAATCGATTGTCACGCGCCGAAGTGCACCTGATTCCACCACTTCCTGGCCTTCTGGTATAGAGCCTGGTCTGATCGTACCTTGTCAATGCATATCTCAGATTTGTACGCGGTACATTTAAAATCTCAGCCATTTCCCGTTAAGTTTTCCCTTGATTTCGAAGCAATACAGCTGAAGCGACAAGTCTCTTATTAAAATTGATTAATGAAATTGTGTTTCAAGAGTAAGCCTACTGGTTGTGTGTTGTCTCGTGTTAGCTTTCAAGTACGTGTACTTGAAAGCTATTTCTATAGATGTTGAAGTTAGACAATTAGCCGCCAAGGACTCTAGGTACTGGTACCTCTCAGAGCAGTCTATTTTTTAAAATCTTTATTTTACATTAACAATGTCGCGTAGCGGTGAAAGAATACTACCCCTCTCTTCCCCTGGGTGACTAACGGACAAAAGACTGCACATCAATTCAACAGCATAGAGCGGCGATGGGCTCACCACCTGGCACGCTGAGCACATGTGTAGTCAATATTTGGTAAAAAGTGGACTACGGTGAGGACTGCTTTTGCTGTCCTCATCGCCTAGTCTCTAACTAACCCTTTGGGGATAATAGTCGTGATTATATTATGTAATACACAAATGAAGAGGTCGTCCCTGCAATAGTGTTTTACCTTGAAGCAGACGCTGCACTGGTACTTGATGACCTTCAGATGGTCCCAGTCTATGTGGTCCACCATACACCATTTGGACGCAAACTTCTTGCCACAGTAGTTACACTCATGCCTGAAAATATAAAAAGTAAGGCTCCCATTCTAAAACCAAACTTAAAATTCCTATTCCTTCCTTAACCCTATTCCTTTCTTAAAGTTCGGCAACGCATCTGCGACTCCTCTGGTTTTGCGGGTGTCCATGGGCGGCGGTGATTGCTTTCCATCAGGTGACCCGCCTGCTTGTTTGCCTCCTTCTTAAATAAAAAAATCAAATCCAATCTTGAATGCAGTTAGAAAGGGATGGCGATATATGCGATGAATAGCACCATCTCTTTCTAACTGTACTCAAGCAGAGATTTGAGTGTGAGTTTGGTTTTAGAATACAAGCCCAAGTAAAGTAGGTATAACCGCATTTAGATTTGTAGTAAAACGTATCCTCTGCTGAGCATTTTGCGTACTTGTTTGTAACTTTTCATTGTAATACTCAGAGACGTCAATTAATTTTTAATAACAATTAAATGTCTTTCCTTCTCTATTTAGCACTATACATAAGAAAGTGACAGCAAGATACTTAAATGTCATTAAAACTTTAATTGACGTTTCTGAGTACGGCAGTATGTGTGTAATCGTTATAATTATTTCGTGCATAAAACGTGTTTATAAATGTGTAAAACTGGTGAGCGTCAAGTTAGCAGCCTCACCACGGTATTAGATGGTTTGACTACGTCAATTGTGTATAAATAATGACGTAGGTATAGCATATAAATATTGATATTATGGTTCAAAAGATAATATGTATAATCAATGATATTTTATGTTTAGATACGTTACCTGGCCTCCGTAGTGGCAAGGACAAATCAAGGTAATTGCCTGGACTTCACTCAGTCACACGTCAGTCAGTGTCACGTCATTACGTTTATACCTTTTTCAAGTTTTTATGTTGTTTGTTAGATAAAATGCCTTCCTGTGTAATACAGAAATTTGCAAAAACTATACTGCAACAGTAAGAGACAAGAAAAGTATTTAATTTCATTTGTAAGTATTGTAAATATGATTTTAAAATAGATTTTTTTTATTTAGTTATGACATTTGCGCTGTTGCCAATTCGATATGCGTGAGCGAGAAGCGTGTACTATGTTTTCTGTAAGAGTGAAAGAGAGAAAACAATGGCGGCCGAGATAGCCGTGCAAAGGGGAATGCGCTGTTGCCAAACCAATTATTGGTGGTGGTGGTGGACTACCATAAATAGTTTTTATCTCTTTTTAACAATAACATGATTGTATTTATTTTCTTTCCCTTTCGACATGTATTACGTCGTAGAAAAATATTTCGCCATTTTTAAAATGCAATTTGTTCACGTATGACTAGTCTATTTATAAAAGGTCATTGTGTATTATAATATAATACAACAATTCACTTTTGAACCATAGTATCACTATTTCTAAGCTATCGTCACTATTTCATACACATTTTTTTGACGTAGACAAAACCAGCTAACTTGACGCTCACTAAAACTGTCATGTTGTGTGTACACGCCATATAATAATAACTAAAGCATAGAAGGAGTCCAAATGAGTCTCGTATAGTTGTCCTATTTTTTCAAATGGGCCATAAACATTGAAAGGAAAGAGACAAAATAAGTTGCTAAAACGTCAAATGTCTAGTGAAAATAAAAAAAACCGGTCACCATTTATGATACCGAATTCAAAAGCGACTTATACAAATGTAGTTCGAATGGTGACCAAACGGAGTGCCCACTCAAATGTCATAGCACTCCTATGCTTTAGTTATTATTCTATGGTACACGCCCACTGGGTTTCAGTCTAGTTTTGTCATATATTGAGTGTATATTTTGTATGTGATAATGATTGTAACCTGTTGTGTATGCCATAATAGATAAATAAATAATCCGTGTCGCGTAGCTGTAAAAGAACACTACCACCCCCTCTCTTCGTGTACCTACGCCTGGCGTACTCACCATGGAATTCTGTTATATCCATTGCCAAAAAACTGTACCCAAATAGTGCCCAAAGGAAATAAATAGTACCCTTATGGTTCAAAAGTTATAGACATAGTTTGGCGAGTACGCTAGGTGTAGGTTACGCCTAGCGTACTCACCTCAGTTTGGGAAATCTGAGCAAGCTACAACTTTAATTAGTATGTCAAAAAACTGTACCCAAATAGTACCAAATAGTGCCCAAAGGAAATAAATAGTACCTTTATAGTTAAAAAGTTATAGACATAGTTTGGTGAGTACGCTAGGCGTAGGTTCTACGCCTAGCGTACTCACCTCGTAGCGCGAAAACAGAACCAGCAATGGCTCTCATTTCTATCTCAATAAATAGTACCGGAAATAGTACCCTCTGAAATTGTAATTGTTATTTGACTTTTACACTAGAAAGTCATTAAAGATAGCAAACTTCTACATACAAAAATTACGTGTGGTACAGTCGAGCACAGTGAATGGTAAAATATTATTTTTATTTTATTTCTTTTGGGCACTATTTGGTACTATTTGGGTACGACTTTTTTAACATACTAATTAAAGTTGTAGCTTGCTCAGATTTCCCAAACTGAAGTGAGTACGCTAGGCGTAACCTACGCCTAGCGTACTCACCAAACTATGTCTATAACTTTTAAACCATAAGGGTACTATTTATTTCCTTTGGGCACTATTTGGTACTATTAGGGTACAGTTTTTTGGCATTCTTGAAATAACAGAATTCCATGGTGAGTACGCCAGGCGTAGGTACACCTCTCTTCCCTTGGGTGTCGTAAAAGGCGACTAACGGACTAAAGACTACACATACTTCCAACAGCATAGAGCGGCGATGTGCTCACCACCTGTCACGCTGAGCACATGTGCAGTCGCTATTTGGTGAAAAGTGGAATATGGTAGAGGGCTGCTTTTGCTGTCCTCATTGCCTAGACTCTGACTAACCCTTCGGGGATAATAGTCGTGATTATTATATTTATATGTTGTAAGTAAAGTACCTACAGTCTGTAATTATACGGGGGATGGGACATTAGTCACATAGCAAAGGAGAGAAATGAGCAAAGGCCTCCATAGTTGAAATTTGTAATAATATTGTAATGTAGTGTATTGTATCAAATAAAGATTTTTCTATTCTATTCTAATTTATTAATTTATTTACCAACCACACGACCAGGGAGGTCGTCAACATCAACGGATATTCAACGGATATTTTCGGATACTCACGCGTACGCGTCCTCCTGCACGTGCCTCTTGCTCAGCCGCATGTGGTTGTTGTAACAGTCGCGACTGGAGAATGTCTTCCCGCACTCCCTGCACTCATACAATGCGCCGGCATCTCTATCTCTATGGTTTCTCGTGTGTCGAGCTAGGTTCCGTTTCCATTGGAACAGCTTGCCGCAGATAGGGCAGGGGTACTTGATGCCGTTGTGTATCACCCTGGCGACGGATATTTTCGGATATTTTTGGTTGAATGAACGTCACTAATTTGCTTAAAATATATCATTTTTGTGGATAGCAATTTTAAACTAGATATAAAGACTTCTTGGCGGGAAAGTGAAGCGTGTCTGCAGTTTTGTTATATTTTCTATAATTTGTGTTTTGACGAATATTAATGTATAAATTATTGGCTATATAATATTTGTGTTTTGACAAATATTAATGTGTAAATTATTGGCTGTTAAGTGTTCGTAAATGTGCAAATAAAACCAAACAGTGCAACATCACTTTTCAAATTCTTTAAAGAAGTCCGTGTGAGATCTCAATAAAGTCCCACAGCTTTATTGAGTTTTAAACGTTCATAATTATCACTTTTAACATCTATTTTATGCAAAGAAAATATTTACTCTTATATCTTACTTGACACTGGCTAAATGTGCTGACCGCACGAAGCCAATCCCTTCTGTTGCCAGACTTTTTTTCGCGACGTTAGTTGCCAGCCATTAAAAAAGGCGGTGCGTGCACTCGGAACTTCTAACAACGATTTGAGCTATTTCTTGTTCCAAAACATTATACTTACATAATATTTTTGGTATTTTAATGAAATAATCTATCAAAATATCTAATTTACGGTGTATAAAAACGATATGCTTATGAATACTAAAGAGAGATATCAGAAAATCTGTAAGTACATGTTTTATTTTTTGTCACAAAATAATATTTATGCATTAGGAAAAAAGTATTTTACTATCATTCGATGTGCATGCCATATAAACTATATTTACAGAAAAAAAATTGGTTTTA
Organism: Scoparia ambigualis; assembly: GCA_963921215.1. Lineage (NCBI taxonomy): Eukaryota > Metazoa > Arthropoda > Insecta > Lepidoptera > Crambidae > Scoparia > Scoparia ambigualis. The sequence goes on along the minus strand of OY992525.1, from coordinate 14,537,873 downwards.
TGCTAAAAAAAAAAGACTAAATCGTAACGTTAACAAAACCCACTTGAATTCCTTTAATTTAGATAGCTCTCAGTTGAAAAGTAGTCCATAACGTGGATACGCTAAATTGTATACCCGGATTGCCAACAAACCCGATATGGGTAATAATAAAACCAAGAGGATTAATTTAAAATTTATTTTTACATTCAAATAGTAAGTAAGTACTTATATAATTCAACATTTTTCTTACCATACGTCAAAGATATTTGAACTGACAAAAAAAATGGATGGATTGAACTAATCAGCTTTAACAGAAACAACGGTATTTACAGATTATGTCGTTGCTAAACATAAACTGGTACATTAGTAGTGTATGCACAAGCTTTTGTTAAATAATTATGAAAGACGGAAATAAAATAAATATTCAAGGAAAATTTGCTTTTTATACAATGTATAAAATTATGTCATTATGATTTTTAGTTGTTACTGTATCACATCCATGCCGTGCATTGTGGTTTTTTAAATAATCATCTACTTTAGATAGGCATACGACACGATAAGATTACGCAAGAGCGTAATTTTATATATTTTTTTTAATTTATGCAAAAGCAGGTTTATCATCAAAAAAGAAACACGAAAGTTTAAAAAGGTAAACTTTTTATGCTTAAGAAAAAATAAAGATACAGCACAGCTAATGAGTTTTTTTAATAGACGTTGTATGAGATTTTATACTAAAAGTCTTTTGATAGACACCTAAGCGATCTGGTGAAGGTCGCGGGAAGCCGCTGGATGCAGGCAGCGCCAGACCGATCGCTGTGGGGATCCTTGGGGAAGGCCAATGTCCATCAGTGGGCGCCTAACAGCTGATGATGAGGCATCAAGACATACGAGGTTGCTCAAGAGCGTTATTTTTTTTTAAATTTATGCAAAGGCAGTTCAATTACATCTTTTGGAGCTTGAATAACATCAGGTGTGACGAAGGGTTAGTGCTACCCCGTTGTGGATTTTAAAAAAAACACTTCAACACAAAAAAAAACATGAATAAAATACATGAAGCTAATTACTGCGTTTATGATATTTTTGCGCGCAAGGTTGCAAACATAATGCCACCTTGCACGCAGGGCAGTGGGTACGCACTCGTGTTTTACACACAACACATGTGCGTCTCATCCGCTCGTTTCCTCCGTCCTTCGTGGCGTATGAGACTGTGAAGTGGTTGAGAGCACTTTGCGGGAGGATATAAGACACCAAACTGTTCACTGCGACAGCCGCGCGTATGTTGTGTGTCTCTAACAGTTGTAGAACTAACGTGCGTCTATAATCCTTTTGCGCAAGTAGTGGCCGGTTCCGGGTGGCAAGCCCACTATTATATATAATAAAAGAATTGTTTATCGATACATTTAAAAGTCGTAAAAACAATTTTTATACCATATTTTCATTCGTTTACGTTCCATGGGGTACGTAGACAAAATCTGATCTTTTTTGTCTACGCCCCCCATTGAAACGTTATAGTCCCGCACCAAAATGGGTTTTGATTTGCCTTCCACAGGACAATAGCTCACTGCCATGCCATGATATGTAGACAAAAATGCGACACGCCTGGTGTCCCTCCAGACAAATAAGTCCACATCGCCGCTCGTGCATCCAGTCAGATCACCTTTTGCTAGAGGTATCTGCCCCGTTTTGAGGCGATTTAAAATTGGAGGCACAAGCAAACGATTGGTCCTTAACGTGCCGACACAATCGAACCCGTTTGCTTTCAAATGTCTAGCCAGTGCTGGACTATTGTAAAAGTTGTCCATCCAGACACAGTGACCTTTATTTTCTAGACCTTCGAGCAATTTTAACACAGTTTGGCAAACAAAACCCGAAATAGGGCTGTCTGAAACGGGTGGTTCACTATTTTTTTTGTGAATCTCGAACCGGTACAAATATCCGGTCTTTGATTCACATACCTCGTACGTCTTGATGCCTATTTTAGCTGCTTTATTCGGAATGCAGTGCTTCAGGTCAGAGAGCCACCCTTTCCACATGATGAGGGACTCGTCTAAGGAAATGCTTCTGTCTAGCTGGTACAGCTCCGAAAATTTGGAATTGAGGTGCCGAGTAATAGATTCCAGCTTATGTAACTTTGCGTCTACAGATGTTGCGTGTGGTGGTAGTTCAGTGTTGTCATTGAAATGTAGGTATCGTAACATAAGCTGGAATTTATTTCTCGACATTGCGGTCGAAAAGTGTGGTGTGGAAAGTATATTAACGTCCCGATTCCAGTAGTCAGTTAACGAATTTTTACGGATGAGTCCCATTGCCATTACGATGGCAAAAAACACCATCACATCATCAGCTGTAATAGGTGCCCATTGATTTAGCCGGCTGTGGATCCCCAGAGATTCCCCCTTAATCTTCCCCAAAAATGCGTTTTCAGCATACTTGTTAGTTTCTCTAACAATGTGAGAAATTATTGATGCATCCCATATCGCCGTGAACGCTTCATAAGGACTCAGCGGCGAAATAGTTGCACCGGTGATTTCATTAAACACTTCCCGCCTGCTCTGAGGAGGGATCGGTGGGTTAGGGAGCGGCTGCCACTCAAAGTTGAATTGAGCGGGTCCTAACTCAGCGTCATTTGCCACCTTAAGCCAGTCTGCGGGTGGAACCTCAAGCTCCGACTCTACTGCTGGCGGGGACACGGCCAGTTCTTCTACGTCGTCGTCGTCGTAGTAGAACCGGAGAGTTCTCGGTATATATGGGACACTACCATCGTCGTCACTGTCGTCGTCATCCTCGCTACCTGTAAGTTAGACAGGGAGATATGGAGCATGTTAACTTTACCTGTGTCTATAATTTCAATTTGGTACTAAAAAAATGTATTTTTATTACCTAAATTGACCAAGAGCTCAATATCTCGGTCTCTTATAGAAAGACGACGATAAGGTTTTTCCCTTCGAGGTCTGCTGTGGTCCAGGGATTGAGGTACAGGCAAACTATAGTAATAGAAATTAGCCGGTTACTCATAAAAAATAATTTGGTATCAAAATTGAAGTCATCAATGAGCGATAAACGAAAATATATTCACCAAGCCATGGAAGTCGTCTGAACCTGAACTGTACTGTAGCTCTGCGCCGGAGCCAGACTGGAACCGCTGCACTCGACGAACCTTCAATAGTGATTTACTACTTAATTAACTATATAATAACTAAATACTTTATACTCCTTTACTATAAAAAAAAAGGAGATGATCATTAAAGAATCATGGATACTTACGCAGCCGGCGATGGTGCTCGCGTGTTTTGGACACTGCAAAGAAACATGAAGACGATTAGTCACTGTAGGTATATTCCATCGGATCCAACCAACTTAACAGAGTGAAGATCAGTTATAATTACCCAGTCGCTGTTGGTGGCGCAATCTGCACGTTGGATATTATTTTTATTCCATCTCGTCTACCTACTGTGTTATACCCTGGGTGCCTTCAATGAGGAATTAAATTGCAATTGATTGATAATAATATGTACTTAAGTAATAGAATTGTAAGAAGTGTAACAAATAAAAAAATTACTTTGGCTGTGGCGTCGTCGGTTGATATTCACCACACTCGACGAATCTGAAACGGATTTGCTACTTGATTCGCTGCTTATTCCAAAGTAAACTAACAGTTGGCAGGAATAAGGTTAATTTTTCATTTTTCCATTTTTTATTTACTTAGTTAAGAAAAATGTTGGTAAATGAGTAATAACATTAAACACTTACACAACGGGTGAAAACGCTGAAGTGCTTGGCTGCTGAAGATTCTCGAGAAATCTGTAATTGGTTGCTGCGTTATTTTCTGTTTATTGTGTACTTATATCATAAAAAATAAAATAAATCCAGTATAAATTAAATAATAATAAAAATAGTCGATAAATAAATGAAAGGCAGAACATACTGGCCACTTTCAGCAGTTTCGATAAGCCACTTCCGCTTCCGCTTCTCGGTCAGAGGGACCTCTAGTGGCTGCCCAACTGGGAGGTCGTCGACGTGGCCCAAGTAATATCTAAAACATTAATTTGTGTTTATTTATAGTACAGTAAAGTAAAGTACAGCCTGTCCTGTTCCACTGCATGGCAAAGGTCTCCATCTTTGAAATCAAGTCATCGCTACAATTAGTGATGCAAGGATTAGGGTTCGATTAAATCTAATCCCGATTTTTATTTTATTTTTTAACCTTTGTGTCCCACTGCTGGGCAAAGGAAGCTCTCCCCAAACTCATCCACAGATCCCGATTATTCAGTATATTTCTAATTAATCCTAATCGCCGATTATTACATACGATTCTTCACGATTATTGTTTTTAACTAAAATTGGCTGTATGGCCTAATTTCTTTGCCTTTCCCGTAAATTGACCAAAAGAAATTTCGTATCTGACATAATTATGTAATGTCATTGCAATTGTGTGTCAAGCGACCTCCTGGAGCTTAGAACAATAACTAAAGCATCCTGGAGGTCGCTATCTGTCATACCCGTATGTGTCAAAGGCCTCCTGGAGGTCGCTCTGAGTAGCTCATTCCCCGTCATTTTTAGAATTGAATTGAGCTCGTTAAATTATTGCTATTTCTTTATTTCTTTGTTTTAATGCGTAGAGTGGGACAAATACGGCATTACAACGCCACGGATGTTTCAATACGGCAACGAATAGAGGAACTGTGCGCGCGCCATTTTGTGAGTTCGACCCGTGTCTGTTATCGCCCGGTACTACGAGTCACTTCTGGCGCATATAAAAAATGTATGGCGAGGTTATTTTAAACATGTATTCTACATTGTAAATAAAACAAATAATACTCGTAATAGTTATTACACCTTACATGCTTTTACTTATAATTAAATTTATTATTTTATATTAAATCGGTAAAATAAAAAAAATACTTTCACCTACTTTCACTTTTTTATTGCAACTTAATATAGCATCAAACTATACTTTATTAAACATAGCCAGATAGCTTATTTAATAATGATTCTAGTGATATAAGTTTTTTATATTGTCTCCAGACAAAATTTCAAGGAAATCGTCATTTTAATGAGTAACCGAAAATAGACCGGAAGTACTAAGGAAGTAGTGACACTTGCGCCTATATTTTCCAAGATGGCCGAAGCCCGTAGCACTTATGAGGTTAACCTCGTTCGTATGTTGTGTCCTTAGAGCATTCAAATGCTCTAAGGTTGTGTCGTGTTTTTGTTTGGAAATGTCGGGAAAAAAAACGTTTGACGAGTGATATCAATAATCCTAATCTTAATCGGCGATTATCGGTGCAGATATTTCTAATTCTAATCATAAAACCAGGAATCCTTGCATCACTAGCTACAATTGATGGGTTTATTTATAGTAATGTTTTAAAATTATAATTATAATATAAATAAATGTACCCTGCAAATACATCGACGCAGCCAACACCGTCACCGACTAATATTTTTTCCCTTTTTTTTAAATACGTTATACAGGGTAAACTTTGGAAACCCCGCCAATTTTTTTAAACGTGATCAGATACATGAGCAGCAGTACAACCAAATAATGAAATAACTTTTTTGTCTCAACTTTTTCTTAAGAGGGTTTACGCATTTCGGTTTCCCATACACACTTCCAAGTCGAAATTTTTAAAAACCAATAAGCCAATTTTAATTAAATTTTGCGAGCTAAAGTAAAATACAGGGATCTAAATAGTTTGTTGAAAACATTTTTAAAAAATTAACTGAGTTATTGCGATTTAAAGTCCACTATAGAAAGTTTAAAATCGCAATAACACAGTTAAATAAACGTTTTCTAAAAATGTTTTCAACAAACTATTTAGATCCATGTATTTTACTCTAGCATGCAAAGTTTCATTAAAATTGGCTTACAGGTTTTTAAAAATTTCGACTTGAAAGTTTGTATGGGAAAACGAAATTCGTAAACCCTTAAGAAAATTAAAATTATTGTCAACTAGCGCGCGGTAATCGCGGTTATCAAAGCGCATGCGCGTGACCGCTATTATTTACCCCGTGCACCAATGACGGCGCGCCGTCGCTTTGACCTCGAGGGTGAGCGCACGCACATACAAATATAGGATTTAAAAAGCAGGCAAAGAATTGTATTTAAAGAAAGAAAACATTCAATATTTTTACGTCAAATATTTTATTATTACTTTTTGTGCCCCATATTTACTTTTGGCGGGGGGTCCCAAATTAATCGTGTATTGTAAAAAGCATTTTGTTAGTGCAAAATAATAACAACACACACATTAAAAAAAAGAGTAAAAATCATTAAATCACAGTGCAAAAAAAATCAAACAAAAATTCAGCCCATCCTTTCGGAATATCCATAGTATTAGACGTTCCGATCATGACCCCAAACTCGCGACCGACGTGCCACGCGCCCGCCATGGGCGCAACCACTAATGCTATTTTGATTGATTGAATTTTAAAACTTTATAATGATTTCAGTATTTGTAGAGAACTTATTCTATTTAGTTGGTTAACAATAAATTAAAGATTTGAACAATTATGTGACTGAAATATGTACAATTAACGTAAATAACAACATGCAAAAAGTCCACTACTACCAGACGTTACACACCTAGGCCTAAAAGCCTTAAAAATACACCAAACTTACAAAAAATCATGTTTACTTAACGATAAATATATTTAAAATAAGTATTTACTTACATTAAAACACGTAAAATTCACCGCTTAAACACAACCAGAGAAAGCGCGCGGAACGAACTGTTGAGCACTGATTTTGAATGTCCGGTTTAAAGTCAAAGTGACGCGTATTAGAGTGAGAAGGATATATTTCGCAAGCGCAAGACCTTTATTTTACGTTAAAGGCAGTAACGCGGTAAAATACACTCTATCTCTGGTAATTCAGACCAAAAATCGCGTGCAAGTATTCAAACCCGTCATGGGCACGTGGCAATTTGTTCTTTTTTCCTCTCTTAAATAATGGCTTCGTGCGATCAGCACATTTAGCCAGTGTCAAGTAACATACAATAGTAATTATTTTCTTTGCATCAAGTAAGTGATAATGAGGGATAGATAAAGAAAGAAAGTAAACGATATTCCCCCAAACCTCTCGAGGCTCAATAAGGCTGTGGGACTTTGTTGAGATCTCACACGGACTACACACTGTTTTGCTTTTTTGCCAACATTCACGCACGTTCACATACACTTAACAGTAAATAATCCACCATTATTTCACATTAATATTCGAGAAAACACAAATTATAGTAAACAAAACAAAACTGCAGACATGACGCTTCACTTTCCCGCCAAGAAGTCCAATTTGTACTTGTAGTTTGAACCCGTGGCGTGTTGGTTGGCACGCTAAGGGAATTTAAGAGGCCTATTACATTTCAAATGTGATTTTTGCGTATAATGCCCATTTTCGCATTTTGTAGTAATTTTGCAGTTGTATTTATCGTTTTTATCAAAGTAGGATAATAAATTTGTGCATAATATTACAAGTCTCCATTCTGTGAGCATAAGTTGAATTCGGACGGCCGGCGCATCGTATTTTGTAGTAATTTTGCAGTTGTATTTATCGTTTTTATCAAAATAGGATAATAAATTCATTATAAAATCTTTATTCCTCATGAAGTAACAATTACTCTGGTATAAATTTTGCTCAATAATATTATCGTATATAGGAGATATTCACAGTTAACTTATAGCGATTGACGAAGTTTTTTGGTTTACAATAAGATTTTTTTCCTATATAAAATCAATGATATCTAAAAATTCCGAGGCCGCTACGCACTATTCGACTATATAAGAGATAACATTATAATTTTTTTATTTCACGTGTTTAGAACAGTAGTTCAATCGATGAGCTCAAAAAAGTGCCTTCGCGCACTTTATGAAAATCTTTTTCTGCAATTTTGGGTTTAATTAAAAAGTTAAGCAAAATTTACAAAAAGCGAGGCCGCTAAGCACTATTCCAATAGCAATTTTACACTATTCAATAAGTCATAATTGTTAATGTATTTTTGTTTCTGAGATCCATAACGCCAAAATTGGCCATTTTACGCAAAAATCACAGTCGAGATGTAATAGGCCTCTTAAAGAAAAAAAAACATACATAGATATAATCACGACCATTATACCCGAAAAGTTGGTCAGAGACTAGGCAATGACGACAGCAAAAGCAGTCCTCTACCATAGTCCACTAATCACCAAGTATCGACTGCACATGTGCTTAGCGTGACAGGTGGGAAGCATATCGCTCGACGTCAAATAAAAAAAACTAGATTACAGACTATACAGGTCGTTTCTTGTAAGGTGTCAAGCCGATGCGTGGTGATAGGGGACTACCATATCTATCTATTGAACCCACATGTATGTTTAGCGATTTTTGGTAGTTTTCGAGCTATGTATTTTTTTCTTTTCTAAGTATTTTATTACAACATCAATTTAAATTATTTTTTGGTAACTTGTATTGACATTAGGAAGATGATTACTTAGTTAAAGAAGAAAGTGCACAGAAATGTCTACGCAGAAAAAACATACTTAAAAAAAATTTGTCATTCGTCATAAGAAAAATAATTATAGCTCGTAAACTACCAAAAATCGCTGAACATACAAGGGAGTTCAATAGATAGGTATGGTAGTCCCCTATCACCACACATCGGCTTGACACCTTACAAGAAACACCCTGTATATACAGGGTGGGTTAATTTTTGACCCCCCGGAAAAAGTAAATATGGGGTAAAAAAAAGTATTTAAGAGGGTTTACGCATTTCGGTTTCCCATACAAACTTCCAAGTCGAAATTTTAAAAAACTGTTAAGCCAATTTTGATGAAACTTTGCAAACTAAAGTAAAACACAGGAATGTTTTCAACCAAATAGTTTGTTGAAAACATTTTTAAAAAACGTTTATTTAGCTGAGTTATTGCGATTTAAAGTCCACTATAGAAAGTTTAAAATCGCAATAACTCAGTTAAATAAACGCTTTTTAAAAATGTTGTCAACAAACAATTTAGATCCCTGTATTTTACTACAGCATGCAAAGTTTCATTGAAATTGGCTCAGCGGTTTTTAAAAATTTCGACTTGGAAGTTTGTATGGGAAACCGAAATGCGTAAACCCTCTTAATAATACAATATTTGACGTAAGAATAATGAATGTTTTCTTTTTTTTAAATACAATTTTTTGCCTTCTTTTTATATCCTACAGTTTTAGGTGCGTGCGCTCACCCTCGTGCGGTCAAAGCGACGGCGCGCTGTCATTGGTGCACGGGTTGAATAATAGCGGTCACGCGCATGCCCTTTGATAACCAATCGCGGTTTATCGAGGCCGAGCGCTAGGTGACAATAATTTTCATTTTCATACAAAAGAGTTAAGACAAAAATGTAAAAAATAAAGTATGTTTTTTTATTTCATTTGGCTGTACTGCTACTATAGAATCACGTAAAAAAAATTTGGCGGGGGGGAGGGGGGGTGTCCAAAATTAACCCTGTATATGTTGACAGATTCTGGTTGGGACAGATTCTGGTTACGACAGATTCTTGTTACGGCAGATTCTTGTTATGACAGAATTAGTACTGTCGCGTGAGCGTCAAGTTGGCAGGCACACCACGGAATTAGATGGTTTTGACTATGTCAAAAAATTGTGTATAAATAGTGACGTATAGCATATAAATAGTGGTGATCCGTGGTGTGCCTGCCAACTTGACGCTCACACTGTCGCGCATAAAAAAAGTATTTTTAGAAATTCTGGGTTGGATAGCCAAAGTATTTTATGAAATTATGAAATTTTGGTAAAAATTGCTGCTGTGTGGTAGTGTCTGATTAGTAGAATACTACCGACCCATCACTTGGGTGTCGAAAAAGCGACAAACGCACTAAAGAAAAGACTGCACATACATCGAACAGCATAGAGCGGCGATGGGCTCACCACCTGTCACGCTGAGCACATGTGCAGTTGCTATTCAGTTAAATGTGGGTTGTGGAAATGCACTGCTTTTGCTGTTCTCATTGCCTAGCCTCGGACTAACCCTTCGGGGATAATAGTCGTGATTATATGTATGTTTGTATGTATGTACTTATGTATGTTTTATGTATTATGTACTCACACATGCGCCCTGTAACTCTTCTTGGAATTGAACACCTTATCGCATCCTTTGCATGGTAAGTACAACTTTTCTTTTTTTATGTCATCTTTTTGCGTTAGGACCCTGCAATACAATATTAGGACAACAATTTTAAAAAGTTATTGTTTGCACAAACATACATTATGTATGGAGAAAAAAAGCCTCTTCAGTTTCTTGAAAGTTCTTCTCAGTTAAAGGCTCCCCTAAAATCCGAAGGTATATTCAATAAGGTCATGAAGATTTTACAAAATTTTAGTGATCTGCAATTTTATTAGTTTTACCGTCAATAAGTGCCTGTAAAGGTTTTTTATATGAACTAAACTATTTGATTTTTGCCTTTAAGCGCCTAGATGGCCGATTAAGCCAACACCAACCGATTAGCTATTGGACAGTAAAGTTGTAACAATAAAATATGAAAATTGTCGGATATTTTTTTCATCAAATAATTTTTTTTATGAAAATATTTTATTTTTACAAAATTGCGATTTTTTTTATCTGTGAATCACAAGACCCGAAACACGGGCGGCAACCTTAAGCTTCGTGTGACGTCACATCTCACAATAATAAACAAAAACTATGTGTCAGGTTTAAAGATAAAATTTGTTTGTTTATTAAAATGTGACGTCACATGGCAAAATGTCATGTGACGAAATGAAAAATTAAAAAAGCTATTAAAAAAAGCTTTTTCGAGAAAAAAAACCTTGTAAGAGGCTTCGATCAACAATACAACTAGATGTCAGGTCGGTAAAAATGTGTCTCGGTAAATAAACGCGCACTTGAGAAGTGAGCGTTTATTTTCTCACAAGGCAATAACAGGAAAAAGTACTTTATTTGTTGCCCCCTAAGGTTGATTTCACCACTAAATGTTATTGACGTATGAATTTTTTTAACACTTTTCCGAGAACTGTCAAGTAGCCTGTCAAGTAACTGTCAAGTGGCGATAGCTTGATTCCAATGATGGAGGCATTTGCCTAGCAGTGGGACACCTCTCAAGTGACAGACACTTGAAACCAATATGGCGTCGGCAGGTGATAAGCGTTTTGGGCGTCGGGTTACGTTATGAGTAATATCTCAGAAGTTATGAAGGGAATATGCATGTACGAGTATCTTATGCCTACGTGTTCGTAATGAAATAAGCTAACTGATTGATACATAATATTTAAAATTGAAACTATTTGGTTTTTTTTTAATCTTGATCTAAAATAAGGTTTGCATTTTTCCCCCGTTTTTTGCATGAAAACCCCAAGACAGTAGAAATAAAACCATTTATCAAAGAAGTATTTGTTTTATTTATAATATTACATATTAAATTACAATAATCTATTAGAAACTTACTAGTCTTCATACATTTTTTTACACACTGAATACCTAGAGCAATAGAAAATAATATAAAAATTGTCTACATTGTACTTTGTGTAATAGAACGTATTTTCAGTTATTTTCTACCAATGTTTTTTAACATTATTTATTTACAATACATTTACTAACGAAATAAATAAAAAATGAGCTAATATCATACAAAAATATTCAAAATACGGTAATAAAAACTTGCAAAAATTAGCACAAAAAGTACAATAGAGCGCCATGGAGCGATTCATGAATGGACGTGGCATTGTATGAAATTGTAATAGGTACTATTTTTAGTAAATGTTTTATTGTATTTAAAAATGTTTCTTTTAATAATTTAAACCAATAAATCAATGATAGATTTTAATAAATATCTCGAAATTTATTTATTGATTTTATTTTTTCGACAACCAACTGACTCTTTTACACTTATTTTTATGAAAAAACGGGATTTTTACCATGTCTGAGTTGTTTGTTTTGAGTCCCTGATATTTCGGCGCAGTTGCATGCACCAAGATCACGGAGTAACTGATATAACAGTCATAAAAATAATTGTAGTGACCATGAAAGTTTAAACTTTTACACTTTTTTTGGCTTGGATTTTATATAGCTGTTCACGAATTTGTGTAATAAAATTATGCTACTTTATTGTAAGAAATCCAGAGATTCTAATGCTGAGTTTATTTTCTGCGGAAATGATTAGTTTACGAGTAGGTCTTTAAATCAATTTTGACATATTGACGTTTTGACGTTTACAGATTAATAGATGAGACAACTTTTCGTTTAAAAAATTGGCAAAAATTACAAGATGTTCAGATTCAGATATTGATTTTTTGGTTTTTTTTTAACTAAAAAGTGCAATTGTTAAGATTATTATCTGCTTAAATATAATACTATATAGGTATATTAATAATAATAATTATTTTCACGAGTTTCTGAACGTACCGAAAACGTACCTACGCTTCGTGTGCGATCTATACCGCCATTTTTTTTTGTTCGCCATTCCGTTTCATACTAAATCTGTCACAGAATCTAATCTAAAAATTAATATCTCTGAAACCATTCATTTCCGCAGAGTGGGAGTACCACCAAAGGATAGCCATCCCCTACCCCTTAGGCGCCAGGTTCGATTCCCAGAGGGGCCCATATGAAAGTTGATTTTGCAGTAAGTATTAGTTCATTATTAATTGAGTAAACAAAAGCAACGGTAATGGGTGAAAATTTTAACCGCCTCTGTGCTGTAGTGCCTCGCCTACCGGTTTTTAAGCTCACGAGGTTGCAAGTTCGATTACCGGAGGGTACATATGAAAGTTGTAAATGAAAGTTGACTTAGCAGTTTAACGAAGTACAACGCCATGGGTAAATATTGGTTCATTAGTAATTGAGTAAACAAAAGCAACGGTAATGGGTGACAACTGTGGTGTAGTGGCTTGCCCATCGGTTTTTACGCTCAGAGGTTCCAGGTTCGATTCCCAGGAAGCAGCCGAAGTGTTTGGTACTATAATAAATACAATAAAGAAAATAAAAAAAGTCGAATAGATACGTATTATGAATGAAGTAAAACAAAACAAGAGGTGATACATACAGATTTGTCAACACAGCCAACACCGTAAAAATGCGTTAACTTTTTGCAGACGCAACATCGGCGACGCAACCTTATCTTACGTCCTCTATCTCTATCCTCTATCTCTAACCTCTATCTTCTTGGCGCTAACTGGACGCTCAGCAATATAATGCGTCTTAGCCTCAAATAACCTTCCTTGCGGGGGGTTATTTGAGGTCACGCTATTATTTGAGGTTATTTGAGGTTATATTATTTGAGGTTACTGTGTCGGCTGAGAAGGGAAGAAATAAGGGAATAGCGAAAAGCTCTTAGTTTGAGAAGAAGACGATTTTTTAGCAATAATAAAAGAATTTAAAACGGAACATTAAGAAGTCTACGGAAAAATTTTTTGTACCACACACTAGTTTGCTTTCGTTCAACGGGGTACATGGATAACATCTGATCCTTTTTATCAACACCCCCCATCATTATGTTAAAGTCAAGGATCAGGGTTGGTTTGGTTTTATCATTATAAGTTGAAGTGGCGTTGCCATGATGGCTGTCAGAGCGTAGTTTCATCCGTTCTGTGGCTCAGAGCGCAGCAACCAAACGACAATCAAATCGGATGGTTGTTTTTCACTCTACAGCTATTTGACGTTTATATCATTGTTAATGTGTCAAATTTTGCAATTTAAGTCGAAACGTCTAGAAAAATTCGGCCTGTTTGTTTCGTATTGTTTTACTTTTTAATAATTTTGTTTAAATATTGCATAAAAGTGGAAAAAATGTAGACAAAAGAAGAATTTTCTCTCGTTTTGGACAGGAATACTTCAGAAGAGGATATAAAAACAACTCGATCGTTCCGTGGCTCGGTTGCAACTCAAACGAGTTAAACTTTAACCAAACAACTACACCCAGAACGACGGAACGCACTCCATGGTAGGTTGAAATAGTTGCCACCCTATTTTGGTCCCGCCGCACCATCACGTCGACGTCACCAGATGTGTACCCTGTAATTTGACCGGGACGCATATTTGCTTTTGCCAAGCGCATTAGTTCTTCGGGGACAAACTGGCGATTTGTGCGGAGAGTCCCCACCACGTCAAACCCCAAACATTTTAGATGTCTAGCTAATGAAGGAGAATTATAAAAATTAAATTATCCATCCACAATGTGTAGCCTTTGTTTTCGAGGCCATTGATGAGCCTCAAAACAACTGCTGGCGTAGAAGCTGTAAGTGGCGATTGTTGGTCCTCCTGAGTTGCAGGCGCAGACCTATGAGCGTGAATTTCGTACCTCCACAGGTACCCGGTAGTAAACTCACACAGCTCATATGTTTTCATGCCTACTGTAGCGGCTTTGTTTGGAATGCATTGGTTAATATTTTATAAACCCATCCATTGCAGCAACGATTCATCAAGAGCCAAGTTTTGGCTCAAAGTATACATGGACTGAAATTTTTTATTAAGGTGCTCCACAATAGGGGCTATTTAAAAAGTTTCGCCTGAGAAGGGCTATGTTCTTCGGCGCACATGAGACTATTGTTATTAAAATGAATGCAGGTATTCAGCAGTTGGAATCTTCGTAGAAGATTTATTATTATTATTTATTTATTTTTTTCTTCTTCTTCTTCTTCGAATCTTTATGTGTGCCGAGAAACCAGGCGTGAAATTTTTTTTTTAAACTTAGTAGCTTGTTTTATTTATGTTTTCTATTGTAACCTTATATATTTATGTTAAAGTCAAACTATCTACGGCTTGCTGTTATTTTGATTTTGTAGGCCTAAACTAAAATTTAAGTTTATGTCTGGAGCTGCGCCTCCCTCTTACTGGTTCCACAAAATACCAGCGCCATGGCATGTAAATGTCACGGCATAAGCTGAGTGGCGACCATTTCGGTTGCATAATGCCTACGTTTTTATATCCATTCTTTTTAATAGTCCTATTTATGCTCCGATTAAACATTTTTCATTTCATTTAAAAAAAATGCCCTCGTCTTTGGCCCAATAATCAGTTATTTGCGATTTGACCACCACACCCATTGCCAATACTATTCCCAAATACGTATACATTTCATCTATATTGGTCTCTTTCCAGAAGACGATGCGACTGGAAAGACACATGGTATTGTTATAAAATTTCTGGGAGGCGACCTGTTGCGCATAAAATGTTGGTCTCCCTAACAATGATCCCCATGATTTCTTCGTCCCAGATCTTTGTGAAGATGTCGTACGCGTTCACACAGGAGAAATTGGGGCCAACATTTTCCTGTGTGAACGGTTCTCGACGTACGATAGGAGGGATGGGCGCGCTCTGGAATCGCTTCCATTCAAATGCGAAGAAATCATGGGGCATCATAGTTGCGCCTTGACTAGGAAGCGAGACAGCAGAGGTCAGCGGGACAGCAGATGTCAGTGGGACAGCAGAGGTCAGCGGGACAGCAGAGGTCAGCGGGACAGCAGAGGTCAGCAGGACAGCAGAGGTCAGCGGGACAGCAGAGGTCAGCAAGACAGCAGAGGTCAGCGGGACAGCAGAGGTCAGCGGGACAGCAGAGGTCAGCGGGACAGCAGAGGTCAGCGGGACAGCAAGCGGAGCAACGGGTGAGCTCGACAGCTCCGCCTTCTCGTCTTCGGGAGTGTCTAGGGCCTCCCGGAATACCCTCGGGAGGTTGACTGGCACGAATTCCTCCTCGTCTCCGCTACCACCAGAATCCAGTTCGCTTCCTAATAAAAAAAAACCTTCATCACAACATCATCTTCGTTCTACAAGGACTACGAGGACATCTGGTCTGACGCTCCGAGAACCATCAACCAACGCTGACCGATCCGAAAGACATGCTGTTATAAAACCATACATACCATAATTGAGTGCCTCCTCGATATCGTCATCCCTCAGCGGCCTGTTAAAACGCCGGCGATGATACGAGAATCCTCCAGCTGAAGTGGAGGCCAGTGAGCCTACACTGCCTCCGCACTCAAGGTATCTGCAAAAAGAAGTTAATGTTAACTTCATTGATTACTATAATTAATGTCTGATTATTATCAGACGAGCCTTTTTTGAAATTATTTTTAAACGATGAAAGTATTGACTTACACTGCGGGTGAAGGTGGGTATCTAGTCGGATCATCATCTATGTTTAGATCCACCACTTCCACCGTATGCTGGAGCAGTCCAAACGTAGAGATCCTGTCAAAAAAAAAACACATCATTGTCATACACAACACAGTGCTAACTTGGAGATCTTATGTTTAAAAAAGGAGTGAACTTACGATAATGAAGGAGAGAGCAATCTAGGCTCTGGAAGTTCGGAGGGTCCCGGCTCATCGTTCGGAGACCTGTGAAAAACAAATCACTGTCATACACAGTTTTAACTTTGAAATACTTATGTTTAAAAACGTCTTGAACTCACGGCAAGGGCGCAGATGGTGATCGGGGCTCTGGAAGTCCAGAGGGTCCTCTAGGCTCGTTGACCGACAGCCTGTAAAGACACGTCATACTCATATTTTATGTGCTGTATTCTACAGCTAACATACATCAATTACGGGTAACATTAGTAGTTACGGGCTCCGAACACGCCTTCTTTTTTTATGAAGAGGCTCCTCTAAAGGGCTGCCACTAGGCAACTCCTCAATATCAATTAGTTCAAGCCTATAAACGAAAAAACTTTTAAAATTCCAATACGATTGGTTAATTAATTAAACCATAAGATAACCACCTGAAGCGTTAATTTAGATTACTGAGTTATTAAAAAAGCAAAGAAGCTAACTGGTCAATTGCATGGGATCTTGTTTGGCTTCCAGGGCTCCCGCGGTCCCACCTGCTTTTACTGGCTCCACGACCTCTGCGATCAACACCACGCGACAGGGGTTCAGCAGCGGTAGGCACCGGCCCATAGGCCTCACACCACCCCACATCCTCACACCTCTACCGCGGCCACGGCCAGGTACCCAGGATTGATCGCTAACATTAAAAAATGCAACTAAAACACATGCATGTAAGTAAAAGAACAGTCGTGCGTAAAATACAAATAAAAAGAAAACAAAATTAAAAAGTGACTTTTTAGTGCAGTTGACGCCATAGAATGACGTTCTTGAATGCTCTATTTTTGTCAAACATAATATTGAATTGTTTACATTTCTTTCATTTGCACGACATAAAGATAAACTTTGCAATGTTCCATAAAAACCGCGCTTATGAGTAAGAGTGTCTTTTGTAATGCACCTCGTGTCTATAATAAAATACCTGCATCAATAAGACACAGTGATAATAACTTCACGTTTAAGCAGAAATTAGAGACATTGTTGTTGAAGAGCACTTAATGAATTTTTGACAGATACATATTTGGACTGTATTTAATTTTTTTTTTTGACTTTTTATATAAATTAATTTTAAAAATAATTTTAATAATATTATCTTATCATGCATGATCAATTTGTACTATCATTATTATTCCAATTGTAGTATAGTTAATTCAACCCATCATTGTATGCTATCACGGCAGGACATAGCTGAACAATTATATTGTAATATGACATCTGTATGTACCTATGTTTCACAATAAATGATTCTGATTAAGAATTTTACTCTGCAATACGGCAATACGAAGTCAAACGTCATTCGTGTACTTTCTAAAGAGTAACTAGCGTTAGGAGGAGCTCGATAGCTGCCGTGCGATTCTCTAAGCTAAAGCCTTGATAGCTGCGGCTGCCGCAGCGCTGAGAAATGACTCTGTCTCTTTCATATTCATAAAATTGGAAAGAGACAGCAGATCACAGCCATGCGCGCAGCGTCTATGTGTCGCTTAGAGAATCGCATAGCTGTAGCATGTGCCCGGTTTAGGCCCATGTCTACAGATTCCCAATTCTACAGATTCCCAATTTTACAGATTGTCATGTCTACAGACTCCCAATTCTACAGATTCTCATGTCTACAGATTCTCATGTCTACAGATTCCCAATTCTACAGATTCTCATCTTAACAGTAACATATTTCTACTGATTTTTAATTAAACAGATTCCGAACAATACAGACAGATTCTCAGCTGTACCAATTCATTTTTTTTTTTATTTTTTTTTAAACAAATACCTGTTGCACATCAGCAACGCCAAGGCGTGTAACAGGTCATTACAGAACATAAAAAAGATATAAAATAATTATAAAGTAGGTACATTACATAATATACCAAAACAAAAAATTATGGACAGCTAAACAATACATAAGCATATTATTATAGTTATAAATATTTTTTTACTAATTACCTACTTAAAAAACATATACAATAATTTATAAACATATTTAGTTTCATATAAAATATGTCTACCTCTGGTTCCTGAGCAATCAAGGCGTTGAGTAGCCTGATGGCTTGGGCAGTAGGTGCGAAATGAGCGGTTTGCGTGCGCGTCGGGGGCGCGGCGAGCAGGCGCCGCGCGTGCGCCCGCCGCACCCGCGGTGGCGCTATGAGCGAGCAATGCGACAGAGTAGTAGGGTTGTCGATTCTACTATTTAGTAGCAGGTAATAGTGTACCATGACAGCACACTTGCGCCTCAATTCTAGAGTGTTCATTCCTACCATGCCTGCTATAAATAGGGACGGATATAGATAAGGGTAGTACCAGATTCTTAACTCTACAGATTACCATTCTTAAAATGTTGCTTACTTTTCTCTTGTAGCAAAGGGCTTTATTATTATTATTCTTATTTCATAATGCACATTACAACAAATTAAACGAGTGTGAATTAAAATTAAACTTATTACTTATTTATTTACTTAATACAATAATTTGTAAACTTAACGAGACCTCTTCATAAAATCTCCTGTATAGTTAGGAATCTGTAGAATTGGGATTCTTTAGAATTGGGAATCCATAGAATTGGTAATCTGTATAGTTAGGAATCTGTAGAATTGGGAATCTGTAGAATTGGAAATCTGCTGTAATTGGAATCAGTAATAGAAAACTGTAGAATTGGGAACAAACCCTGTGCCCCAGCAGTGGGGCAATGTTGTGATTATCTCTCTTTAGTATTTATACGCATATGGTATACGTACACCGTTAATTAGATATTTTAATAGATTAATTCATTAAAATCCCATAAATATTCAGTTTTCTACATGTTTTCAAGCAAGAAATAGCTCAATCGTTGTTTTCAAGTGTCAAGTTTCACGTCGCCATTTTGAATATCTGGCAACTAACGGCATCGCGAAAAAAAGTCTGGCAGCAGAAGGGTTAAGATACTGGTTCCTTTGAAGTGGGGTAAAAATAATAAACACAAAAAAAAAATTGATCACAACAAAAAAATGCCACATCTATTATACTCTATCACCCTAGGTATGCTCAACGAAAATGGCCGACCTGTCTCAAACGCGAGGTGGCACGGCAGTCATAATGTGATCGCTTGCGACCAGAGCGATGCATTTGTTATTTGTTAATTTTATACGTACATTCATGCCGTTTTAACGCTTGAATCACTTGGATTAATAATTAAACTTTCGATAAACAGTAACTACAGTACATCATTAATTTAATTTTAGCACACAACAAAGGATTGTAAGTCAATTACCACTAGCACACGGAGATGTCAGCAATGATTTTTGCAAAATTTTGTGATAAATCGTCATAAATCAACAACTTATCACTTAAAAGCTGTTCATAACTTACCTGCTCATGATGAAAACACTTGGAAACACTTTTCAACCACTTAAAAACACACGTTTTATAATAAAATCCGTAAATTTTACATCAACTCAAACACAACAACAACTTTCAAGGCGCGAATGAACTTTTTCTAAGAAACGTATAATAACTGTTCATTGTATATCTATCCTATAGATAGCTATCCTTGTTTATCATAGAATGTTTTGTCACACTTTCCCTAGTCCGGCTACCTACTGACTTTTTTAATAATCGGGGTTATACAAGACCAAACCAGAGCAGTCATATTATGACTGCTTGCCACCACGGGGTTTTTGACAGCGATCATAATGTGATCGCTTGCCACCTCAGGAGAGGTATATATATGTCGCAGTCATATGATAAAAACTGAGATTTGGTCAATTCCCTAAGTGGTTTGATCAAATCACGAGCATGTTATAATAACAACACGATTTTATAATTTACCTAAACAAATCTAGGGATTTGAACACCACTAGAACATAAATTGCCCTACTCCTGTAGGTCACGTGATAGGTTAGACATTTCAAGACAATCCGAAGCGCAGCGTAGCGATTGTCTTGAATTTCGAGGTTATTTTTTTTATTAGACAACAGAAATACTAGCTGCCCTACTCCTGTAGGTCACATGTTTGTGGTCATTTCACGGTACCAGTTCTGGTATTTGTTCAAATCAATAGATTTGTTTAGGGAAATGATATAATCGTGTTGTTATTTTAACATCCTCCGTGATTTGATCAAATCACTTAACTCAAACTCAAAATATATTTATTCAATAAACTCAATTAGTAAGTACTTTGAATCGTCCAAATTTTTAACCTACCACCCAATCAGGACGTCATTTTTTAACTGTGGCAAAGAACGGGCGCAAGAAACCACAGCGCACAGAAGCAACGACATTTACAAAAAAAAAGATATGTCGTTACCAGGTCATAAAATACAAAATAATAATTTGAATGTAAAATATACGGTACCATAAATTAATTATAGACAATTAGAAATAGCTTTTGGAGTACTTGGAGCATATCAGTTCAGAGCCAAGCTGTTTTGTCTTCTGTGTAATCTGACACTTTATAGTAAGCTTTTCTTTAATATGGATTTTAAATTTATCAAGATCTAACTTCTGAATATCAATTGATACTTTGTTGTAAAATCGTACAAACAGACCCTATAAAGAATTATTTATTTAATGAAGCCTAGTATAAGGTACTGCAAATTTGTTCTTACTTCTAGTATTTAAATTGTGAATATCACTGTTTTTTTGAAAACATTTCAATATTTTTATGAACATACATGAGATTTTCATAAATGTATTGTGATGCAACTGTCATTATCTGAGAGAGTCACTAGCCTTTAGGTTATATGTTGCTTGAATAGCCCTCTTCTGCAGCACAAAGATAGTTTGAATGTCGGCAGCATTTCCCCACTTAGGGAATTGACCAAATCTCTGTTTTTATCATATCCCTGCGACATATATACAGTACCTATACATAACTTTTGACTTTGATCATCATCATCATGTCGACCTCCTTGGTCGAGTGGTTTGTACACCGGTTTTCATGGTGTCGCCATCTCTGAGGTCCCGGGTTCGATCCCCGGTCGGGTCAATTTAGAAATTATTGTTTTTCTAAATTGTCTCGGGTCTGGGTGTTTTCTATGTATAATAAGTATGTATTTAAGTATTTTAAGTATGTTTATCCGTTGTCTAGTAACCATTTGACGAGTTTCTTCGAAGCTTCTATTGGGCTAGATAATTGGTGTGATTGTAGGAAAGATTTATTTATTTATTATTATGATCTTTATTTAAAATATAATCTTAAGTAAAATTTTTTACAATATTTTATATAAAAAAAAACATATTTACAATATAAAATATTATAAAAAACTTAACCTAGGTTGCCACCGGCAGCGGGGATAGACCCAAGCTATCGGTGGTTAGGGCTGCAGAGTGAGGAACCTCCTGACAATACGTGCCGTGTCAAGGAGTACTGCCTTTTGCATCTGACCCTTGACCCAACCTTTCAGCGAGAGCCTCTCTAGGTGTTGATCGAGGCTCTTCGCTATAAGGCCGTGTGCCGAAACGACTATCGGTACAATAATGGTTGAATCCACATCCCACATGGCGGTAACCTCGTGAGCCAAGTCAAGGTACTTACTGAGCTTGTCCTTCTCGGCTTTCACGAGGTTCTCGTCATGAGGTATGGTGATATCAACCAATATTGCTTGGCGCTGAGATCGGTCGATCACCACGATATCAGGCTTATTAGCGACAATAGTCCTGTCCGTGATGATAGAGCGATCCCAGTAGAGCGTTGCATGACCATTTTCGAGAACTGGCGCAGGTGCGTACTTATAGTACGGCACCTCTGATTCAACAAGGCCATATCGAAGAGCAAGTTGCTGGTGAATTATTCTGGCTACTTGGTTGTGTCTGTGCAAATACTCTCCGTTAGCAAGATGAGAACAACCGGAAATAATATGTCGGAGTGATTCTCCCGGACGGCGGCATGCCCGACAGATGTCGACCGTACCGTCCCTCATTATATATTTCCGGTAGTTATTCGTCTTGATAACTTCATCTTCAATAGCACAGACAAAACCTTCGGTTTCCCCAAAAAGGTCACCGAAACGTAGCCAGTTCACCGAGGCAGGCAAATCTACATCAGGCCCAGTCAGAGCCCGATAGTAGCGCCCGTGTAGCACCTTGCTCTTCCATATGTCCTTGCGATCGAGAGTGCTTAGCACCACTGGTTTGCGCCAGTTTTCTGTTGCCAAGGAGAGCGGCGTAAAGTGTCTATCAACTGCCACGACCTCCAAATGCATCCCGCACTCACTGTTAAGGAAATAATCCCTGAGACTGCACACCTCACGGTTATGTAGGTCCTTGGCATTTAAAAAGCCGCGACCCCCACATCTCCGCGGGATGTACAGCCTCATAACAGATGAGCGCGGGTGTAACATTCTGGAAGTCGTGAGCATTTGACGGACTCTTCTATCCAAGGCGTCCAATTCGGTCTGAGTCCATCTTAGTATGCCAAAGGAGTATGTGAGGAGAGGCATAACCCAGCCATTAAAAGCACGCGTCCTATTGCCACCCGATAAAAGACTGTTAAGTACTTTTCTCAGGCGACAAAAGAATCGCTCCCGTAATGACTGTTTTATGTCCCTGTCCTCAACACCCAAAGCCTGTGACATACCAAGATATTTATATGTTTCAACTTCGGAGAGAGATCTGAGGTTAATCGTTTCGGAGAGTTGTAAATTGGTTGAATTTACTACTCTCCCACGCTGTACATGCATAACCGCACATTTATCCACACCAAATTCCATCTTGATGGCACTGCTGAAAGTCTCAGTAATTTTCAGCAGTTTCACCAAGTCTTGGCGGTTTGGTGCGAGCAATTTGAGGTCATCCATGTACAACAAATGCGATATAACTTCACCCCCTCTCCGCAGTTGACAGCCTAACTTTGAATTTCTCAACAAAGTACTGAGAGAATTCAAAGCTAGGCAAAACCATAAAGGACTCAGACTGTCGCCCTGGAATATGCCACGCTCTATCCTTATAAGATCCTGCGTGGCAGAAACACTATCTCGACATCCTGGTAGACACAAGACCGTGGTCCACTGCCGCATGCATGACATCAAAAAGAATTTTAAAGTTATATCAATTTTATATAACTCTAAAATCCTCACCAACCATGAATGCGGCACCGAATCATAGGCCTTCTTATAGTCAATCCAGGCTGTAGAGAGAGTCCCTCTGCCACGCCGGACCTTCTGGCATATGGTCATGTCAATGAGGAGAAGCTCCTTAGTACCACGGGACCCAACCCTACATCCATTCTGAGTCATGTCCAAAATATTGTTTGCAACAATGTGCGTGTTAATTTTTGTTCTCAGAATGGATGTAAGGAGCTTGTATAAAGTAGGTAAGCACGTGATGGGTCTATTATTATATTATATTATTATTATTATTTATTCTCTTATTATTATTATTATTATCATAAGCCAGTGAAGATAATCATTACTCACTTGAGATGGTACTTGAGGGTCATTTTGCTGGCGAAAACTTTGCCGCAACAGTCGCATTGTAACTTTTCCGAATGATATTTGTTATTATGGTAAAATAGTTTGGATCTCGAACTGTAACAAAGATAGATAATAATTTAATTGCAACAGTATACAACCTCAATTTTTATTCGTCTAAAAATATTAAGGGTGAGTTCCACCCATGAAACTGAACAACTTTCACCTAGAAACCTATGTGCAAAAATGACAAAAAAACCTCCCATACTATTGTTACAATAAAAGTATTATCTATCTATCTATCTATCTATTGTCGTCAGCTGAACGGACTGTTTTGTATGGGAGGTCGATTTTTTTTTTGTTTAAAACAGTTTTCAGTTTCTTGGGTAGAACTCACCGATTATTTTTTTTAAACGAATATAAATTAAGGGTGTTCTTACCTACATAATAGACAAAATGTAAAAATAAGTACCATACATACATTGAGTGGTATAGCGGCTCAGAATACTACCAACCCCTCTTTTCCCTTGGGCGTCGTAAAAGGCGACTAACGGACTAAATACTGCACATACATCCAACTGCATAGAGCGGCGATGGGCTCACCACCTGTTACGCTGAGCACATATGAGCACATTACAAGCGTCTAACCAGTGTTAGAAGGGTGCGAAAACATATGTATGTCTCTTTCACTCCTGCTAGCTCGCGCACAATGCCACTACTTCCGATACCCCATTTTAGTACTCAGCTGATCGAATTCAAATGTAAATATTGATACCACCGAAAGAAAATAAACACGATATTACATCGAAGAAGTTTTAATACAGTCCACATAACCGTCTCGTAGCGGTGAAAGAACACTACCACCCCCTCTCTTCCCTTGGGTGTCGTAAAAGGCGACTAACGGACTAAATACTGCACATACATCCAACTGTATAGAGCGGCGATGGGCTCACCTGTCACGCTGAGTACATGTGCAGTCGCTATTTGGTGAAAAGTGGACTATGACAAAGGACTGCGGTCCTCATTGCCAGCCGGCCTAGCATGCACAACACGAGAACTCTTCTCGACCCGTTGTCTCGTGTTTTATTCATTTATCTCTAATGTCTGTCGACACAACACATGGATGCGCTTAGAACTCTACATAATATGACAAAAATAGACTTAACAGTAGTTTTTGCATAAACTGTGGTACTTTTGTCTACAAACCTTAACATGACAACTTAAAATGATTTGTCGTCTTTCGTCGACGATATATCTCGTGTTGCGCATGCTAGGCCTACTGGTCTCTGACTAACCCTTCCGGAGATATTGGTCGTTATTATATCAATTTTGAACTTTATTCTTAGGCTTCCTTAGGATCTATATTCATTGGAGAAATTTGACAGTTTAGGGTAGGTGGATCTGACGCCGTGTGTACTATCGCCACAGACCACTTATCCCATAGACTCCGCATACGAGGGTAACGTCACTCATACTACATATGTAATCCATTGCATATGTAAGTGGCACGCCCCCAAACCTAGATTCAGTCATAGTTTGACAGCGCCGCGGCACGCTAAAATTCAAAAATCTATTAATAATATAAATATGCCGTAATGCGCTGTAAAATTGTCTGGAAAGTGAAGCAAAACTTCTAGCTTACAAAAAGATAATATTTCATTTCATCGGTAAGTACAATTTTATGACGTAAAAGGATAAATTTTAAATTGGTGTAAAAATTCAATTATAAATTAAGAAAAATGCACGCGTTGATGTCTTTTAAAAAGTCCCTTTCATTCTGTTGTTAATGCATAAAGCACTATCTCCCTCTGTTTTGGTGAGTGTTGCCCAAGTTAGAAAGCGACGTCTATGGGATAAGTGGTCTGTGACTATTGCGGACTCCGTCGCTTTACCAGTCTAAAGGTCAAAATCCCTTGCACACCGCGTCGTCTATTTGGTACGGCCACGCACCCGGGCGGTCCGTGCGCTTCATACGAAAATCGCTGCAAAGTGGTAAAGCGACGGTGACCCCGACCGTACATTAGTACAAGTAGTA
The DNA here is from genome assembly GCA_963921215.1 of Scoparia ambigualis. Lineage (NCBI taxonomy): Eukaryota > Metazoa > Arthropoda > Insecta > Lepidoptera > Crambidae > Scoparia > Scoparia ambigualis. The sequence goes on along the minus strand of OY992525.1, from coordinate 14,512,176 downwards.
TAGTCACATCTCACCAGGGTTGTCCGATTTAAATCAGGTGATTTTTTAAATAAAAATCATTGATTTAAATTAATTCAAAATGTTTTATTATCTTTAATGGAAATAACAATAAATAAGTATACTTAGTACTTACTAACAATAAAATACTGTCAAAGGGCTTGACACAAAATTAGCAGTCTCAAAAATATAATAAAAAAAAGATTTGCATGCATACCTACTTGAAATTGGTCTTCAACTGTAGCAAAACAAATCAGAAGTCAGTCTTGTAAAGTTGGATTCTAACAATAATTGGTCAAGATTTATCTACTTATATAAATTTTTAAAGTAATTTAAAATACTCGTAATCAAGAAATTTTAAAAATATTAATTTTATTTTAATAATTTTAAAAGTATTTGTGTCATACAGCTTATTCAATTGTCAGTAAGTTCTACTAATAGTGTATTTGGTTTTGTCACATAAAAAAAATTGGTTGCCTGTAAAGTCGGTATACGGGCGAAAGTTTTACGTGACAACGACTTTGAGTGGTAATAGTACATTATGATATAAGTGCGGTAAGATGAAAATTACAGCCGAGGCGATATTGCTAGCACGAGCCGTAGGCGAGGGCTACAAGAAAGCAGAGGCTGTAATTATCAAAGCGCACGTATGCCATACGACGTTTTATAACATATTTGTGAGGAAAAAAAATATTAGAAAATGACTGCGTTTTTTGTTGTTTTTCTAGTGCATGAATCATTGGTAAGCCAACATATATTTTTCTTTGTCCAACAGCATAGAGCGTAGATGGGCTCATCAAAATAATACCACCAACCCCTCTCTTCCCTTGGGTGTCGTAAAAGACGACTAACGGACTAAAGACTGCACATACATCCAACAGCATAGAGCGGCGATGGGCTCATCAAAATAATACTACCAACCCCTCTCTTTCCTTGGGTGTCGTAAAAAGCGACTAACGGACTAAAGACTGCACATACATCCAACAGCATAGAGCAGCGATGGGCTCATCAAAATAATACTACCAACCCCTCTCTTCCCTTGGAAGTCGTAAAAGGCGACTAAGGGACTAAAGATTGCACATACATCCAACAGCATAGAGCGGCGATGGGCTCATCAAAATAATACTACCAACCCCTTTCTTCCCTTGGTTGTCGTAAAAGGCGACTAACGGACTAAAGACTGCATATACATCCAACAGCATAGATCGGCGATAAGCTCATCAAAATAATACTACAAACTTCTCTCTTCCCTTCAGTGTCGTAAAAGGCGACTAACGGACTAAAGACTGCATATACATCCAACAGCATAGAGCGGCGATGGGCTCATCAAAATAATACTACTAACCCCTCTCTTTCCTTGGGTGTCGTAAAAGGCGACTAACGGACTAAATACTGCACATACATCCAACAGCATAGAGCGGCGATGGGCTCATCAAAATAATACTACCAACCCCTCTCTTCCCTTGGAAGTCGTAAAAGGCGACTAAGGGACTAAAGATTGCACATACATCCAACAGCATAGAGCGGCGATGGGCTCATCAAAATAATACTACCAACCCCTTTCTTCCCTTGGTTGTCGTAAAAGGCGACTAACGGACTAAAGAATGCATATACATCCAACAGCATAGATCGGCGATAAGCTAATCAAAATAATACTACAAACTTCTCTCTTCCCTTTAGTGTCGTAAAAGGCGACTAACGGACTAAAGACTGCACATACATCCAACAGCATAGAGCGGCGATGGGCTCATCAAAATAATACTACCCACCCCTCTCTTCCTTTGGGTGTCTTAAAAGCTACTAACGGGCTACAGGCCTATGTTGTCCATAGATTCAAATGATTACTAATTTTTAAATTACATTACCGCACTAGTGCGAAACTTATTACATTACGATACTGAAATCGGTGTAATAAGAGCTTCTTTACGAGCAAATGTGTTATAAAATAATTTTAATGTGAATATTCATTCGTATAGTAGGAAGAAGGATGAAATAATAGTAACAATTTAAAACATTTATTTATACAAAGAATTATATTTAAAACATTAATTTATACAAAGAATCTCGCACTGAATTTCATATTAACAAAATTTTATTTTTACCTTTACACATACATACGTATTTATATACAAATATACATACAATAACTTGCAATACATTTGCGTACAATGAAACAGCGTTTACTACAACTTAACTTGTTCCTATCTGAGTGATTTTGTTGAGGATAGGGCGATGATAGGAGAAATATGAAATGAAAGGAAGTGTTTCTGCTGTAATGTGCCTAGAAAATGTCAAGTCAATGGTTGTTCCTTTTAACGTAGTAGACTTAGACATATCTGATACGCAATCAAGATTAAACGTATCTTTAATGAATTTGAGAAACTTGTCATCAGACTTCACGTTTTGGTTGAAGTCACCGCATAGAAGAATCGGCATATTAGGATCAACTTGCAGGAACGGTGGCACGTACTGGCTGTTATGCACGTATGGAAGAAGTGCCTGGTGTAGCAACATTCCGATGTCTTGTACACTTGATCCTGGATGAATATAAACAGCACCGACCACAAATTTGAAGGTAGTATCAGCGGTAAAGCAAGTAACTTCAGCCAAGCACAAGTCACCGCAGGTTTTGATAACTCGAGCAGTGTCTGTGACCGCAACATCGATCACTTTTCCTGTTGATATTGATGATAACCTACGATAGATCGCTACTCCACCTGCTGCGTTGGTGTCTGAGTTTGTTCGATTATTCTTTCTTGATATGCACTCATAATTCTTGATTGGATGTGGTTCACAAGTGTCGCGCATCCACGTTTCGGTCAGTACTAAATAGTCAGATCTTGGAATCACTGTATCTGTTTCAATGTCTGTGGCATGAGCACTCAAACTTTGACAATTGATGTTCGTCACGATAGTTTGTCCAGCACTGGTAGCATCGTCACAGAATTTGACTGCCTTTTTAGTGGTGGTTTGCAAAGTGTGTCCTTGGAGTCGAATATATTCAGTGCGAATATCTCGTGTAGTTTGTGAGTCGTTTCCTTCGCGCCGTTGATACTCGTTACGCGGCTCATGGCTACATATACTAATTGTTGTGGTTGCTTGGAGGAGTACTTATACACGATTACATCAAACGTCCCACCTTGTGATTTGTGAATCGTAATGGCACAAGCAGGTACGCAAGGAAATTGTTTGCGTTTGCATTTCACTGTTTTTGTCAATGTGATGTTGACCACTTTTTTGTACACCGGCACCCAATCAACGGACAAAGTGTTTGGTTTGCTGAGTACATGTGGTCGACTTTTGAGTTTTGCACTGGCACCCGTACTTTTGTCTGGAAACTCGAACCAAAGAGTGATAATTTCATCTTTTGTGGGCGGTGACGTCGTGCTGGTCGATGGTCCTGCTTCGGCTGGATCAGCTGGCTGACGTTCGATGTGTCGCAAGACTCCAATAGCGCCGTTTACCAATCCATCTCCTACGTTGATGTTAGACGTTATCATGTAAGGGTATCCCACTGCTAAGGGCAGCATGTAAGGCAATCCGTCTGTCTCTGCAACCGACATCTTGTGAAGTTTTCCTTGCTGTTGGCCCCTCTCAGAATTACTGGAATATCCGAGCATGATATCAGTGGCAATACAGTTGTGTGCGTTGTTAATTGCTTTTCGATTGTATGAATCAACCTCAGTTACTGTAAAACAACCGAACAGCGTCAGGTACGTTCTCTTTGCACCAGGACTCTGACTTATGTCTGGATTCTATAAGTTTGATGTTATTGACACTTAGTTTAAGTCCATCTCCAATTTTAGTCAGAATTCTCGAAAACAGCTCGTCAGTTTGTCGTACAACACGGACCAATGGGAATTATACGATGCTTTGCCACAGTATAGGTCCTCCGAGTTGGTTGATTGGCACTGTGTAACACGGAGTAGCGCGTACAGGCGGCAGCTGTCTGAAATCGCCGCATAAGATGATGTGAAGGCCTCCGAAAACTTGGTCGTATATGCCGGTTATCTGTTGCAATCGATAATTGATTTTACCGAGGATAGCTGCACTCAACATGCTGATCTCGTCAATGAAAACTGCTCTCACGCCAACGAACATATTTCTATAGGCTTGCAAGTTTTCAGCTGATAGAAGTCTTGTAACTCGAGAAGTTGTTAGGCGAAATGCTGAGTATTAATGCAATATTGTTCTCATAAAGTTTTCTGCGTTCCATGATAGTTTCCTTGTTGTCATTGAATAATTGTATAAACTTATTACAATCAACAATGTCAGCGACTTCGTTGCGAAAGGGCAAGTACAGCAGTACCATCTCACGTTGATAATTGACAGTTTCATCTATGTCGTAGCATCTGTATCGTATGATTCGACCGATCAGACGTTTGCGATATCCTCTCGATGTCGTTCTTTCTCCAGTCGGCGGTTCAGGATCGTCATCTTCATGCACGTTCAAGTCGTCTTCATTGTCAATGAAATCACGAGAGTTAGCATACCACGACGCAAACTCGGCCAAATACACATCTTGCAAAGATGGAGGTCTTTCTTCATACCGCTGAATGATGTTTTTGGTCCACACGTCTGTGCTGTCCTCTGCGATTCCTTCGCGATCCAATTGTTTCCGACGTTTGCGGCAACGTTGTCTCTCTGAGGGCCACACTGTTGGTATGTACACAATTTAACGGCTTGCTTCGCTCATCGGCTGTCGTAACAAATACCATGCTGCTTCTTGCGCCGACATTTCAACTGCATTGAGAAGTTTGACACTCAATGCTTTTAATTGACCAGTGTAATCGCGGTCAGGATGTTCTTCCATCATTTTAGTCAACTCTCGATTCAAGTTACCCATTCCACGAGCTGATTTGTTCACGTATTCCACGACGTACTGTGCGCAGCTGTATTCATCTAAGATAAACTGAATATCGATGTTGGAATTAATTTGACCAGCAAGGTAAGGGTTGAACGTGTTTGTCATAAGTTGATCGAAGTTACGTTTAAACAACAAAGTTGGCCTGCGAAGGGTTGAACGTACTATATCAAGATATGCATCAAATGTCAGACCATGTTCCCTCAGAAAGTCATCCATGCTAGGGTATGTACGTTCGCTGAGACACGTTCGCAGCTCCTTGGATTTTTTTTGGAATGTTGACCGGCGTCCATCAGTCTGAGGCATTGGAACCAAGACTCGAGTAGCAGGCATTGGCCAGTACGGGATCCCAAATCTGCAAGTCGTCTCACCTCGCTTCGTGCAGGTGAAAGTGTGCTTGTGAATTTGATAGGCGTAGATGGTCTCGTTGGGCATATCTTCTTTGGCGACAGAACTCAGCTTCTCCACGAGCTCGATGGTCATTGGCATATTTTCTGACACGGCCTCGTGTGGATCATTATTCAACCACACCAAAATGTGTGCGTGGGGGCTTCCTCGATGCTGGAACTCAATGCGAAAGAAATAATCTTTAACAAAGTACTGGCCAAATGGATTATATGATTGTTTTGCCTTCAGCATATTCATCAATGTACCGACGAGTTTGTGGAAATATATGCAGCACGTAACTGGATCGTCGCTCACTAAGTTGCACCGCTCTGACGTGTTTAGATCTTCAGCAACTTTTCCAGGATACTTGTTACTCAATTTGAGGAGTAAGTTCAGTAATATCAACCAGCGTACTTCGTTTGCACTTAAAGTGAGAAATATGGTCGGTTTACCTAGTTGACGGAGCATCGCAAACAGATCTCGTTTGCGAGAGGCCCAATACTGGACGGAATTGGGTACTGACTTCATGAAGGCAAGATTTTGAACGACAAATTCTTTAAGAAATTCCGGGTCCTCCAACATGCGTCTAGTTACGTTTTCCGTGGTTGACACATTCCGAAATGTGCTGTAAATGCCATCTACCATGCGGAGACGTAGAATCTTCATAGCAACGTACAAGACTTTTTGAGGCGTGGCTCCGCGTCTGTCACTTCGTCGTAATTCACTGGTTGCCATCATGTAAGGTGTCACTGAAACTCCCATGTGGAAGCGACGAGGCTGGCCGTAGTATATTGCAGGAAATGATAGTTCTTCAGCATGACGGTCGTAAATGATGTTCAGAGGCATGGCCCGATGTCCTGGTGCGATGTCGAGGCAATCCTCTTCGTTCCACAGTAGTGTATGCTGCCTGGAAGCAAGAATTTCTGACTCCGGAGTACACTCGGCGGCGATTGTTTCGATTCGATGAGCCGAGTCATCCTGCAAATCTTTCTCTGGTGGCACGACAGTTTGCAGCCTTGACAAATCTACTTTGATATCGTACAAGCGATATAGACTTGAATTTTGAAGTACATCCAACCATTCTTTGATTGTCCTTTTGGACATGTAGCCGCTGATGTGATTTGTTTTGTGTGCGAGATTCCGTTTGATGTTGACATTAATGACGTCGTCCTCATCTAAATGCCGGGGCAAGCATTTTACCATGTGTTCTACGTTGACTGGAACGTTGATCACTTGACCAATAATTCCATAAGAGAAGTCATGCCGCAGACGACGCACTTGCATGAATGGCAGACGTGGTGAGATTAATCGTTCACTAATTGGATCCAGTGGCGGTAAGCCAGGAGGTATTTCTGGATATGAGAAGCCATTCACTTTTGCAAGGGTAGGAAGCTTATGTTTGTTCAGCGAAAATCTACAGGTGTTGCAAATATGCGTATAATCCTCCTCGCGCAGTTGCCTATTTTCCTTAACGAACCAATCCGATATGACCTGTAGTTGTGCAGCAGTGATGATTTTAAGGTCATTCTTGAACCACAATCGGTCGCAAACAGAGCAAGCGTGGCCAAATTCGTTGTCCAGAAATGTAGTTTTAAACCTCTTTATTGACGACGACCATTTGATATTCCAGGTTGATTGTTCCGGTTGCACTGCTGTGTGAGTCGGTGGAGTACTTATTTGTGAAACAATTTGAGCAGCTCTACGCTGTCTGTAAGCACGTTGTCGCCGAGCGCTGGTCTGGGCAGTAACTGTTCTTTCCACTACCACAGGAGCAGACACTGTGGCTGACTCTAGCGTGCCGGTGTCAAGAGCTGAGTTGGCGAGTCTACGTTGCTTGCATCTACGTTGTCTTTCGGCGGCTGCTTTTGCAAAATCTGCTGCCTCTGCTGGAGTTCTTTCCGCGGCCTTACGTTTTCTATACATACTTTGTCGTTGCGCTTTGGCGTTATGGGGTGTGTGTGGCACAGCGAAAGGTATGGCAGACGTTGGTGGCACGATATCATCAGTCTCCATCGGTGTACTGGACGTTGAAGGAATTTGTACATCTGGCTCCATTGTACTAAAATTGAACAAATTAGAAATTATTGTTTCTCATATTTTTAAATGTTTTCAAATACAGTGTAAACTCTTTATAACATCATTCTTTATAACGATAAACTCTCTATAACATAGAAAAGATCACAATTTGGTTGGTTTACCTTAAAACCCATACATTGATACACTCCTTATAGCGCAGCAGCCATTCTCTATTACGAAGAAATGTGTTTATATTTAGACACAGAAAACCGTCATTATCGGTGTTATTGTTTATGTTATCTTATCAAGTTACAAAAGACGCCGACTAAACCTTTGAGGTCCCGAAACTGCTGAGGTCGTAAACAGCCGTTTCGCTTTTGTTATTGTTAATTGCCTTGAACACGTGCTTGGTTTGCTTGAAAATGATGGTCTCGAACTAAACATCTACGAATCGTACCTATTATCAGAAGTACTGGCAAAGCAAAAAACGTCAGACAAAGTTAACTGACTATATGTATTAATTTTATCAAAAACATATTAAAGATTATAGTTAATTTGGTTGTTTTTCTTTCTTCACTCCATATAACAATAACTGTCTATAACGATAAAAAAACATCGGTCCCTTGAGTTACGTTATAAAGAGTTTACACTGTACTTATGAATATGAATAGTCAATTTAAAATGAACTAAATTTGTTTGTGTTAAATACCTGATTTGGTTCATGTTATGAATTAATAATAATTTGGAAAATTAACAAAATTTGTTTTTGTTGAATTAACTTTTTGTTTCAAGAATTTTTAAAAAATAAAAGTAGTTTTAAAAAGTTACTAATATAAATAATTAATTTGAAATTTCACAAAATTTGTGTATGTTAAATTCATTTTTTATTTCAAATTTTTGCATAAATTGAACTTTGTTGAAACAGTTATTAATATAAATAACAAATTTAAGAATTTACAAAATTGGTTTATGTTAAATCAATCAGTTGTTATAAGTTATTAATAAATTTAACTTGTTTTACATTGTTATAAATATAAAAACTAAATTTAAAAGTTAGAACATTTATTTAAATCACATTAATTGTTAATATCAATCGATTTTAATTCAAAGTGTATTTTCTAAAAGGAGAAAACAAATTCACATTTGATTTTTGAATTTGTAAATCGCGCGCTTACTACCTTGCGCAGTGATTGGTCGTCTCGGTTTGAATGTTTGAAAGTTTCGATTTGACAGGTTGGAGGTTAAACATTGTTATTTCAATTTTTTACATAGCAAGTCGCGCTCATTTTTTCAAGTTAAACAAATTATTATTGGTTGAGAAACGATTTATACTACTTTTTTGATTGAAAACTACCACAACATTGTGATTACTACAACATAACCTATTCACTTATGTCTTAGTCATTTATTTCATCATGTTATATTATCAGTCTGAAATTATTTACCTTTGCTGTTTGAATTGTTGCGATGGACGAAACTACCTTCACATTATCACTACACAATTGTTTTACAATTAACTGGCAACGTGTAAACTTGTATGCAGGCGCCTAAGCGAAATAGAAGCGCAAGACATGAACCGGTGTGTATGCCTATCTCTCTCACTCTCTCTCTCTCGCTCTGTCTCTCTCGCTCTTAGGCGGGCTAACTGTGCTCGAGTGGAAGGGACGCGTGCCTTTCACTTTTTATGTCTGTCTCTCTCGCTCTTAGGCGGGCTAACCATGCCCGAGTGGAAGGGACGCGTGCCTCTCACTCGCTCTCATTGTGAGCGCATAACGTGAGCGGAGCGTAACGCAGTTTCTTGAAGTGTCACCCGGCAAACCAATTTATAAGACGTTGTCACGTCAAAATCAATAAAAAACAAAAAATCAAGATTTTTTTAAATAAATTAAAAAAATCGATTTTTTTGAAAAAATCTTGATCTTTTCTAACCCTGCATCTTACCTGAACCTTTTCACGCATACATCACAGCTGTAAACCTCAATCTCTCTATGCACACTGAGATGTTTACTGATGATCGCTTTCACCGAGGTCTTGAGCCCACACTCCTTACATCTGTAAGCGGTCAGGTGTAACGAGCGATGCGCTGATAAATGGTCTTTCGTCAGAAAGTAGGATTCGCATATGTTACATTGGTAGCAGTCGTCGCCTTTCTGAAAGAAAAATAGACGCAATATAAAGTGATGTATTACTGAGCAAATACAGGGTCTAACAAAATCAATAAGCGAACATTTAAGAGCGGTATCTATACATCATTCTGAATATAATGACAAAAAATGGGTTCCAGTTTTATAGTGATTTTTCAAGGTTATGTTTTCCTAGCAAACTAAGTCAATTAAAATAAGCACAACATTAAACATGCTGTATCTTTACTAACACGCACGCAAGCGACAATAAAAAGATAGCTCAGTGTGCTCCGAGTTTAGCGTGCATGTTCGGCTATCTTTGTGTGCGTGTAGTACAGCTATACGGGTTTAGAAAGGGTGTATTTTTTGGTGAATTATGATAATGTTTTGTTGATTATCTCGGTAACGTGCCTGTAGTTTTGGACCAAATTTGGTGAGCATGCTCAGTGTGATGTATAGATGCTCCCCTTAAACGTTCGCTTACTGATATTGTAAGATCCTATATAAAGAGTAATATGGGTGTTGAAGGTGTAATAAATTTATTTAGGCTCACACCAATTTTCTAGCCTTAAGATTAGCTCCTTTTGAAACTCGTTAATATGGTTAAACTGGATAACGGATAAATATGCATAAACATAGATAAACACCCAGACCCGAAATCAATTTATAAAAACAGTTTTCTCTAAATTGACCCGACCGGAAATTGAACTCGGGACCTCAGAGATGGCGCGACGCTAGACCTAGCGCGTTAACTACTCGACCACAGAGGTCGTCTGAAGGTAGGAGAGAAAGAGGACGATCAAAGAAAAGATGGATGGATTGTGTAAGGGATGACATGAATGAGAAGGGATTGGATGATTCGATGACGAATGACAGAGTTGTATGGAAGAAAAAGACATACTGCGCCGACTCCAAATAACATGGGAACAGGGGCAAACGAATCATGACGATGAAGAGGAGGTAGCTTACATATCGATACCTATAATTTCAATTGACGTAAAGCACATTTTGGCCTAAACGAGCTATGAATGCCATCTTTGCTTTTTAAGGTTCCGTAGCCAAATGGCAAAAAACAGAACCCTTATGGATTCGTCATGTCTGTCTGTCCGTCCGTATGTCACAGCCACTTTTTTCCGAAACTATAATAAGTATACTGTTGAAACTTGGTAAGTAGATGTATTCTATGAACCGCATTAAGATTTTCACACAAAAATAGAAAAAAAAACAATAAATTTTGGGGGTTCTTGGTTTGAACGAGATCTAGTAAATAGTTTATTTTAATACGTCATAAATTAATTATTAAAACATCGATCAAAGTTACAACGATCTACAAGAATTTTTATATGATGTTACTTGCTGCTACGGAACCCTTCGTAAGCGAATCCGACTCGCACTTGGCCGGTTTTTTTCTCTTTTTTTCTGTCTAACCCATGTAGCAATACGGCCATTAATAATGATTTTAGACACATTGAAAATGTAACGTAAAGAACGTTTTCACTGTCAAATTATAAAATTTTAGGTATTAAGTGACGTTCATAAATTAATGCATATAGTAAAGAACGTCAAAATCTTATTTCGTTTTAACAGCCCAACCATTTACTCTATATAAAAATGAACGTAATGAACATTTTAATGAATTTTCTTAGATGCACATCTATTTTCTAAAATAACAAACTAGACTAAAAACTAGATATTTCATCGCCTGCATCTCAAGATTTTAGGTATATTTTGTCTACATCACTTTTCTATAACTTTAAAAACACAAGCGTAATGAATTTTAATCTAAAAAAAAACTTATTCTGGCTCTCCTGTAAAGTCGAGTTTTGTGCTTTACGTAAATTGATATAACAAGTATCGATATACCCACGGGTAGCGGTGAAAGAATACTGCCACTCCTCTCTTCCCTTGGGTGTCGTAAAAGACGAACAGACTAAAGGCTGCACTTACATCCAACAGCATTGAGCGGCGATGGGCTCACCACCTGTCACGCTGAGCACATGTGCAGTTACTATTTTTGTCTAACATAGATAGATAGCGTTTATTGCGTCATGTGGTACATTACAGGTCTTAAAGTTAAACATTCATACCGAACATGAGCCCATCGCAGCTCTATGCTGTTGGATGTATGTGCAGTCTTTGGTCCGTTGGTCGCCTTTTACGAAATCCAAGGGAAGGGTTGGGTTGCATGGTTGGTAATATTCTTTTAATAAGTCGCCACCCCCACACAGCAGTCTATCTCGTGACTCTATCGATCTGTCTCGAGTATTTAGCGTTTATTGCGTCATGTGGTACATTACAGGTCTTAAAGTTAAACATTCATACCGAACATGAGCCCATCGCAGCTCTATGCTGTTGGATGTATGTGCAGTCTTTGGTCCGTTGGTCGCCTTTTACGAAATCCAAGGGAAGGGTTGGGTTGCATGGTTGGTAATATTCTTTTAATAAGTCGCCACCCCCACACAGCAGTCTATCTCGTGACTCTATCGATCTGTCTCGAGTATTTAGCGTCCCTAGCTCTATCTTGCCTCTCGATTTTTCTTACACACCCTCAATATCTATGTCAATATCTATGACGCGCTAATATCTCCTATCACTATCTCTTATCTCTATCTTGTATATACCTATAAATATAAAAAAATAAATAGCAGTGCGTTTGTCTCGCTAAAACTCGAGAATGGCTGAACCGATTTGGCTAATTTCGATTTTGAAATATTTGTGGAACCTCAGGGAAGCTATAAACGGTGAGAAACATAAATAATAAATAATGGAAAATACTAAATACGACAATTTAATTTTCCAATACAAAATGTTCCTAGCTGTGTCGGAAAGACATCGCCACACTCGCTGTAAAGCATTTTATGTCCTTTGTCTTTTTAAAAATATAAAATTGACACTTGATCACAGTATAAATATAAGCTAAAGCAGTAAGAAAGCTACGTACAAACGCTCGAAACGACGCACGCCCACAGACGCACGTCTTTACAGGGCCCCTAAGCGGACATCGCAGTGCTCTCAGTAGCGAGTGCCGCGTCGAGACGAGTGGTCACTGTAGTGTATTACTGTATTGCGTATCTGTCCGCGCGATTTTAAAAATGCCGCGAGTGTGTTGCGTTGTTTACGGCTGCTTGAACTCGGCTGTATAATTAACAAAATAAGTAGCAGTATTAATTTACAAAGAAGTAGACAAAATCAATTTTATAGTGCCGTGTCCATGTTTTCCGATAATTTATTAAAAAACCTATTTATTAGAATAAGAATTTTTTACACTAAGTGCCTTAAAAAAATATAATAAGGTCGGCATAGTCATTCCGTGTTTTGTCTCTTTTACACTAATTTGAAAATATGCTTACATGACAGGAACAAAATACGGAATAACTATTCGTAGCTTATTCTTTGTTTATTTGTAAGGCACTTAGTATAAAAAATTTAATAATAAAGCTTTTCGAACGTGTCGTAGAAGGCAAAAGTATTTTTCAATAAGTAATTAACGAAGAATAAAGACGTTTTAAAATGTTGAATTTTTTTTAATTACAGAATTTTGTTTGTAAACTAGTCAATTCATTCGATTATGGGATCATTATAGAACCCAAATAAACGTTTTGATAAATAATAAAAAAATACCTTTTAATTTTTAAAAATTAAAAGTGACTAATGCTTTGCTAGTTATCTCAAAAAAGCGTTAACTAAACAAAAACTTTTCAATTTTACAAAAATAAGAGGACAACGCTCAATTGGCGCGTAAGAATATAAAACAACAAAAAGGCCTAGTTTCCGTACTGCTTTAGCTTATATTTATACTGTGACTTGGTTGTTAAATATTTATACGAGGGGCGTTCAAAATATTCTCGGTATGTGGATAAAAACAAACAAGTACGAAAAGTTTGATATTTTTATTTTTCAATATACTCCCCCCCTATGTTCATACACTTATAAGATCGATCAATTATTTTTTTTAATCCCACATAAAAATATTTTTTATCTTTGGTGTAAAAATGCTCCTCCACGGCCGTCTTCAACGCTTAATCGTCAGAAAATTTATTTCCACGCAGATCCTTTTTAAGATTGGGGAACAAAAAGAAGTCGCTTGGGGCTAAGTCCGGACTATAGGGTGGATGAGTAACAGTTTCAAACCCACATTCAACAATAGCTGCCTTGGCAATATGAGCAGTATGGACAGGGGCGTTGTCATGCAGAAGCAGAACACCTTTGGTTAACTTTCCTCGCCTCTTTTCTTTGATCGCATCTCTTAATTGACGTATAACGTTAGCGTAGTACTGCCCTGTGATATTTACACCTTTTTCTTTATAATCGATAAGCAAAACTCCTTCACAATCCCAAAATATTGTGGCCATGACCTTGCCAGCTGACGGGATTACCTTGAACTTCTTGGGATGAGCTGAACCCTTAATGTGCCACTGCATGGACTCCTGTTTGCTCTCTGGGTCATAATGATGAACCCAGGTTTCATCTCCAGTAACTATTTTTTGCAGCACCTCATCGGGATTTTCACCACACAGGTCGATAAAATCTGAACAGCAAGCCACACGCATATCCTTTTGAAGAAGCGTCAGCATTCGCGGAACCCATCTTGCACTTACTTTTGACATATTAAGATGGTCATGTATAATGTCATGTACGGTACCAATAGAGAGATTGGTTACTTGAGCTATAGATTTTACCTTCACTCGGCCGTCTTCCAATATAAGTTTTTCCACTTTATCAATATTTTCTTGTGAGGTAGCCACTACAGGCCGGCCAGGTCTAGGGTCATCTTCAATACTCTCCCTTCCACGCTTAAATTCGCTTGACCATTTTTGAATAGTAGATAAAGAAGGAGCAGACTCACGGTAAACACAATCCATTTCCTCTTTTATGGTTTTTTGATTTTTACCCTGTTTTGTCAAGAATGTTATGACGGATCGGTGCTCTAATTTCGTTAAAATTGTTAATTCGCTCATGGTGTTCATGTTTGTTCGGCAATTGCAGAAAAACAAAAGAACATCTCGGTTCCAATTTTACTTTTTTTTAATGTCAATGGATGAATCTTAGCGGCCAGTAACAAATATATATATAAAAGAGGTTGTAACGTATCAATACCGAGAATATTTTGAACGCCCCTCGTAGGTGCGTATGAGGTCCGATCTTCTTGGTCTGTTTTTGTTGGAATACAAAACAGTTCTGTATCAGAAATAAAAAAAGTGGATAAGTGGACTTCTTGGCGGGAAAGCGAAGCGTCATGTCTGCAGTTTTGTTTTATATTCCTTAATTTGTGTTTCGTCAAATATTAATGTGTAACAATGGCGGATTAATAACTGTTAAGTGTTCGTGAACGTGCATGAGTTATGGCAAATAAAACAAAACCGTGCAACATCACTTTTCAGATTCTTTCAAGAAGTCCGTGTGAAATGTCAATTAAGTGCCACAGCTTTATTGAGTTTCAAGGGGTTTGGGGGAATATCATTTACCATTAATCGTTATATATATTATCTATCACTCATTATCATCTACTTCAAGCAATTACTTGAAGTAGATGATGATTACTTTACCTTGACACTGGCTAAATATGCTGACCGAAAAGTTTTGTACTTATTAAGTATTGACCATATTTTTCACAGATTATTGTAGGTGATACGAAGTTCACCGGGTCATCTACACACATCAAAAGTGTCTAGGGATCAAGCATTTTTATGCGGATTTCTTGAGATTGAGATGTGGCTTTGTAATAAATTTATGATTTTATAAATTTATATGGATCCTTTTTGGTGCATTTCATAATTTGAAACAGGAACTTTCAATCAATTTCTAGTAAAAGATGAAAATCAGCTGTCAATATTTTCCCTATAAAAACATACAACGCATTGAAGACATTATTAGTGCTACTGTTTCCCTACTACTGATTAAAACCAACGTTATTATGGAGCGGCGACGTCATTTAAGCAGGGAAGAAATGCTCAGAGCCGTGGGAATGATAGAAGCTGGTTCCCGGCAACGTACTGTGGCTTTAGCTCTGAATACAAGTCAGAGTGTTATCAGTCGACTTTGGACACGTTACCGAAGCACTGGTACCGTGGCTGAGCGCCATGGAGGACGGTATCGCTGCACCACACGGAGACAAGACCGATACATTCAAATCACAACTCGAAGAGCTCCAACAATAACCGCCATGATGTTAGCCGTGAGGCTTCATCACTCTTCAGGGAACTTAATTAGCGACCAAACAGTCAGAAACTGCTTGCATGAAGTGAACCTTCATTCCCGAAGACCGCTAAGGGTACCACCTATAGCAATGCACAATCGTAGGATTCGATATCAATGGGCTCTTGAACACAGAAATTGGGCAGAAGAACAATGGCGTTTCGTGTGCTTTTCTGATGAGTCTCGTTTTGGTATGAGACCGGATACAAGACGTATACGACACTGGAGAACCCCTGGACGCCAAGAGCGATTAAAATCCTGCCAGGAAGTCCATCCTTATAGTGGTGGAACCATCATGGTATGGGCGGGTATTTGGATCGGCGGAAGAACTGAGTTGATTTGGATCAGAGGCAACCTCAACGCTCAAATCTATGCTGAGACGATTGTATCAGACGTCATTGTTCCTCTACAAGTGCAAATCGGTCCCTTATTTCAGTTAATGCATGATAATGCACGACCGCACACCGCAAGAGTTGTAAGACAGACTCTCGCCGCAGCTAACATCAATGTCATGCCCTGGCCTGCTCAGTCGCCAGACTTGAACCCGATTGAGCATGCATGGGATATGCTACAGAGAAGAGCTCTGCCGAATATGGAGGGTATCCAGTCGCAAGAGACCTTTTTTTGTTGTTGCAACGAACATGGGCGGCCATTCCACAGCGTGATTTGGATGAACTCATTTTGAGTATGCCAAACCGATGTTCTTGTGTTGTTAGTGTTCGCGGTAGAAACACGGATTATTAATTGTTTAAGTTACCCAATAAAATTTTAAAGAAAACTGTTATTTCAGTCTTTTTTTCGAACTTTAATGTTAGTGGTTCATATGTCAAAAATCCCTTTATTAGGAAAATGGCAAATTTCTTTATTAATGCAAAGGTGACTTGGTTTATCGTTACTGTAGACAAACGAAAACACTTTATTTGATGAATCCTTAAAGAAAATTTTAATTAATATCAATCAGGAGAAAAGTTATTGCAAAAATATATGTTGATCCCTAGACACTTTTGATGTGTGTAGTATATAATATATTATTATCTCTCTCACATATCTATCTCATAAAATCACGCTTATAAAACCAACTCACCGGCCAAGGGGAAGGGGAAACATATCCCCTTCACAAGCTCCTGCACAACCGATCCGTGTTAAATGACATCAGACACAAAAGACATTATCGCACCTTTAAATATAAACCGTTACTAAATGAAATTAACACATTTTACAGCAGAGTCAATATTTTAAAAAATCGTTATATTTTCTCAATTAAGGCCAATTACAAGGAATTTTGTGCCATTTTTCTAGGTCATTATGATAGATATTTATATATTTTACCATATACAATACAAGAAAATATTCTATTTTACATAAAACAATATTTTTTTTAGTTTTCAATTTTATAGTAACACTTTACCGTTAATTATTTTTTTATTATTAAATTACTTATACAAAAATATTTTTATTGTAACTAATAGGAGTCTTGATACTATATTATATTATCAAGTTGGTAATAATAAAGTTAGCGTTTCTTTTAAAGTTATAAATATATCAGGACAAATAAAGTAAAGAACAGAAACGTAATTCGTAATGTTTTATTAGAAATCAATGAGAAATACCTATTTTTGGCTTAATTATTTTAGTTCTCAATACTCTGTCTTTAATAATAGAGGATCCGAGTATACAACGACCTTCACCGAGCGGTTAATGGATGAAAAGTATTTTATATCAAATTTAATGTGTTAAAAAATATATTGCGAGTGGGTTGGCTTAAAAGTTTCAGTCCAGTATATGATTAATTAAATATTTAAAAATATCTTTTTTTAAATATTGCACTTTTTTCGATAATAGATAAATTACATAGGTACCAATCGAAAGTATGAAGCCTATAGAATATGCAAACGTTAGGTTGACTATTTTTTTCCTGTCATAACATTAGGTAGGCAGGCGTAAACAGGCAAGTCATTATTAGTAATTTGCAACCGTCTGGTTAAATAAATAAATTTTATTTTTATATAAAGATAAGCTCATTAGGAACACACACACACCAAACCAGTGCAATGTAAAAAAAAATATTTTTTTAAATATTAAATTAATCATTAATGGTTCTGGACTGAAATTTTTCAGCCAACCCACTCGCGATATATTACATATTTGACATATTACATTTGATATAAAATACTTTTTATCCATTAACCTTCTCGGTGAAGGGCGTTCTATACTCGGATCTTAGACTATAATCACAGCAAGTATAAAACACGAAACTAATATTAATGACTTTCACTTATAATAACATAACTAGTCAACTGAAAATATCCTTATCAAAATATTATTAATCAATAAATAGAGGCAACATCGCAGCAATTACTCACGAGGTTAAACATGGTAACTTAAAGACGAACCTATTGCCTTATAAACAAAATAAAAATTATCAAAAAATTCCCATATAAAACATAATAAATATTTATATTGACTTTTTTTATCTTACCAAGGTACTTCTTGTACAATTAGTGCAAGATGTTATCATAATAAGACAATGCATAACTTTGTGGAATCACATTGTTATAAAGTAAACTTTTTATATCCTTGTTCTTTCTTTCACTTAACTGTCTTGACTGATACAAAAAGGCATCAATTGGTAATTTTGAAGGTTAGTGTTAGTACTAGTGCGCGATGATCGATTATTATTATAAAATTGTATTTCTTTGAAGTCTGTATCCGTGTATGAAGTTTTATAGTAGATATTAACTTGGTCCGAACATTGATGTTTTACAAACTTTATTATTTTAATGTCACTTAATCTAACAGTTTCACCGTGGGTATTTTTTGAAAACCGTCCACAACACGCCTCTGTTAGATTTTAAATATCTATGAAGTCCGAAAGACACATTTCGTTTACTTTATATGCATTGCCTTTCTTTCGTGCAGATCTTATTATTGCAACGTATTGGTCTGGTGTGTATATAGGACCTTAAGCATTTTTAATGGCCTTTTCTATACCAGAATGAACGGAATCACTTTCATTTTGTGTATGCCCTGTAATTAAATACTTATGGGTGATAGATTTTATTTTGAGAACAGTTATGGCATATTCATACATACAAAACATAAGCTGATTCTTCTGCTGGCCACAGCAGTTATCAGAATAAAATACTATTTGTAGATTACTGTCATCCAATTCTGATTGTCAAAAAATTTAAAATGCACGTTGCTATTTTGTTAGCCCCTCTTATGCTTCGACTTCGCTCCAAACAAAACAATCACAGTAGTCATTTGACAATTTACTTATAGTAAAGTTTACAAACGTTGAGCGGTTGAGTTTACATTTACAATGTAAGGTAGAAATTTCGCCTTTAGCGAGAGGCAATACTGCCTGAAGATCATAACAAGCAACAATGTAATTGTTTTGATTTATCATTTGACTTTTTTTCGCGACAATGTTCTTTTTCTAGTTGGTGCTGGTCATATCTATTCTGTAATCCGGTATTTGGATCAGCAGTGTTTTTAAAGATAGGCATAGTTTGCACTAATCTTTTTTTGGAACATAGAAGCTGATGTTGTATTCCTCATTAAATACTTTTCTATATGTATGAATTTTAGCAGGTTAAACCCCAGAATCCAAACATTCTTTCTGGTAGTCAGTATAGAGATCTGTAAGATTCTTACCCATATCGATATATTCGCGGGTTGTTTGTTGTCTCGGATAGTGAGATTCAATCCTAGGAATTGAATCTATATGGTATGGTCTTTTATTCTCTGTATAGTATCTGAGCTTAGCTTATTTTGTCTTCCATGTTTGCCCCTCTTCTCTTCTTCAACAAATCCCGTCTCATTCGTTTTTGCTATAACAGTGGCAATGGGTCGATCATTAATAGACAAAGTGTTTTTAAAGAAAATCTTACAGATACGCTGCTTACAATCATTGATTTCGAATGAAAATGCATGTTTAGGTCCTCTGTTACTGTTGTAAACTTTGTACTGATATTTAGGTTTAATAATGGTAATACATTTTGATAGAAAATCTCTCTGTCTTGTTAAGTCACCCATTTTCCAATACTCATTAAATATGATTTCCCTTTCTTTTTGTGTCATTTTTTCGCTGCACTTCAGTCGACATTTTTCTCCACATGGAGGTCCTATTTGCTTTTGAGGGATAATCTTTTTGGACTTGGAAACGGAAGTATATTCTTGGCCACTATTTCTAAGTCTTTTAGCGTCTTGCTTTTTAGTTAAATTCCTCGTCCCTTTACGTCTTCGCTTATTCGGTATGTCATTGTCTGTCGAAAGATTAGAATTATTTCCTTGGCTAATTGTGTCTTGAACTTGTTGCATTACGTTGTCATTTTCGGGAGTTAGACTAAATGATACCTGTCTAGGTGGCGTTGGCAGTACATAATCTGGATCATGATCTGCATCATCAGCGAAAAAGTCTTTACCTGGCTTAGACGTACTAGATGAACTTGATGAAGTTGAACATGAAGATGATTCGGAGCTAGAAGAGCTTGACCTAATTCTCTTGCTTGGACCGAGTATACTAATATTTTCTTCTAAGGTCAGCTCCGGGATTGCAGAATCATTCAAAGTTGACGGCGGAATTCTGACATTATCCGCATTTACATAAAACTCTTCGCCAGTAATATCATTAACTGACTGCGGTCGTTCATGTG
This sequence comes from Scoparia ambigualis, assembly GCA_963921215.1. NCBI lineage: Eukaryota > Metazoa > Arthropoda > Insecta > Lepidoptera > Crambidae > Scoparia > Scoparia ambigualis. The sequence continues at coordinate 14,491,936 of OY992525.1, read as the reverse complement.
CTTGCAACAAAGAGGTAGATGCACATGTCTCTGTAAATAGTCTATCTGTATAAGTATAATTTTCTAGCAACAAATGCAATTCTATTGGATTTTGCGATAAAGCCTCATCTGCTTTAGATGTATAATTATAATCAAGTTCATCCATAGATATTAGTTTAGGAACTTCAGATGTTAAGGTTTCTATTTCAGTTTCCACTGCTGCCAAAATCCGTGACATGCGGGGATTCCGTAATAATGCCATTATCTGAAGCAAAGTAGAGACTGATAACAAATAACTAAAAATAAATAATTTTAAGTAATCAAAATCGCATATGACTTGAATAAATATCATTAGTGAAAAACACTACTTAGAATTTTATTACTTGTATAGTTATAAAGTGGTAATTCATTAACAAATACTGTCTTAAATTAATTATTTCTTATTTCCGTAAGTAATTTTTAGGCCAAATAGTGTTTAAACAAAATGCCTTCCGATTTATTGCGCAAAAATGTGCTGAGGTAAATGGTAACTGCTAATAACCACTAAGGCACATATCATTTGAACTGTATTATTTAATTTACTCCATTTTAAAAAGAAAATTGTGATTATAGCAAATGACAACACTTATTTTAAAAACAGGCCAAAATATAAAAGGAAACTATAACAAAAGTAACGTTTTATTGGTTATATTTAGATAGAAAATTCCATTTCTGTAAAAGGATAACTAAACAAATAGTTGCACTTTGTTATTAAACCGAACAAACAAAATAACTTTTTTTTGCCGCGCAGCCGCATTTATCCAAATAATCACACTATTGCACTAAACTTCCGTCATCTTGACGTCTTTCGACGAACGCGTTCCAACTGGTATTGTCACGATGTTGCATTTTTTAGCTCAGCGATCATTTTCGCAAAAATTTAACGCCATCTAGCGTTTAGATGTAGAACTTGAAGAAAGTGTCAAAACTATTTTGAACTTACAAGATTTTAAGATAGATGGCATTATTAACTCATTTCTTAAAATATTTCGTTTAGTAAAAGTTTATAATTAAAGGTGCGATTTGTACCGGAGCCGCGCAAACAACTTGCTGTCTTAGTCCCGCGCTATCACATTCTAGATTTGCTTATCACTGATAGTATAGACCTCGTAGTGTCCAGATCAATAACTCACTTAACTAAGCTAGTTTCCATCTCTGTGTCGTGTTTCGATGTCTGTTTCGTGTTCTATATCTACCTTGTGTCTCTATCGACATCTATATCTACCTCGTGTCTCCTACGATCTTTATCTATATCCCGGGTCTCTATCGCGCCCCTAGCTCTATTTCGCGCCTAAATCTGTCTCACGTATTATCCCCACCTAGATTATTCTTCTGTCTCTATCTCCCGCATAGACCTGTCTCAAATCTCTATCTCAAACCTTAAGCTTTCTCGTGGCTTTATCCCTCTTCTAGATCTGTCTCGCGCCTAGATCTCTATATCTCTCGTGTCTCTATCTCAATTTCGTCTCTGCATCTCGCACCTAGAAATTTATCTTAATATTATATTATGTTACTCACCGGCCTATGTTTCCCCTTCACATGCTCCTTGCACAACCGATCCGTGTTAAATGACATCAGACACAAAAGACATTTGTAGCGGAGTCGTGTAAACAACTTGCTGTCTTGGTCTTGTGCTCTTACGGTCCACATCTCTTCATCACTCATCGTGTAGACCTCCACCAAGTCCTCTGGTAAATTTTTTAGCTTCTTCTTGAGGTTGGGACTTGGGGCGACTTTAGGCTGGTGAGAGAAATATTACGAATATGAGTAGGTATATTTAACAGTATTTATAAGTGTCTGATAATAGGTAAGTATATAGTTCCATATATCGCACCTTTAAATTAAATATAAACCGTTACTAAACGAAATCATCAAATTGAACAGCAGAGCCAATATTTTGAAAATAAATCGTTATATTTTCTTAATTAGGTCCAAGTACATGGAATTATGTGCCATCATTTAGGGTCATCATCAAAAAAAAAATCAAAAATAGTTTATTATTTTACCAAAGTACTTGACACACAAGTGATCGACTCCCTCTTTTAAGTACTTATTGCACCTGAACCAAAGGGAGTCGCTCTTCCTTAAAATACATTTTTTTTAAAACACTACGGAACGCGAGTAAAACCAAAAACCAAAATGTGTGTGTGTGTGTGTGTGTGTGTGTGTGTGTGTGTGTGTGTGTGTGTGTGTGTGTGTGTGTGTGGTGTGTGTGTGTGTGTGTGTTAGTGTGCGTGTGTGTGTGTTAGTGTGGGTGTGTCAGGTGTACATTTTTAGAAGTTTTTCAGTCTCATCATACTCCAAAGACTTTAACCATGATGTTAGCTTTAGTCTACTTTCACGAAAGGTCATAGGATATATATTTAAGCTCTTGTTTAATGTATTATATAAATATGAGGACATATAATCATATTGACACTGGGCAAACTGAGAGTGTGTACGTTTAGTGGCAGCCACTCTATCCCACCTTCGCCTTTTATGATTTGAGACATTATACTCCAAGGTCTTGTGTTTCTTTAAAACAGTGTGTAGGATATAGAGCTTCCTAACTGATAACAAGTCAGTTATAGAGTATAGTGTGCTAGTTGGGAATTGACGCTTTTTGAAAAACATTAGCTTAAGAAGAGCTCTTTGCGCTCTTTCAGCTTGTAGAAGGTGAGTTTTTAAGGCTCCCCCCCATATTGTAATGCAGTATGTTGTCAATGATTTTGCCAGCGCGTCGTAGATTCGATTAAGCAGTTTCTTGCAGGCAACGTGTCTAAGAGTTTTGAAAATCCACATAAGCTTCCTCAGTCTGCAAGAAACCAATTCCACATGTGATTGCCATGACAATCTTTGATCCAACATAATGCCTAGGTATTTGGTAATATCAACCTTCTTTATAGATGGGCAAGTACATGGGACGTCTTGCACATGACTGTTGTGAATTCTAATATCAAAGGTACTGTCAGGTTGGGTCCTATTTGATATAGAAAAGCACATATAGTTGGTTTTAGAGGTGTTTAACGTAAGTAAATTAGTCCTTAGCCATTCAGCGATCTTAGTTAGTCCACCCTCTGCAGAACCCCTGACGTCGTCCCAATTCGCTCCGGCAAACACTGCAGCTGTGTCGTCCGCATATGAAAATATTCTGGTATTCTCCAGCTTCATGTTACATAGATCGTTAATGTAAATGAGGAATAATGTAGGTCCAAGAACACTCCCCTGCGGAACGCCATAGGTTATGCTGGTCTTCTCACTTGTTATGTCACCTATTTTTACCCTTTGCGTTCTATTGTTTAAGTAGTCTGCGAAAAGATCTAAAGCGCAGCCCCTGATGCCTATATTTTCCAATTTTTGTAGTAGGATGGGAACAGAGACGGTGTCAAATGCTTTTTTCAGATCTAGGAAGACCGTCAGGCATTTTCTTTTGTTATCTAGATTATCAACAATTACAGATGTAAGTGCCTCGACAGCGTCTTCAGTGGATTTGCCCGATCTAAACCCGTATTGAGAAGCTGATAAGAGGTTGTATTTATTTAAGTAATTTTTTAGTCGTGTGTTTATGAGCTTCTCAATAATTTTGGATATAGAAGGCAGAACAGATATTGGTCTGTAGTTATTGACATCATCTCCGCCCCCGCCCTTGTATATTGGAGTAATGATGGATTCTTTTAGGGGTGATGGGAACAAGCTTTTATTGAAGCAAAGATTTGCTAAATGACATATGATTGGAACCAAATCTCTGCTCGCAAGCTTAAGGAAACTGGTTGGGATGTTATCCCAACCAGGGGCACTAGAAGTTTTTAGGGACATAATGACATTATGCACCTCCTCTACGTCTGTTTCAGAGAGAACGAAAGAAGAAAGATGAGGAGCATTATGAGGGTCTGATAGCTGCGTACCATTTGTTTGGACTATGTTGTCGGCGAGGTTTTTTCCAATAGAACTGAAAAACCTATTAACCCAATCCACCGACTCCTTCTGCGAGTGTTTGACATTAAGGAGCTTAGTGTTGTCAGATGTTGACTTTTTCTTGTGTGTAATATGCGCTATGTTTTTCCAGAGACTCTTAGGATCACCGGCAGCATCTTGCAGTAGCTCCCTTTCATAATTTCGTTTTAACTTTTTTATGAGGTTATTGCAGTAGTTGCGATATCTTCTGTAGGTTATCCCAAGTATCTCATCTTTTGGATTTAAGCTCAGTCTCTGTGATAATCGGTCCCTGTGTCTAATACTTCTTAACATCCCAGGTGTTATCCAGGGTTTAAGGTTTCGCTTGGTCTTAGGAATATAAATCATCCTAGTGTTTTCCTTCAAGGAGTCGGTGATACGCTGGATCAGCCTATGCGTTACGTACTCCGGGTCATTCGATACCAATAGGTCATCTGCCAAGTTCTTTTCTCTCAGACTTAACAGTGCACCATCATAATCAATTACAGTTTTGGTTTTTTTACAGTGCATCTTGCCACTTAATCTAGAGAGATGTAACAAGACCATATTGTGATCAGTCACAGCAGTGTTCAGAACTGCCACCTGAGCTCGCATATTGTAATCAATTTTTATCATAACATGGTCAAGCGTATTGCTTTCTCTGGTCGGTAAATTATGTCCCATCATGATGCTATGTGTTCCCAACATATCAAGGTAATTTGCTCTGTTTCTTCGTTCAAAACTTTGTTCCGTTTCCCGAGGTATGGTGTTAATATTAATATCCCCTGTTAATACGATATTTCTATGTCTCTATATGGATTCTAAGTGTAGATTTAGTGAGTCAATAAAGCCATCAGCATGTGTAATGGAAGGAGAGCGATAAATTGCTAAAAAGGTAATAAAGATATAAGGCTAAGAGCTAAAAAGGTATAAAAGAAGCATCTTGTATATAAATTTCTTTTACATTTGCCTTGATATTTTCCTTTATGTATACTATTACTCTATCACTCTTGTTCAAATAGCGAGAAGAGGCAAATGGAGTATAATTTATTATATTTGGCGTAGGCTTATAATCACATAACCAACATTCAGTTAAGATAATTATATCATGAGTGCAGTTTAGTTGGGCTATTGTGACAAGAAAGTTGTCTAAATTACAGTAAACACTCCGGATATTTTGTGTGAGCATCGTTAAGTCGTTACTTTTTATGTTTAATTTATTTGCTACATCTCCAATATCACATCTCTCTGAACCAGCAAATACCATGTGGTCAATTTGAGTTATAGTTTGTAATGTATCAGTCATTATGTAGAGGAGCAAAGTAATACGCGTGTAATTTTAATAAGTCTTGACTTGGAGCATGTGAAAGCTGATAATAATATGTAAGTGTAATGCGTGTATACTTGTATATGTGAACGTTTGTTGAAAGGAGTAAATAAGTGTGAGTGTGTGTCCACAAGTATTAAACAATGTTTTGCATATGTGTGTATAAATGATGAGTAATAATAATATTTTAGCAAAACGTGAAACCAATTTAAAAGGTAAATCAGAAAGTTATATTTTTTTAAGTAAAATCCGTGTAGTTTTAAAGAGACTAGAGTAAGATAACAGTTACAATGAATTGCCGGGTTATTTAAACTTATATAGTAATATATATATTTATTAACATGAGAAAGCGAATATGTGTGTGTACATGTGAGTGAGCAAGTGTAAGCAGTCTTGAGTAAATGTGCATGTGTATTTTTGTGTCTATATGTTATTCTATGGGTGACTAGATATGTAAATCTGCACGGTTGTCTATGCAAGTGTAAGTATGATGATCATTCATGATCATTATGATATAATATATTTATTTACTTTACCATATATAGAATACAAGAAATTATTGTGTTTTAATAAAACAATAAAATATATATTAGTTTTTAATTTTTATAGTAACACTTTGCGGTTAATAATGTTATGGTTGAAAGGTAAAAAACATAATAATATACAAATTAATTAATATAATCACGACTATTATCCCCGAAGGGTTAGTCAAAGACTAGGCAATGAGGGCAGCAAGACTGCAGACTGCAGACAGCAAAAATGCAGTCCTCTGCCATAGTCCACTTTTCACCAAATACTGCACATGTGCTCAGCGTGACAGGTGGTGAGCCCATCTTTGCTCTATTCTGTTGAATGAATGTGCAGTCTTTAGTCCGTTAGTCGTCTTTTACGACACCCAAGGGAAGAGAGAGGGCGGTGGTATTCTTTCACCGCTAATACAATTATTCTATTCTCACCTTTCTCCCACTTTTCTTATGTTTCTTAGCCTTTTTGACAGGCTCCTTCGTCTGTTTCAGAGTGGACAGCTGGACATCGTCCTCAGAGGAAACATCTGGTTCCGGAGGGAAATCCTCAAACGGTACCTCAGAGGGATCGTCGAGTTCCTGCTCTTCAGTTTTCACTGTTTCTGTGGAAGGACGACAGGCGTTGCAATACATACATAAAAATATTTACGACCATAATCCCCGAAGTGATCTATTAACCGTGTCGTGTAGCGGCGAAAGAATACTACCACCCCCTCTCTTCCCTTGGGTGTCGTAAAACGCGACTACATACATTATACAAATGTCGCAGGGATATGATAAAAACAGAGATTTGGTCAATTCCCTAAGTGGTTTGATCAAATCACAAGGATGTTAAAATAACAGCACGATTATATCATTTCCCTAAACAAATCTATGGATTTGAACACCACTAGAACATAAATTGCCCTACTCCTGTAGGTCACGTGATAGGTTAGAAATTTAACACAATCGCGAAGCGCAGCGTAGCGAGCGATTGTCTTAAATTACGAGGTTATTTTTTTTAATAGACAACAGAAATACTAGCTGCCCTACTCCTGTAGGTCACATGTTTGTGGTCAATTCACGGAACCAGTTCTGGTATTTGTTCAAATCCCTAGATTTGTTTAGGGAAATGATATAATCGTGTTGTTTTTTTGACATGCTCGTGATTTGATCAAATCACTAAGGGAATTGACCAAATCTCTGTTTTTATCATATGACTGCGACATATACATACATATAATCACGACTATTATCCCCGAAGGGATAGTCAGAGACCAGGCAATATGAGGACCGCAAGAGCAGTCTATGGCACATCAAATGAATATTGTTTAAATGTATTAGATTTTTTAAATTTATTTTTTTATGGAATTTGTAAAATATTGTACGTCCGAAATGGACAGACTGTTGACACCATTTTAATTGTAACAACCAATGCACACAGTTATGACAATAAATTTTATCTTATCTTAAATAAAAATTAAATTTTAAACTTGGAAGTTTTTATGGGAAATTCTCTTATTATTGGCAGCATATTTTGTACCACTGCAGGGCATGGGCCTTCCCTTCTTCATTCAACAGCAGGGTACACCATGAGCAGGGGAGGTTGGCTTGGGTTCCGAGAAACGTAGTTTGGACCTTATGGACCCTTTGGACCATTATACCCTCTTTAATAAAAGGAAATTCAAATGTAGCAAGCGATAGCTTACCATATTCAGTTTTGAATCCCAACTCCTCCTCTTTGACTTCAAGCTTGTCTATGATCTCGTCTTCTACCACATATTCATATTCAATTTCATTCTTCAAGGTCTGTATTGAGTCATCGTTAGAGACACCTAGACGGGTGGTGGAATGCTTCGTCAGATCCGATGGCGAGTTCAAGAATGTGTGCTGTAAAGTAAAAGTAAAGTAAAATTAAAAATTTCATATCTAAGCGACACGGTTATACAATGAAACACGAAAAGGACAATGCCCATTTGGAACCTGTATGTTTATATGAATGTATAAATATAACTTGTCAAAATTGCTCAAAATTTAATTAATCTAACCATGTCATCATATTTATTTATTTTTTTATAAAAGAAGGAGGCAAACGAGCAGGCGGGTCACCTGACGAAGAGTAATCACCGCCGCCCATGGACACCCTCAAAACCAGAGGAATCGCAGGCGCGTTGCCGTCCTTTAAGGAAGGAATAGGAATTGTGAGGGGGGGGGGGGGGATGGGACTCCGGAACCGTCACTGGCCGGACGAAACATAACAGCACCAGATGCCAATATTTCACGTCGGATATTCGTGAGAGGGTGGTATTACGCGGGGCGAGCTGGCCCAATGCGTGCTGCAACGCAGCGTGGCCCTATCACTCAAATTCCTTTTCATTCAAGTCAGGACAAACACAAAATACTTAGTTTTCTTTTCGTATGGCAGTAGGTAACCAATTTAAGCTTTTTGAAAGCACTCTGCCACTCAAAGCTTTTCGTTCCGCCTTTTAACTATTACATCAAATTAATCAATATATTTAATATTGATTAATTTGATGTTTATCTATATTCTAGTTCTCCTTTTTAAGACTTGTTATCATGGCACTAATATGCGTTTAACGATTTATGAATATTTAAACACTATAATAATAATTAATCATTACGAATTGATTGAACGGCTATACTTAACAAGGGTTAAAACTAAACATATTTTTGACTTGTCAGTTGTCAGCTCTTGCTGTCACTGTTTTCACAGGTTGTCCGATTCATTATTTTTAGTTTAATGAAACTCATGTATAGTCATGATTATTGGCTTCTTTAATAATAATTATGTGTTGTGGATGATTAATTGACACAAAAATGGTATTAAACATTTTAGACATGATTGTATGTTGCTGAAAAACTTTAAAAAGACAATGTCCAACCACAAACTTATAATTGTTATTTTTAAACTATCCCTCACATAACTCTGGCTTTTAATAAAAAATCTGACTTTAGACCAATAAACAGTAATGTAATGGGATTACATTTTGCTACCAAGACCATTTTATACAAACTAATTCATTGTCAGGTTTTCAAATGTATGGGCCCTGAGCATTGTCCTCTAAAAGTGCAAATAACAAAGGCTTTAATATTTTAAAGACATACCTGTCTAGAATATTCTATGAGAATCTTGTAAGCGTTGAGAATCTGCGATTTAAACTGTACAACTCTCCGCACCGACGCGAGGCATTCCCAGCACACTTGCACTGACAGACCGTCCGGAACCTGCAACGATAAGTATATACATACACATAATCATGACTATTATCCCCGAAGGGTTAATCAGAGACTAGGCAATGAGGACCGCAAAAGCAGTCATCTACCATAGTCCACTTTTTACCAAATAGGGACTGCACATCTACTCAGCGTGACAGGTGCTGTTGGATGTATTTGCAGTATTTAGTCCATTAATAGTCCATAAACTTAGACGAAAAGAAAGATCATACATACATTGTTATTGAAACCAAGTTGTCAAATACGAGTTGATGATCACAAACCAGGGCTGTCCATCGTAAAATCTTAAACACACTTTGCCTGAACTGGGAAATGAAACTTGGCCCTTCTGGTATCAGACAGTGCTTGATCATTTGGCCACCGAGACGCAACAAGTAAAGTCTATACTGTCCTACTTCTAAGCAAAGGTAAGCTTCTCTATCATGGAAATCAAGTTGTTGCAACAATTAATAAGTACTGGCGTAAACATCACAGTTTCCAATTACAGGTTGGTGATTAGTGATCGATCACAAACCCGGGCTATGCATCGATAAATTCAAATTAAGCTAGCTAACTAACTGGGAATTATGCCCTGGTCATACAGACATTAAAGACTGTATCTTTACGCGGAAAGTTTTTTATGACTTGACTTTTTGAATTCCTAATAAATTGTATTTTGTGTAATTTTCTAAATGTATTTATTTATTTATTTATTTAAAGTGTATTAAGTCGAATGTTTTCTAAATAAATATAAAAAAAAAATCCATTTGACCCCTGAGGCAAACTAACTAATTTATTTTATCTGTTAGTCAGTTTACGACTAGTTACAAACTGATTTGAAGAAACAATGAAACTATTCGTAATTTTTTGTAACAAAAAAAGGTGTGAGCGAAATACAATGGCGTATCCAAGTCTTTTTGTTCTTGTTTACATTTTGTTTCTAAAGGAATTTATGACTGAAAGCGCTTCAAACTGGCTAGTTAGAGTTAGCGAAGACCTAAAGTTGATCAATGGAAAGCGTAATATTACACAAGATACGAATATTTACTTCAATATCCGCCAAAAGCTTGAAACACTCTTTTATGTCGTCCTGGTAAAACATCTTCCTGTTGTAGTTTAGACAGCCCACACATATTCCGTTTACATTGTAACCTTCTATATTAATATCTATTTCTCTCATTTTGTTTAGATTTTACTGTAAATAGGAATAAGCTTAAAAAAAAATGTTCGAGTTTAATGAGGATTCCCCACGGCCATTTTTCTTCTCTCGGTGACTTGACTTTCTTTTTTTTATTATTTAACTTTTTTTTTTTTTATTTCGTGACCATGGATACTAGTCCTTCAGTCGTATTATTAGAGTTCATTGATTATACATAAACTGATGATAATGAGTATAGAATAATATGAACGTTTATTGCTAAATGATATTATGAGCATTCAACCAGAATGCTCTAAATGAGCATTCAACCAGAATGCTCTAAGTTGAGTTCCAGTAAGATGAATGTGAAAAGAATTTGAAAAGTGATGTTGCATTGTTTGCTTAAAGCATTCACTAAGATTGTTTGGTTTATTTGACAACACTCATGCACTTTTACGAACAGAGGAACAGTGTGCTATAAATATATTTAACCCATAAAATAGTAATTTGGTTTATATGATGGGGAAAAATTAAGTATAAAGTTAATTTAGTTCTAAGTTTATTGTACTTTATTAAAAAGATTTACTTACTTAGGTAGGTAGGTACTAAAAAAACAGGAAGTACCTTGCATTTATTTTTATGGTTAGGTACACACGGCGTCAGATCAACCTACCCAAAACTGTCAAATTTCTACAATCAATTTTAAACTTTATGGTTTGGGTCTAAGGATCAACATTCATTGGAGAAATTTGACAGTTTAGGGTAGGTTGATCTGACGCCATGTGTACTTACATAAATAGTTTTAATGTTCGTATATTTAATAAACTGACTTTGAGAGAGTTAGGTAAGGAAATAAGAATATATTATGAAATACAACAATCATGTTATTTTTTACTATATATTTAATTTTACTTGGAGTAGAGAAAATCTATAAGTAGGTATATCAATTTCTACTAGTGATAACATTTAGCTATTGAAGTTGTACTTGGTTCATTATCAACATACTAAGGTAATTATATAAAATTAATTGTTTTAAAATTATTTTTGGTAAGTAAATATATAAAAAATCCTATGTTTTATTTCTAAACATTATCAACCAACTCATAATTAATGGCAATGAAATTAAAAATAAATTGTATTCGCGGGTCAGAAGACACCGCCAAATACAGCAGAGTAAAGAAAGGCGAAATTCGGGCATGCGACTTTCTTGGTAGGTGGGTAGGTCGGAAGGCTTACCTGGGATGATGAGGCAGGAGACGGGAGGCGAGCTGACGGGCGGCGATGTAGGCGATTTGATGGTCACGGCACAGCACACAGTCACTTCACCTAATCACAGGCACTATCAATAAGGGCAGATACCAGCGCGCGTATATCTGTGTACTTCTCGCGGTCGCTTGCAGGCAGAGCGTCGTGCGGGCGTGCGTCTTTCGTTCCCACTCCTTCCGCGCGCCAACTTAGTGACACACCGCTAGGTGGCGCTAGGCGTATTTTAATACGCCTATAACGTAACGTCCCGACCTTGGCGGGAACAGGTAATGTAAAATAAATAAATATTTTAACTTGTCGCGTGGAGACCACGATCATGTCATTGTGTCTGTGAAGAAGGCGTATATTTAATAAATGATTTGACTTTTATTTTCAATTATTTTCGGTACCTACCGCTATAAATAAGTAACAATGAAGCAATCCTATATTAAGGCGATGGCAATGTTGTCATCATCGTCAACCTATGAACGTCCTGCCGTTGGGCACAGGCCTTCCCACATGAACGACAGCACTAAGGGAGACTGGGCTATAACAGGCTACGCCCTTGGCCAATACAACCGCAGTCTGCTTTACGTGCTTTCCGAAGCACGGACGTGCTCGAGACGTTTTTATTTGGTTACCCATCCTTTAACTCGGTAATGTAAAAGTTGCGTAACTGGCAAGATCACAAACCGGGGCGGCGCGGGGGGGGGGGGGACTTTTGCATAAGTTGAACCTATAACATTACCTTTCAAGTAACAGTACATTGCTTCGCTAGTTTGCATATTTTAAAATTAGTTTTAAGCTAACTAGCAAAACAATGTACTTGAAATGTTTTTTTATTTTTTATTTAGGACAATAATCAATTACACACAAGTAATGTCTAACTACAACAGACAATTAAACCCGAACGCCTTAGCCGCTACGCCATAGAGTTACTTTAGGCGATATACTCATACAAGATGCAAACGTTTTAATCACTGTAGGTACCTAGTGGGTACTCGCATCTTATATCAAACTGTTTAAATGTTCGCGCGGTTTGTAACATTTAGTGTTATCACTTATTTCATTACATACGTCAAGTTGATAATATTTGTGAGAAATTCTTGGCAGTTGGTAAGCGTTTGCTTGTTGTCTTCAGTCTTAATTTATTTTTATTTGCTGAAAAATGGGTTTGGTCTCATATCAATGTCATATTATGGTAGGTCAGTCACTGGTCATCAAATAAGTACTTATTTACAAACGTGCTTGCCTGGCGAACTTCCGGCGAATTAAGCGATTCACTTTTCAAATTGTCTCAAGGAGTCTACCCGAATTTCTTAATAAAGTGACATTCAATTTACTAAAACTCAAAAGGTACGGTGATCGGTGTGGTTACTTCCCATTTATTAATTTTACTTATGCGTTAGATTATCATCAATCAAAAAATTACTAAGACAAGCCTGTATGTTCTATATCCCTTAGCTTATCGTTATCGATATATCGTAGCGAATTTGATGAGCGATTTTGTCGCTGTCACCGGTCGAGCGTTTGCCAGTTGACTAGGCCCTCTGTCGTCCGCGTAGCAATGAATGGTACCCAAGGATAACATGTCATTGATATGCAGAAGAAACAGCGTACGCGATATTATAGAACCCTGCGGCACTCCGGCGTTCACCTGCAGAAACTGTGAGGCACTGCTTTCGCAGAGCACGCGAATGCTGCGCTCATGCAAGAACCCGGCGACCCAATCGCATAGACGAGGTGGCAAGCCGTATGACGAAAGCTTGGAGAGAAGCGAACGATGCCAAACTCGACCGAAAGCCTTGGAGATGTCCAGGCTAACAGCCAGTGCTTCACCGTGCTTGTCCATTGCTTCACCCCACAGGTGTGTTATGAACGCCAGGAGATCACCCGTTGATCGTTTCGGTCTGAACCCGTATTGTCGATCATGAATCAGGGAGTGATCTTCTAGGTAGCGAATGAGTTGCCTGTTTATGATTCGCTCAAAAACCTTGCAAAGGACAGAGGTGACAGCAATAGGTCGATAGTTGGCTGGGTCGGACCTATCCCCTTTTTTTGGGGACCGGCTGGACGTTCGCCTTTCTCCAAGCCTCCGGCACAATCCCAGTAGAGTACGAGAGGTGGTATAGCCGAGCCAGTACTGGAGACAACTCGGGAACACATTTTTAAGTACGACTGCCGGTATACCGTCAGGACCGCTAGCCTTCCGCACATCAAGTGACTGCAGCACAGCACGGACGTCACGTTGTCTGATTTGGACGTCAGGCATTGAGGAACCACAGTGAGGGATGGTAGGTGGTTCCATGCCGCAGTCATCGACACGCGAATTCGGCGCAAAGAGCTTAGCTAAGAGGTTAGCCTTGTCTAGCGGCCGATGGGCCAACGAGCCATCAGGGTACCGCAGTGGGGGCAGAGAAGGCGCGCAAAAGTTGGCTTGCACCGCTTTGGCCAGTCGCCAATAACTTCGGCTAACGGTTGGGTGCGACAACAGCTCTTGGCCAACGCGAGCAACGCGCTGGGCATTCGCTCTCGAGAGAGCTCTCTTGGAGACTTTGGTGGCCTTGTTGAAGACTACCTTGAGTGAAGAGATGTTACGATCGTTGAGCGTGCGAGCCTTGGTCCAAGCGCGATACGCCGCCTGTTTAAGTTCAACAGCTTTGGCGCATTCGCGATTGAACCAAGGGCGCGCCTTACTTCCGCTGACGACATCAGTGTAAGGAATGTTATATTCCATCCCCAACATGACCTCGTCAGCAACAGCAGAGGCCCTCTCCGATGGGCCCCTTCCCTCAAAGCAGCGCTGGCCTCACGGGATGGACGCAAAGTAGTCGCGCATACCATCCCATCTGCCGACGAGTAGTGCCATAAACGCCGGCGCCGTTTAGACTCCACTGAGGGAGAGCTTTTACGGCGCAGTACGGTGGCACCAACCAGGCAATTGTCAGAAGTGCCCAACGGAGCACTTATCGACACTCTGTACCCGGCTGGTCGACTCGTCACCAGTAATTCTAGCAGGGAGGGCGCTTGACCTGGTATATCTGGAATCCTGGTGGACTGGAGAACCAGTTGTGTTAGATAACAAGAGAATTATCACAATTAGACCTACTAATCAGTAGTCTGGTAAAAATTACTTTCTTTAGTAAGTAAAGGGTTTTTGTTTTTTATTAATATAAATGAATGTAATAAATGTTGTTTTATTTGAATACTATAGACCTAACCCATTGGCAGTGCTTTAACTGAACTACGTTTAGATGCTAGCACTGCCACACTAGCTACAAAGTACCGATGTTATATGTTGCTCTATCCTTAATTAAAAGCACTAACATTGTACGTTTAACACTTGCAGTTCGATAATAGCACTTGACCTCCGTCATAAGGGCGGTACAAAGTCCAAACGGTATAGTCTCACGTGCTTTTGACTGTGTCCATGTCTACAGCTTCCTCATTCGATATAGAGAAATTCTAAGCATGTTATATTTTTGTGCATATTATGTGCAATCAAACGTTGCAGTCCTAATTTTTGTGCCACCACAACTTCGTTACTATGAGTTGTTTTATGTGTGTAAGCTGGAGACACGTGTCACCAGCTCGCACACGCCCGTTAAGACAAACCAGTGAGGTTAGGGTTTTGGACTATAGCTAGAAATTTTGTGCATAATTTGTGCACTAGGAACAAAAAAAACTAACCATCACACTCAAATACTGTTGAAACTACGATCATAAAACTGTGTGCGAGCTGGAGACACGGGTCTCCAGCTCGCACAGCTGTATCTTCGTAATTTTTCAAGCTACGGTTATGAGTTATACCTCAAAATTTTGTGCAGAATTTGTGCATAAGGCACAAAAATTTTCAAAACTTTAACTCAAAAGGTTTTTGAGCTACGAACCGATAAGTATGTGTAAGCTGGTGACACGTAACACGGGCTAACACATGGTGAATTATTGTAACTGTATAAGATAGCGCTTTGTTTTAAAGATCAAATAATACGTTATAATTTGTGCACACACTAGGCAAAATTTCAAATCTCTGGGCCTCTTACTTTATAAATTATAAGCCAAAAACTGTTTTCCCGCCAAAAAATTCAAAATAATGGCTCGGAAGCGGCTAAACGCGCGCCGTTGCCGTTCCGTGCGCTACACTATTGCAATCGAGTTTGAACTTGAGAGCTAGCTTAATTTAGTGTCATTTTAATTTGCGCTCTCGATCGTTTCGTTTCTATACCGAGAATTTTAGACTAGGAGACTGCTGATATAGGAAATTGGTTAATTTAAAATAAAAGCAGTCTACTTTATTTATGAATGTTCATAAAATATCGCTATGCTTAGTTTTAAGTATTTACAATAACCTCATTAATATGATAAGTAGTGATAAAATTAGTCTGCCTGTATGTTTTTATTACCACGTTTTTATTAGGTAGCTTTCTCGTTTATTTGTTTATTTATTTGTCGACAAATGCAAACGATTTTATACTAGCTTCCCGATGAGCTAGACTTGCAACTTTGAACATAGGTCAGAACAGGATGACAATGCAATATGGTGTCATTGAGCTGATCTGATGATTCAGCCGGAAGAAGGCCACAGGATCTCTGTAAGAAAACCATGAAACCCCATTCAGGCTCATTTGATTAGTTTTGATGAGCACTCTGACGGGAGACGACTAGACGAGGTCCATGGTCTGATGATGAACCCGAAGGAAGGCCACAGGAACTCAGTATTGAAACCATGCAACCCCATCAAGTTTGGGCTCGTTTGATTCATCTTGACGAATACTCTGTTAGAAAGAAGGGTCCAGGGTCTGATGATGGAGCCAGAAGAAGGCCACAGGAACTCGGTATTGAAACCATGCAACCCCATCGAGTTTGGGCTCGTTTGAATCGTCTTGACGAGTACTCTGTTGGGAAATAGTGTTTAGGGTTTGATGATGAAGCCGGAAAAAGCCCACAGGAACTCTATAATAAAACCATGCTACCCCAACGAGTTCGGGGTCGTTTGAATCGCCTTGAAGAGTACTTTATCGAGAAATAGTGTTCAGGGTCTGATGATGGAGCCGGAAAAGGACACAGGAACTTTATAATAATACCACACAACCCCATCGAGTTTGCGCTCGTTTGATTCTACTACTCCCATAGGAGATGAAGAATTTTTAGTTATGGCACGTTAACGAAAAAACAGTTACTACGCTACGATAACTAAACCATCAACCATTCTGACAAGGGGTCGGTCAGCCATCAACACATAGAAGAATTGGTAACTTGCAAACTTTTTAACTTGTAAATAGAAAAAGTAAGAATTACTTACTACTGGTAAAATAAAAATTTGAAATAGCTTTATTAAAAATAATAAAAGTATCTTTTTTTTCGTTATCTGTGGATTGGGTTTGAAATAGGTACATATAAAATTTAACATCTACCTACTTACTAGCATTTGAAAATAACTTTAGGTACTTACTCATAAGATAACAAAGGTACGCCTACTATTAAACCTAGGTGATCTACTGCGGATGGACAACATCTACATAAAGAAGCCATAACTGGAGGTTAGTATAGGTAAGCAGCAGAACGATTAGATAGAACACAATTAAATTAATTTTTATTATAGTTCTTTTTCTATAGAATTTACAATAATGACGAAAAAGGCCGGCGCACAGGAAAATGCGCGTAATAAAATGCCCGCTTGCAAAGTGTTAAACTATAGCTACATAAATTTAATATCGGTGATAACAGTATCGACCATATCTACGGACTATTAAAAATTCATGCAATATCGTGTTTTTTTCCACTATATAGTTTCAGAACGCATCGAACGTTTATAATAATTTTATTTTATTAAACTTAAACTACAGATTAATGATAACTCAATAAATATCAGGGATACGGTACAATATTCTTGAATTCGATCACGTACAATATAGTGATCTCAACGCACACCGCATTCCTGACGCGATATAGTGTTTTCCAAAATAGGTATAGTTTCAGAACGCATCGATATCGGATTTGACGATATTGATGCAATAAATACGTTTCAGTAACCTTATACGATTTGTATCGCCTACTCCTAATTTTATCAGAAAAAATGGAAGAGGTGATTGGGCTTTATTACATGTCGGCAAATAATTACTATTTATTGCATCTTTATTATTTTTATTAATTATTAATTCGTAATATTGTATTACTTTTAATACTTTATCGTTACTCCAATACATAATTATCGAAACAGAATAATATCGATAGTCGTATTTGCAACACGTTCACACCTCTAGTTGTCTAGTAGTCAACTAAAGTGTGCGAAGGAAATGTGGCCGCACGAACATTATCGCGACAAAATCCTTGATGTGCGGCAATTTACCAACAGCGCGGCGCGTCAACGCTATACAACGCGCTAACGCGAAGTGTTTGGCCAGACGTGTCGCGAAAACGCAAATCTTCGCGCTAGCGCGATAATGTGGCCCTAGCATTACATTGGGATGCCCCAGCAGACTAATCGCAAAGTCATCGATCACCATAGAGTACATTTATTTTTATTTTATTTTTTTCATTCATTCCATCTCGCACAAAGAAATTTGGTGACTCGTTTCTTTGCCGCACTTCCAAAAGATGGAATAGTCTACCAGCACACGTATTCCCTCCTACCTATTACATAGGGTCCTTCAAACGAGGCGTGAAGAAGCACTTTGTGGGCCGGCAGAGTGAGGATGACTGATGCTACGTCTCTTACGCTGCACCAGTTGTCCTCGCGCCTGGACCTCATTTCCACTTAACATCAGGTGGAGTGGGGTCATTTGCCGGGCATAGTATAAAAAAAAAATATATTTATTTACATTTAACCATGGGAAGTAATACAATCTAATATTAAAATAAATTACTTTCAATGGTTAAAATTTATTCTGTGACGGTCGATAGCGATTAGTTTGCTGGAAAGCATCCGTTCTTTATCGAATTAGGCTCAAGTATTCAACCATTTTGTCGTTCTGCACTCTTCCATAATGTTTATCATTATGCCAAATCTAATTATTTAATTGTCTCAACAACAAAAAATAACTAAGACATTCGTGTGTGAGATATCTAAAATAAAAAGTAGGGTAGGTTATTAGGTACCTGCCTATAGTAAAACTAAATTAGTCGCGTCGCGCATCGCTGTAACAGACGGCTCCTAGTCTAAAAGTGGCAATAGTGTAGCGCACGGAACGGCAACGGCGCGCTTAGCCGCTTCCGAGCCATTATTTTGAATTTTTTGGCGGAAAAACAGTTTTTGGCTTATAATTTATAAAGTAAGAGGCCCAGAGATTTGAAATTTTGCCTCGTGTGTGCACAAATTATAACGTATTATTTGATCTTTAAAACGAAGCGCTATCTAATACAGTTACAATAATTCACCATGTGTTAGCCCGTGTTACGTGTCACCAGCTTACACATACTTATCGGTTCGTAGCTCAAAAACCTTTTGAGTTAAAGTTTTGAAAATTTTTGTGCCTTATGCACAAATTCTGCACAAAATTTTGAGGTATAATTCATAACCGTAGCTTGAACAATTACGAAGATACAGCTGTGCGAGCTGGAGACCCGTGTCTCCAGCTCGCACACAGTTTTATGATCGTAGTTTCAACAGTATTTGAGTGTGATGGTTAGTTTTTTTTGTTCCTAGTGCACAAATTATGCACAAAATTTCTAGCTATAGTCCAAAACCCTAACCTCACTGGTTTGTCTTAACGGGCGTGTGCGAGCTGGTGACACGTGTCTCCAGCTTACACACATAAAACAACTCATAGTAACGAAGTTGTGGTGGCACAAAAATTGGGACTGAAACCGTTGATTGCACATAATATGCACAAAAATATGGCATGCTTAGAATTTGTCTATGTCGAATGAGGAAGCTGTAGACATGGACACTTTTGACTGTACAGACAGCATCACATAGATTTTGTCTATCAATTGGGGTTTTTTGATAGATAGATAAAGTAGTTTGAGACCCTGGCCTATCGAATCAGTTACAAATTTATAAACATTATTTTATTAGGGGAATAAATAACAAAATTAAGAAAAATCAAAGTTCCCGCCCAATCCGACTCGTTTGATATTATCGATAGATATTATATCTCCTCTATCCCTAGTAGATCAGAAACTGGTACTACATTGTAATTCGCCATCAAACATTCACAAATTTCCTATAAGGGTACACAGCATAGCTATATTTATAGGTATATTCAGCTTGTTTATGCCATATAGCGCTACTTCTATGCTTTAGTTATTGTTCTGAGGGTTTACCCTTGAGACCCTACACGTGACCCCTGGGTACTAAATGAGTGACACTGACTGAGTGGTAGAGTCACGCTGCGTTGCAGCACGCATTGGGCCGGCTCGCCCGGGGTAATACCACCCTCTCACGAATATCCGGCGTGAAATAATGGCACTTGGTGCTGTTGTGTTTCGTTCGCCAGTGAGAGTTCCGGAGCCCCCCCCCCTTTCTTATTCCTTCCCTAACCCTATTCCTTTATTAAAGGTCGGCAACGCATCTGCGACTCCTCTGGTTTTGCGGGTGTCCATTGGGCGGCGGTGATTGTTCTCCATCAGGTGACCAGCCCGCTCGTTTGCCTGCTTGTTAAATAAAAAAAAAACTATGCAACAATGAGATTTCACTAAAACATTTCTGCACTGTTATGGTTCTAATCAAAAAATACGTCCTTTGTGATCGGTTTTGTGGTGATTAATGATAACATTACTATAGGTAAGGTCGGGGTCACCGTCGCTTTACCACTTTGCAGCGATTTTCGTATGAAGCGCACCGACCGCCTGGGTACGTGCCCGTATCAAATAGACGACGCGGTGTGCAAGGGATTTTGACCTTTAGACAGGTCAAAGACATTAAACTATTAGAGACAGTTAAAGCGACTGAGTCCGCCATTGTATTAAGTATTATAGTATAAACAATTAATTTTAATAGATGTCTTGACTAAGCGTAACAATAATGCTTACAGGAACAAAAACATTCCGCAACCTGGCTAAATTAATTCATGTAGGTACTTAGTCTTCTATTTTTGTGCTCAATGTGCCTAAAGCTTTATCGCTCCTGTCCGTTACTTGTTTAGTCATGTCAATACGTTACCGTAGGTGTGGTATCGGACAGGAGGTAACAGAATACATAGCACACTAACAACTGTGTACAATAATATTCCTATAAAAACCACTTATCGAACGATCCATCGATCGCTGCCTGATGCAAATATTTAGTAAAAGACGCTAATGTCGCTCATTTGGTGCAACAATGGCGTAATTACACTTTCGTAAATTTTACAGGATAACCGATCAAAGATTTCTAATACTGGTATGGCATTTTTAAGGGGCTTATTACAATTTGTCGCAATTAAACGGTTTATTTAGCTCGACCCGTTTGTTGATGTTGGGTCAAATTTAGTAGGTAGGTAGGTACTTAAAATTTTGCCCCCTTCCTGTTGACCGATTGATCTGTTTGGTACACACCTTTAGTTCTGTCTGATGACAATACAATTATGTAATATTCATTCAGTATCATTGTAAATCCAAAATGGCCACCTCAACATAATGGTGGATTACATTTTTTTGTTCGAAACCACGTCAATAATGGGTATCATATGAGGGGTTAACTAGTATAAGTACAGTACATTATATAAAAAAAACTTAAAACTTGAAAATAAAAAAAGTTAATAAAAATATTTTAAGTTAAACGGTTTTATTAAAAAGAAAGAAAATGATGATGTAGATAATGTAATAAAAGCTAATCGATTTTCTTTTTCAATAACCAAAAGTTAATGAAAAATAAAATTGGGGGCGTAGCAAACCTGTATAAAATATAAATGTGTTATAATAAACAAAAATTTCACGCGGCCCACGGCTTTATTTTTAATTATTTTTTCAAGTAAGTTTAATATGTGTAGTAACTATTATAGTACCAATATACTCGGTTCATTGTAATTAACCTAGATTATAAACTTTTATAAAATACGGTATGTGTAAATACGTCACTGTTGCTTCAGAATTCAATATAAAAAATAACGCGTCAGCTAAGGAATTTAGCATTTGTGAGAAAATAAAACTCAATTAATTAAGTAAATATTTATTTATAAATGGTGAATAAAATAAACTGATGAAAAAACAACCATTTAGGTATATTCTATGTTTTCTGGGTAAGTACTTACTTAACATAAAAAGTGGAAACATCTATAAACTAATTATTTAAGTCTCACATTTGTTACTCTTATTTACACAAAAATCACAGATTATTTCCTTACTTACCTACTTTTAGCTAAATGATTAGACTTTCATAAAAAGTGGAGAATACTTAGGAATAATGTTTTTCCGCAATAGTTCTTTTAAATCATTTTTCGTGTTTGTGGGAATTTCTCTTTTTGAAGTATACGCTGGAACTAAATTGACATCTCTTAGGGTGGAATCGACCAAACTGGAATAAGACTTACTATGAAATTAGTCTATACAAATTCGGCGCTTATTATTCCAGTTTGGTCGAATCCACCCTTAAAGCCTTAGTTTGTTTCGTAACGTATTCGTTAACAAGTAGATCTTTGTTCCTTTTTATTTATTTCATCTTCACTCCAGTTATCGTCGAATTTTAGTTATCATTGTCTTTTATAAATTCTATAGCTTTGATATACACTCGGCGTCAAAAAAATCGCACCTTTTAAAAATCATCTTTAAAAATTCTTAAACCTTATGTAGAGGATAGTGTTGGGTATCATTAGAAAGGTAACAAAAAGGAGTATCAAAAAACAATTAAATTTAACTTTCTGTTTAATTATAATTATACAAACAACATTAAAATTAATAAAATAATAAAAATCCTTAATTAAGTCCTAATTAACAACAGATAATTTACAAAGAAAAATGTACAAAAAGTGTCTTAAAATTAACTTAAAATCTAGTGTTACCCCCCCTTGCCCTGATCACGGCTTCCATACGGTCCCTCATGGACCTCACCAACTTCAGGAGCTCTTCTTGAGGGATAAGCCCCCATTCTTCAATCACCGCGTCTTGGAGCTCCTGTAGAGTCGAAGGAGCTGGATCCCGAGATCGAACCTTACGTTTAAGATGGTCCCAGAGGTGCTCTATAGGATTCAGATCCGGACTTCGCGCTGGCCACTGCATCACAGAGATTTGGGACCTCTGCAAGAAGTCGCTCACGATGCCTGCAGTGTGAGCGCGAGCGTTGTCGTGCATTAATGTGAACCCCTCGCCAAAAGATTCGGCAAAGGGGACCACATGCACTTCCAGGACCTCAGTGACATAGCGGCGAGCAGTCAGCGACCCTTGTCCGCGAGCACCTCCAGTCCGGGAGACGCAGACAAGGTCGGTTTTGCCGGCAGCAGACATACCGCCCCAGAACATGCAGGATCCGCCACCATATTCCACCGTCTCCTGGATGCAGGCTTGGGCGAAACGTTCACCCTGCCTCCGGTATACTCTTCTCCGTCGGTCGTTGCAGAAAAGACACACTCGCGTCTCGTCTGAGAAGAGAACAGCTCTCCACTGCTCAAGGGTCCAATCGACGTGGTCACGAGCAAACTGCAAGCGGGCTCGCCGATGCGCTGCAGTCAATTTTGGACCCGTAGCAGCTCTGTGGGCCGCTATCTTCTTCTCCTTCAATCTTCTTCTAACCGTAGATACGCTTACGGTGCGTCTGCGAACTGCCTGGAGCTGCTGTTGCAACTCAACAGCGTTGGAGAAACGATTTCTCAAAAAGTTCGACACAACGAACCGGTCGTCTCTTTCCGAAGTGCAGCGACGTCTACCCGAACCGTGTCTGCGGATATAGCCACCGGTCTCTATGAAGCGCTGGTACACTCTTCGAACGGAATAACGGCTCAGGTTCAGTTGCCGGGCGACATCACACTGCCGCACCCCTGATTGCAGTAGTGCAACCACTTGAGCGGCTTTATCAGCTCTGGTATCCATCAAAATCTGTGCGTGTGTCCTCTTCAACGGTTGAATAGCGAATGACCCACATTGAACCCGTGTTGACCGTTTTATACCCACAAAGGAAGCGCAACTAGCAACTCTCACGGGTAGCAAAATTTGCATCGAATTTTTGTGACACTTTATTTGTTGCATTAGGTTTTATTTGATAATGAAAAGTAATGTTTTTTATTAAGTTAATTAAGTAACCTTGTAAATAAAATCATAATTAATGCGACTGCATGTGCATATCAAGAGTAAATGACATTTGAAAGTGATTTTCTAAGAGGTGCGATTTTTTTGACGCCGAGTGTATGAGACTTTTATGCTGTTTCCTTCCACATCTTTTACAGTGTTAAGTTTGTAGTGTATGACTCACCGCATTGTTACAAAAAGATTTTTAATACAGATTGTGTAGGTAATACACCTACTTACTTCCTATCTTTATCCTATTTTTCTCGTCCTCGTATCTTACAGTCTAGATACTTTACTCTACTCTCCATTAGTCTACTTCATCTTATTATTCCAATAGTTTATTCTCTCATAATTCGTTTTAGTTATACTACTTTCGTCATTGTATTGAAACTCATAACAATCGGGAGCAACCCGAGTCGCATTGTTTATGAAATCATTCCGAGTAAGTATAGATACCTCTCTTGCTACATCCGTATTTAGCGATGATACCTTTATCTATCGTCTTGCGCGGTCATACCGCAATTGGTACAGGAATGTGATAACAATCCTTGTTTATTAGTCGTGTAAATTAATAACTGATGGCACCCAAACATAATCTATAATAATCCGAAATATTTAGCACTCTGTTTGAACTAATGACCAGAAACCAGAATCAATCAAATCAATGTTTATAAACTATGTCTCATATTTATAATTTAAATAAAACTAATGTTGACCTAAGTACGTCATGTTCTATCTAAATGTCAAAAATTTTAAAACGATTACCTTTCTCGATAGTCTACATACATGGATGCACAGACTTATTAAGACTAGGGGCCACTCGGGCAAATTATGAACTGATGGTGGGCCACCAGAAGTATAGGTAATTAAAGACAATGAAAAATTGATAATAATGTATTCAAATTGAAAAAGAATTTATTAATTTGAAGCGTGGCACTGCTGTCGGCGGGCCACCAGTATTCGACCGGCGGGCCGCATGCGGCCCGCGGGCCGTAGTCTGTGCATCCCTGAGTCTACAATAATCTACATAAACAAATACTAAAAAAAAACCTTTTTACTTATTAATATAATTTAAATACAAGACCAGCTAACTAATCAATGCAATGTACCTAATTAACCTAATTGAAAGGTATAGATCACCTCAAATAATTAAAAGTTTCTTTAATACTGTGAATGAAACTCTACCTTTTTTCATCAGAAATTGCTAGCAAAATATGGTATTTATTAATTTATTTTATTTAAGTACTCAGTTTTTAATAAATTTATCGGTTATGTACTATTTAATCTAGTTGATTCCTTTACTACTTAAATGTAATGCTATGTGCGCTTGCATTAATGTGTACAAATACTTTTTATTAAGTATTATTATTTAAAACACAAATCTAAATAAAATTTATTTTAAAAGTTACGTATAAAATAGTCGTCTATTGTTGTTTTAAAATAATGTGTTTACAGCATAAGAACCAATAATTCTCATGGTCTTCTGCAATAATTTTACTATAAATGCGTACAACATTTTAAATTTAACTTGGTTTTCAATTGCTATCTTGTGATTCGGCTTAAGCTTATGCTTCCAAAGTATTAAAATGAAATGTTTACTAATGATTACCTGGAACAAGATTGTTGTATTTTTGTTGTAACATTGTTATTGTAACGTTCTGCAGCATTTGCAACGTGTAAAGTTCGAGCGCGTTACGCTGACTTGACTGAACACAAAACCAACTTACAACATTGTGTGGTCTTTGTCTGATTACTAAGAAATCGTGCATGATTTGAATGATTTAGAATTATTAAAATTTTTACTAACACTTCTTTTTATATATTACAACAAATTTCCCAATTAAGCAACAAACTTCTTTTATCAATATTCAACTTTATAACAAAACATCAATGTTTAATCTTTTAACAAATTACTACGTAAATTAAACCAAAAATAACGAAATTTCAGGTTTCAAGCAGTAATTTAACTTCACTTAATTATTACTTAACTTTCAATTTAAATAATTTAGAATAAACTGATTATTACAATATGACATGAAGCGCAAAATGCAACTTAATAAACTTTTATAATTACTTAGTAGATACGGTCATTGCCAACTTTCGATTAAAAAGAAAACTGTATAACTGGAATATATTTTCGATTAACAAGAAATAGGTTAAAACAAAATACGTTAAGTAATTGAAAACTATTTGTAACAGTAATTTTCGTTTCTAAATGATACTTTCACAATTCACACTATTGATACTTACTTAGTTCTGAAGACGTGGCTAAAAATGTTTACCAGCAACATACTTACACTGTAAATAAGATAGGTTACAACAATAAAGAACTTCTGCTTCTAAGTAAATAAATAACTAAGTAAATTATACTCTCTTAATCTCTCACAGTTAAATTAATACTATGTGTAGCAATAGCAAACAATTAAAATCTTTATGTAATCTTGAAATACAAAGCAATAAAAAAAATCTCAAGAAATAAAATCAATAAAAGTACAATTATTTTCTCTGACCTTTTTAATTAAAGTTTTATAGTTATTCTCTATAATATTACTTTCTTTATCATTCTGGATGATTTAACCTTCGTTAGTTTACATTTGGTATTTTAGAACCTTTTATACCAATTTAGAACATTCAAATTGAAATCTTTTAATGTGCTTATAGTGCCACCATTATTTAAAGTCACAAAATATCAATTTATCGTCATATCGTCAACAACTGTTAAACATATAGGGTGCTTAGTATTCTATCGATTACATTTTATTTTATTTTATAGCTAATATCAAAAACGCACAACACAAAATATCCAATAAAAAACATATAATTTTTACGGAAGTGAAATTTCTTCCATGAAACAAATACTTTTAAACTGACCTACAGACAGACACGTGTCTGCAAAACTATAAAGTAGTAAAAAAAGAAAATAAGTCATATTAAAATTTTAAAATTAATGAAATTTACTTTATCATCTAATAATCAAAAACGCATCCATTAGCGGGAGCTGTACTAAATAAATTCTTCCGCAACCAAATTGTTAAGTGATTTTACTCAATTAATTCAGTTAATACTTAGTTACGTAGATTAATAAAACTTTTACAAAAAATATTTTACTCTCCGTGGTAAAAAATAAAGTTATTACATTACCAATAAATTTAATTACATTTCGGAATTACACTTCACTTTAATATTACCTAATTTATTAAACTGTTACGGAAAAAAAAAATGTAACATTAAATTTTCGACTATATTTTTGGAAAACTGGCCTGATTCACGCGGCTGGTCCACATCCGACTCCTGCTTCACCCAGCGCCCAGCTATTGCTTCCACCATCTCGTCTGACATCTCTAGGCAGTCATCTCTCGACAGCAGCAGCACCAAATCGTTCTCTTTGTTTTCAATCAATTTACAGGAACTTAGTATTGTAGTCTTCTTATACTTTTACTAGTTTACCTCTTCATTATAATATTGAGAAAATCTTGATATTTCCGAAGCAGTCCGAAGCACTCACATAGATAATTTTTAAATAGATAATTTATTTAGTCAGCTTCCACATAGTTCATCGTTCATTATTATTATTATTATATAAAAAAAATATTGTCTTTTATTTTTATTTTATTTTGTCACCATTGTCTCTTTTTTTTTACCATATTACATTGTTCTTATTAATTTAACTAGTCACATTTTAACTTTAGAATTTTAAAAAACCATCTGGCCCAGCGCCGCCAATAGGCAGCACTGGCAGGGTCGCCATGCAATGTGGGGACCGGGAGAAGCGTCGAGTGAAACGACTGTAGTGCCTTAAGTGTGATTTAATACTGGTTCATCAATTAGCTATGACATGTAATGCAAAGGTGCGGTGAGTCATACACTACAAGTTTAATTTCTTCAGACATTTATTTTTTAAATCATAAATTTTAATGTCTTCGAAATTTAGTTCATCAACAATAAATTGGTTGCCTTTTTTCTTTGCAGATCTTATTATTTGTACATACTGATCTGGTACATATATAGCGCCCGATTTGGATCTTTTTATTGCCTTTTCAATTTGGGTATGTCCCCCCCTAATAAAAAATGGTGTGTTATTTTATTGATTGATAGTGTTTTTAATGCATACAAATACATGGAAAACATAAACCTGAAAAAAAAGGAAAACATTAGACACGGCACAAAACTACAATAAAGTAGTAAGTACATACTTCATAGCAAACGAAACGAACCATTTTTTTGTTGATCGCCACAATTGTCTAAATATATGTGATGTTACAACCAGGGTGATTATTAGCTACGCGTTGCAGGTATTTAAAGATACAGGAACCAATCTCAATTTCTCCTCTACCTCCCATAGCCTCATACCAAAAATAACAATAAGATTGTTCATCCTATTTTTTACCTAAAAAAATGGTTATCAAACTATTTATAAAAAAAGAGCATAAAAGAATATTAATAATAATAAAATATAAGTAGGTACATACTGTTAAGTTTAACAGTTAAGTTTTGATTTAATGTAAAAAGACGAGGATTCGCCAACCGGCACTGGCATAACTGCTTGGAGCTCATAAATTGAGACTATTTCATTACTATCTCTATTCTCACATATGTCAGTCTTCTTTTCCATTCGACTAAGTTCTTTCTGCCGGCAATATTCTGTGTAATCAGCCTCTAGTTTTTCTTTTTGCTCTCCAACAGAATTTTTATATTGTTCACAGATATCGCATTGGTCTTTTTTTGCGTTTTAAATATGCGAAAGTATGAATCGTAAGATGCAGCCTCTTCGTTTTCAGATTCCCTTAATCTTTTATAATCGCGGTGTAGATCAGCTATTGTTAGGCCACGACCAATATATTCTCTAGTGGTGTTAGCACGGACATAGTGGCTCTTAATTCTACTAATTGAATTTATATGGATCCGAACAGACTCTTGTATCTCCGAACTTGTCCGTGTATGATTGTTATGGCACCCGCGTTTGTCAGTTGGTGCTACGCCTTTAGATTCATTACTTGTCTTGGCCTCGATTACAGTACGTAAAGTACGTTCGGATATCCCCAACGTATTTAATAAAATTAATTTGCATATCCGGACACTCTTACCATTAGACATCAAGGAATAATAAGTATTAGGTTTTCTGTTGTTTTCGACGCCAGTTTTTAAACGACGTTGTGCCAATCGTAGCACAGTTATTGTCGAATTCAAAAAATCACGCTGTCTTTGAAGAGATGATAAATTCCAATACATTTTGAAAATTTTATATCTTTGCTCTGCTGATATTTTTTCTGAACATTTATATTTGCATTTATCAGAGCAAGGTGGCTTCATCTCTTTTGCAGGAATGATCTTGCCCGTCCGAGAAGTATACTCTTTACCTGAATTCCTCAGCTGAGCACGTATATTTTTTTCCAAGCCTTTGGATTTTTTAATCTTTTCTTTAGTTTTATTTTAGTTGATTCTAGAATTTGGTTAATGTCAGTAGATTCATTGTTTGAAATATTAATGTTAAGAGAAACATCTTCCAGTGGAACTTGACAATCATTATCGTTTACAGCACTGGTATTGTTATCACGGTTTGAAATATAAGGTTGATTCTGCGACAAAATTGTAACACTTTGTGTAGAAGTGTTACTAGATGATGAAGAGCTCGAAGAAGAACAACTCGATGACAATGATCTTTGTCTACTACCTATTACTGGGTTTGTACGTTTAACTTTTTCAGGAAGGTATTCGTCTCCACTGTCGTCTGGAGAAAAAGCTGCATAATCTTGTGTATTTATTTCCGGTACACAATGTGATGTTTCCAATGTTGGATCAGAATCCATAGTTTGGTTAATACTAGTTGGTGAATCAATTGGAGCTTCAAATTTTGATGCATGTATGTCTAAGTCACACAAATCATTTTGTGACATATTTTCACAACGAAATACTTTATTTTTTGGTATACAAGTATCTTTGTCATCATTAGCTGCAACAAAAATAAATGTGTTACCTACTTTTAATAGCTGTACGAGGTACTGGCTTTTCATTGTGCTTTGTTAAACAAAAAATATCTTACATGCTAATTCTTACCATCTTTACTTCGTTTATTAACTTTCGAAGCATTTGGTTTTGTAAATGGAGGTACTATCTTGTCCATTGTACAATAATTCACTAATCTTCTTGCACGGTTTTCCATCATAAACAATATTCTTTGCTGAAAATTTAAATTAATTTAGTCACAGAGGTATTAGTAGGTACATAATTACAGGCATATTCTTTAACTAGCGGCCCCGCCCCGACGTCGCACAGGTACAATTAAATACATGTACTAACATATCTGACGTATACAGTTTATAGGTATTTTTGAAACATACAAAAAAAACAAATCGGTCCGGTCGTTTTAATTATGGACAGAATCGAAAACCCCCCCCCCCCACCCGCCGCCGGGGCAGGTGGCCGGCCGGGAAAGTTCATAGGGGTCACGGTGTACGATTAGATAAGGAGAACGTTACGACGTGTTTTCGACAAAAAGTCACTTTTACAAGTATTTTTTCTTTGCTCGTAATGCGATTATTATTTCATAAAAAGATACAACACTTTTTTGTATTATATCGTTTTCGGCTCCAAAACCAATGAAAAATCTCAGTGTATTGATACCCTGATTAATAAAAAAAATTAATTAATAAAATTCACAAAAATCACATGGTTTATTCTTTGTTACAGAAATAGTTAGAAAGTAAGTACATAAATACACAGTGTAGTTACTTACTTTACTGAATATGTTCTGAATATTTTATTTGTAAGTTTGTAAATAGATAAATAAAAAATATTCGATTGTAAGTAGGTTAGGTTAGAAAATTTTATAAGTGCTTATCTGTCGCATTAGGTTTTTACCTGTAATGATAGTATTAAGTTTTGTTGTTTTAAATAAATAAATAAATAAAATAAAACAAATTACATTTTTACATTTGATACCGCATTCGTATCCCTCCCTATCCCGAAAACCTACTGACTGGGTGACTGGTAGTTAAAGACGTGGGAGTACTTCAAGTGGTTAGCTTACGTTACTAGTAAATAATAAAAAAAAATTAAAAAGTCGGTTCCAGGGTTACCGGCTAATTACATATTTTGTTTTTAAGATTTCTCATGTGATTTAAGCATTAGAAAGCGATTATTTTCTATTTTTTAAAGGTTTTTTTCGCACAAAAATATGTAACACCATACTTATCAGATTTTATGCTTCCATCATGCTCTCGGTTGGCTTGAAAACCGGTTCTTTTGTTCATTTTTAGGTGACAGGAGTAATTTATTACTTTGAAAAAGTATTTATTCACGTGGACAGAATTTAGCTTTGATTTGTATGTGACGCGTTATCTAGTTGGTATTGTTGATCGAAGACCGCTACGCTACACGGTTGCATCGCCCAAAAAATAAAAGAACAAAAAAAACAAAAGTAGGTACAATCCTACAGGTTCAATTTTAGACCCCCGCCAAAAGAAAATATGGGGTAATAAAAAGTAATAATAAAATATTTGACGTAAAAATAATATTTTCTTTATTATTGAAATTTTGCATTCACAATGCTATACAATGTGATAGGGGTGGTGGTACTTCTAACCCGTTAAGGCTAAGTACTACATCTAAATTCATCGACAAAAAAATAATATGGGGGTCCTACCCCCTCCCCCTATAATTTAAAACCCTTTTTAATTTATGCGATATCAAAGGTTTCATACGTCGGAGAAACATGAAAAAATTGGCAAACGGTAGCTAATGACACTGGCTAACTAATAAATTACTTTGTTTCGTATGTTTGAGATTATTTTGGTGAGAAAAAAAATAATTACTTAATTATTTTGTGATTTAAAATCACTTTTTTATAAGTCCATATTATTTTTTTTGTCGATGAATTTAGATCTAGTACTTAGAATTAACAGGTTAGAAGTACCACCACCCCTATCACATTGTATAGATATAGGATAAAATGTTTACTAGAAAAAACAATCCGTCTCAAGAAAGCTCGAACGGGATTCGAACCCGTGACCTTTGGATTGCCGGTCCACTGCTCTAACCGCTAAGCTATCGAGATCCCAAAAGACTCGTAGAATTTTTTCTAGTAGTTGATACGCTGCAAGCACAGTCTGTGGCTGCAAGCCAGCGGTATAACGTCACTGTGTATGTTATCTTTTTTTAATTAAAAATTTTTGCCTTAGTTTTATTAGTGATGAAACTATTATTACTTAGCGATTACGAACACGATTACTATTATTGTACCTAATAATCGTCGATTACGATTACCTACGATTATTTGTTTTTAGTAATAAATAAAACAAATTATCGATAAATTAACATGAGATTTATTACCATGAGAAAAATCAAATTAAAATTATAAAAATCAATAGTAAAGTGTTTGTGATTTTTGTTCAAAAATAACATTCCTACCTTTTCGGGCATCAATCTGTTTCGTTTTTCGGGTTGCATTAATCCAGCAATAGAGAATAACCTCTCCTACGCCACAGACGATGGTTTGATTGAGAGATTTGCTAACTGTTTTTAAAATGCTGTGTAATGTTTGATATAATTACTTATGATCTAACGTTCAGATAATATAATTTCATTTCATATAATTTAATTTGATATAAAAACTAACTTAATATAATAAACATTTAATATAATTTTAGATTCTATAGATAGATTCTATTCGATATGCCTGCCTGCATGCAGCATGCAGGCAGGCATGCAGGCAGGCATGCAGCATGCAGGCAGGCATGCAGCATGCAGGCAGGCATGCAACATACAAGCAGGCAAGCAGCATGCAAGCAGGCATGCAGCATACAAGCAGGCATGTTTTCTGTCACGGCTCCGGCGCTGCGGGACTCCGGCGGTCCCACACGAGCTTGGTGGGCCGCCTCGCCCCTCCGCGCCTACGCGGGGTGGATTACACTCTAGCGTAGGGCAGACAAGTCTACGTGGAGTCGGTTTTGCCGCGATTCGTTTCTGTCACTGACTTTTTTCGCACAACCATAATCGAAAACACAACGCATTAACTTTTTATGACAATATTTGAAATCAATTTAGGGTTAAAATGTTATTCTTATTTTTAAGCAAAAATTATATCAAATGAAGTTATATATTTTTATTTTTCAATATACTCCCCCCCTATGTTCATACACTTATAAGATCGATCAATTATTTTTATTAATCCCTCATAAAAATATTTTTTATCTTTGGTGTAAAAATGCTCATCCACGGCCGTCTTCAACGCTTCATCGTCAGAAAATTTATTTCCACGCAGATCCTTTTTAAGATTGGGGAACAAAAAGAAGTCGCTTGGGGCTAAGTCCGGACTATAGGGTGGATGAGTAACAGTTTCAAACCCACATTCAACAATAGCTGCCTTGGCAATATGAGCAGTATGGACAGGGGCGTTGTCATGCAGAAGCAGAACACCTTTGGTTAACTTTCCTCGCCTCTTTTCTTTGATCGCATCTCTTAATTGACGTATAACGTTAGCGTAGTACTGCCCTGTGATATTTACACCTTTTTCTTTATAATCGATAAGCAAAACTCCTTCACAATCCCAAAATATTGTGGCCATGACCTTGCCAGCTGACGGGATTACCTTGAACTTCTTGGGATGAGCTGAACCCTTAATGTGCCACTGCATGGACTCCTGTTTGCTCTCTGGGTCATAATGATGAACCCAGGTTTCATCTCCAGTAACTATTTTTTGCAGCACCTCATCGGGATTTTCACCACACAGGTCGATAAAATCTGAACAGCAAGCCACACGCATATCCTTTTGAAGAAGCGTCAGCATTCGCGGAACCCATCTTGCACTTACTTTTGACATATTAAGATGGTCATGTATAATGTCATGTACGGTACCAATAGAGAGATTGGTTACTTGAGCTATAGATTTTACCTTCACTCGGCCGTCTTCCAATATAAGTTTTTCCACTTTATCAATATTTTCTTGTGAGGTAGCCACTACAGGCCGGCCAGGTCTAGGGTCATCTTCAATACTCTCCCTTCCACGCTTAAATTCGCTTGACCATTTTTGAATAGTAGATAAAGAAGGAGCAGACTCACGGTAAACACAATCCATTTCCTCTTTTATGGTTTTTTGATTTTTACCCTGTTTTGTCAAGAATTTTATGACGGATCGGTGCTCTAATTTCGTTAAAATTGTTAATTCGCTCATGGTGTTCATGTTTGTTCGGCAATTGCAGAAAAACAAAAGAACATCTCGGTTCCAATTTTACTTTTTTTTAATGTCAATGGATGAATCTTAGCGGCCAGTAACAAATATATATATAAAACAGGTTGTAACGTATCAATACCGAGAATACTTTGAACGCCCCTCGTAGCTGATTAAAAATGTCTAAATGGGCCAGGTTAATTTTAAATTACTTTATTATATTTGTATTGACTAACTAAGAACGACGATAATAAAAAAAAACTAACCTGACAGTCCTAAAACTGAAAACCATGAACGGCAATTTTTAATCATTACTGTAACATTAATAGCAGGGTGACCATCCGAAATCGGCTATTAATGGCTATTAACTGCTTTTAATCCATTATTAGCCAAATGATATTAACCGGATTATTAGCACTACCCATCTCTAATTGGATCCATAGATAAAAATTACAAACATTTTGTCATATTACTGTAACGTGTACTGAGCCATAAACAGTCAAAATATGCGTAAAAGTTAAGCATAGAGGTGCCAAATCACACTGAATTTGCTAGATTGCCCACTTCGGTTATGAATTTATAAAGATTGCCATATTTGAACCCAAACCAAGGCAAGATGGCCATCTTTGGTACCAAACGTTGGTCATAACTTCAACACTTCTGATTGGTTGACAGCGAAAGATTGCCGACTATGGTTGATTTTTCTTTATGTTTTTTCGCTTCTTACTTGCAAGATAAACCATCACAGCTATTTCCTCGACGTCCATTTCGAAGCACTCTGTACTCGGAACTGACAGTTTTAGCCGCAGTCTGGCCGCATGTATAGTCGCGATACTGGCGGCCTGGTCGCAATGCTGGCCGCTGCGACCTGGCCGCCAGTGCGCGCTTGGGCTTACTGCCCAGCAAGCGATAGCTTACCATATTCAATTTTGAATTCCAACTCCTCCTCTTTGACATCGAGATTGTCTATGATCACATCTTCTACCAAATATTCACATTCAATTTCATTATTCAAGGTCTGTATTGAGTCATCGTTAGGGACACCGAGTCGGGTGGTGGAATGCTTCGTCAGATCTGATGGCGAGTTCAAGAATGTGTGCTGTAAAGTAAAATATATTTAAACATTAAAGCAGTCCCCTACCACAGTCCACTTTTCACCAAATAGTGACTGCACATGTGCTCAGTGTGACAGGTGGTGAGCCCATCACCGCTCTATGCAGTTGGATGTATGTGCAGTTAGTTGTCTTTCTTTTTAAATGTGACACGTAATAGTGACTACATCCTGCCTGATGGTAAGCAGCCGATGTAGTCCAAAATAATGAGAGCGCTCCTCACCGTGGAACAAGCACAGTAACAAGCGCACCCATTCATGACGGCCTGCATAAATGCCGTTTCACGCCCCGCTTAAAAGACCCGGGATTGTAGGCGCTCAAACACACTTTGCACAGCACAGAAGTTACAGTGATGGGTAGATAGTTGGCTGGATCCGAGCGATCCCCCTTTTTGGGGATGGGTTGTATGTTCGCTTCCTTCCAAGACACCGGCACAAACCGGTATCGTAAGACATCCTAAAAGCCTTTTACAACACCCAAGGGAAGAGACGTGGTGGTAGTATTCTTTCACCGCTACACAACACGGTTATACAATGAAACACAAATATTTAAAAGTGCAAATAACAATGGCTTTAATTTTAAACACACATACCTGTCTAGAATAATCTATGAGAATCTCGTATGCGTTGAGAATCTGCAATTTAAACTGTACAACTCTCCGCACCGTCGCGACGCATTCCCAGCACACCTGCACTGACAGACCATCAGAAACCTGCAATGTATGATCATACATACATTTACAATCATGACTATTATCTCACGAGGGGTTAGTCAGAGACGAGGCAATGAGGACCGCAAAAGCAGTCCACCTTTCACCAAATAGCAACTGCATATATTGTGCTTAGCATGACAGGTGGTGAGCTCATCGCCACTCTATGCTGTTGGATGTATGTGCAGTCTTTAGCCCGTTAGTCGCCTTTTACGACACCCCGGGGAAGAAAGGGGGTGATAGTATTCTTTCACCGCTATGCGACACGGCTAAGCAATAAAGATTGTTTCTGTAAGTGGAAAGTTTATTATGACTTTTTGAATTCCTAATTGTATTTTTTTTTTGGTAAGTATTAGAGATGGGCCGGATGTGGTTTGAACCGAATACGAACTTCGGCCGAACATTCAGTAAAAAAATCAAATTTCGGCCTAAGCTCGGTTTTTTTACGGCGCTTTCCTTAAACAACTACAACACGTTCTAACTAGTTTACGTGCTACCTTCAATTCTTGGTATTGCATCCCGCCCTCAACCCGCGACATATCCCCTCGTCTCCCGTACCGGCTGGCCGGTCATTAGCAAATACGTTATCCACGCAACAATTGGGTTATTGCTTGCGTTATTATCTACGTGACTTTAGTGAATGAACGTGGTAAAGTAATAGATATATTTTCTTGTTACAAATACAATGAATGTAAGAAAAGATCAAGTGTTATTTCAATATTTTCTTGTACCGAAAGTTCGGTATTTGAACCAAATGTCGGCCGAATGCCGAAGTTCGGTTCAAAGGCCGGCAACGCGTCTGCGATTTCTCTGGTTTTGCGGGTGTCCATGGGCGGCAGTGATTACTTTCCATCAGGTGACCCGCTTGCTCGTTTGCCTCCTTCTGCTATAAAAATAAAAAAGCTGCCGAAATTCGATTAAACCGCATGTGAAACGAATTTTGGCCCATCCCAAGTAATTGTATAATAATTGTAGTATTCATTTATTTAATTAAGACACACTAAACGTCGAAAGTTTTCCAAATAAATATAATAAAACTTGCCCTTTCGCCCCTGAGCGGAACTAACTATTAAAACGTTAGTCAGTTGTAGTCAGTGCAGGTGTAAATTAATTATTTAGTTATAAAAACTTGTACTAAAACTTGAATAGCAAAGTTTTGGTAACCAAATACCTAGTCATTAATGTTAATTAAAGTCTTATGGTACCAGCTTAGAGCAGTTGGTTTAATGCTCTTACAAACTGATTTAAAGAAACAATAAAAGGAACTTTATTCAATAATTTTTGAAACAAAAAAAGGTGAGAGCGAAATAGGTTCCTACAAGTCTTATTGTTCTTGTATAAATTTTGTTTCGAAAGGAATTTATGACTGAAAGCGCTTCAAACTGGCTAGTTAGAGTTAAGAGCCGTTTACACGTATTAAGTTGTCAAGTAGGTAACTTAATTTTAAGTTAATTTTAACTAAATTTTTGCGTGTAAACAGTCACTTATAAGCTCTTTAGTAGCAAGTAGTAAGTAAACGATTTAGTGGGCAAGTGAACAAGTAGAATAGAATCGAGTCTATTTTTTGAGTAAGTAACCGCCCCTCCCGCACCGCTTGCATTCCCCGGTAGGCGTGGCTTCTACTAAATTGTCATTTAGTTGACGTGCGGACGCAACAATTTAGTGAAGTATTTAGTGAAGTCGTGAAGTCTCGTGTGTGACGAGAGCCGGTCTTGCCGCGATGTGTCGCCGCCGTATGCACTAAAGAGTGCTTAAGTAAACACACGTGTAAACGATCGACAACTTAAAATTAAGTTAAAATTAACTTAAAATTTAGTTACCTACTTGACAACTTAATATGTGTAAACGGCCCATAAAGAGTCGTTTACACGTATTAAGTTGTCAAGTAGGTAACTTAATTTTAAGTTAATTTTAACTAAATTCTTGCGTGTAAACAGTCACTTATAAGCTCTTTAGTAGCAAGTGGTAAGTAAACGATTTAGTGGGCAAGTGAACAAGTAGAATAGAATCGAGTCTATTTTTCGAGTAAGGAACCGCCCCTCCCGCACCGCTTGCATTCGCCGGTAGGCGTGGCTTCTACTAAATTGTCATTTAGTTGACGTGTGGACGCAACAATTTAGTGAAGTATTTAGTGAAGTCGTGAAGTCTCGTGAGTGACGAGAGCCGGTCTTGCCGCGATGTGTCGCCGCCGTATGCACTAAAGAGTGCATAAGTAA
Source organism: Scoparia ambigualis (assembly GCA_963921215.1). NCBI lineage: Eukaryota > Metazoa > Arthropoda > Insecta > Lepidoptera > Crambidae > Scoparia > Scoparia ambigualis. The sequence goes on along the minus strand of OY992525.1, from coordinate 14,454,219 downwards.
ATACATGTGTAAACGATCGACACCTTAAAATTAAGTTAAGATTAACTTAAAATTTAGTTACCTACTTGACAACTTAATACGTGTAAACGGCCCATTAGCCAAGACCTAAAATAGAATAAAGAGAAGCATACTAAGGCAAAAGATACGAATATTTACTTCAATATCCGCCAAAAGCTTGAAACACTCTTTTATGTCGTCCTGGTAAAACATCTTCCGGTTGTAGTTTAGACAGCCCACACATATTCCGTTCACATTGTAACCTTCAATATTAATATTCATTTCTCTCATTTTGTTTAGATTTCTTTGTAAACGGCAATTTTTCTATTTTTCTTCTTGTTCTCGTTCGGAATTCGGATATCGGGTAATCGCTTGCTAATCGGTGTTATGACTTTCTTTTTTTTTTTACCTTTTTTTACTTTTTTATTTATTTTGTGACCATGGATACTAGTCCTTCAGTCGTAATATTTAGAGTTCATTGAATAAGTATGCTTCAACCTTAGAAATGGTTAAATGCTCTTAGGGTCTAAAGCTTAAACCCACAGACGTATTATACGTCTGTGGGTCAAACTGATGACAATGCTCGGACCAATGGGCGATTTTCCGAGATAAAAAAAATTGGTTGCCTGTAAAGTCGGTATACGGGCGAAAGTTTTACGTGACAACGACTTTGAGTGGTAAAATAATTTTAATGTGAATATTCATTCGTATAGTAGGAAGAAGGATGAAATAATAGTAACAATTTAAAACATTTATTTAAACAAAGAATTATATTTAAAACATAGTTGAGTGGGAGAGAGACGCAAGGCATTCGGCGGGCCTCTCTCTCGTTCGGTGACTCATCGTAACGTTACCGAGCGTTACACTTTTTCATAAGTGACTCCCAGCCGCAACCTAATTTAAGACGTTGTCACGTCAAAAAAAAGAAATTGGTTCGTAATTGACTTCATAGATGGCGCTTAGCATAGATTAGTATGGCGCTTAGTAAAAGGCGGGTTCATGAAGAGCACGTGTATGGCTGCGTAATATTTATTCTATTCCAAAATAGAAATGGGTTCTGGATGTCCTGAATATAAATAGGTAAGTAAATACTATTTTTTTATTCTTTTGGTAGACAAGTAAAAGTGTAGAATTTATTACAGCCCTTAGGTAGGTACGGCTTTCATTAAACGACATCTATCGAGTGTTTTTGAACTAATTTTTACTTTTTAATTTGGGCTGTCAGAAAATCGCCCATTGTGATATTTGGTCCGAGTGATAATGAATGATGGTAAATATGAACGATATGCTAAAAAACTATATTCCCTCAAACCTCTTGAGTTTCAGTGTGGGACATGTGGGACTTTACTGAGATCTCGCACGAATTTCTTGAGAAAATTAAAAAAATAATGTTCTAACACTGTTTTGTTTTATTTGCCAACACTCATGCACGTTCAATTCACGAACACTTAACAGTAAATAATCCACCATTATTACACATTAATATTCGACAAAACACAAATTAAAGAAAATAAAACAAAACTGCAGATATGACGCTTCACTTTCCGGCCAAGAAGTCTTTTTATTTACTTTTGCTCGGGACCACATGAGATTTCGATTTTACCCAGATTCTTTAGAAATTATCACTAAAATTCCTTAATATTTTTAGTAAATACTCGGTTTAGAGCGCTTAGTTTTGCAATAAAAAACATAAAATTTCTCATTTTTTAAATAAAGGAAACAAAATTCGTTAGTTAAAAAAGTTTAGTCAGAAGTCGATACATTACCGCTACATTACCGCTCTGCTATGATCATTACTACTCGGTTCCAAAGTTGAGCTCTATGTGCCAACATTCATAATTTTAAGAGTTTGGTTGTTTTTGAGAAAACAACAAAACGTTGTTTTGCAAAAAGAGAAGCGTATTTCTTTTAGATGTGTTTACATTCTTGAAAGCGCTTAATAATCTCTCTAGTATTTTCATACTGCTAAGAAAAGTGAAATAACGGTTTAGTCGCAGAATGTCCAATTCGCAAAATGTCCAGCGGTCGCAAAAAGTTCAATTCGTCATTATTTATTTAATTTGTCCGGCACAATAAAAATAACTCGTGGATACCGTTTTATTGTGCCGGACAAATTAAATAAATAATGACGAATTGAACTTTTTGCGACCGCTGGACATTTTGCGAATTGGACATTCTGCGACTAAACCGAAATAACTATTTCACGGTTTTGGGAATTCGATTTTACCCCTCCCTGTCAAAATAAAAAAAGCCTTATGACGCGTGCACAACATAAGCCTTTTTGCCCTAAACTAAGGCGAAATCCCTAAAAGTGGAAACACTTAATTTTTACTTAAATTGCTTTTCAAAAAGCAGTCAAAGAGCCTATACAGCCCACAATCAAACAATAAGTAGGAAAAGCATTGCGTAATATTCTAATTTCAGTGTTTATCCTAAAGCCTTTTTAACCCTAGAGGTATGTTTCCAGGTCGGCCCGCAGGCTGCAAGCGACACTACTGGTTTCTATGCATCTCTATGAAATTGATTCCAAGTGCGGCAACACTGCGGCCTGCGGCACCGCAGACTGCAGCACCAGTGATGTCGCGAACGCGAACCGCAGAGATTTACACTTGTCACGTACAAGAATGAAGACTTTTTCGGAAGATAATGAAGAGAAACTTAATCACTTTGTCTTCCTCTTCTAACAAAAGACACATTGGTAAACTATTGGTAGCGTTGTCCGACATTCTGTCTCGCACAAAGGTACCTACTGGAGTGACTGAGGCATAGTTCTATGCATTGTCCGCCGCGCTTGGAAATAGAAGCAACCGCGACCGCAGGCAGCACTGCGGTCAACCGCAGCCGCTAGCTGCAATGTCGCCTGCAGTTGCAGTCTGCAGCCCTACTCTCGGAAACATACCTTAAAGTTACTAGGTAGCTATACCTAGGTATAGTCTCAGAACAATAACTAAAGCATGTTCTGAGGGTATAGTAACCGGCTGTGTTTTAAACCGGCTACAAAAATAGGAGGAGGTTCTTTCAACGGGAGAATTTTTTTAAGCATTTTCCCCGATTATTCAAAGACTGTTGAACCTATTTAGATAATTCTTTTTTTTTGTAAAAGGATGTAAGTACTTTCTAGTTGGTTCCATTTTTACTAATGTGTTATATAAATATGAACTTTTCTATTTAAAAGTAAAAGGCTCCGGACACATTCGTACAATTTACACATTCGTACAATTTCCACATTCGTACAATTCCACATTTGTACAATTACACATTCGTACAATTCCACATAGTTACACTGCCCCCATTGCAGAACAAAGGCACAGCCAAGGCCTACAACATTGAATCATGTCATCGCTACAATAATTGATGGGTAAGTATTTTCTTTGTAATATTAATAGTTATCATAAACCCGGACTCTGCATCGAAAAATTCGAAAACACACTATGCCCGTCCTGGAAATTGGACCCGGGACCTCCAGTCATCGTCCCGGCGCGCCGCTTGAAAGGCCAATTTGAAAGTAGAATAATTATAAGTATTAACTAATATTTAAAAAGTTAAGAGTGTCGGATAGGTATTCAGGTTAAAGGTTTAGATTACATTTATAATGTAATCGAAGTATAAGGTAAGTAAATAAAACTATTTATGGCAGACAATTTATAATAAAATGCTAAAAATCGTAAACCACGGATTTACCACTAGTATAAAAATTCCTTTATGACTCAGGTATAAACCGAGACTATTTTTACCGCTCTTTTAAAACTAACTGCAACAACGCCCAAAAAATGTAGCTAAGTCGATTTTCTAAAAACCACTGGGATAAAACTGGGTTCAAGTCACAACGAGGAATGAGGAACCACCACGTTAAATTAACTTGTGGGTCTCTTGAATATGATATACTTATTTAAATGTATGGCGTATTCGCAATTTCTAGAAATCACCGACGGTTTCTGGTCTCCCACTTATTCGCTAAGTCAATAAAGCCTTGTTCACACTTGACGATAGCTATTTTGATCGAGTATGAATGCAAATGAACTTATATAAAACTGTTAAATTTCTACAATCCATATTGATACTTACTTCGTTGCAAACAAAGTTCAAAATGTATTGAAGAAATTTGACATTTTGTAGGTTGAAGTGCTGGTCGGAAGGCCTAGACAAGTGGCAAACGCCTACCCTACCCCCATATTCTATTTGTAATTCTTCATTTTTTTTTATTCTACTACGGGCACAGAATAACTAAATAGTTCTACCGTACAGAAAGTTAACTCTCTAACGACTTTCACGCGAAATTGAAACTTATCGTGTGACCCGAGCGTTCATATTCCGATAAGCAACGCTGACTCGATATCGATTTGACGTCAGGAGCGTAGGTAGGGTTTCCACTCATGGATGTATTTAAGTACGATTACGATTTAAACGACGACGCGCGACGTGGCGTGCGAGACGCCTGCCTGGGAGGCGCGACGGAAGAACGTACCTAAACTGCGGAGTGACACCCCCTACGGGTAAGCGCTTCGCCTAATGATGGTAGTGACGATAAGGCCAAAGGTGGAAGCGCTTTACCCGGAATCCTCAACCACTGAGAAACTGGCTATCTTATCTCTAACTGTCGGAACACAACAATGTTCTGAACATCGTTGTTATGGCGACAGACTTAGATAAGATGGTGGTAGCTAGCAAGGCGGACTTAACGGGACCTCTGTGTCTGAGACCGGTGGCTTAGCCACTTGATCGTAGCTGCGGTTTCGTACCTACGCTGCTGTATTTGTCACTAGCAATTTGCACATTATTCAACAGTGTACGACGAAATACGAATAGACAGGGGGCGAGCGGTTGCCACTTGTCTAGGGGGTTGATTATCAATGTGTAGAGTTCCCTGTGACTTCAAGACAATCTTTAATGCCGTCTATTCTTATAATGCACCGAGTGGTCACATTCTCTCAGCTTTGTGGCTGCTTGTTCAGGCGTTAGATCCCTTTGTGGTTGTGCTAACATCTCGTAGCCAACCATGAATTTTTTGACAGTCGCTGATCGGAGCAAAGGGGGCAAGTATAGGCCGTGGAGGAGCCAGTGTGGCGAATCACCTTCGGAATGAGCTGGTCCCGTTGGTGCACCTGAAATATGAACAAACGTTTTATATAAAGCACTTATGTATTTATTTTAAACCATTTAACCACCCAGCACTTCAAGAATATTGTTGATCAAAAACCTGAGGTTCATTTATTAAATAATACCAACTACCAGTCCATATTTAATACCTTGGGTGTCGTAAAAGGTGACTATATTGATCTTTTGTGCAACCCTTGCCTATCACTCTGCCTTAGTGCCTCAGTGAATTGGCAATGTCGTAGAGGGCGAAGAGCCAAAAATCTTCTGGTATCGGACACACACAGTCCTTACCTCCTCTTACTGTCAGTCAGTATGATCCAGTAATGAAACGGTCTCCTCAGTTGCAGAGCAACTGGCTTTACATTGTTGTTCTGCGACTCTGCGTCCAAGGTCTTATAAAAAGATGCTAGAGTTGAAGTGATGGTAGAGAGTATCTAATGCGATGGTTGAAAGCACTGTAAGTGATGGAAGAAAATGGGGAAAGCGATGGTTAAAAGTGACTTGTTACATAGTGAAAATTACATACACGTAATCACTGACTATTATCCTCAAAGGCTTAGTCAGAGACTAGGCAATGAGGACTGCAAAAGCAGTCCTCTGCCATAGTCCACTTTTCACCAAATAGCGACTGCATAAATGTGCTCAGCGTGACAGGTGGTGAGTCCATCGCGGCTCTAAGCTGTTGGATGTATGTGCAGTCTTAGGTCCGTTAATCGCCTTTTACGACAGCCAAGGGAAGAGAGGAGGTGGTAGTATTCTTTCACCGCCACGCGACACGGTGGGTGAAAATTAAAATACTGAATCATCATCATCATCATCAGCCTATAAACGTCCCACTGCTGGGCACAGTCCCCCCCGTGAACGTGGGGATATTGGGCCATAACCCATACCCGCTGGCCCAATGCGGGTTGGAATAGGTTAAAATTTAAAAAAAACTAAATATGATGGCAGAAACTTGAAAATGACCAAAGTGATGTTTATAAAGGACTAAGGCGATGTAAAAGTCTCAAGTATCAAAACTTATAAAAGCAGTTTCTTGTCGGTTGTAAAGTTACTCACTATGCCACCCCATGCTGTAAGGAGAGCTGCATTCAAACAGATTGTCGTATTTGGTGGTGAGTCCCTTCATGATGTCAGCCAGCTGAGCCCGTTGAGCTTCGTCCAGGTCTGTCAGCCTTTGAGGGTCGGTTGATAAGTGCACTCTTCCAGTATGATCCAGAATCATCTCCTACTGAGAAACTGGCTTCCTTACCTCTTACTTTCAACATGATCCATTAATGATACGGTATCCTCAGCTACAGAGCTGCAGCGCAGCCTACTTACATTTTTGGTCTGGTTGGTGGTTGGTATAGAGGTCTAAGAAGAAGTGGCGGTTGAAATGGAGGAAGGTAACCAAATCGTTGATGGTAGAAAGTGTCTAGCGATGTTGTTTGAAAGCGCTGAAAGTGATGGTAGAAAATGAGAAAAGCGATGGCAAAATGTGATCATTAAATGAAAATTACTAAATATGAAGGTTGAAAGTGACCAATATGATAATTTAAAAAGGACCAAACGATTAAAAGTTCTTAAAGTGCTAACTCTGTTCGATGAGATAGCAAACTTGTACTCGCAGGGACGTTCTAGTCTGCAGCTACCTCAGATAAGATTCAGAAGATAACAAGATTCCAGAGAACGCTTGAAGAAATAATAAAATTTCTGATTTAAACTATTTACCATGCCACCCCACGCTATAAGGAAAGCTGCAGTCAAACAGGTTGTCGTATTTGGTGGTGAGTCCCTTCATGATGTCAGCCAGCTGAGTCCTTTGAGCCTCGTCCTGGTCACTCAGCCTTTGAGGGTCGGTTGATAAGTGCACTCTTCCAGTATGATCCAGAATCTTTTCCTACTGAGGAACTGGCTTCCTTACCTCTCTTACTTTCAACATGATCCATTAATGATACGGTATCCTCAGCTACAGAGCTGCAGCAGGATACTTACATTGTTGGTCTGGTTGGTTGTTGGTATAGAGGTGGTTGGTGTAGTGGTATAGAGGTATTGGTCAGGTTGTTGGTTGGTATAGAGGTCTAAGAAGAAGAGGCGGTTGAAATGGTGGAAGGTAACCAAATCGTTGATGGTAGAAAGTGTCTAGCGATGTTGGTTGAAAGCGCTGAAAGTGATGGTAGAAAATGAGAAAAGTGATCATTAAATGAAAATTACTAAATATGAAGGTTGAAAGTGACCAATGTGATAATTTAAAAGGACTAAACCGATTAAAAGTTCTTAAAGTGCTAACTCTGTTAGATGAGATAGCAAAACTGTACTCGCAGGGACGTACTAGCCTGCAGAGATAAGAATAAGAAGATAACAAGATTCCAGAGAATGGTTGCAAGCAAGAATAAATTCTCTGATTTAAACTACTAACCATGCCACCCCATGCTATATGGAAAGCTGCAGTCAAACAGGTTGTCGTATTTGGTGGTGAGTCCTTTCATGATGTCAGCCAGCTGAGTCCTCTGAGCCTCGTCCAGGTCTGTCAGCCTCTGAGGGTTGCCTCGCTTGGGAAGCAACATGGTCTCGTAAGGCCACGCTGCCCAGTAAGGGACTAGTGCTACCCACTCAGGGTTTTGGAGTACCACTCGGTCCTGTAGGTTTTAGATAAGTAGTATACGTTAGGATAAGAGTTATTTGTTCGTTTAAAGTAGCGGTTGCTTGTGACTTCAACACAACGACAACATATCGACGGTGGAAATTTTAAATGTCGTAAGGGACATTTTGTCGTAAGTACACTTGATGCACCATTATACTTAAAATTTAATTCTCTATCGATCTGTCAATTTCAAATTTTGTTATCTCTTACAGTTTAGAAGTTACGGCGATTATCACTTTGTAGTATGTGACAAAATATTAAAATCTCATGTTGTCTAAGGCATATTTTGTCATCGTAATCATTTTTGAGGTTTCCTGAACGTTGTAAGGATTTTTAAGTGACAATAATGTACGTCGTAAGGTTTACACAAAAAAAAGAATGCCTTTACAACAAAATTTGGTAAGTAATAATGTAAAACTTAGAATACAATTTGGCGTAAATATCGACGAGATTTTACACTAAGTCCCTTACGACATTGTTTATAAAAATATATTTTGATATACTTTGTCGTAAGAAGAACGAATATTACATGTTTGTCCGTTACATCTATAAATCTAACTAAGTAATGCAGGGTTTCTGTAGTTGTAAGTAATTTAGAACTGTAACAATACAAAAAAAAATGATACTTACTACAAATAAACGAAAGGCAGAAAATGAATTGATAGTTACTAAGTGCGTTTTACGACATTTTAAATTAGTCTGTACATAATCAGTACGGTCTTGTTGTTCTTCTTAAAGAATAACATAACGACACTTCATGCCACGCTTCTGGCGTTCTACCTCCGAGTACGACGGAATTAAATAGTCTCTGAAGAGCTGCGAGTGCTGGTCTTCCGCCTGCTTTTTGAAGGTCAGCCGTAATTCCGTCACCTCTCGATGCCTTGCTGTTCCTCAGCTGATTCAGAGCCATACCAATGTCGTACAGGCTAATGTCCGGGATATTTTCGGTATAGTGTCGGGTTAGCTCAGCTCTAGGGGGTCTGTAGCTAAGCTTTGTACAGGTGGGCGCGTTGATGTCTATAGCTGTCCAAAAAACTTCTCGACCTCTCCCAGTTTTGAAGAACTTAGACCCAACCGCATGGACAGTTTTCACAAACCTGTTGTTGTAACCGTTCACGTCTACGCAATCCTTCAACCATTCGAAGCAATTTTGCAGTTCCAGGTGGAAGCTTTCAGGGTTTTGGATTTGGATGGGTGCAGGACGGAGCGTAAACATCATCAAACGACGTCTTTCCAGCTGGTTTTTGATGTTTAATGTGCATCTTACCAACCGGTGATCACTGCCAGTTTTGAACGCGTTGATCACAGAGACATCATTGAATATTTGCTTCCTCGTCTACATGATGAAGTCGATCTCATTTTTTGTTGCACCATCGGGACTTAGCTTCACCAGGTCCACTTGTTGTGTTCAGCTTTCTTAAAAAACGAGTTCATCATAAAGAGTCCCTCCCTTTGCAGAAAGTCCGCCAGCAGTTGGCCCCGGTTGTTCCGAATTCCAACTCCAAATCGTCCCACGTTCAGCTCATCGCCGCTTCGTTTGTAATAACTTTTCCAGACTTGTATGGCTCTAGAGATGTCCTCATACGAAGCCTCCATCTAATCATCGGGGTGTGCCGTAGTTGGAGCGTATACCTGTATAACCTTTAACGAATACCGTTTGGTTATTCTAAGTATGAGGTACGCTACCCTCGACGACACACGTCCGGTCTCGACAACGTTGTTCACGAGAGAGCTGTGAACGATAAACGCAACACCACCCTAGGACAGATGTTCGCCCTCCTGGAAATAGAGCAAGTTACCAGACTTCAAATTTATCGAGTCCTCCCTATCTCTTCGGACCTCAGATAATCCCAGAATGTCCCACCGTATCTTGCTCAATTCTTCCCCCAGTTCGGAAACCTTCTCGTCGGTACGCAGTGTACGTGTGTTGTAGGTTGCCTGGGCCAAAGTTCGTTGTCGGCGGTAGCCAGGTCTCTGCCGGAGATTTTTAGCACCCCCTGCCCCGTCACTGCCTTGGCCGCTACCGTAGCTAGGGCGAGCGGCGCCGCCGGGGACTAGGGGCCGGAGTATGTCGCTGTAGTTCATTGGGGGGAAAGTTGCCATAATCGCCACGCATGGCAGGCGCGTTGGCGATCGCAGTATGACGGTGGTATCTCAGAGGATGCTGCTGCCCATCCTCGGGGTTGATCCCTCAGTCGCCTTCTACGACTCCCACGGGAAGATAGGGTAGTCTAAGATCCGAGTATAGAACTACCTTCACCGGGCCGATTAATAGATGAAAAGTATTTTATATCAAATTTAATATGTTAAAAAATATATCGCGAGTAGGTTGGCTGAAAAATTTCAGTCCAGTAATAAAATATAATGGTTAATTTAACATTAAAAAAAATTAACATTGTTCTGGTTTGGTGTGTGTGTTTCTTATGAGATTATCTTTATTTATACATTTCTATTTATTAACCAGACGGTTCCAAATTACTAATATTGACTTACCTGTTAACATCTGTCTACCAATAGTTATGACGGGAAAAAAATGGTCAACCTAACGCTTGCATATTCTATAGGCTTCATACTTTCGATTGGTACCTAATATCTATGTAATTTATCTATAATCTAAACCAGTTCATGTGCAACATGCACTATATTAAAGAATATATTTTTTTAATATTTAATTAATCATATACTGGACTAAATTTTTTCAGCCAGCCCACTCGCAAAATTATTTTTTAACTTATTAAATTTGATAAAAAATACTTTTCATCCATTAACCGGCCCGGTGAAGGTCGTTGTATACTCGGATCTTAGACTACCATATCTTCCCGTGGGAGTCGCAGAAGGCGACTACTAACAACTATCACTGCGATTTTAAATGATTTATATAATATTTGCCAATTACTTAATTTTGATTTTTATTGCTTTCAGACATCAAATTTCTTATATATAGATAACAAACTGATCCCAGAGATTACCATGCCAGTAATTATTTATATTATTATTATTCTGTAATGAGGACTATTTTCTGTAAATTCTAATTTTATTTCTGCCGTTGCTGTTACTTACATCATTATTATATTTTTTTAATTAGCTTTACAACATTTAACTGAGACATTGCCAAAAATTTGGGTATTTATAACAATACTGTTTCCATTACAGTTAGGGCGTAAGGGACATTTAAAAATAAATTTAAATTTAAATTTTAAAGTAAAAGTAAATTTTTCCGTATCGTAACGGACAGTTCTTCTAAAGCAGTGTGTAAGGGACATCAACTTTTTAATTGCTTGAGATATTTAGATTTAACATTTACTATAGGAAAGATAAAACAATTTTGAAAAAAACTATCCAACAAACACCACAATAGCACGAAAAATTAATAAGTTATGACATTTTTAAAAGTTGAAGTTTGTTTTTTTGTCCTACTGATAAGTAGGGGTTTGTCCCTTACGACATTTGAAATTTCCACCGTCGATATATTTTCATACAAATCTTGTCCTGATAATTATACAAACACAAAAAATAATAAAATACACTTTGGCAATTATTGATGTTTATTTATAGACATTCTACATCTTTTTGTAATGTGAATAGAAGGCAAACGTGCAGGCGGGGCACTTAAGTAAACACCATGGACCAGAAGAATCGTAGATACGTACGTTAAAGGCCTTGAGTAAGGATTATAAATTGTGAGGGAAGGTGGGAGAGAGTTGACTAGGACCCCTTTCATACTGCAGTGTGTCGTCGGTCGCTTGCCACGCTGCAGTGTAAAAGAAAACGAGGGCGCCGGCTGAGCCCCGCACCCCGGCGCCGAAAGAGAGATGACCTCTGATACTTTGAACCAAAAAACCTTTTTTTTTTGGATATTTGACACACACACTGTACTCATGGGTGTTCATAGATTTCTTACAGTTCAAAACCTTTGTCTTTAAATTTCACGCAGCTATATCGGCACAATACTCTTTCACTGTCTGTCTTCGCATCAGCAGGTTTACTTCGCATCCAAGAATTCGTCGTAGAATGTGCGCGCGCTGCTGTTATTTTCACTAACGATTAGCACTGAGCCAAGTGTATAGATAATTCAACTTTTATTGTGCTTGTCACATCACAGTACGGTTGAGGAAGTTTTTGGTCGACGCGCTTCATTCCTTGCGCGAAGGCAGAGTAAGTTTTTTTTATTTTTTTTTATTCAAGAAGGAGGCAAACGAGCAGGCGGTTCACCTGATGGAGAGCAATCACCGCCGCCCATGGACACCCACAAAACCAGAGGAGTCGCAGATGCGTTGCCGACCTTTAAGAAAGGAATAGGGTTAAGGAAGGAATAAGAAATGTGAGGAGGAGGAGGGAAGGGGCCTCCGGAACTCTCACTGGCAGGAGTAAGTAAGTATCTATGTATTTTGTAAGTTTAGTGCAGGGGAGAAAATATGAGCAAATGTTGGCGCGAAAACTTACTTGTTTCTTTACTTCTTGCTCCATGTAATCTACTAGTAGTGCTTTTCCGTATTTAGTGAAATATTCCTTTTGCGTCCTGCAAACGAAGAGTTTAAAAAAAAAAGAATTGCAACAGCTATGTACTTACTTGTTTATTTATAATTAGAATATAAAATGCAATCCCTGTTATATCAAAACGTGGCCTAAAGTCTCAGAACAATAACTAAAGCATTCTGAGGCTAAAGTAAAAACTGATATACCTAAAGCTGTCAAAAATTTGAGTTTAGTCTAATAGGAAAACAACTGATAGATTGATTAGTAAAAATTTTAGGAAGTACAAGAGTGCCACAAGCGGCACTGTATCTCCATTGGTTAGGGAACCGTAAGTTTGGCGGTATAATAGTGACGCCGCCTAAGCTGCCGTAAAGTTTTTGTTAGACAACAGAAATACTAGCTGCCCTACTCCTTTAGGTCACATGATAGGTTAGAAATTTAAGACTGAACTTCGAGGTTATTTTTTTTTATTAGACAACAGAAATCTAACTCCATACAAAAATATATTTTGAATAATAAGGCGTCTGAACATTATGACAAATAAAAAATATGTTACGGTTCCCGAACCCATTGAGATACAATGCCGCTTGTGGCACTCTATACGCTTCGTACTAGGATGCCGTCAAATTACGGCATCGTAACCGATCGTACTAAGTTGCCGCTTGTGGCACTCAGTATTCACTGCCTACACTTTGTACTAGGATGCCGTAATTAAGGCATCTTAACTGATCGTACTAGAATGTCGCTTGTGGCACTCTATCCACAGCCAAAATTTTAACTATTTGAATATTAAGTAATTTTAACGCAAAATTGCAACATGTTGAAAAAAGTGTTCTTGAAATTCGGCGGGCTGGATGAGGGTCACGCACGGTAGCTTCATTGGAAGAGCACCAAAAAAAAATATCGAAAAATATGGATATGGACTGAAGATTTTTGAAAAATCACCTGCTTGAGCCGGGTATCGAACCGGTGAAATGTGAAAAAAAGTACCTGTATTTTATGATACCAACCGAAGAGTCATTCTTAAGGAACAACTTTTTTAAATATCATAGTATCTTAAATTTAAGAATGACCAAGAAAAATGATAGCCGTAGGTCCAATACGCAGTTCGTCCAATGGGCGATTTTCTGACAGCCCAAATTAAAAAATAAAAATTAGTTCAAAAATACTCGATAGATGGCGTTTTATCAAAGCCGACAAATTCTACACTTTTGCTTGTCTATCATAAAAATAAAAACATAGTACTTACAAATTTTTATTCAGGATCTCCAGGACCTATTTATATTTTGGAATGGAATAAATATTACGTAGCCATACACGTGTTCTTCATGGACCCGCCTTTTACTAAGCGCCATACTAATCTATGCTAAGCGCCATCTATGAAGTCATTTACGAACTAATTTCTTTTTTTTTTGATCTTGGAAAATCGCCCATTGCATTTCAACGCTCATTTTGTCAAACTCAGATGATTACCCATTTTCACGTATGCACAGACGTATTCTTGGTCTTTCTTTTATTTAAGATACAATGTTGTTTAAAAGAAATTGATCCTTATGAATGACTCTTTCGGTTGGTATCATAAAATACAGGTGTTTTTTTTTTCAAATTTTACCATTGACCTAGATTTTACCTCAAGCAGGTGATTTTAAAAAAATCTTTAAATGCCGTTATAATTATTTTTGAACATAAAGGAATGTTTCCTTTCAGTAAAATTTGCCATCATCAATATTAACGGTACTTTTTCTCCAACCACGGTCTTTTTTTCCACTCTGTATAATATGTTACCTGTCTTTGACTCTAGGCTCGTTGGGTAGGAAACTTGAAGCCCATATCTGGCAATGGGGATGGGGGTTGGAACAGCCCATCACGGCGCCTTTGTTCTCGAAGATCTGCACCCAGGTGTAACGGCGTCCCAGCTCTTTAAGCTGGTTGATCCATCTTTAAAAGGAAGTCATCATCAAAGAGATAACAAAAGAAAATGTTTTCAAAAATCAAAAAATTCTCCTTGTTACCGTGTTGTGTAGCGGTGTAAGAATACTACCACCCCCTCTCTTCCTTTAGGTGTCGTAAAAGGCGACTAACGGACTAAAGACTGCACATACCCACTTCCAATCCAACAGCATAGATCGGCGATGGGCTTATTACCACCTGTCACGCTGAGTGTGCAGTCGCTATTTGGTAAAAAGTGGACTATGGTAGAGGACTGCTTTTGCTGTCCTCATTGCCTAGTCTCTAACTAACACTTCGGGGATAATAGTCGTGATTATATGTATGTACTAGCGGCCGCTCGCGGTGTCACCCGTGTGGTTCCCGTTCCCGTGGGAATATCGGGATAAAAAGTATCCTATGTGTTAATCCAGGTTATAAACTATCTGTATGCCGAATTTCGTCCAAACCCATTCAGTAGTTTTAACGTGAAAGAGTAACAAACACCCATCCATACTTACAAACTTTCGCGTTTATAATATTAGTAGGATAGGATAGTAGGATAGTAGGGTGCATGCAATTCTTCTTTTCGTTTGACGTCATCAGTCATCACTAAACTTAAGGTCATCACTTAATACGATACAGGACGTATTTTTTCAAAATATGATACGTCCTATAATGTATCAAATATAAAGTGTGTTCTTTGGTAACCCTGCGGGATAGGGTTGCTAGGTGTCCGGTTTTATCCGGACATGTTCGGCTTTTTACAGTCGTGTCCGTCCAAATATAATACCTGTACAAGTCCGGGCCAGTCTGGTTTTTGGTTAGGCCGAACAAAAGAAAGCAAAACAAATAATTTTTTTTAAGTTTGAAAATCCATTGTAAGGCAGTCTTTTAGGGCAAGATGTCTGGCTTATTATTAATCTGTGTTCGGCTTTTCTATTTTTGAAACTGGCTACACTACCCGTAGGGAAGCGGGATGTATGTGTTTAATGGCATTATTTAAGGCGACTGCTAGAAACCGCAATAAACTTCGAGGGCTAGTCAGGTCAAGTGTTTTAAAAATGACAAAAAAGTAATTCGTGCTTTTTTCATTTATAATTAAATAATGCATTATGCGATATGGATAGTCTTTGAGTATCTAATTTATTTTAAAGTAATAACATAAAAAAAATACTCACATTTCGTAATAGGAAAATAAATGAGGTCTCATTGCAGACTAACGTAGGTACTTATCGCCCGGCTGACGCGGACGGGTCAACAGACGGTTGTGTCAACGACCGGCCGCTGCCCGTGCGTTCTAAATAATCGTTATTTTTAATTGTTTTTCATTTTATTTTTCTTATGTTATTGCTTTAAAATAAATTAGATACTCAAAGGTTATCTAATTAA
This sequence comes from Scoparia ambigualis, assembly GCA_963921215.1. Classification (NCBI taxonomy): domain Eukaryota; kingdom Metazoa; phylum Arthropoda; class Insecta; order Lepidoptera; family Crambidae; genus Scoparia; species Scoparia ambigualis. The sequence continues at coordinate 14,438,705 of OY992525.1, read as the reverse complement.
AATTCACAAAATAAATTTAATTAAGCCAGCCCTTGAAGTTTCTTGCGGTTTCTAGCAGTCGCCTTATATACACAAGAATTTCATTTTATGTATGTACGAGTATGTGACCGCAGACCTCGGAGAGGACTTACTCATCGATAACTGCTTTTATTTCAGTGGTCGCCATCAGGGGAATAGTCATAGCAGAGTCTGGATGGAAGCACATCACTCTGTAAACAAGCAATATTAAAATATTAATCAAGTCGGAATTCCCGTGTCGCGCAGCGGTGAAAGAATACTACCGCCCCTCTCTTCCCTTGGGTGTCGTAAAAGGTGACTAACCGACTAAAGACTGCACATACATCTAGCAGCATAAAGCGGCGATGGGCTCACCACATGGCTGTCACACACATGTGCAATCGCCATTTGGTGAAAAGTGGACTATGGCAGAGGACTACTTTAGCGGACCTCATTGCCTAGTCTCTGACTAACCCTTCAGGGATAATTGTGTATTAAATGTATGTAGTAATGCCTCGGTGGCCCAGCGGCACAGAGGGTTATGTGGTCTGTGAGGTCTCAGGTTCTATTCCCAGGTCAGGCAAAGTGTGTTATCGGATTTTTTGATGCTACGCCATAGAATACATAATAGTACAAGTACAGAAGATTCACTCCGCTAAGTCATTTAAATAAATAGCGACTCTTGCTAAGACACAATAAAGTGCAATTCAGGTCGCACACCGCTTCCCTACCCACAGTTAAATTCACCTCAAAGTTGCCTCTCTTTCTATCGCGTACTATCGCATAGCTTTTATCTCTTCTAACGACTGCAGGCCGGGTATTTGCGGGCGTCCGGTCCGTCCGGTCGGCTACTTGTAGCTTCATACCTAAAGCGCGGAGTGCGCCAGGCCTGGCTACGCCCGAGTTTGTGTTCAACCCGTATTTCGCAATCCTAGTAATTAAGCCAATATCCCAAAGAAGAATGGGCTTTTTGTATGAAACCCGTCTTACCGACTGTAACATGGTAAGTTTCGAAATAAATAGTGTAGATTAATGTTTTATATTTTAGCGTTTTATTAACGCTTAAATATACTTAAATAGTGTATTTTGTTGTAAGGGCAGCAAATATAAACGAGCAAATGAATGAATGAAAAAAAAAGTGTAAATAAAAAATAAATTAAAAATGAGGGTGTTAAGTTAAATTCAAGAAAAAAATCTTGACTTCAATTTTATATTATCATTTATTATTTTAATTTTCTTCTTCTCAATAACTTTTTTCTCCAAAGCCTGACAGATTTGATGTCTTACAATAGAATGCTTCACTTTTCAAGTACTTTCATTTGATGCATAGATGTGTGGTGTGTTACAAGGAGGGAGGGGGGGGGGGGGAGGGGGATCCGCATCTTTCTCTTTTTGTTTTAACAAAAGGCTATTTGCCAGAAGGGTGCGGTTCGAATACTGCTCGGGGAAAGTTTTTCGACACTCTTTTACAATTATAAACAATAACAATAAAAAAGGCTATAATTTTGAGTACCTACGGACTCGTGGTCACACCAACATTTGAGTTTATAACCTGCAAAGGCCCTCAGCAGGCTCCTTGTGGCCGGCAAGGTGGGGGCGACTGATACTTCCGTCTTGATAAAGCTCTTCACCAGTTGTCTTCGCGCCTGGACTCCATTAACACTTAACGTCAGATGGAGTGAAGTCATCTGAAGTGCTACGTGTCGAAAGAATGAAAGAATACTACCACCCCCTCTCTTCCCTCGGGTGTCGTAAAAGGCGCCTAACAGACTAAAGACTGCACATACATCCAACAGCTTAGAGCGGCGAAGGGCTCACCACCTGTCACGATGAGCACATGTGCATGCAGTCGCTATTTGGTGAAAAGTGGACTATGGTAGAGGACTGCTTTTGTTGTCCTCATTGCCTAGTCTCTGAATAACCCTCCGGGGATAAAAATCGTGATTATTAGTATGTACTAAGATGAGATAAGATCCTTCATTTTACCTGCAAGTCCCCTTGGCCTGTCTGGCCTGGAACAGGGGGTGTTCTGGTGCCGGCGGCTCGGGCACCCGCTCCAGCAGAGCCGGGAAGTCATTGGGGAACACGTATGTCGACGTGTACTGAGGATTTTTCTGGAACACGAGGACATGATGTTAGACATAAATTAGATGAATCTATTAGCACATTCCTATATCACCGCACCCCAGCACTAATTGTCGAGGTTTGAGGTTAAGTTGAGTTTTTTTTCTACACACATAATCCCGACTATTATCCCCGAAGGGTTAGTCAGAGACTAGGCAATGAGGACCGCAAAAGCAGTCCTGTACCATACTCTACTTTTCATCAAATAGCGACTGCACATGTGCTTACCGAGACAGGTGGCTAGCCCATCGCCGCTCTAAGCTGTTGGATGTATGTGCAGGTTTTAGTCCGTTAGTCGCCTTTTACGACACCCAAGGGAAGAGAGGGGGTGGTAAGTGGTAGTATTCTTTCACCGCTACCCAAAAAAAAGGTTACTTAAAATACTCTAGGTATTGCAATTTTAATAAATATTTTTTAATGATTTCTATTAAAACAAACCTCCAAAACTTATTTCCAAAGGGTTAGTAGGAGACAAAAAGGATTAGACAATGAGGACATCAAAGCAGTCCACTGCTACACTCCAGGCAAACCAAGTAACAACTGCTAAGTGTACGTAGGACATCAAAGCAGTCACTACTTTGATGCCAAGTATTTTTTCATTTTGTTAGAACAAAAATAAAGTACCTAACCTACATAGCATAGCATAAAAAAAGAGTTTTTTTATATTAGAAGGAGGCAAACGAGCAGGCGGGTCACCTGATTGAGAGCAATCACCGCCACCCATGGGGGTGTCCATGGGTGGCGGTGATTGCTCTCGCAAAACCACCGCAAAACCAGAGGAGTCGCAGATGCGTTGCCGACCTTTAAGAAAGGAATAGGGTTAAGGAAGGAATAGGAATTGTGAGGAGGGGGGGAGGGGAAGAGGCCTCCGGAACTCTCACTGGCCGAATTCGTGAGAGAGATATTACCCCGGGCGAGCCGGCCCAATACGTGCTGCAACGCAGCGTGGCTCTACTAGATGGTGACCCTATCGTCCTTTATGCTGCTGGATGTAGGTATAGCGAGGTGGCAAGCGCCTTTAAAATGTTGATTCTCTAAAGCTTTATCGTAAACTCGTCTCTCACTGCGATCCTCACGTTCCAACTAAGTGTCGAATTTAGTGAATGGGAATCGACGACTCGCTGCAGATCAAGCGTGTCGTCGTCATTTCGTTTAATCTTTAGTTTTAGTTAGTCCTTTTCTTTAAGTCTAAGTCGTGTTGTGTTTTTTTGCTTCTGTGTTGACCCATATTTCTCGTTTATAATCTGTAGAGACACTTGTCACGTGATAATTATATTTGTTCATATGTTGTTTGATATATATAAAACCATTGAGGTATTATGGACTAGAGACGACATCGAAAAGTAATTTGATGCGCACTCATCTGCGGCGCAAGGTCCACAATCGCTTCCATCACGCATAATCACTGAGGCGAACTCTGTGCGCAAATACTTGCTTCGCAGTATAATTATACCTCAACTTATTTAACATAGAAATAGATAATCGTCACACCTGTCCATTGCCCCTGATCGCGCCAGCTCTCAACGGGTTCTTGGGATCAGGCGCCTGGTCTTCTGCCGCCGCCTCAGCCTGCCCACTCCAGGGTCGAAGGCATCTGTGCGGAGACACTAAGATCCACTCGTCTTTTAGAGGGTTGTATCTGACATGCTGGTGCTCTGAAACATACATACAAACATACAGTCACTACTATCTGAAAGTAGGTATCTTATATTTATTAACCGTGTTGCGTAGCGGTGAAAGAATACTACCCCCCCCCTTAGGTGGTAGTATCCCCCTCTTCCCTTGGGTGTCGTAAAAGGCGAGTTACGCGGTGAAAAGTGGACTATGGTAGAGGACTGCTTTTGCTGTCCTCATTACCTAGTCTCTGTCTAATCCTTCGGGGATAATAGCCGTGATTATATGTATACAGGAAGAAATTTTTAACGGTGCGCATAATTATTTAAGTACTTATAGAGTAAGTCAATGTAGAGCAGGGGGGGGGCAACTAGTTTAAGTTTGCGATCTACTTTAAAATTAGCTGGCCTATTGAGATCGACTTAAAGCATTTTCATTTTAGACGTTCTGAACCGGACTGCCAACGCATGTTAGGCTGATTTCACAGTCACGCGTTTGATCAGCGCCGGCCACACGCGCGCGCTTGCAATTACACTAGAATAGTAGTTGCGTTTCATAGTCACGCACGCAGTTGAAACGCGCAACTACTATGTAGTGTAAGGCTGGTTTCACAGTCACGCGTTTGACCAGCGCCGGCCACACGCGCGCGCTTACAATTACACTAGATTGTATGTTGCGTTTCATAGTCATCACGCAGTTCAAATGCGCAACTATTAGGTAGTGTAGCGCGCGCGTGAGTTCGGGGCATCATAACTTAATTCTAATTTCAGCTGTTAGTAGGGTTTTATAGTCTTTAGTTTCGACGTAGAGGTTTTATATGTGTAATTAGGTACTTACTTAATTTTTTACAATAAACTTATAACCCTTTTTCGAATAATTTGCGCATTTTTTTAAAGAAATAAACTCAATTCTTCACTATAACCATTTATTTTATTACAACCAAGTATTTTACCACTACTAGGTACTTACTAAAAGCGCGGTAACTCAACTGTCAAACTTCGGCGACTAGTGCAAGTGCAGGCACAGACCAGTGAGTGCAGGCGATGTTAGGGATGTCGTCGTCTAACACTAATGTCTTCAGTAATTTAAAAGATTATTTAATTACAAAGATTTTATTAGATTTCTAGTGCCGATTCATTTTTGCCTGAGCGTACGCGGGAGGAAGCTCCTCTGTAACCGATTAGAGGCTAGACAAGTGGCATGAACGCTTGTGGAATGATGAAATAGAATTATAAATATTACAAACTAGCGACACGCCCGCGACTTCGTTCGCGTGAACACCCTTTATCCCGTGACGAACTCCAAAAAACAAAATTCTCCATTTAGTGTGCCATGGAGTATGGCAGAGGACTTATAATAATAATAATATAATATCTTTATTTACTTTTCACAAATAAGGCTAAGATACCCCTCAATCTTGGATTTTTATTTACACTTTTTTTGGCGCAACTGTCAACGTCAAATTTGACAGAATCGAGCATAGACTATGCGATATTTTGCGATAACAATACATAAGATGTACCACAGAACCGAAATAACCAAACTTGTTCATACTAAAGTAGTCTGTAAGTCTATGAAAACACGGTACAAAGTCAAGTGTGTTTTTGTAGGTGCGGTCTCATGCGACCGCTTGGGGTCTAAGGGGTCAGGAGAAGAATTGAACACTAAATTTGTAAGAGTCTGGTGCCTGATAATGGTTTAAGAAAAACCTGTCCCACAGGTCACCAGGCCCCCGCAGTTAGCCTTTAAAACGAGCTCGCAAAAAAATAAAATAAAATAAACATTGCCAAAGCTGATCCAGATGTGAATAGGTATTATGTACATAGCAACATAAAAGAAAAAGCTTACAGAACTCTTAAGCTAAAAAAAATTAAAAAATTAAAAAACAAAATTACTGCTGCGGACTGCTTTTGGTCCTCATTGCCTAGCCTTTGACTGTCCCTTCGCGGATAATAGTTGTGATTATATGTAGGTATATGTATGAGAAAATATATAATTTAAATCATCCCCAACTTATTTTTATTATTAGTATATTAGTAGTTGTAGTCTTACTTTTATTTTTCTGTACTGTAAGACATTGATTACATTGATTATTTTATGTTGATGAATACCTGAACTTTTTATTTTAATTAATACTTATATTTTTTATTTTTATGTCCTTGTAGTTGTTTTGTTTTTATTATTGTAATGGAAGGTGCCCTTCTATAAGAAGGAGGGCATTTTTCAATACTAATTGACGCTGTAAAAGAAAGGGAGAAAAGAAATGCCCTTGCTGAGTTTCTTGCCGGTTCTTCTCGGTACAAGGCTCCCGACCCATAGTTAGACCATATACTAATATATATCGTCCTTGGTTAGACTTACGAACCGATGGCATAAATGACATTCATAAGTGCTGTACCCTAAATATGGCCTAACCTGAATAAATGATGTTGAATCTTGAATCTTGAATCTTGAATCAATTGCGCGATCTCGGTCGATTGACCATGATCAACGGTATTTTTGTGGATATGTTTGATCAATATTAGTTTCTTTATTTTTCACTTAAAAAAATTCAAATTAAACAAGCCAACAGTCGATATCTGGAGACACCGCAGTCGATCGCGAGAGACAACAAAAAGTAATCACCATGAGGTGCGAGTGCGACTTAAAACCATGCCATTAGGAAAAGATCTTTGCAAATATATTTACTGTGTAAAATATTACGGCATTATAGGAAATGCTGTGAACATTTGCATTCGTGTTTTGGATCAACATACTTGTGCGAATCAGCATTTTCCTACACAAAAATGATAAAAAGTAAAAATCGATCTACTTTGACAGACCAACACACTGAAGACTACGGATGGCGCTATCTGATTATGCTCCTGATTTTGTTACATTGTCTAAAAAAATGAAAGCTCAAACATCCCATTAACTTTAACTTAATTTTAATAATAAATAATAATAATATACTTTTTATTGTTTCACGCAAGGCAACTAACCCTATTTATTACTAATATGTGCGCTTTCATTTTAGCTGTTTTCAAGCGAAATTTTACCGCGCATTTGCAGGAACACGCACGGGGTGGTGGGTGCTTGTCATAAATTAGGTACATCGGAGTTCATACATTTTTGCGTGTGCGGTCCAACTAAGGCTGATTTCACAGTCACGTGTTTGATCAGCGCCGGCCACATGCGCGCGCTTACAATTATAAGGCTGGTTTCACAGTCACGCCTATTAGGCTGGTTTCACAGTCACGCGTTTGACCAGCGCCGGCCACACGCGCGCGCTACACTACCTAATAGTTGCGCATTTGAACTGCGTGATGACTATGAAACGCAACATACAATCTAGTGTAATTGTAAGCGCGCGCGTGTGGCCGGCGCTGGTCAAACGCGAAAATGTATGAACTCCGATGTACCTAATTTATGACAAGCACCCACCACCCCGTGCGTGTTCCTGCAAATGCGCGGTAAAATTTCGCTTGAAAACAGCTAAAATGAAAGCGCACATATTAGTAATAAATAGGGTTAGTTGCCTTGCGTGAAACAATAAAAAGTATATTATTATTATTTATTATTAAAATTAAGTTAAAGTTAATGGGATGTTTGAGCTTTCATTTTTTTAGACAATGTAACAAAATCAGGAGCATAATCAGATAGCGCCATCCGTAGTCTTCAGTGTGTTGGCCTGTCAAAGTAGATCGATTTTTACTTTTTATCATTTTTGTGTAGGAAAATGCTGATTCGCACAAGTATGTTGATCCAAAACACGAATGCAAATGTTCACAGCATTTCCTATAATGCCGTAATATTTTACACAGTAAATATATTTGCAAAGATCTTTTCCTAATGGCATGGTTTTAAGTCGCACTCGCACCTCATGGTGATTACTTTTTGTTGTCTCTCGCGATCGACTGCGGTGTCTCCAGATATCGACTGTTGGCTTGTTTAATTTGAATTTTTTTAAGTGAAAAATAAAGAAACTAATATTGATCAAACATATCCACAAAAATACCGTTGATCATGGTCAATCGACCGAGATCGCGCAATTGATTCAAGATTCAAGATTCAAGATTCAACATCATTTATTCAGGTTAGGCCATATTTAGGGTACAGCACTTATGAATGTCATTTATGCCATCGGTTCGTAAGTCTAACCAAGGACGATATATATTAGTATATGGTCTAACTATGGGTCGGGAGCCTTGTACCGAGAAGAACCGGCAAGAAACTCAGCAAGGGCATTTCTTTTCTCCCTTTCTTTTACAGCGTCAATTAGTATTGAAAAATGCCCTCCCTATTATAGAAGGGCACTTTCCATTACAATAATAAAAACAAAACAACTACAAGGACATAAAAATAAAAAATATAAGTATTAATTAAAATAAAAAGTTCAGGTATTCATCAACATAAAATAATCAATGTAATCAATGTCTTACAGTACAGAAAAATAAAAGTAAGACTACAACTACCAATATACTAATAATAAAAATAAGTTGGGGATGATTTAAATTATATATTTTCTCATACATATACCTACATATAATCACAACTATTATCCGCGAAGGGACAGTCAAAGGCTAGGCAATGAGGACCAAAAGCAGTCCGCAGCAGTAATTTTGTTTTTTAATTTTTTAATTTTTTTTAGCTTAAGAGTTCTGTAAGCTTTTTCTTTTATGTTGCAATGTACATAATACCTATTCACATCTGGATCAGCTTTGGCAATGTTTATTTTATTTTATTTTTTTGCGAGCTCGTTTTAAATGCTAACTGCGGGGGCCTGGTGACCTGTGGGACAGGTTTTTCTTAAACCATTATCAGGCACCAGACTCTTACAAATTTAGTGTTCAATACTTCTCCTGACCCCTTAGACCCCAAGCGGTCGCATGAGACCGCACCTACTAAAAGACACTTGACTTTGTACCGTGTTTTCATAGGCTTACAGACTACTTTAGTATGAACAAGTTTGGTTATTTCGGTTCTGTGGTACATCTTATGTATTTTTATCGCAAAATATCGCATAGTCTATGCTCGATTCTGTCAAATTTGACGTTGACAGTTACGCCAAAAAAAGTGTAAAAAAAATCCAAGATTGAGGGGTATCTTAGCCTTATTTGTGAAAAGTAAATAAAGATATTATATTATTATTATTATAAGTCCTCTGCCATACTCCATGGCACACTAAATGGAGAATTTTGTTTTTTGGAGCTCGTCACGGGATAAAGGGTGTTCACGCGAACGAAGTCGCGGGCGTGTCGCTAGTTTGTAATATTTATAATTCTATTTCATCATTCCACAAGCGTTCATGCCACTTGTCTAGCCTCTAATCGGTTACAGAGGAGCTTCCTCCCGCGTACGCTCAGGCAAAAATGAATCGGCACTAGAAATCTAATAAAATCTTTGTAATTAAATAATCTTTTAAATTACTGAAGACATTAGTGTTAGACGACGACATCCCTAACATCGCCTGCACTCACTGGTCTGTGCCTGCACTAGCCGCCGAAGTTTGACAGTTGAGTTACCGCGCTTTTAGTAAGTACCTAGTAGTGGTAAAATACTTGGTTGTAATAAAATAAATGGTTATAGTGAAGAATTAAGTTTATTTCTTTAAAAAAATGCGCAAATTATTCGAAAAAGGGTTATAAGTTTATTGTAAAAAATTAAGTAAGTACCTAATTACACATATAAAACCTCTACGTCGAAACTAAAGACTATAAAAACCTACTAACAGCTGAAATTAGAATTAAGTTATGATGCCCCGAACTCCGCTGCACGCAGCACCACTGGTCCTCATAATATTCTCTATAGGTTTATATGAGATTAGCGGCCGCTCGCGGTTTCACCCGCGTGGTTCCCGTTCCCGTGAGAATATCGGGATAAAAAGTATTCTATGTGTTAATCCAGGTTATAAACTATCTGTATGCCGAATTTCATCCAAATCCATTCAGTAGTTTTAACGTGAAAAAGTAACAAACATCCATGCAAACTTACAAACTTTCGCGTTTATAATATTAGTAGGATTACATTCCGAGCAACGCAGCAATGCAGCGGCATCACTGCTGCGTGCAGCGGAGTTCGGAAACATAACTTTAATCTATCTGTGGTTTTTCCTACTAGAGTTATAACTTTAACTTAAGCTCTATTACAATTTACAAGTTATGTATTTCCAACTTCAGTAGATAATGCATAACAACATGATAGTGTATATTAATTTGAGCCGTAAGTAAAGATTACACACAAGTCACATAAATAACAGCTTTATCTCCTCACCGGTAGGTATAAAATCCATTGTATTTCACTTTGACTGGTAACGTGTAACGAATACAGCGGTTAGGCACGAATTGACCGCACGCTGCTGGATCTATAGTGATAAAGAGTAATAAAGATGGCGCGCACAGAGTAGACAGTGCAGACGCGACACTAGTTATGTACCTACCTACATCATACATTCACTATCATATCATTATCCCCGAAGGGTTGGTCAGAGACTAGGCAATTGGGACCGCAAAAGCAGTCCACTGTCACAGTGAACCCTCAAAACTCAAACTCAAACTCAAAATTTCTTTATTCAATAAACTTAAAATAAGCATTTTGAATCGTCTAAAACCATACGTCGTTACCAAATTATACAATACTAGCAGCCACTCGCGGTTTCACCCGCGTGGTTCCAGTTCCCGTGGAAGTATCGAGATAAAAAGTATTCTATGTGTTAATCCAGGTTATAAACTATCTGTATGTTGAATTTCATCCCAATCCATTGAGTAGTTTTAACGTGAAAGAGTAACAAACATCCATCAATACTTACAAACTTTCGCATTTATAATAAAAAACAAGCGGCCGCTCGCGGTTTCACCCGCGTGGTTCCCGTTCCCGTGGGAATATCGGGATAAAAAGTATCCTATGTGTTAATCCAGGTTATAAACTATCTGTATGCCGAATGTCATCCAAATCCATTCAGTAGTTTTTACGTGAAAGAGTAACAAACATCCATCCATACGTTCCCGTGGGAATATCGGGATAAAAAGTATCCTATGTGTTATTCCAGGTTATAAACTATCTGTATGCCGATTTTCATCCAAATCCATTAAGTAGTTTTTACGTGAAAGAGTAACAAATATCCATACATACAAACTTTCACGTTTATAAAATTAGTAGGATAGGATAAGCATTTTGAATCGTCTAAATTTATTTGGAAGGATGGGCAAACCCATTCAAGAAGGCTTTTAGCTGTGGAGAAGAACGGGCGCAAGAAACTCCACAGATTTATAATAATATAGAAGTAACGACATTTACAAAATAATATGTCGTTACCAAATTATACAATATACAAATTACTAATATGTTATGCTCGTACATGCACTATGTCCATACATATTTGTCATTTACATATAATCTTCCACTTTACAATAACCTTTACTCATGAGGGTTTTATTAACATGGGCTTTAAATGTATGTAAAGGCATTTCAGTAATAATTAGTGGAAGTTTTTTATAAAATGTTACACATTTATTTACCCAAGAAAGAGCCACCTGCTTTATGAAGTCTAAAACTAGGGACGGCAAGCTTATTTTTCCTACTAAGTAGTGTTTAAGTTATAAAGATCACAATTTTTAACAAATGTCTTTCCATACTTCTTGACATACATAAGGTTTTCAAAAATAAATTGTGATGCAATAGTTAATAAATCGGTTTTTTTAAATCTTTCACTAAATGACAATTGCACATGTGCTCAGCGTCACTAAAGGTTGCCGCTCGGCTCGCACGCTCCACGTCGCCCGTCGGCGCTTAAATCGAAGTCGTACTTAATTATATCCATGAGTGGAAACCCTACTCTCCTGACGTCAAATTAATATCGAGTCAGCGTTGCTTAACGGAATGTGAACGCTCGGGTAACACGATAGGTTTCAATTTTGCGTGAAGTCGTTAGAGAGTGAACCTACTGTACGGTAGTACTATTAGTTATTCTGTGCCCAAGGAAAGAAATCGGTTGGGAGTATCACAAATACAAATATTTTAATAATAATGACCGTTTTTATGTAATAATATTAAAGACGACCTCTGTGGTTGAGAAGCTAGCACAGCGGTTCTTGCGTCGCGCTATCTCTGAGGTTCCGTGTTCAATTCCCGGTCAGGGCATTTTAGAAAAAATATTGATTTTCTGAATAGGATTCGTGCCTGGGTGTTTTCTATGTTTATGTATGTTTATCCGTTATCGATAACGGATTGAATATAAATACAACCTTAATTTTTCTTAATACAAAAACATTGAAGGGTGAGTTCCACCCATGAAACTGAACAACTTTCACCAAGAAACGTATGTGCAAAAATGACAAAAAAAAATCGATCTCTCATACTATTGTCGTCAGCTGATTGGACAGTTTTGTATGGGAGGTCAAAATTTTTTTGTCATTTTTGCACATAGGTTTCTTGGGGAAAGTTGTTCAGTTTTATGGGTGGAACTCACCCTTCATTGTTTTTGTATTAAGAAAAAATAAGGTTGTATATAGATTACGGAAATGGTTAACTAGATTGATAACTAGATCTTGTAAACCATTTAAACAAGTTTCAAAAGAAGCTTAACTTGGGCTCGAATAACTGGTACCTATGAGCATAGAAAGTTATAAATGATGTACCTAAGTACAGAGTAAAGAAATAATAAATTAATAAAAAATAGGTAGGTAGGTACTCATTGACTCAAGCGCCATTTAGACCCTCTGTTTTATAATGTTCTAATCTATGCCAATCTGTTGATACGTAGTACTTTATATTACGGCGTGCAATAACATTCCGTTATCTTTCTTCATGAATACGTAACTAAACATGACATTGACACTTTCAGGGCCAGGGCAATAAATTATTAAATATAATATCATAATTAATATTATGTAATCCGATACTGTGTCCGGTAGTCGTATGTATATAAAAAAATTAGGTAAGTAATATAATAAGAGAGTCTACGCATTTCTGTTTCCAATACAAACTTCGAAGTTCAAAATAACCAGCTTATAACTTTGCATGCTAAAGTAAAATACATAGACGCTTTGTATAAAAAACAAATTAAAACTTTTATTTAAATACCTAGCTGAGTTATTATCGTTAATTACCATCAGATGAGACGAGGCCAAGCGCTTAGTAATGTTTAAAAACAAACTCTTACATTACCGTGTTCCGGTTTGGGCGGTAAGGGTATTTTAAAGCTACGACTTGCAGAGATGCCTTTTATTTAGGGTGTTAAGTTAACAGCTGTTTTTGCTTACTACAAAGCCACAGATTAAAGAAGAGTCAAAGCGAATTGTTTTAAGAGGCCTATTACACCTCGAATGTGATTTTTGCTTAAAATGCCCATTTTCGCATTTTGTAGTAATTTTGCAGTTGTATTTATCGTTTTTATCGAAATAGGATAAAAAATCTGTGCATGATATTACAAATCTCCATTCTGTGAGCTTAAGTTGAATTCGGACGGCCGGCGCATCGCATGTTGTAGTAATTTTGCAGTTGTATTTATTGTTTTTATCGAAATAGGATAAAAAATTCAGTATAAAATCTTTATTCCTCATGACGTATCAATTACTCTGGTATAAATTTTGCTCAATAATATTATCGGGTTGTTGTACATTCGCCACAAAGTTGATTTGCCACAGAAAAAAGTATGTGTACATTCGCCACAGTTCTATTTTTGTAAAGTTGATTCACCACACTTTTATTTTCGATACAGACAGCAGAAAAATCAAACAATAAGTGAAGTAAAAACGTTATTTATTATTTTTTAGATAGTTAGATAACAAAATAATAGTAAGTAATAATAAAAAATACACCCTGCTCACCAGAGCTTGGGGTATTCCACGAAGCGCACCAGACCAAGCGCACCTAAACTATTCCTCCAAGCGCACCCGTTGGCTGCGCTTCAGAATAGGTAATTAAAATATTATATTTTTATTCCTCGAAGCGCACCTACCGTAAAAAATAGAGAGGACCTTAAAAGATTCGTAATATTTATGTCGATAGAAACTAGGACTAGGTGCTTATGCAACTTACTACGTCAATAATAAATTGAATCAGGACAGTCATGCTGATCTAAAAGTACCAGGGAGACATAAATGAAAAGAGGTAGATAGGCGCCTTAGCGATCTACTTACCTTTAAGTTTAACTATCAGGAAAAAAGAAATAAACGAGTAGGACTAGGTGCTGCAACTTACTATGTCAATAGTTAATTAAATCATGACAGTTACTTTGAACTAAAAGTACGGTAGTACTATTACTTATTCTGTGCTAAAAGTACCAGGGTGACATAAATGAAAAGAGGTAGATACTCGGCTTACTGAATAAAGATATTTTGATTGATTGATTGATTGATTGATTGATTACATCAATAATTTTAGAATAAAATAACTACCTTTCATTTCGAGCGCTCAAAACGAACTTTCCTTGCTACCGGTACTTTATGCAAAAATGATGTACTAGGAAGACTTGTGGCGAATGTACAATAACGATTACCTACCTGTGGCGAATTAACTTTCAATGTATGGAGTTACAAAAACGTGGCAAATCAACTTTGTGGAGAATGTACAACAACCCATATTATCGTAGATAGGAGAAATTCACAGTTAACTTATAGCGATTTTCGAAGTTTTTTGGTTTAGAATAAGATTTTTTTTCTTTAAAAAAATCAATGATATCTAAATATTCCGAGGCCGCTACGCACTATTCGACTATTAGGAGATAACATATTTTTTTTAAATTTCACTTGTTTAAAACAGTAGTTCAATCGATGAGCTCAAAAAAGTGCCTTCGCGCACTTTATGAAAATCTTTCTTTGCAATTTTGGGTTTAATTAATAAGTTAAGCAAAATTAACAAAAAGCGAGGCCGCTACGCACTATTCCAATAGCTATTCTACACTATTCAATAAGTCAAAATTGTTAATGTATTTTTGTTTCTGAGATCCATAACGCCAAAATTGGTCATTTTACGCAAAAATCACAGTCGAGATGTAATAGGCCTCTTAAGTATAACGGTAAAAGAAATCAAATTACAGCTGCAATAATTGATAGTGATAGGAATTGGTATTATTAAAATATAATTATAGTACAAAAATTTATTTATTGGGTTGCTCTTTTTATAAACATAAAACTTAAATCTTTTTGTTACTTGACACTTGAAGTCACCACGCTAGCGCCATCTTTTGCCATTTTCCAGAACCATGTGGTGCTGAGCAACTGTACAGTAGTACAGCTTTTTCAGGCGTGCAAAAGTTGCTTTATTGCGCCGCCGTTTTCATAAACACGAGTATCGGCGCCACTGTCGTCGTTCAGACATTTTCATTGAACATATTATTTCGTAACATTCAGTAACTAGGTTCTTATATTGACTCAGTTGTTAAAATGATAATTTGTACAGGCGCATGCCAATTGTCTTGTTGTTATTATTGTACAAGCTAGTATAATATTGAATATGGCGATGTTAGACCACATTTTGTAATAATAATATGAATACCGACATCGATTTTTAATCTAGGTCGCTATGGGAATGGGAGCCATTATGTAGGTCATTCTTAGTATAGGTGTACCTATATGTAACACTTACATTATTAAATAATATTTTGTTTTTATTTAGCCTGATGAGCGGCTTGTTTTTCGAATAACATCTCGTCTCTTGTCGACTAAAGACTGCACATAGATAGACTTACAAACCGATGGCATAATGACTTTCATAAGTGCTGTATCCTAAACATGGCCTTACCTGAATAAATGATATTGATTCTTGATTCTTCTTGACATGTATCAACAGCATATAGCGGCGATGGACTCGCCACCTATCACACTGAGCATTGTGCAGTGGTTATTTGGTGTCGTGGCAAACTATCTATTATTCTTTTAAAATAACGCGTGTGACGTTCACCGCAAAAGTATAGAAAACTTTTCTACACAAAACCGAACCAAGAACTGCAGAACGAGTCTCAGATCGCGTCTCCTCAGAAAGCTGGTCGAGGTAAGTGTTTTTTGCCTTATTATGGGTAGTTGTCAAGGCAGATTACAATACCGAAAGCATTGTGTGATTTAATAGTTTGATTCCAACACCTAAGTATACAGTCCACTCTTTAAATTATTACCGTGGTACTTTGTTGCCACATTTTCTGGAATAAAGTGGACTGCTACTTTTGTGGTTCTCATTGCTTAGTCTCTCCCTCTTTTTTTACCAACAACGGCTTGATCTTTATCTCAACTGATAGTAAGTGACGATAAAGCCAAAGGTGGTAGGGCTTCAACCGGAATCCTCAACCACTGAGGGACTGGCTATCATATCGGAACACAACAATGCTATATTAATATTGTTGTTATGGCGTCAGCCATTAGATAAGATAGATAGATAAAACGCTTTATTGTACACACAAAAACACAGAAGACATAGAGTAAGCATTTTAAATAACTAATGTAGGCAAAGGTCTTATCGCTTAAAGTGATCTATTCCAAAAACCTTTGTGGTATAGGACACCAGAAAAAGAGCGACAAGCAGTGCACCAGAACTAGCAAATATGGGATAAAAAAAAAATAAAAGAAACACAATTCAAAGATTGATAAAATTAATTTAATAAACTAACAATACTGATACTTAGATACTTATATTATAAAAATAAATATATATATATATACTTATACATATATACAAATATATATTATACTACTGGCCTGCAAAAATAAGTACTTATCACACTTTCAAATTTTTTTTTTCTGAACTATAGAAATTAAAGATTTAAAATAAAAACGTTTTAAATTTTTCGTTTTAAACAGCAATTTTATCAGCTTTCTTTGAAACTACAGTAAATTATACAATAGTAACATTTTTAAGTCTTGGTGTCTTGTTTATCTTGTATACTTGAAAAGTTATTACAATTTTAAAAGTGTGATACTTATTTTTGCAGGCCAGTGTAGTAATACAATAAAATACTTAAAGTATAATAATAGTTGACGACGATTTAAGACGGTAGTAGCTAGCCAGGCGGACTTAACAAGCACTACCACCAACCAAAATAAGTACACAAATATTTTCCTCGCTGGGAATGGAACTGGGACTTCAGGGTCTAAGACCGGTGGCTTAGCCACTAAACCACAGAGGCGGTCATAACCCTAACCCATTGGGGGTGAATAGTCGATGCATGTATATCATCCTTTCAAAATCTGGGCATAGTGGAGGGCGGAGGGCATGAATTCTGATAACCTGTCGCGTAACGTTAAAAGAATACTACCATCACCTCTCTTCCCTTGTGTGTAAATACTACACATACATCCAACAGCATAGAGCGGCGATGGGCTCACCACCTGTCACGCTGAGCACATGTGCAGTCGCTATTTTATGAAACCTGGAATATGGTAGAGCACTGCTTTTGCTGACCTCATTGCCTAGTCTCTGACTAACGTTAATATGTATGTATGTCTTAAAGCATGTTTGATAATAAAGTCCGGGTGCGGCATTTCACCCGTCCACCCGGCCCTACCCGCTTTAGTTTCGCACTAACGTAAGCAGTGCGCAGTTTCACTGCAGTGCACCATCCGGGTATAAAGGTTTTCGGAGAACGGCCAAGTAGCGGGACTACGTCATTTGAGTTTTTATGAATAATCTGTAGTGTAGGTACCTTTATGTAAAAACTAGGTACAAGCTCGATGCTCCCAAAAAAGGATATCAACAACAATAATTCAAAGTCAAATGCTTTACTCAATATAAAATTTACAGGTACATATTGACGTCATAAAATATATCCTAGGTAACTAGTTAAATCCTATCAACTAACTTATAACTACCTACCTACCTAACTAATCTACCGCCAGTTCGGATTTTGGGAGAGCCTTCTACTGAGAAGAAGCTGGCAAGAAACTCAGGAGGCCTTACTTTTTTCTCCCTATATGTAACAAAAGTTATATAATGTCGTCGCCAAGTCATACAAAATACATTAAAAAGAATTATATTAATACAAATCACATCATCTCATCACATCACATCACACTAATATTATAAAGGCGAAAGTTTGTGAGTGTGTATGTTTGTTACTCTTTCACGTAAAAACTACTGAATGGATTTGGATGAAATTTGGCATACACATAGTTTATAACCTGGATTAACACATAGGATAGGTACTTATATACGCACGGAAACGGGAAACACGCGGGTGAAACCGCGAGCGGCCGCTGGTTACTAATAAATAGGTTATGCTCGTACATGCACTATGTCCATACATATTTGCATTTACATACGGACTAAAGACTGCTACATCAAACAGCATGGAGGCGATGGACTCCCTACGTATTGGGTTGAGCACATGTGCAGTTACATACATACCTATAATCACGACTATTATCCCCGAAGGGTTAGTCAGAGACTATGCAATGAGGACCACAAAAGCAGCTGCCATAGTTCACTTTTCACCAAATAGCGACTGCACATGTGCTCAGCATGACAGGTGGTGAGCCCATCGCCGCTCTATACTGTTGGATGTATGTGCAGTCTTTAGTCCGTTAGTCGTCTTTTACGAAACTCAAGAGAGGGAGTGGTAGTAGTCTTTCACCGCTACGCGACTCGGTAATGAATAAATAAAATAGTTAAAGTAAAACCTTTATTGTCCCACTACTGGGCAAAGATCTCATCATTGAGGCCAATCATCTCTACAATAAATTGTTGGGTAAGAATGTATAAGAAATATTGTTATTCACATCTATTGATTGTGATTACTCTCCATCAGGTGACCCGCCTGCAGGTTTGCCTCCTTCTACTATAAAAAAAATCTATTGGTGAACTATATATTAGGTCTTAGACACAATATATATATTGCGATAGCCATTAAATAAGACATAATAATAATAAAAATGACTCTAATGCATTTTACAGAACTTTAATATTGACAACGTTGTCAATTTTAAAAAAATACTCTAATACACTTACTTACTTGTACTTTGTACTTGTAAAAGTGTATTAGAGTCATTTTTATTATTATTATATCTTATTTAATGGCTATCGCGTGTAGCGTTAAGCCAATTTAATGTGTTTTTTTTTATTTATTTAGTATTGTACGGTAGATAGAAATAAAATGGAGTCTCACAACACGTGTTGTTGCTAAAAGAAAACGGGAGAAACTAGAGTCATTTTTAAATCTATACTTCTTCTATTACTTTGACTTTTATATACTGACCATTTGAATGGACCATTTAACCGGGACCGATAAACAATAAATCCGGTATTCTTTTGTTAAACTTAAATTTTTCAATTAAGTAGCAAATAAATTATTCTGTTATCATGTCTGTTATCTTCATTGTTTACATTAATTATCACAGATTACGAAGGTTGG
Organism: Scoparia ambigualis; assembly: GCA_963921215.1. Lineage (NCBI taxonomy): Eukaryota > Metazoa > Arthropoda > Insecta > Lepidoptera > Crambidae > Scoparia > Scoparia ambigualis. Next base: position 14,419,654 of record OY992525.1, on the reverse strand, counting down.
TCTACTTATCACTTTCAAAAAACAATAACACAACCAATATTACCTACTTGTTATCTGCTCTCTTATATAGGCGAAGTTATTAAACCATTATTAACCAAAGAGGATTTATATCTTACGAGCTGGCTGAAAAACTTTATTCCCAGTGTTCCCAAAGCGTTTGTCAAAGACTAGGCAGGCAATAAAGACCGCAACAGCTGTGCCTGGCCATGGCCACTCTATACTTTTTATTAAAAAATAAACTGCACATGTGCTTAGTGTGATAAGTGGTGAGCACATCGCCGCTTTATACTATAGGATGTATTCGATCGTCCTCAGTCGTCTTACGATACCCAAGCTAAGAGAATAGTAAGTAGTATTTTTCAAATTACGAGTGGCCGTCACAAATCTACAAAAAAAACGAAAGCATAAAAAAACATAATACTTACTTATGTTTTTTTTTTATAAATATAAAGCCGTAATTGCGTTTTCACTTCGTATCTCCAAATCGACTACGTGAAAAAGTTCATTTTTTATTAATTTATATATGATTAGAAATGATTCAAAATTGAATTCCCTGGTGGTTTCTACATTTAAATTCATCAATATGTGAAGAATATTAGTACAAGTAATTTAAAAAAAACTGTATTTACTTGCTCCTGTAAAATTCACCTAAAAGGAGTTACGCATTCTGATAATTAGAACGATATCTCCGATGAGTTAGTTATAGACCAGGCAATGAGGACAGAAGAGTCCACTGCCACACTCCGTTTCACCAAATAGGTAAAATAAGTGCACAAAAAAGCAACATTCTATTTAGGCCATCCCACCACAGATTATACAACATCGCTACTGAACGTGTGAAATTTTCGAAAACGGAACGCGGGCGTTGCGCGCGCACCCACCATCGCGGTTCGATAGCTGTTATCTTACCAGTACGCGTTTAGCCTCCGAGCAGGCCGTATGCCTATATGGGCGAGCTACAATTCCCCGGCGCACCGAGCGTCGATGACGAACGGCAGTACAGGGCTCCGTTCCGCCGCGCCCCCCAGTACAGATGGCCCGCGCCGCAGCCGCCGCAGCCCTCGGCCTTCGCCCCCTGGCGTAGGGCGCCCGCGCCGCCACGGCCTCCAGACTATAGACGGAGCGCTTCGTACCCTGGGAAGCCGGATGAGCCGTACCAGGTGAGATCCCTTTGCCAGTCCGTTTAAAAGTTGAGAGACGATTTTTGTTTTTAATAAACAAGTATTTATGTAACTTGGTACTTTTTTGTGTAAGGAAAAAGGAGAATAAAAAATGGACCAGCGTTATTGCTAAAAAAATAATAATGATTATCACTAAACCATAAATCAGAAACAGAATATTTTTCCAGAATTGCTTTTACAGGTGGAAAGTTTTAAATTCCTTGAATGGAGAGAATGAAAATCTTTGTGAAAACAAAAACCTTTTTTTACCATTACAAACATGGTATGATATTGGCGAAATGATTGCATTGACAAAATAATAAAGCATAGAGTTTTACTACTTAAATGTAATAAGACCACAGACGTTTAATAAGACACGAAATTATGAGAATGTATTATTCTGATTAGAAACTTTGCAGTCACATGAAAAACAAATAAAAAACTAAAAAAAAAAAAATTATTACTAATAATATTATGTACTTACCTACCTAATTGTAATTAAGTAGTTATAAAAATATAAATAATATAACTTTTCAAACGACACCTGATAATCATAAGTTACTGTTAAGTCGTAGTACTGCGTCGATCTCAAACCTCTTACAATGTAAAGCAAAAAAGTTTTAACTTAAAACATTACCAAAACGAGTATTCCTTACAAAACAAAAACTAAAAAAAAACACGAATGGTTTACCAAAAGAAGAAAACGCGTAGTTCTAAAACATCAGTGAGCTGTCAATTCGCCATTAAGCTTTAGTTAAATCAATAAACTGTCTCTCTCTTTCTCTACCGGCGTGATAAGGACAAAGTATGAGCCTGTCACATTGGCCATTACATGTAAATCTGGGGTGACCTAGTTTTAGTAGAGTGATCTACTTTACGGAAAACGGCATAAAAAGTGTTTTCAAAATCAATTCTTTCATAGTAAAGAAAGCATATTTTGAAACTTACTTACTTTAATAAGTTGGATAGAAGATTGATTTTCAGATGAGAAATTGGAATAACGATTCATCTATGTATTTATCTTTAAAAATATCCACGAAAATTGCCACGAATGTCGTATATTTGGACAATCACTTCAGAACGGCTGCTTCTTTTTTTGTTTTTTTTTTGTAATTGCCAGGGCAAGGTTTGTACATGAATGATTTTTTAAAATTTGTCATGGGACAGAAGTCGCGGGTGAGACATTAGTAATTTTATAAAATATATATTGTTTTCCGAATTATTGCAATAAAACACTAGAATTACTGTTTTGATTTTCTACATTATGATAACGTCAAGATTTTAATACTGACAACATATCTACGTGTATATACACATAAACACTTGCAACTAAGTCTTAAATAAAATCATTTAATAGATTAACTAAGTGTAACCATAGACAAATATTATATCGTCGTTGGTGTAACTTATAGGTACATATTTATTAACCTTCTGCAAGTATTAAAAATGTATAGTTTTCATAAAATATAGTTAACGTCGTTAGCAGAATTATCTCGTAGCTCGTAGTGTTTCGTAGCAAGATCTTTACGATAAGTACGTACATAACGCCCGTGTCTTGAGAGACACCACAGTTTTCCATTCGAATAGAATAGAATAACGATTTGCTATCGATTAACGATCCTTTACAATACAATACGAAGTTAATTGCGAACAATATATATTCTTATGCTTTCTAAATTAAAATTTTTGACACAAATTCATACAAGTTATATGTCAAATTTCTGATTCTAGTAGGTAGGCTAAAAACCTTTAGATACCTACCTACGTTGTTAATTTTGGGAGTAAATCTATCTAAATTAGATGTGGCAAGCACGAACGATGTGTTTTTGAAAGAAGATAGTAATTTGAAAAAAATAAAAGTTTATTTCACGTTAATGTTTCGAACCTTTCTAACATTCCGTGTCAGGTATACTACCACTGTGCTATCGAGATGGACAGAGTCCTAGGCCTAGCATGCCCAACGCTAGATATGTCGCAGACGAGAGACGACAAATCATTTTATGTTGTCATGTTAAGGTTTATAGACAAAAATACCACAGTTTATGCAAAAACTACTGTTAAGTCTATTCTTGAGATATTATGTAGAGTTCTAAGCGCATCCATGTGTCTCTAGTGTCGATAGACATTAGAGATAAATGAATAAAACACGAGAAAACGGGTCGAGAAGAGTTCTCGTGTTGCGCATGCTAGCTGAAAATAATTTGTACCTACATGCATAATATCACGTCCGTTTCCGGCAGAAAACACAGCTATCCATATGCTTCAACATACATACATAATTTATCACGACTATTATCCCTGAAGGGTTAGTCAGAGACAAGGCAATGAGGACCGCAAAAGCAGTCCTCTAATAGTCCACTTTTCACCAAATAGCGACTGCACATGTGCTCAGTGACAGGTGGTGAGCCATCGCCGCTCTATGCTGCTGGGTGTATGTGCAGTCTATAGTCCGTTAGTCGCCTTTTACGACACCCAAGGGAAGAGAGGGGGTGGTAGTATTATTTCACCGGTATGACACGGTTATGGGATTATTGTGTATCTAGACCTTAAACCTCAAACGCAGTTATGTTTTTTCTTAAGGCGAAATAAAGGCGAACACAACATGCCAGACCAAAACTTAGGTCAAATCGTACTAACAAGGTTTTATACAGTCCACCGCCACCGTAAGGCTGCATTTACACAACTATTTTGTGTATGTGTGTATTTTAAAAAAGAATGCCAGCAACTCTATTGTTTGCTCGTGTTTATGGTAGGAGCGGAAGTGTACGCCGAAACGTCGCATTTCATAAGGTATGAAATAATGCACCATTCGTTCGTAAGCATTGGTATTATAACTAGAGATGTCATCGTTTAGCAAGTTTTTGCGCATCGGGTTGCGGCCCGTGGGGTGCAAACACAGTGATTTTGAGTTATCCAAGCGATTGTGGACCTTGCCCCGCAACATACAAAGATACACACATCAACCCGCTTCCTGGAGGGGTAGGCAGAGACAACAGATTTCCAGTTGCTACGATCATGACACACATCCTTTGATTCACTTACTCTTAGGGATAACGTTCTTCATATCTACATGTTCGTCGGTTAAGGGTACTCTTGACCAGATCTTTCACAACCTTTTGCAGCCGCAACTCAGTTTCAAACTAGTGTTTCCGTTTTTAACCCTTAACCGCATGTCAATCCTAAGTTTATGATTTTTTTCTTAGGCTAATTAAAAGTCAATCTTAAAAATCTAACTTAATATCGAAATAGCATGTTGTCATGAAATGGAAAGTAAATAATTTGTATGTAGCAAATGACATCTGTCAACAATATTTGGGGTTCAGTGGAGCACGTCCGACCGGCTGGATTCAGAGAAAAGATTACCATTTTTGTAATTCGAAATAAAAAAACAAAACGGCGAGTAAAAAGTTAATAAAAATTATGACTATATTCTTTGCACCATCTGTTAAATGAAACTGAATCTGACATATTTATGATAGAACGACAAACGCAATTGTAACAAAGAATTTCACGAAACCTAATTAAATTTGCCCTTAACACATACGAAGCCATTAAAGGAGTCACATAAGATGACCAGAATGCATACGAAGGCATATATGGTGGCATATAATAACTAAAATTTTTTTATTTTAATATTTTCCAAAAACAATAATAAATTATTTCCCCTCTTTAATAATTCATGCGGTAAAGGGTTAAACTTTCCACTTTTTCTAAACTAAAACACTAAAATGTATTCCGGTTTAAACCATTACCAATTACTGTCAATTGTTGACGACAAGCAAAAATATTACATACATATAATCACGACTATTAAAGTCTGGCTAACGAAAGCTGAACCTCGTAGTTATTTGATTGGCAACACTTTGCCTCTATGTGTGTCTATCTGAGGTGTCATGTCGTATGTCAAATTGAAATTTTTCTGAGAAAATTGCAGCTGTGGGTGACCCTGTGTTACCCAGTCATGATTTTTTTGAATTTGCCGCGTTTTCCCTGGTTCAGCTTTCGTTAGCCAGACTTTATCCCAGAAGGGTTAGTCAGAGACTAGGCAATGAGGACAGCAAAAGCAGTGCTCTACCATAGTCCACTTTTCACCAAATAGCGACTGAAATAGTTAAATTTACAATTATTATAATTTAACTACACGGTAATTAAATATGTTTCTATTTAATTTTAAACAAAAAAAGTTTGAGTTTCTACCATTAGGATGGTAACGGAACTGCAATTGTTTTAAAACGGAATTTCTCTAATTATTTTAAGATACAAGTGCAGGTAGAACAAGTGCAATAAAAACGGAAACACTCCACAAACAATTGCATATTGGTGCCGTCTCTAGTAATAATACCTCAATGTTCTTACGGAAAGCATAACATTTTGTAGCGTGCAAAAATCGTCTTTATTGCTTCACACAGTAAGCGGTATCATTGCCTTTACTAAGCCGCAAAACGTTCAACAGCGCGAAACATTGAAATCAAGTCTTCTCTACAATAATTTTACTCTTCTCTACAAAAATTGACGACCTCCTTGGTCGAGTGGTTTGTACACTGGTTTTCATGGTGTCGCCATCTCTGGGGTACCGGGTTCGATCCCCAACGGCTCAATTTAGAAATTATTGTTTTTCTAAATTGTTTCGGGTCTGGGTTTTTTCTATGTATAATAAGTAAGTATTTTAATTTAAGTATGTTTATCCTTTGTCTAGTAACCATTTAACGAGTCTCTTCGAAGCTTCTCTTGGGCTAGATAATTGGTGTGAGTGTAGGAAAGTTTTTTTTAAATTTAATTTGGGTATACCTATTAACCTACGATCGATGTCAATAACCTATATATCTATGGTTTTTTGACATAATCTCCGTAAAAATTAGGTAATATTTCTAACCCCCTCTTTTCCCTTGGGTGTTACCCGTGTCGCGTGGCGGTGAAAGAATACTACCACCCCCTCTTTTCCCTTGGGTGTCGTAAAAGGCGACTAACGGACTAAAGACTGAACATACCACCAACAGCATAAAGAGCGGCGATGGGCTCACCTGTCACGTTAAGCACACGTGCAGTCGCTATTTGGTGAAAAATGGACTATGGCAGAGAACTGTTTTTGCGGTCCTCATTGCCTAGTCTCTGACTAACCCTTCGGGGATAATAGTCGTGATTATATGTATGTATGATGTCAATTACATATATATTTATGGGTTTGACTAACTACAGTTAGATATTTAATTTAAGCTCCGTAAAAATTAAGTTAAATTTCTATCTCAAGTTACATAGAAGTCTGGCTAACGAAAGCTGAATGAGGAAAAACGCGGCAAATTCAAAAAAATCATGACTGGGTACACAGGGTCACTCACACAGCACTGCAATTTTCTCAGAAAAATTCTCAGAACAAGAAATTTTCTAATTTGGCATACGCCATGACACCCCAGATAGACATACATAGAGACAAAGTGTTGCCAATCAAATAACTACGAGGTTCAGCTTTCGTCGGCCAGACTTTACCATAAAGTTACTATACCTGAAGGTATAGTAACTTTATGGACTTTACCTACATAGGGTTGCCAGGCCGCCTAACCTAATAGCCGGACAGACCAGCCAGTTTCGCCGGACATTTGGTTAAAAAGGCCCGGGGAGCAGGAGCAACCGACAGTCGACTAGCCTGCGCTCGGCCACGCTCGGCGTTCGCTCGTTTGCGAAATGTAAAAAGCTAATAAAAGCCGGATAACGGATAACTATGTCCGGCTTTATCCGGATACCTGGCAATGCTACCTACATGCAGACACTCTCGAATTATCCCCTAAGGGTAATAAACCTGGAATATAGTCATATACCTAGATTAAACGCCGAATTTGTATAGACTAATCTCGGAGTAAGTCTTATTCCAGTTTGGTCGAATCCAGCCTAAGTCAGAGACTAGGCAAATGAGGACCGCAACTTATATTAGGAGGCTTCACGCATTTCGGTTTCCCATACAAACATCCAAGTTCAAATATTTTAAAATCAATTAGTAAATTTTAATGAAACTTTGCAAGCTAAAGTAAAATACAGAGATCTAAATAGTTCGTTGAAAACATTTTAAAATAACCTTTATTTAACCTCTCAGCAGTACTGTTCGCAAGATATCATGAATATGATAATACTTGATGTCAGGGTTTCAAAACCGAAACAAATAAATTTATACCCATAGAAATTGCTATTTTCGCTGGCAAAAGACTACAGTCGTTTTTTAATACGGCAACCGTTTCCATTTTATGATTTAACTCTAGAGAAGAAACAATTTGACTAGATCGAGAGAAATATAAATATTTATTGGAAAGAGGTTTTTATACCTTTTGAAAATTACAAGTACACCTCTAATCAAAAACAAATGATGAAGAAAAATCACTGTGCGTAAAAGATATAACTTGGACAATTTCGGATTGATTGATGAATTTTGATTGCTTTATTTTTTGTAATTGCAATAAAAAGTCCACTACATAAAGAAAGTTTAAAATTGCAATAACTCAGCATATAAACGTTTTAAAAAAATGTTTTCAACAGACTATTTAAAGAGATCTCTGCATATTACTTTAGCATGCAAAGTTTTAAAATTGGCTAATTGGTTTTAAAAATGTTTAACTTGGAAGTTTGTATGAGAAACCGAATAGCGTAAAAACATAAGATTGCCAGTTCTTCAGTGGTTGAAAATTCCGGGTAAATTGTGCTTGCCTTTTGGTCACTTACTATCAGAAGTCAGAGACAAGTAGCGCAAACGTTTGTAGAATAGAATGAGGTCTACGGTAGGTACATCATCTAACGAATTTTGAAATCCTCCATGGTCAAGTGGTTAGTACTTCCGGTTCTGGCGTCGCCATCTTTGGGGTCCAGCGCCATCTTTGGATTGCCGGTCAAGTCGATTTAGAAATAACTGTTTTTCTAAATTGATTTCGGCTCTGGGTGTTTTCTTTGTATAATAAGTATGTTTATCTATTCTAACCAATAAAAACAAGTTTCTTATGAAGCTTAGTTTATGGGATAGATAATTTGGTGTGACAACAATTATCATTATATGGTAGCGATCGAGTAGAGCATTCGCCAAATGTCTGTACACTGTCTACCGATTTCCTATTGAGAAACGCTAAAGAATTGTCTTGGAGCGCATGCCCCTTGTCTAGGGAGGCTTATGAGAATAATGAAGGAAAAGTTTTCTTAGTTAGTAAGTTAGTTTAACCGCCTCTGTGGTCTAGTGGCTAAACCACCGGTTTTAGACCCAGAGGTCCCGGGTTCGATTCCCAGCGGGGGGGTACATCTTTGTGTGCTCGGTTTGGTTGGTGGTAGGGCTGTTAAGTCCGCCTGGCTAGCTACCACCATCTTATCTAAGTCTGTCGCCATAACAACGATGTTTATAGCATTGTTGTGTTCCGGCAGTTTGAGATAAGATAGCCAGTTCCTCAGTGGTTGAGGATTCCGGATAAAGCGCTTCCACCTTCGACCTTATCATCACTTATCATCAGGTAAGATGAAGGCCAAGCGCTTACCCGTTGTGGATAAAAAAGTAAGGTCTAAAAATTAAAGCTAAATAGGTCAAGCGTTCGTTGCCACTAGTTCTTTTTTTAAATAATTATTGATACTATAGGCTTTATAGCCTTTTAGGTCACTTCCCGTTGACCTACCTACATACACATTATAATCACAACTATCATCCCCGAAGGGTTATTCAGAGACTAGGTAATGAGGACAGCAAAAGCAGTCCTTTAACATAGTCCAATTTTCAGCAAATAGCGACTGCACATGTGCCCAACGTGACAGATAGTGAGCCCATCGCCGCTCTATGCTGTTGGATGTATGTCTTTACAGTCTTCTTTACAGTCTTTAGTCTGTTAGTCGCCTTTTACGACACCCAAGGAAGAGACAGGGTGGTAGTATTCTTTATCCTCTACGCTACACGGTTTTTCGAACAATTGTTCAACCTTAAATACCTATAGGTTCTATAGCCATTTAGGTCATTTCACGTTGACCTAAAATCTGGGAAATTGGCACGTACGAAGGTTTCTTGGCGCAAGATCAAAAATAAATCCTTGAATCGTAATATTTCAAATCTCTTGCGGAGTTATTATGCTACACAGATTTTGTTTCGCCTTAGTAGTTGAGTGCTTAAGCGCTTGACCCAATATCTGTTTCCAGGTCGGGTCAAATATGTTTAATTACTTTTTCAATGCATATCTGGGTTGTGTGATTAAGACTAAGGTTTATTAAGCGCTCTCCTCCCTTGGGTGTCGTAAAAGGCGACTAACGGACTAAAGACTACACATACATCCAACAGTAAAGAGCGGCGATGGACTCACCACCTGTCACGCTCACGTGCTGTCGCTTTTTGGTGAAAAGTGGACTATGACAGAGGACTGCTTTTGCTGTCCTCATTGCCTTGTCTCTGACTAACCCTTCGGGGATAATAGTCGTGATTACAATGTATGTATGTATCTTTTTATACTGTGTAAAGTTGTGTGGTGGCGGTTCTTAAATAGAATGCTACCAACTCCTCTCTTCCCTTGGATGTCGTAAAAGGCGACTATCGGACTAAAAGATCTTAATAAATTTAAAATCAAAATCAAAGAAAAGCTTTATAAAAAAGCTTATTATAAAGTGTCAGATTACACAGAAGACAAAACAGCTTGGATCTGAAATGCTCCAAGCACTCCAACAGCTATTTCTAATTGTCTTTATTTAATTGATACTACATTGTATGTATTGTAATTTTGTATTAAATCATTTTTTTTTATTTTTAAATTCATATTTTGTATTGACCTGGTAACGACATACTCTTTTTTTTGTTTGTAAATGTCGTTGCTTTTGTGCGCTGTGGTTTCTTGCGCCCATTCTTTGCCACAGTTAAAAAATTATGTCCTGAATGGGTGGTAGGTTAAAAAAGATTTGGACGATTCAAAGTACTTATTAATTGAGTTTATTGAATAAATATATTTTGACTTTGACTTTGAAAACTGGTAGGTTTATTTGCTTGTTCTCTGTGTGTATTCACAAGGGTTTCATTATTTATTTGTAGCTTATTATTTTTATAAATTAATAAGATGTCTTCACTATCGCTTCAATATCGCACAAAGATAGGAAGAAATAAAGAAAGAAAAACATTTACCTATTGACTGTCATATAGAATAATTAAAAAAGAATAAAAAAAGACGTGATATACAAAAAGAAAAAATAACAAATAAAAGAAACACAACAGTGTGACGAACCAATCAGGAAGTAAATTTTGTAAGTTTTGTTGTTTTATAAATATAAAAAAAAAATTAATAGAAAACAAACAAACAAAAACCTGCACATACATCCAACAGCACAGATCGGCGACGGGCTCACCACGTATCACGCTGAGCACATGTGCAGTTGTAATATGGTGAAAAGTGGAATATGGCAGTGGACTTCTGCTTCTCATTGCCTAGTCTTTGACTAACCTAATTAATTAAACCTAATTAATTAAATTCAATGTTCAATGTTGTTTTAAAATTTAATTTTCATTTATATTTTTCAATGATAATGATAATTTATTTATTTTTAATTGTCTCTAAATTTTTTTTTCATATATTAGATTATTAGCTTTATTAGCTGTTATTAGCTTTAGTTTGCTCATGCTGTGACTTCCTTTAAGTAAGATTTATGTTTAGCTATAAGTTTTGATTGTTATTGTTTCTTATAATGTATTGATACAGGCCTTGTTGGAAGTCCTTAATAAATAAATAAAATAATAAATAAATAAACCCTTTTTGGATAATAGCCACGAATAAATGTGTGTATGTCATATTTTTCTCGATAATGTTGGCAACTGAAATTTGCCATTTCATACTGCGAGTTTTCTTTCTTATCAGTGCAGTAGGTAAGGTTGTTAATTTCCAAGGTTTTCCTACGTTACGTGGCTACACGTGTTGACGTATATCTGTCTCTTTCCAACGACCCATTTCCAATAGGGCAGAAAGAGGTCAGCATACGTGCGCCGGCATTTCTTTTGAGCGAGCCTTTCGTACAATGGTTACGTATAGTTTTATTGCGTACAAGACATCAATATCAGCTGAATTGTGTAAAAACAATAGCAGTGGATACAACGGGTAGTAACCCACTATTACGACATTAGGTGAATTAGTGGGTTTTAACGATGGTCATAATATTAATCATTAGTTTTATTAAAACCGAAGAGGATCATTGAAGAATGTTATGAGAGGGAATGAAGCAAAGGATATATTATTGTGTGTTCGTATCGTAGGGATCTCTGGCTACCACGCGGGGTACTTATAGAGCGTAATTTATGTTTTTTTTAATAAAAGAAAGAGGCAAACGAGCAGGCGGGTCACCTGATGGAGAGCAATAACCGCCGCCCATGGACACCCGCAAAACCAGAGCAATCGCAGGCGCGTTGCCGGCCTTTAAGGAAGGAATAGGATTAAGGAAGGAATAGGAATTGTGAGAAGAGAAAGGGGGGGGGGGGGCTCCGGAACCCTCACTGGCCAGACGAAAAACAACAGCACCAGGTGCCATTATTTCACGCCGGATATTCGAGAGAGGGTGGTATTACTCCGGGCGAGCCGGCCCAATGCGTGCTGCAACGCAGCGTGGCTCTACCACTCAGAAAGTTAGATAATATGTCTATTTCTAACAGTAACTATTGCCCGCGACTTCGTTAGTGACGGCTAGACTATAGTCAAAGTCAAATGCTTTATTCAATATAAAAACCTTTTCAGGTAGTTATTGACGTCAAAAAATATGTAAGTACTTATATAAAAAAGTTAACTAACAGTAGTTAAATCTTATCAACTAACATTACAACCTACTTACCTAACTAATCTACGGCCAGTTCGGATTTTGGATATAACCACGGCAGCCAGCGAAATAACATAGAGAGAGCCCTTAGTACAAAATCCATCGCGAACGTACATGCTATAATCCCCATTTTTGCAACACAAAGATGCATAATTACGTTTAGAACACGCTGAAATCGCTGATGTACCGGTAAAATACTACTACCACCTTTGATCAACAATACCAACTAGATAACGCGTCACGTGCAAAATCAAAGCTAAATTCTGTCCACGTGAATAAATACTTTTTCAAAGCAATAAATTACTCCTGTCACTTAAAAATGAAAAGACGTCAAAAACATTTAGTGGTGACATCAACCTAAAGGGGCAACCTCAGAACAAGTTATTGTTCTGAGGGGGCAACAAAATAAAGTACTTTTTCCTGTTATTGCCTTGCGAGAAAATAAGAGCTCACTTCTCAAGTGCGCTCTTATTTACCGACACACATTTTTAGCGCCGACCTGACATCTAGTTGTATTGTTGATCGAAGACTACCACCCCTCTCTTCCCTAAGAAATGAGATGAGATGAAAAAAATCAAAAAATCATCATCTCCTGCAGTAAGATTATGTATAGGCTCGATCTAAAACTCGATTCTGACACCGCAGTGAGCTATTAAATCCCCTTCTCTAAATTCGACTCTACAGAAACGGCGGCACATAGGTCACTCTAGATCGGAGCGTGAAGGCCGAAGTGAGAGGCGAGTTGACGATCGAGATTTAGCGAATCGTAACGGTGGTGTTGTACACGAGAGCGTGACACGTCTATAAGTAGATTAAGTGCCATATGCTAATAAGTGCAAAGAACAACTATTTATTTTTATTTTCATTTAAGTCTACAAAACTGCGGGATACTAATGTACCTAAACGACGACGTATACTTTCTAAACTTACAAAAAAAGCGTATTTGTCGCAATTCGTGACCCAGTATCGATGAAGGGCTTGAGATATTATAAATCGGTCACCCATCCGCTGTCACAGCATTGTAATTTGCTACCCACAACCAAGGTTCGAAAGGATAATTTTATCATGATAATTATCATGATAGTTATCGTGATAATAACAGATGGATAATTATCGATTGATAATAACAAAAATTTGCGATCGTGAAAGTGAACTGCATGCGAAGTATTTGAATGTGTTTCCGCACTTTGCGCGCCGTGGCGTGGGAGGGAATTACGGTATTACCTTAGCAAGAAAAAATCACTTCGAATTATGCAAAGTTGAGAAAACTCGAGTGTCATTGTTTTGTTAAGTTAAATATGTTTTATTATGTTAAATTCGAAAAATATAGCTAATGAATTTCTTATGAAACAATATAATATAAAAAATTAATTTGTTACACTGGTGATAATTATCCGATAATTATCGGATAATAGCGTAATTATCTTGATAATTTCGAACCCTGGGCACAACCCATCAATGAGTTCCTATAAGAATTGATATCATAGACATACATCACCTTTGCTGATCCTGATCCTGACAATCCCTTTGCTTTATTCACCCATATTAATATGTAACTTTGCTATCTATATTGTGTGAAGCTTAATTTTGTCTATGCCTATTTGGGAAACAGGCGTGATGGAAGTAAAAGTACAGGGTGGAAAAAAAAGACCGTGGTTGGAGGAAAAGTACCCTTAATATTGATGATGGCAAATTTTACTAAAAGGAAACAAAAGTACCTTTATTTTTAAAAATAATTAAAACTGCATTTAAAGATTTTTGTAAAATCACCTGCTTAAGCCGTTAATCGAACGGTGAAATGTGACAAAAAACATCCTGTGTTTTATGATACGAACCGAAAGAGTCATTCTTAACCCGGCGTCAATGACGTGAAAGTAATTTCAAAGACGATGACCCCGGGTCATGATGACCCAAATTTCTTCGATCATTTTTCAGGAAACTAAGGAAGTTATCTTAATTTTAATTACTGTCTATTTATAAAGGGTTCTCTACAGAGCTAATAAAATAAAAATAAAACGAATACATTATTTAAATCATTTTTTATTAATTATTTAACAACACATGCAAAATCATCTATAAAAACACAACGTGGCTATGTATTTAGTTTTTGGTAAAGTTTTCTCAGTAATAATATTTTTTTTTTTTTTTAACCTTTTGTGTCCCACTGCTGGGCAAAGGTCTCCCCCAAATTCTTCCACAGATCTCGATCCAGAGCCAAAGACTGCCAATCCCTTGTGTAGTTCACAAAGTCGTCGCACCATCTCTTTTTGGGTCTTCCTCTTTGACGGCACCCGTCCGTGGGTATCCACCGAGTAACAATATGAGCCCACTTGTTAGGGTGCATCCTGCATACGTGACCCGCCCACTCCCACCTCAGCTTGGCAGCTTTTTCACCTACATCTGCTATTCCGGTCCTGGAGCGAATAACTGTATTTCTGACTTTATCTATTAGTTTGATTTTCAGAATACTTCGCTCCATCGCCCTTTGGCAAACCTTGAGTTTGGACTTCTGATGTTCAGTAAGTGACCAGGTCTGTGCACCATAGGTTAGGATAGGCAGAATGCAAACGTCAACAAGTTTCCGCTTCAGTGAGATAGGAAGGTCTCCCTTCATAAACGCTTTCATGGACCAATAATAGGAAACAATAATCTTATCTAGTAATAAAGAGATCAAATCAACTTCTTATCATGCAGATACAATGAGATCAGTCTTCTACTTCATTATTCAGAGCCATTGAACTGCTGCAATTATTGCAGTATGGAGTCAAATGGTCTGGGCATATGTAAATGCGGCATAAATGACAAGTATGAGATGTTTTCTTATCTTTTTTGACGGACATACTTGACATCTCTTGCGAGTTCCTGGAACTTTTTGGGGAGGTTCTTCAGTAGGTTCGCTGACGAAATCTGCGATTCTTTTGCGCAACTGACGAGGTAAATTTACACGTGCTTTGCGGATTTGTAAATGCTCATGTACCAAATCAAGTCCCAGTTTTTTTAGAAAATTTCGCCTTTTCGTTCGGGTATCGTTGTTATTAGCCCGATGTATTATGTTAGCATTTATGCCCGATATGTTCAGCATTGCATAGAATATCGTTATTGGCCATCGTTTTGAGTTCCTGCTCACGTTGTAAGTAGTACAAAGTTCGTCAGCAACATCTACTCTGCTCTTGGTGTCATTATAAAAAGTGATTATTTCTGGTTTTCGTTTATCACCAGTGGACTCATCAATATTGCCATCATGATGTAAACTTGACATCAAAAGAACAACTTTGTTTTTCTTCGGAATGTAGGAGACCAGAGTAATATCTTTTTGGTAACCAAAAGTTGAAGAGCTTGGGTTTTTTCCGCGTGTTGTTATGAATTGTGGTGGAATTTGCTTCTTATTCTTGCGTAGGGTACCCACTGAAGTCAGTTTGTGTTCGTTTAGGAGATGAGACACCAATTCGTAACTTGTGAACCAATTATCGAAAGTGATATTACGTTGGGTATTGGAGACTGGCAACACAAGGCGCTGTACTACAACAAATGGTTTGTTACTCAGTGAGAATGGGCCATTCGGCTGCTTACCGGCGTATATCTCCAAATTGCTCACGTAGAATATTTTTGAGTCTACCAACGCAAATATTTTTATTCCGTATTTGGCCGGTTTGGATGGAATATACTGGCGAAATTTGCATCGACCTCTAAATGCCACCAACATTTCGTCAATAGTGCAGTTTTCACCCAGCGAATACATTTCTTTACATTTCTCAACGAACGTTTCGAAAACTTCTCGTATTGGTGCCAAATTATCAAGTTGTTGTCTCTCAGCATGTGTAGACTTATCATCGAAGCGCAAGCTGCTTTGAATAAAATAAAATCTTTGAATTGACATAGTAAGCCTAAAAATGTCCACTCCCGTACCATCTGTTTGCCACAAGTCACTCAAATTTTGTCTGTTAGATCTATAAAATCCCGCTAGAAACAAAAGTCCTATGTACGCTTTCAATTCACTTATTTCCACGTCACCCATATACCTATGTTTCCTCAAAACCTCACACGCAGCTCTTCGTTCACGTATGTATAAATTGGTGAATGTTTGAATTTTACACAGCATAACATGGGTAATGAATAAGTTCCAACATTCTGACTCAGTCTTAGCGGCTTGAGCTACGAGTTTTACACCCGGTCATTCAGATAATATATTTTCAGATCGCGTACGAACATTAGGCCGCGCAGGTGTATTTTGCCACATTGTTTCATCCTTTCCTTTGAAAAAAGTTTGCCGTACTTGCCGTTGTACTGATGCAGGGTCGAGATTATTCAATGAATTTGAGTCCACATCACTTGCGTCTTGTTCACTTTCACTGTTATTACTACGTTCTGATAAGTGGTCCTCAATGTCAATGTCTGAAGCAGCCTGAGATTCTTCGCTCTCGGAATCCGACTCTTCTAGCAACGCCGTAATTCTTGCTGGATTGGTTGTCAAAGACATTTTAACTAAAAACCTAAAAAATAACAAAATAAATTAACACTAAACACAAAATAAGCGAATAAAAGTAAGCCACAAAATTACCGCGCCAACGATGACGCTGGGTCATATTTACCCGTTTTATTTTGACGCACGTTTATCTCGCTGCGCAAGCGGCGTGGCACTAAGCGGGCCGACAGGACGGGTAGAGGGGGGCTGTATCTCCAGCTACACGAATGCTCGAGCCATAAAATGGCCGCAAAAACAAAATATGATCGCTTAAAAATGCCTCGGGTCAATATGACCCAGCGTCAATGACGCCGGGTTAAGGATCAATTTTTATTAACTAACATAGTATATTCTTTTGTGAGGTATAAGCGAGCTCTACACATTTTAAAAAAATATCGAAATTTTAATAGAGACGATTGGAGGAGGATGTTGTAATTTACCACCTGCCTGGGACCCCATCATACAGGTCATAAAATCCCAGCCCCAACAGCAACAATTGCCAGACCTAAAAATATTGTTAGCTAGTAAGTTGTAAAAACTTGAACGCACCTGGTTTAATATAAAAATGAATGACGGTAGGCAAATAACTTCTAATTAGGAGACGACAAACATCTCAGTCTCCCTGTGACCACGGACCCTGTAAAGGGTTCGAAACGTCAGGATAATATAAAAAAAAACTATGAAAACAGCAATTAAACGCAAGTTAATCCGTAAAAAAGTGTTTCATTTCAACTAACTATCTTAAATCAAAGAAAGACCAAGAAAAACAATGTTTTTATTGTGAAGCTTACTTACTATGTTAAGAAAATACAATGGCCTGCAAAAATAAGTATCATCACACTTTTAAAATTGCAATAACTTTTTAAGTAGGTACACAAGATATATTTTCGAAACAAAAAGGACTCGAAAAGAGTGAATTAGTTACTATAGTTTCAAAGAAAGCTGATAAAAATTGCTGTAAATCGTTTTTTATTTTAAATCTCTAACTCTATAGTTTGGAAAAAAATGAAATTTAAAAAGTGTGAAACTTATTTTTGCAGGCCAGTGTATAAACTTGTGAATTGCTCAAAATGAGACCCATTTTCAAGTATGCACAGACGTTTTCTTGGTCTTTATTTAATTTAAGACTATGTGGTTTCAAGAAGGTGTTTTTTCAAAAATCTTTAAATGAATTTTTAATTATTCTTGAAAATAAAGGAAAGTTTCCTTTCAGTTAAATTTGCCATCATCAATATTAAGAGTACTTTTCCTCCAACCACGGTCTTATTTTCCACCATGTATGGATTCGAAGAACTGGAATGAAAGAGAACATAACAAGTACAGAATGGTTCTGGTCATCATATCGGAGGTATTAGAATAAAAAAAGTATGTAGGTAGGTATTTACTCATATTCCAAAATCCGGACAAATGAAAGAGTCGGACAAAGTCCGGACATGTCCGGACTAATCCAGACGGATGGTAATACTATCCTCGAAGGATTAGTCAGAGACTAGGCAATGAGGACCGCAGAAGCAGTCCTCTACCATAGTCCACTTTTCACTAAATAGCGACTGCACGTGTGCTCAGCGTGACAGGTGGTGAGCCCATCGCCGCTCTATGATGTTGGATGTATGTGCAGTCGTTAGTCCGGTAGTCGCCTTTTACGACACCCAAGCGAAGGGGTTGTAGTATTCTTTCACCGCTACCCGACACGGGATTATCAAACATTCTGTAGAATCTTGAACCTTTGCTTCATTTCTTCTTCAAAATAAAAATATTTTCCCCGATAAACAGTAGTATTTTGTCATTGGTTTAGATTTTAATTTTTTAATTAAAATAATTTATTATTTAATTTGCAAAAACTGCATCATACTGTAGATGCCTTCACTCACGCATGCGACTGCATTGTGGAAGTCGTTGCACTCACACTGACGACTGCGACGACTTCCACAATGCAGTCGCATGCGTGAGTGATTTAATCGAGGCATCTAATAGTATGATGCAGTTTGTGCCAATTAACTACTTGACAGTTTTCGAAAAAGTATTTTAAAAATTACAAACGCTTATTTTATACCCCGTACAATATTTTCTTTCTCGAAAAAGCTTTATATAATTTAAAAAAAAAAGCCATCTTTTTCTGTATTGATTTCAAATTTCGTGCGAAAACGGTTGGTCACGTGACATTTTGCTCTGTGACGTCACACTTCAATAAATATAGAAACTTATCTTGAAACCTAACAGATAGTTTCTGATAATTGTGTGAAATGTGACGTCACATAAAGCTTAATCATGGCCGCCCGTGTTTCGGGTCTTGTAATTCACAGATAAAAAATCGCAATTTTATTTTGTAAAAATAAAATATATACAAATTATCTTAATAAAAAAAGTATTGGTTAATTATCGTTAAATCATAAACTACCATTTCCGACATATTTAATATTTTATTGTTACAACTGTCAAATAGTCAATTAAATACCTAACAAATTATTTTGTTTGAATAATTAAAATGTAAACCAATGACAAAATACTACTGGGGAAAATATTTTTATTTTGGCGTAAAGTACCTGTACTTTAAATATACGCCATTGATTTAATAGCACCTTACTCGTATATATCTAACTACACAATCCATACTCCAGCACACCCATTTTTTCCACCAAGGCACCGAACGGCTCGCTCCTGCTGGTTCTCTCGTTTAATAGGCTGGCTTACATACATATAAACTACATACATATACAATATAGGATAAAATATTTACTAGAAAAAAATCAACCAGTCTCAAGAAGCTCGAATGGTATTCGAACCCACGACCTTTGGATTGCCGATCCATTTCTTTCGACTGTGAGGGTAGACTTCACAGTGACGTAATACCGCTGGCTTGCAGCGTAAATCAAACTACTAGGAAAAATTCAGCTAGTCTTCTGGGGTCTCGGTAGCTCAGCGGTAAGAGCAGTGGACTGGCAATCCAAAGGTCGTGGGTTCGAATCCCATTCGAGCTTCCTGAGACTGGTTGATTTTTTTCTAGTAAATATTTTATCCTATATCTATATAGCATTGTGAATGCAAAATTTCAATAATAAACATATACAATATGTCCAGGGATGTAGTAATAAAACTTTAGGAGTAGTATCTACAATATATTTAATCGACGAAAATATCCCATAAGGGAGGTCAATTGTGTTTTGTTATTGTTGTTCAAAAAGTGCACGAATGCGCACAAAAACTGTAAAGAAAATACTTTCTCCTTTCGGCAATTAAAAAAGGAGTTGTTTGATAACTTGTTTTAATTGTATTAGCTACCCTACACCTTGCCTTTAAAAACACACCAAAATCGAGCCTTTACACGACGTAGAACTCAAATCAATAGTCTCTGCAGTGTTGTGAGGTTTTGTAATTGACCCCTTATAAGGGGTATTTTCGTCGATGAAATATATTGTAGATATTACTACATCCCTGGACACAACTCACGCCTGTTTCCCATCGGGGTAGGCGTGACTATGGATCGCCATCTGCTGTGGGTCCTTACACACATCTTTCGCTCCATTCAAATCCATTATCTTTTCACATAAGAGGGTTTGCGCATTTCAGTTTCCCATACAAACTTCCAAGTCGACATTTTTAAAAACCAATAAGCCAATTATAATGAAGCTGTGCATGCTAAACTAAAATACAGGGATGTAAATAGTTTGTTGAAAACATTTTTAAAAAACGTTTAATTAACTGAGTTATTGCGATTTAAAGAAATGTTTTTAACAAACTATTTAGATCTCTATATTTTACTCTAGCATGCAAAGTTTCATGAAAATTGGCTTATTGGTTTATAAAAATTTCGACTTGGAAGTTTGTATGGGAAACCCAAATGCGTAAACCCTCTTAAGTATTACTAAACGTCTTCTTCTCAATAACCATCCTTGAACCTTTGCCTCTTTCACCTATTCCCTGATATAAATATGATAGTTGTAAGGATGGTTAGTAAGTTGTACTGCAGGCTTTTGAGCCTGAAATATCCTAACCAACGGTAAAAAAAACATAATGTGACTTTTTTACTAAGAGCCGCTGAGCCCCTAGTGGGAATCGAATCCGCAACTTCCTCCGGGTCAAGAGCACAAACGCTCTTGTCACTTCACTATCACCAAACGTCTTCTTCTCAATAACCAACCTTGAACCATTGCCTCATTCACCTATTCCCTGATTTAAATATGATAGTTGTAAGGATGGTTAGTAAGTTGTACTACAGGTATTTGAGCCTGAAATATACTAACCAACGGTAAAAAAGCATAATGTGACTTTTTTACCAGCCCCTAGTGGGAATCGAACCTGTCACTTCCTCCGGGTCAAGGGCTAGGCTTGCCAACCGTCCCGGATTTTCCGAGACGTCCCGCTTCTGGGTCAATTTTGGGCCGTCCCGCCGTGACCCCTTGCGGGACACTTTTTGTCCCGGAAATCAGTGATAATATGATATAGGTAAGTTATCTATCTCGTACCAACTACCCTCGAGTTAGGCATTTGATTTGTTTTCTAATGATAAAAAAAAATACATGTACGGTATTTTTTTACTAACCATTAAGTGGTGTGTTGTGTCCCGCGTAATATACCCAAATCCCGGATGTTTTTTTTTATTGGTAACGGGTAAGCGCTTGGCCTTTATCTCACCTGATGGTAAGTGATGATAAGGCCGAAGGTGGAAGCGCGCTTCACCCGGAATCCTCAACCACTGAGGAACTGGCTATCTTATCTCAAATTGCCGGAACACAACAATGCTATAAACATCGTTGTTATGGCGACAGACTTAGATAAGATGGTGGTAGCTAGCCAGGCGGACTTAACAGCCCTACCACCAACCAAACCGAGCACACAAAGATATACCCCCCGCTGGGAATCGAACCTGGGACCTCTGGGTCTGAAACAGGTAGCTTAGCCACTAGACCACAGAGGCGGTTAAAATGTCCGATGTCGAGCTGGGTAATCCCGGAAATGCCTTTTTTGGAGTTGGCAAGCCTATCAAGAGCACAAACGCTCTTGTCTCTTCACTATTGTTTTTGAGGCTTCGTCGGGAGCCGAGCGAATACATGCTTGGGTTGAACGCGAGAAATTGTGGTTCACTTCAATCCTCATAGCTCCGTTAGACTAAAGACGTGAAACCACCCGACACAGCTATTTAGATTAACAGGATGGGGTTAACAGGACTGTTAAACGCACGTTAATAATAATCTAAATTAAAAAAAAACTAGGTCACGGAAGCATTTGTTGGAAATGTTTTAAACACAAACATTAATATTAGATAGTATGTCGTAAGGTACACAATAGATGATTTTTATACAGTATCATTAACATGGATTATCTAAAAAACCTTGCGCCGCAGGTCTTGTGTTGAATGTAGTTATAACATTTTTTGTTCGTCTATAAATCCTCTATCGTTAAATAGGTACTTAAATAAAAGTAAATTTTTATTTTTTCCCAGTTACAATGATCCATAGATACTAAAATTTAGCTTAATTATAAAGTAAAGGGTGTAACAAGGCAGCTAAAGCCATGTTGGTTTTTGTGACCTCCTTTGCTAGACAGAGAATGCAAGTAAATATTTGAATTTAAAATTTAAAACTAAATATAAAAGAATATCATTCACAAAGAAGGTCAAAAAACCCAACAAGGCTTTAGTTGCCTTGTTACAAGGGAGACAGGAGTCCAAACTAGGTAGACCCCGTTCTTTGTAACTCCTGGTCCCCACCACTCGAAAAATAAGATAATATACATAGGACCCGTCGTGCGCCGCTGTTTTGAAAATAAATTGTGGTTACTTATCACTACCTACCTTCTTATTCCAAAAGGTTCGAATCCCTTTCCCACTCTAAAAATCTGTAGAGAGGTTAATAATTTCACCTTGAAGGTATCTAACTACACAATCCATACTCCAGCACCCATTCTTTTCACCAAACCACCGCAGGGCTCCGCAGACACGTGACCTAGTTTTCGCGTTCGATGCGGCGCGGCGCACTGCGGAGCTCGGCGGCCATATTGCTCGGCGCGGCCCCGGTATTAATCCGCGCCCTTTTCGCTGCCAGTTGAAAGGGCAAACTGTCAATGTGACGTATCTCTTTTTTCAGATGAGGACTAGTCATGGACTAGTTGACCCGAGACGTTGTCCTGTCCAAATGTTAATAAATATGATAATTTATTAATGTTTTATATTTTAGCGTTTTATTGACGCTTAAATATACTTAAGTAAAATTTTAAACACTAAAAAAAAACTACAACCTCAGGCGGGAATCGAACCACGCACCTTCCGCATTCCGGGCGGCTGCTTTAACCACTTGACTACCGAGGTCTGGCTTTCAACCGTCGAAATTTGTCAGTGCTTGATGCTTATGTTTTTAGTAACATTGCTTCATCAAATCTTAAAAGTTTTCACCTATGCGCGACACAGTTAGTCAATAAAAAATTGCTTTTCATCTAATACTCATATACGTCAAATGTGTATGTCATTGTCAACGCAGCTATTATTCCGGTACGATTTTTAGTCAGTGCGGGGGGCGGTGGTCCAACTGCTCTATCCTACTAGTAGGACCATGGGTCTTTACTAGGGGCAGTTGTCCAACTTTAATAATAGTTGGACCACAGCACCTTATGTATTGGATTGTCTATCTAATTTTTCGTAGGTACAACTACGCTTAATCTTGGCAGCACGCACCGTGGTCCCTTCGCCTTCCCCCGATCGTTATTACGAGACTACGACTCCATTTTGTTTGTAACACATTTCAGCCTGTCATAACAAGTGATCGATCACTCGATACGTCTACCGCCGCGAAATGATCTGAATTGGATGAATACTGAAAGCGACAAAGCAATATTATAACATTTATAACACATAACATCACTTCAGACTGCGTCTCTTGAAGTATTATAACTAGAGACGCACAGCGAAGCAATTTTTTGCGCTCTGATTTTCTCCAATCTCTGAGGCGATTGCAGCTTATAGATCGCAACTCATGTGCACAAAGAAATGCTTCGTGGTGACGTCTTTAGTTATAATAAGTACTTCAATGGTTTATATAAGTGGCAAAGCAGAAACCCTTGTAGAATAGAATGATAAAGTATGGGATTCAGTGAACCTTAACTAGGTAACTTTAAAACACTAAAAAGTAACATTTATTATTTACTCAAGGTTTCGTTTTGTTGGTTTTTCGCGGGAAAACTGTGCTTTATTGTTTTATCCTTCCTACTAATATTATAAACGCGAAAGTTTGTAAGTATAGATGGATGTTTGTTACTCTTTCACGTAAAAACTACTGAATGGATTTGGATGAAATTCGGCATATAGATAGTTTATAACCTGGATTAACACATAGGATACATTTATCCTGATATTCCTACGGGAACGGGAACCACGCGGGTGAAACGGCGAGCGGCCGCTAGTTTTATATAATCTTGTAAGTAAGTATATCAATTACGAAGATAGAGTAGGGCATATGTGTGAGGGAGGATCGTGGCTAATGGAATACTGTGGACTCTACCTACCACTCCGGAAGATGGGCGTGACTATATATGGTTGCCTGTTGCCACCTTTTTAGGGTCCCGTAGCCAAATGGCAAAAAACGGAACCCTTATGGATTCGTCATGTCTGTCTGTCCGTCCGTATGTCACAGCCACTTTTTTCCGAAACTATAAGAACTATACTGCTAAAACTTGGTAAGTAGATGTATTCTGTGAACCGCAATAAGATTTTCATACAATAATAGAAAAATAACAATAAATTTTTAAGTAATTACATAATTAAAAAGAAAATTATGATAATTGACTGTTGAAAAATGACTTAACTACTAGTTTAATACGGTACCTGTTTCTCCCATCACACGTGCACGTGCGCGCGCAGATGCGCCACCAGGTCGTGGTGGTGAAGCGCTAAGGACGCCCTGGGGCCGGCGCCGGCGGAAACAATAATTATGTAAAAAAGATTGAGTCTAAGCTTGTTCTTAGTAATGACAGTACATTCACTAGATAATAAAAAGTTTCTTCCATTGGTAAAAAAAATAAGTCATTTATTAATGTATTATCTGACTTACAGCTCTTTTAAATGTTGAACAGAGTTATCTTTGAATTTTTTTTCTATCGAGTGAAGTATTACCTATCTTGTTTCTGTCTTAATATAGAGTCACTAGAAAATATGTTCAACTAGGTATATTATATATGAATTTTAGAACTGTATGTTTTATATAGGCGGCGGTACAATCAATCAAAATTGTTAAGAATGGAATATGGCGCCTTAAGGAAGGAATAGGTTTAAGGAAGGAATTGTGAGGGGGAGGGGAGGGGCCTTAGATTATTAATTTTTAGAAAATGTGAAAATTTCAATTCAAAAATAATGGAATAGCCTACGATAGTCGTCCGAAATTTCGCGTTTCGGAGAAAGAAAGTAGGCCCTCAGTTCTCCATAGGAAGAAATGTTTACCAGTAGCTAATTGTTTGTTTGTTGTACAGGGTATTAGGGAATGGTTGGAAAGCCAAAATGTAATTGATAATTGCGCCTACCATGTCATCTCTGCACCACCCTATGGTTGACTGGTAGAGAATGCCTCAGGCATTAAGTCCGCCATGTAATGTTATGTTGCAAAAGTTAAAATAAAATAAATTGATTTATACATACACACATACATACATATATAGGTACGTCACGAATAGGGTTGCCACCCATATTCTAAAATAGGGGTCCATATTGGCTCACATAAAACTATTATTCCTATTTTTTGTTTTAATACCGATTTGAGTTCATAATAATCACTTTTCCTAATTTTTATCCTCATACTTTTTGTTTAAAATCTATTAAGGTCGTACGGGTGTGGTACTTTGCCTACCAAAATTGACGTATGTCATTCATTTTACTTTTGGTTCCTTTTCGAAATGGCGGACGGCGGTCGGCTTACGGAACGCTAGTTGAATTCTATCAGTTGAATAGCATCAAATCTTCGGAAATCGGTTAGAAAACCCCGCGAGAATTGGTTGCGTATGAAGTCCTGACGACAGGACCACGCGCTCGCGTTTATTGTAAATTCGATGTGATCAGTTGGGAAACTCACCACGCGTCGGCGCGTGAGATTGTGAATTATCAGTTAATCGGCTTAAATCTTAATAATCTCCTTGTAAACAGCCGTCGGAGGTTGCGGTGCAATTTATTGGACAGACGAACGCAGGCGGCAGCGCATATGTCGCAAATCCTTGGCGGATTAGCACGCGTTATCGTGAGTGCTCGTGGACTACCAGGCCATCAGAGGCCTGAGGCATGAGGCAAAAGACACATTTTTTTATTTCACTTATTTTTTCCTTTATAGGCAAAAAACCTATAAAACGCGTCTATTCGCGCCGCTTCGCTGTTATACCCGTCCCTTACCGTCGTACCGTCGAGAGAACGAGAGAGAAGCGCTCGGAATACGTCAAAGGCCGGCAACGCGTAACTGGGATTTCTCTGGTTTTGCGGGTGTCCATGCGCGGCGGTGATTACTCTCCATCAGCGGGACTAGTATGCGCAATACGACATATGTCGCGGACAATATTCTCTCTCCCTTCGATGGCGGGAACGACAAACTATCTCGGTTACAGTTGTTAAAACTCGATAAAATTATATTGCATGTTAGGGTTTGTAGACAAAAATACCACAGACAATGAAAAACTTAATTAAAAACTTATTGTGTCTATTTTTGACATATCGTGTCCTCGTGTTGCGCATGCTCGTTTGCCAAAAAATCTAAATGCCAAACCTATTTTGTATGAACGAAAGGAGAACTGGCACTTTCCATACAAAAAATGCTTAATCTGTATACAATAGAATTTGCTCATAAAGTAAAGCTAATATTATTTGCTACGTAAACCAAGTTTTGTCTTATTTTTATCGAATCGCGGATAAGAGTTATTTAATTATTAATATTTTTTAATATGGAAACACTAAGTCTTCAATAAACAGACATGTCACTTTAAAAATGTCTAACGTGGCTGCATAAACCATAATTCTTTTGCTTTTAAAAAAGGGAAATGTCTACAATGCCGTCACATCATGTTTGATTTGTCAGTAGCGGCTGTCATTTATCAACAACTGTCATTTGTAGACAGATATTGCTAGTTAAATAATTAATCACAGATAAAAAAATTAAAAAAGTATACAACTTAAGCATAAAACGCCGGGTCTCCAAAATAGCAACCGCTGTAAATAGCAAACGAAAATCAGCCCAAATTTCGTTTTGGAGAAAGAAAGTCGCCATCTGTTGTTAATTATCCCTCTGCCTAATTTACCTTATGTAAACTTTAGTAAAGTAAAGTTACCTTTACAAATGTTTGTTTTTTGAATAGGTTCTGTTTAACATTTCATTATTAATGTTAAGAACTCTTTATGTAATGATGTGGCTAGGTACCTTAAATAGATTGTTACACTGTCATAATTTTATTAAGCAAAGTGTATTTAGATATAAGAAATAGTGCAACTTTCTCTGGAAGGTCAAATTAATAAAAATATAAATATAATAAATCTTAATCAATTACTATCATATTTTTACACACCAATAATCTAGCTTAAGTTAAGCTTCTTTTTGAAACTCGTTTAAATAGTTCTTTGTTTTTCTTGAGAGATATTCACGAGAAAACAACTAACAATCTTTCAAAACTTTCTTTTAAAAAAGAAAAAATAATAATCTAGTTACACTAAGATACCAATTTGAACCGGGAGAAACATCAAAGACTATGAAACACACCTTGCCTAAACATATTATGAAACAAAATAAAATTAAATGAAAAACAAATGAAATAAAATTAAACATTAATGAAATAAAATGAAAATCAAATGAAATAAAATGAGCGATACATGTATTGTGTTAATGACAAATAAAGTTGTGAAGCCACTTTAGCACTGTTTTTTTTCTACCAAACTAACATGTGTCTCCGAGATGATATTTTCACACCGAAATCGACTGATAACACCAAACACACAACACTTGTCTTGTTGTAACAGGTGTAAGAGATAGCCCAATTCCAAAGTAGTATCTGTTTTAATCTGTAAACCTTATCCCGAAGGTACTAAGGTTCAAAATATGTCAGAATCCTTCATAATAATAACGCTTTTACCTCTAAATGTCATCGACATACTTTATAGATACGTTTTTACACAACAAGATAGAGAAATAGTATAGGTACCGAATCTTGACAGCTCTTCTCAGTTGAGGCTCTCCCAAAATCGGAACTGGTGGTAGATGCAGTGGTAAGATGAAGATCTTACCACTGCATCTACCACCAGTCCGAATTTGGGGTCACACATACCGACCGAAGGGTCACACATAAAAACTAGATGCAGCGTGGTGCTCAGTAGGGTTGATGAGGATTCCTCTTCCGCTTCCACGTGTTGCGGAAGTTCCGCAATTATTACAGTTCCCTATAATTGAAAGTTAAAAATTCCTCTTCCGCTATCGCTTCCTGATAAATTAAGAGGAATTATGAAATTGCGCGCGAAATCTACGGCCCGCAACAAATAAATAACAAATAAATATAATACTACATAGGTAGGTACTTTGTTTTTATTAATAACTAAAAGAAAAACGGAGAGTGTGATGAAATACACTTAATAATGTGCCTGTTTCATCTCACTTTATTTTTATTCCTCTTCCTCATCCGCTTTCTTTGTGCTATACAATTCCTCTTCCCCTTCCTCTTCCTCATAACCACATCTTCAACAACCCTAGTGCTCAGAAGTGGCTCAGAATAATAATGCTTATTTATTACTAGGGCCCACGCCACCGTCCACGCTAACTTAGAAAAATCGTCCTAAATCAGCCCTTTAAAAAAATACTTATAAAATATTTTAAACAAAAACCATCCTCAGATATCGCTCTATCTTTTAGTGAAAACCGCTTATCAATACATTGCGTGGTTGCACAGACACAGTAAAACGACGGCTTCACTTTATTTTTTTTATTGTTAAAGATACAAACAATTGCGTAATAAAGCTTATATGGGGGGGTCCTGCACGAAATCGTGAAATATTACGTATTTTGAAGTTACTTGTACTATGCGCTGAATTAGTTAAATACATTAAAAGAACTTATGTAAGTTAGCCTAATCAATGCACAAGGTCATGGCCTTTTTGAAATTTGAAACAAATTCTTTTAAACAATAACAAACAATACATAAATCTAATGACTCCTAAAAACATATTTCTTTGACAACTTTTTTAATTTTACGCATGAAACAAAAAATCTTACATGTAATTATATTTAAAAAAAATTAGGGATCCTCACTAAAACTCAAATAAATGGCTCATTCGTCTTAGGATAGATTCTGGTTTGGACAGATTCTGGTTACGACAGATTCTTGTTACGGCAGATTCTTGTTATGGCAGTACTGTCGCGCAAAAAAAAATATTTGTATAATAAATGTATTAATGATATTATGAAAAAACTGAGTCTAACGAAATCAGTGTACTATTGTCTTCAACGTATTGCAACCCTAAAAAAATAAGTGGCTAGGACTTTCACCAGTCAGGGTTGTTGAGGGTTTTTAGTTTGATATTGTTTTTTTTAAATATAGCATTACAAGGTTTTAAGTTCTAATTTTTTAAATATAGCAATAAATAAATTGTGTGGTTTATACTTTTGTTGGCAATATTACTTAACAAGAATCTGCCGTAACAAGAATCAGTCGTAACCATAATCTGTCCAAACCAGAATCTGTCCTAAGACGAATGAGGGAAATTTCCTTAAATCGCGGACGCTAAGAAAACTATTGATGATAGAATAAAATAATGTACTATGGCTTTGCAGAACACACTATTATCTACAAAAAGTGTCGCGATAGCATAAGTCTAACTATTTTAGTTACGTCACAATAAGTGTTCTTGGGAGGAGAGTCATTTTGAAAATTCGTCACGGAGTACGGGGTCCACGCGAACGAAGTCGCCTTCGGTCTGCTAGTATTTATATATTTGTGTAAGGTTATATATTATATTTATGTAATTGTGTGTAAATATATGTGTAAGTATTAATTTCTTTTAATAGATGTATTGCCCTGTGTCACATTTGTAATCGCAGACAATTGCACCTACCATGTCATCTCTGCACCACCCTATGGTTGACTGGTAGAGAATACTTCAGGCATTAAGTCCGCCATGTACTAATAGTATGTTTAAAAGTTTAAATAAATAAGAATACTAACAACCCTCTTACCTTGGTTGGGTGTCGTAAAAGACGACTGACGGAGTGAAGACAGCAGATACATCCAACAGCATAGGCGCTGGGCTCACCACCTGTGACCTATGCACTACACACATGTGTAGTTGTTATTTTGTGTACCTACCGTGGACCTTGGAGTCTTGGATTTTTTTTGACACTTTTTTTGGCGCAACTGTCAACGTCAAATTTGACAGAATCGAGCATAGACTATGCGATATTTTGCGATAACAATACATAAGATGTACCACAGAACCGAAATAACCAAACTTGTTCATACTAAAGTAGTCTGTAAGTCTATGAAGACACGGTACAAAGTAAAGTGTGTTTTTGTAGGTGCGGTCTCATGCGACCGCTTGGGGCCTGAGGGGTTTTTGTGGTCCTCATTGCTTAGTCCCAGAATATCGCTTAGGTTATATTAGTTGTGAGTGGATAAAGGCGAATGACCTTTTTACTATGGGAGTGAGGCTAGTTTTTTAGCTAGCTAGCGTAACACAGCGCTTTAATGAAATAAACAGTAATCAATAGCAGCAATGCTCTAAACTCTAAACTATGTAGAAAAACTTTCATTACAATATCATGCGGGAGTTTGAAGCTATCTTCATTTTTAGCTTAAGATTTTTTAGGTATTTTAAGGTTATGACAACTGTTATCGTATGACTATCAGTTCAGTTCAGCATTTATTTATCACTTGACTCTTAACGCGGCGCTCTATAGAAAACCTTTTTTAACAGTAATCATTATAACTTAAGAGAACACTTTTGATATGATCTAATAGGCTGGTTTGGTCATTCTCCTTTATTTTCATTTGGGGGGCCAAGTTATTCTACGTCGTGTAATATGATATGAGCGATCATCTGACGAGAGGTATAGATAAGATAAACAGAGCACAGATAACACACTGATAACATTGGAATCGACTAAAAAGGCCGCTATGGATAATAGAAATATTAAATTGTACATATGTACAAGATTAGACATATATATAATCACGACTATTATCCCCAAAGGGTTAGTCAGAGACTAGGCAATGGGGACAGCAAAAGGATTCCTCTACCATAGTCCACTTTTCACCAAGTAGCGACTGCACATGAGCACAGCGTAACAGGTGGTGAGCCCATCTCCGCTCTATACTGTTGGAAGTATGTGCAGTCGTTAGTCCGTTATAGTCGCCTTTTACGACACCCAAGGGAAGTGGTAAGTATTCTTTCACCGCTGTGCGACACGGGTACCAAATTATGTTTCTATTATATTCTCTCTAACTTGATAATTCTTTCGGAATGCAATGTGTCGCTTTTATTTTATCGCCTCTGTGGTCTAGAGGCTAAGCTACCAGTTTCAGACCCAGAGGTCCTGGGTTCGATTCCCAGCGGGGGGTACATCTTTGTGTGCTCGGTTTGGTTAGTGGTAGGGCTGTTAAGTCCGCCTGGCTAGCTACCACCATCTTATCCAAGTCTGTGGCCATAACAAAGTTGTTGTGTTCCGACAGATTGAGATAAGATAGCCAGTTCCTCAGTGGTTGAGGATTCCGGGTGAAGCGCGTTTCCACCTTCGGCCTTATCGTCACTTACCATCAGGTGAGATAAAGGCCAAGCGCTTACCCGTTGTAGAATAAAAAAAATATAGGAAAATTTGACGATGTAAAGTAAAAGAAAAAAATTTGTCCTGATAGTCGCCTTTTACGACGCCCAAGCGAAGGGATTGATTGGTTCTTTTAATATTGAGCCTTCACCACACAACTCTGTGGTAGGAAACATTATCTCTACACATGAATAGTTTCGGTTTGAAATTTGCAACCTTATCAGGTTCAACGTACGATAATGCAACCAGTTTAACGACCCAAATGGAGAATGGCACAACAGAGCAGAGTCAACTGTATAATATACATACCTATACTATACAATATACGTACATTTAAACAATAAAAATCTTAAAGTAATTGCAGACAACAATTATTTATCTATGTAAGAGACTGGTTTCTACGCTAGGAGGCCTGTATGACAGATAACACGCCTCTGCAACTCTGGACCAGGTGTAACCAGGTGTTTAAATGATAGATTAAAAAAGATTTTATAAAAGGTGCATGAGGCAAGAGTAAAGCTTCAAGTTGGAAGGGGAAAACCTCGGCGAAAAAGGGGCCTCCGGAACTCTCACTGGCCGGACGAAACACAACAGTACCAAGTGCCATTATTTCACGCCGGATATTCGTGAGAGGGTGGTATTACCCCGGGCGAGCCAGCCCATGCGTGCTGCAACGCAGCGTGGCTCTACCACTCACTAATGTGTAAATGTATTCTGTCAACTGATAAACCCACATGACTGCTACAAAAACACAATACGCAAAACGATACTACTACAAAACGCCCCCTTCACAAGCGTCACAGAGTAAACACCATTGTATTTCACCGCAGACATGACATCTCATAAAGCTCGTTTGATTACGTCACGCACTTGACGTCTAAGGAAATTCAATACGTTTGTAGGTTGGAAACAAATAAGATAACAGTGCAGTAGCAAAGCAGATATGGGTCAAACCCTCCTCATTTCACTAATAACATTTGTACACGTAGTTTTGGGTACGAGGGGGAGTCTTGAACCTCACCACTCAGCCGATGGTTTTCGGCGAATTGGTTAGCCCAATCTCCCCACACGCTGTTGACCATGTAGCAAGGTCTGTGCCCAGCAGTGGGACGTCTAAATGCTGATAAGGATGATGAATTGAAATCTTAAGAATCACACTATCCGCTCGCTACGAGGCGGGAGTCTTTGTACTTATAAAAACCCGGCAACTTTAGCAAGGGTATTTCGTTCCGCGCTTTCTTTAACAGTGTAATTAATTAAAAATCACCCTCAAAATACGCACACATCACAGAACTCTTATACGTCTGTGGCACACATAGAGGGACGCAATCTAGTACCTACTAATGAAAATATATACATGGTGTCCCAAGAAATTAGGGTCAAGCGGAAGCCCAGAGATAGAGCAGCTCTATAGGGTCATTTTTTATAAGGGCCTTAATATTTTTACATACATATAATCACGACTATTATCCCCGAAGGGTTAGTCAGAGACTAGGCAATGAGGACAGCAAAAGCAGTCCTCTACCATAGTCCACTTTTCCCCAAATAGCGACTGCACGTGTGCTCAGCGTGACAGGTAGTGAGCCCATCGCCGCTCTATGCTGTTGAAAGTATGTGCAGTCTTTAGTCCGTTAGTCGCCTTTTACGACACCGAAGGGAAGAGAGGGTGGTAGTATTCTTTCACCGCTACGCGACACGGTTATATATTTAAAAAACATAATAACTGACATTAATATTCGACAAAACACAAATTATAGAAAATAATACAAAACTGCAGACATGACGCTTCACTTTCCCGCCAAGAAGTCCGATAATGTTGTTAGGGAGTGGGACAAGCGAGTCAGAAAGGAGTTATTGATTTGTTATGTTGGCAACTTTTGACATGTACAGCGCTAAGAATACAGCCCCGGGCAAGTGGCAAACGGTTCTCTACCTGTCTATTCGTAATTCGTTTTACACTGCTGTAGGAATGCTCGATATCGAATCGATTAATCAATTAATTGATTATATTAACTTTTGAAATTTTAGTAACTTAATCGATTAATCTAATTGTTGGTGCGAGAGGCACCAACATACGACGTGGTTAGGCGGGAGGTAGAAAGAAGCTTACCGGGAGCAGGCTTGACGAGGTCGCTGGCACCGGGACACGAGCTGGCGGGCGGCGATTAAAGGCGATGTGATGGTCACGGCACAGCACAAAGTCACTTCATCTGATCACAGGCACTATCATCACAGGGTCACTATATGTAATAGTGAATTCAGTAAGGGCAGTCAGTAAGGGCAGATACCAGCGCGCGTATATCTTTGGGCGTCTCGCGGTATCTAGCAGACAGACTGACGCGGGCGCGCGTCCGGTTTCACACTCCGCGCGCCAACTTCGCGATACAACGCTAGATGGCGCTAGGCGTATCTTAATACGCTTACAAGACGTCTCGCCCGTGGCGAGTTCACTAATATTTAAATAATCGATGTAATCGTATTTTATGGCGATTAATTGATATATACGATAATAATAATTGATAACCTTGGCTGTTTGATGAGAATTATCTTTGACGTTAGTCAGACTAACTCGCGTTGAAAAAAAAGATTGACGTTCGTTTACTTCTATCAACAACAATCTGTGATCTGTGGCTTTATTTTTATGAAACCCAGTGGAAATGTAAATAAAATGGTGAAAAAAATTAATAAATATTTTTCTACTGAAATTTTATTGCTATTATTTATAGATTTTTTAATATTTTACCGAAAATACAATATTTTGCACTTTTACAGGATCTAAAGAACAATTCATCTTCGATAAATCGATTATTCTATACCATGGGTGCGGTTAATCGATTAATTGATATCGGTGCTACTAAAATAATCGATTATCAAATAATCGATTCACCTTCTGTGTACTGTGTAAAAATACAGCAGCGCGTGCATTGTACGACGAATTACGAATAGACAGGCGGGAGCGTTTGCCACTTGTCTATGGTTGTTGTATTGTTATTTTTGAGGTACAGCTAATACTACAAGTTATTCTGTGGTACGCGTAATCATATTTTAGAGCGCGTAGTCGCGACAGTGCTGCCTTCATTGTGTTTTTTGAATTTAGAACTACATTCACAGAAAACGCACTTAGTTCGCAAGATCTATAATTTTGGTATTGAGGATATAAGCTATTTTTTCTTATGAAAAATCAACGCGAGCAAAGCCGCGGTCAAAAGCTAGGAATAATATTAAACATAAATGCAATGTTTCGTCGATTGTACGCAGGCATATTTTAGTAAAAAGTATAGTTGTGAGCAAAAGTGATAAGACAGAGAAATAGCCATCATAGAGCCGTGTGCAGCGGCTCATTAAAAATATACTACCAATCGCTCTCTTCCTTTGGGTTTTGTAAATGCGACTAACGGACTAAAGACTGCACCAACTGCATAGAGCGGCGATGGGCTCACCACCTGTCATGCTGAGCAGTAACGTTGCTATTTGGTGAAACGTGGACTATGGCAGAGGGCAGTAGTCCTTTGTACTCGGACGACATCGTGGTATAATTGCTGCTACCTGGTAACTATATTCCTCTCACTCTGGCCAAGACACCCTGTTTCCTCACCACCTTCCGTCTGTTCCCTTAGGTCTCATGGTGCAGACGGGATGTCTGTACTTATTTATATATTTATTTATTACACATCTGCTGTAGGGTAGGGTTTTAGGGACTTAGGGCTTTAGGGACTTAGGGACTTGGGACCTTGGGACTCAGATATTGTTGGACGGGAAAACTTTTAGGGAAGTTTCTCAGCTTCCTATAGCTTAAATTTCATGTGTGTGTGCGTGTGTGCTTTAACAAGAGACCACACTGAACACACAATATTAAGATTATTTTTTTTACACCGATATTTACATTAGTCGGCAGCTGTACATTTTAAACCGCAAAAGCAGTCCTCATTGCCTAGTCTCTGGCTAACCCTTCGGGGATAATAGTCGTTTAGTACGCTAATTTGTACTCCAGCAATTCCCAAATGCGTTATGTCACCGATAGTACTTTAAATATAGTCTTGACTTGACATTTCCAGGCTTCCTGCATTCTGGTCTAGACTGATGTCCAGCGTACCTAGAATAGGAAATGGTGACTTAGATCATTGAAAATAGAGTACAATTTTGAGTAGAACATGATTTTGTAAAGCTTTTTCGTTTGTTTTCTTGTCAGGAGGAGAGCGAATAGATCAAAATGTTTTAATTTATTTTTCGTTTTACAGTCTTATGTGTGTGTATGTACCTACAGTACATAGGAAATGAGTTGCGTTCGCACCATCTCGCATGTTAAGCTACTTTTATTTTTGCTGGGTATTGGATGGGTGACCAAGAAATATTAACCCTTCGTGGTTTCAAAAGCACGTTCCGGCCAGGTCCTGTACGAAATTGTAAAAATTTACGTATTTTTAAGTCACTTGTACTGTGCGCTGAATTAGTAAAATACATTAAAAGAACATAAGTTAGCCTGAATATTGCACAAAGTCATGGCCGTGTTGAAGTTTGAAACAAATTCTTTAAACAATAACAAACAATACATAGTTCTAATGACTCCTAAAAACATTTTTTTGGCAACTTTCTTAATTTTACGCATGAAACAATAATTCTTACATGATAACATTTTTATTGATATTCCGCAGGGCACCCCCTCTTTAAAAAGTAAATTTAGATTTTTAACACAAGCGCGTGATAGTTTTGCACATTTCGCAGAATAAAAACATTGCTCTAAATAAATTACTAGGTCTGAAACTTCAAAGCAGAATTGTTGTAAATAAAAATATCAATATGATTGATTTTGCTTTGAAGTTCATTAAGAGACTTATGTCAGTTTTTGCGATCTCGCGGCAACCCCTTAAATATAAAAAAGGTTCACATATTTCACCAGAAGCTGTTACGCAAAAATGAGTTAAAATTTAAACAACAAAACAAAACTATTAATTTAAACAAAAACATCTGAGCTACAGTAATAATCACACTCTAAAAAGTCGAGGGGCCAAAGTATTCTTGTAAAGAATAGAAGCATTTTTCAATCAGCCATTTTTTTAGTTTTGCATTGAACTTTATAGGCATCACTTACTCGTACATGTCATCATAATTTTTTATTGCCATTACATAACTGTTTTTGCACATGTCGCAGTCGTGACTAAAGGAAGTATTCGTTTTTTATGGTATATCTACTGTTTACTTTGTATTATGTTTTTAAAAAAAGTTTGACATGTAAATGAACAAAAACACAAATCTCTAAACATAAAACGACACGATGGTTAAAATTCTTAGTTTTGTAAATAAAGGTCTACAAGAGGTCATAATATCAACATTACAAGTTGCTCATGCATGCCTTATGAGAAATTAAAGACAAGAATTCCCCCATATTAGCACATGTGTAGTAGCTATTTGGTGAAAAGTGGACTATGGCAAGAGTATTGCTTTTGCGGTCCTCATTATTGCGGTCTCTGACTAACCCTTTGGGGATAATGATTAGTATGTATGTATGTATGGATGTATGTTTGTATGTAACTAATGCTAATTTGCAATACATTATTTCCCAACACAATGCGGTTGAAACTAACCAAAAAGTTTGATAAAACACATGTTATTGATAACGAACAGTACATGTGATAAGGCCTACATCATAAGTACCTAGTATTATTATTCTTATTTAAAAATCATATTTAATTGAGGAAAATATGCGTTTGATAACTAACAATGGGCTATAGGGATGTTGACAACAAAATGAAACTGCAAAATAAAACACCACTGATAGAGCAAGATCGATAAAGGACGATGGTTTTTACATTGACCTAGAAGCTTAGAATAATAACGCTATAGAAAGATAGTTATCATATAGCGCTCTGTCAAAAATGAAGCACTAAACCGATTCACACACGCGTGACGTGCGCGCATGGCCGTGATCTGCTGTCTCTTTCCAATTCTATGAATATGAAAGAGACAGCACTGCGCAGGCCGCTGCTACCGAGGCTTTAACTTAGAGAATCACACTGCAGTACGTTTATATTTTGACCTAATTAACTACAAGATACTATGAAATACTGAAAGCTTACCTGTGAAAAGTGATGTTATTACACTTCTTTTGTTTTTCAGATGTGTTGTGACACAATTTAACTGCACAAACCGTCATTTTTTTTGTTTTCACGAGACACGTTCGGCGCGCTGTGACATTGAACACTACGGAGCGGTCCGGCGTTTGGTGCCATTTCTGGCTCCAATTAATGTGCTTCAAAATAGGCGCGCGAACTTGGTTTCTATAGCGTTATTATTCTAAGCCTAGAAGTATAGACAAGAACGTTCATACAAACCATATGTTCAAATTCTGGAATGAGAAACCTAAAGTTCGCTGCAGTCGCTGCAGCGCTTAGACATCTAAATGTCGTCTAATCAACAGACAGACATCGCAGCGCCGCAGCGCCAGATCGGTCAAAGACAAAGTAGTGTGTATCAAGATGGCGTCCTAAATAGAATGTCAATAACAATATTTGAAAAAATATTTTTTCTATTCTAAAATACGATATAACTACATTATAATGACTTGAATAACAATTAATTTCACTTACTTGACAACTGAATTGTAGTAAACGTTTAGGTGTACACTTTGAAAAGGAATAAATAATTATTTTCGCCGCTCCGCACGCGCGAATGTCAAAGCCACACTAAAGCAAGGTGCCGAGTCGACTCCGCAGATGAGTGGGAACATAGTGCGTATTCGGAGGGGCCTATCTAGTGTAACGTATATATCGCTGGGTTTTTAGGGTTCCGTTCCCAAACAGTAAAAACGTGGACCATAGGTATTACTAAGACTCCGCTGTCCGTCTGTCACGAGGCTGTATATCATGAACCGTGATACTCAGACAGTTGAAATTTTCACACATGATGTATTTCTGTTGCCGCTATAATAACAAATACTAAAAAACAGAATGAAATAAATATTTAAGGGGCTCCCATAAAACTAACGTGATTTTTTTGCTCGTTTTTGCTCGATATTGATAACGGCAACAGGTAGACGTTTGAAATATTCACAGAATATTTAGTTATATATTCACTTTAAAAATTAATAATTAAATTAAAAAATAACAAATATTTAAGAAGGCTCCCATACAACAAACGTGATTTTCAACGGATATAATGTTTACTAGAAAATCTATCTTGTACGTTATCTATATAGCATTGTGAATGCAAAATTTCAATAATAAAGATATTTATAAGCAATTACGTCTTTATCGATTGTTAAATACT
Organism: Scoparia ambigualis; assembly: GCA_963921215.1. Taxonomy (NCBI): domain Eukaryota; kingdom Metazoa; phylum Arthropoda; class Insecta; order Lepidoptera; family Crambidae; genus Scoparia; species Scoparia ambigualis. The sequence goes on along the minus strand of OY992525.1, from coordinate 14,381,228 downwards.
TGAAATAATATTTCTTTCGAATGTGAGGGTAGACTTCACAGTGACGTAATACGGCTGGCTTGCAGCAGCGTAATCAAACTACTAGGAAAAATTCAACGAGTCTTCTGGGGTCTCGGTAGCTCAGCGGTTAGAGCAGTGCACCGGCAATCTAAAGGTCGTGCGTTCGAATCCCACTCGAGCTTCCTGAGACTGGTTGATTTTTTTTTCTAGTAAACATTTTATCCGTTAACTATATAGCATTGTCTATAAGTAGTATTCGGGTCCAGAGTTGGAGAGGCTGGTTATCTGTCATACAGGTCTCCTAGCGCAGAAACCAGTCTCTTACATAGATAAATAACTGTTGTCTGCTACGAGTATATGTATCTGTGCGTAATATCTATGTGAGAGAACAAATAAAGATTTTTGTATTTTGTATTGTTTTATGCTTTTAAGGCTCCTAAGCTTCTAAGGCTTTTAAGACTTTTAATCCTTTTAGGCTTTTAATTGTGAATGCAAAATTTCAATAATAAAGAAACGTGATTTTTTTTCTCGATTTTGCTCAATCTGGATAACGGCAACAGGTAGACTGTCTGATGTTGTATAGTAATGGTACGGAACCCTTTTATATACATACATACATATACTTAATCACGACTATTATCCCAGAAGGGTTAGTCAGAGACTAGGCAATGAGGACCGCAGAATTAGTCAATGTCCCTACCTTAGGGTATTTTACCCCAAATTTAGGGTATTTTTACGCCTTTAGGGTATTTTTAGGGGTGAAAATTATTTATGATATTTTTCGGGGTAAAATAATTATGAGAATGTTTAAAACTCCTTGCAAGCAAATTGGTGATTGATCAAAAAAGTGTTTCCGAACGTACCTAGCTTGTTGTTATTAATAAATTGCAAGTATACGAAAATTTAATTGTTTTTATTATTATAATTTTTAGGGTAAAAAAATAAAAGTGTCTAGTTTAGGGTAATTTCGCCGAGCGTTAGGGTAAAGAAAAAATTTGAGGTGGCAACACTGGAATTAGTCCAGTGCCACGTTTCACCAAATTACAACTGCACATATGCTCAGTGTGATAATAGGTGGTGAGCCCATCGCCGCTCTATGCTGTTGGATGTTTGTGGATTCTTTAGTCCGTTAGTCGCCTTTTACGAAACCCAAGGAAAGAGAGGGGTTCGTAGTATTTTTCAGTGAGCCGCTTTATACCACAGCTATTTGGTTCTGTTTTTTTTTCATGTAAGGACCATGTTTTTTTTTTCATGTAAGGACCATGGAAAATTTTGTCCCAACCATACAACAGATTTGAAATTAGTGTCATTTGAAGGGTCTAGTAGAATATATATTTTTTTACTATGGCGACGTTTTTCAAATACGCGGGATTTAGGTTATAAAAATATATTGTTTTTGAATATTTTTTTTTTCCAACTAAATAAGATTGCAAGAGCAGACTCTACAGGCGGCACCCGTTCACGAGTATGACATGTGAATCAGCCATCGCTTCGCTCAACCATGTTTTAGGGAACGTAACGACCCGACGCACATGCCACCACCGCAGAGACACTTTGAGAGAGCATGACACACTCGAGCAACTCCAACTAAAGCAAAAAAACAATAAAAGTTTTTTTACATTATAAATAATCCCAATACTTTTTGCAATTAACACAGGTACTTTAGGTTTCTTTGGGTCCCAATGAACAAATTGACACCTATCCCATGACTGCTGTAGGGTGGGGACGGGGTTCATACAAAATCCCCCATGGTTCTTTGTGGATATTTTGTTTAAAATGGCTGAAGTATGACGGTATTTCTAAGTTAACGGGACGAAGGCGCGGGTGGGTCGCTACTTTTTTAATATTTATAATAGCTTGGTGCGGATTGCGCATTTGGCCAATGTTAAAAGTTATTATTTATTTTTAACCGTGTCGTGTAGCGGTAAAAGAGTACTACCACCCAGGTACCCAGGTGTAAAGGCGACCCAGCTCTTTAAGCTGGTTGATCCATCTTTAAAAAGGAAGTCATCATCAAAGAGATCAAAATAGCAAATGTTTCCAAAGGAGAATGACCAAACCAGCCTATTCGATATCTATTGCGTCTTAATCATTCACATATCATAAGTGTTGTCTTAAGTTATATTGATTACTGTTAAAAAAGGTTTTCTATAGAACGCCGCGTTAAGGGTCAAGTGATAAATAAATGCTGAACTGAACTGAATAGTCATACGATAACAGTTGTCATAACCTCAAAATACCTAAAAAGTCTTAAGCTAAATATGAAGATAGCTTCAAACTCCCGCATGATATTGTAATGTAATTTTTTCTTCATAATTCAAAGTATTGCTACTATTGATTACTATTTATTTTATTAAAGCGCTGTGTTACGCTAGCTAGCTAGCTAAAAAACTAGCCTAACTCCCATTGTAAAATAGTCATTCTCCTTTAATCGAGAATTCTAACGGTATCGCGTACCGGTAAAAGAATACTACCACCCTCTCTCTTCCCTTGGCTGTCGTAAAAGGCGACTAAAACGGACTCTAAAGACTGCACATACATCGATCAGCATAGAGCGGCGATGGGCTCACCACCTGTCACGCTGAGCAGATGTGCAGTCGCTATTTGGTGAAAAGTGGGCATGATAGAGGACTGCCTTTGCTGTCGTCATTGCCTAGTCTCTGACTAACCCTTCGGGGATAATACTTAGTCTTTATTATATGTGTGTATGAATGTTTTTTTTACAACATTATATTAAGTTAAGAAAAGAAATAGTAGGTACTGGCTAACGAAAGCTGAACCTCGTAGTAATTTGTTTACCAACACTTTGTCTCTATGTGTGTCTATCTGAGGTGTCGTATGTCAAATTGAAATTTTGAGAGAATTGCAGCTGTTTGAGTGACGATGTGTTACCCAGTCATGATTTTTTTTGAATTTGCTGCGTTTTTGCTGGTTCAGCTGTCGTTAGCCAGACTTTACCTACTTATTGTTTTTATAGTTGATTTATACAGCCCTCTTACTCTCGAAACCGATCGCTATTGGATCGGATTGGTATTGTGAATTTTCGTACTCCTAAGTTACGACACCAGAGCTAATATGGATTCATATTGCTTGGATATTGAGTGAAAAAAATACAAAACTCAATGCCATTTAGTTCACCCAATATGAATCCAAATTAGCGCTGGTGTCGTAACTTAAAAATAAGAAAATTCACAATACAAATCCGATCCAATAGCGATCGGTTTCGAGAGTAAGGGGGCTGGTTTGGTTTGGGTTTACAATACCGCAACTGTTCTGGGTCATTCTAAGAAGTGCAGAGCATGCTAAACATACACAAAGCTTTTGGAATTATGTGTGTGTAACAGCTATTCTTTTTTTTCATTTTCATTATTGTTCCTAGAGGTACAAATAGTTATTCTTTACACGTAAGTTATAAGACGTTGATAATAATAATCCTAAACCGCCTGGTTTAGGTTAATATTCCACCATTAATTCACATTAATCCTACTAACATTATAAACTTTGTAAGTATAGATGAATGTTTGATACTCTTTCACGTACAAAACTACTGAATGGATATGGATGGAATTCGGCATAGTTTATAACCTGGATTGAAGGAAACTTTTATCCCGATATTCCCACGGGAACGGGAACCACGCGGGTGAAACCGCGAGCGGCCGCTAGTATTAACTACTTACGAAAAACCCATTATAGAAAATAAAACAAATCCTACTAATATTATAAACGCGAAAGTTTGTATGTATGGATATTTGTTACTCTTTCACGTAAAAACTACTGAATAGATTTGGATGAAATTCGGCATGCAGATAGTTTATAACCTGGAATAACACATAGGATACTTTTATCCCGATATTCCCACGGGAACGTATGGATGGATGTTTGTTACTCTTTCACGTAAAAACTACTGAATGGATTTAGATGAAATTCGGCATATAGATAGTTTATAACCTGGATTAACACAAAGGATACTTTTTATCCCGATATTCCCACGGAAACTGGAACCACGCGGGTAAAACCGCGAGCGGCCGCTAGTAGAAAATAAAACGAATCTTCAATAAATCGTTACCTATGTACTCTACATTTTCTCGCCAAGAAAATAACTACCTAAGTATACAATAATTTTATACAGTTGTTTCGAATCAAACGCCATTTTGTTTAATTATTTTTAACAATACGCAAAGAAAGTGCTGCCATCTGCAAAATATTTCCTACGCTATATCTTAGAATAATAACTAAAGCATTATTATTCTGAGCCCTATATACTACCTATTTGGTAGAAACATGGAACACCCACATTTTTCATTGTCAAAACTGTGCGTTCAAACGAATATCATCTGTATTGTTTACGCTACAAAGCCGAATTTCCCTTGGCAGCGGGCCGTCGCATTGCCGTAGTGACGTCAGACTGCGTAGTCAGAAGTAGGCCACCGGGTTTGCAGTATCGCGAACGAGCCAATTTTTCGCTGACCCCCTGTTCCGTACGTTGATTAAAGCGCGCGGGGTCAAGTTATAACGGTTATTGTGTGTTGTCACCCAGTTTAAATTGAGCTCATCTTTGCTAATACGCGTTATGGAAATGACGTAACGAGCGAGATCACATTAAATGGCCGTTGGAAGCCGATGTGATGCGAATTGTCGGTTTTTGTTTTGAATTTTTTGAATTTCGCGTTTCGAGTTCTGAGTTATGTTGGGTAATTTGTTTTTGTGTGTATGGGTAGATGTATAAAGGATATCTCATAAAGAGCGTGGCGCTTATAGGGAAGATAAACTGAGGGCTGGCTGACAGACTACTACTTAACTACTAACTTGGAAACATCGACATACTTCAGCAAGCTAAGTTAGCCTGGACGAAGACATGGGATTAGGGCCATTAGTAAGTTTTAAGGATAGGACGTCAACGTTCAATAAGCAGTCTACGGAATCACATCAAAAGTATTTTGATGTAATGTATCTCTATATATAAATTTATTACAATAGTTAACAATCGGACCCCAGGTCCTTAGAAAAATAGTAATTCCTTAATTGACATAACCGCGAACTGAACCCAGGGTGACCTGAGAGATACAACTTGACCACGGAGGTCTGCGTCTATATAAGAATAAATAAAACTTGGATCTTTGTCTAAGATCTTAGATCCTAGACCTTGGAAAACAATATAATATAGCAAATAGCAAAACTAGTTATATACCTACCCATTGCCACTTGAACTTACCAAAAATTCTTTGGGCTATGTCTGTTCCTACGCTGATGTATATGTTACCGGAAATGTATGATATCTAGGAATTGTATACAACTCCTGGGAAATGTATACAATTCCAAAGCTATTTAGGAAATGTGTAAAATATTGTTTTAAAAATTATTTTATACTTACATATATTGGGAAATGTATACATTTCCTAGGAATTGTATATAATTCCAATATGGTATTAGGAAATGTATAAAAAGAATGCTTTCTGTAAAAAAAACACTTTGTGAGAATAATTATTTTTACCAGACACCAATTAAAAATCAATTGTTTAGCGACCGCCGGCAGTCTTATGATCTTTGACCTATTAAGGCACTCGTTGAGACAATCAGGTAACAATCATACAGTACAAAGTCTTAAATTTCTGTTCTAGTATTTATGGTGTCTAATAAAAAAAAATAACCTCGAAATTCAAGACAATCGCTACGCTGCGCTTTGCGATTGTCTTGAATTTCGAGGTTATTTTTTTGTTATGTGATTAATAATAAGGTTTATTTTTTGTTATGTGATTAATAATAAGGTTTATTTTTTGTTATGTGATTAATGATAAGGTTCTGTGTGGTGGCGACTCATATCAGAATACTACTAATCCCTCTCTTCCCTTGGGTGTCGTAAAAGGCGATGGAGAAAAAACTGCACATACATCCAACAGCATAGAGCGGCGATGGGCACCACCTATCACACTGAGCACATGTGCAATAATTTGGTGAAAAGTGGACTATGGCAGTGGACTGCCCTTGCGATCCTCATTGCCTGGTCTCTGACCCCTTCGGGGATAATAGCCGTGGATAATAAGTATGTAATAATAATAATAATAAGAAGGACGGTACGGTCGACATCTGTCGGGCATGCCGCCGTCCTGGAGAATCACTCCGACATATTATTTCCGGTTGTTCTCATCTTGCTAACGGAGAGTATTTGCACAGACACAACTAAGTAGCCAGAATAATTCACCAGCAACTTGCTCTTCAATATGGCCTTGTTGAATCAGAAGTGCCGTACTATAAGTACGCACCTGCGCCAGTTCTCGAAAATGGTCATGCAACGCTCTACTGGGATCGCTCTATCATCACGGACAGGACTATTGTCGCCAATAAGCCTGATATCGTGGTGGTCGACCGATCTCAGCGCCGGGCAATATTGGTTGATATCACCGTACCTCATGATGAGAACCTCGTGAAAGCCGAGAAGGACAAGCTCAGTAAGTACCTTGACTTGGCTCACGAGGTTACCGCCATGTGGGATGTGTATTCAACCATTATTGTACCGATAGTCGTTTCGGCAAACGGTCTTTTAGCTAAGAGCCTCGATCAACACCTAGAGAGGCTCTCGCTAAAAGGTTGGGTCAAGGGTCAGATACAGAAGGCAGTACTCCTTGACACGGCACGTATTGTCAGGAGGTTCCTCACTCTGCAGCCAACCACCGGTAGCTTGGGTCTATCCCCGCTGCCGGTGGCAACCTAGGTTAAGTTTTTTATAATATTTTATATTGTAAATATGTTTTTTTTATAAAATATTGTAAAAAATTATACTTAAGATAATATTTTAAATAAAGAGCATAATAATAATAATATAATACGGCCAATGGCATAAATGCCAAGAGCCTCGACCAACACCTAAAGAGGCTCTCGTTGGGCAGCTGGATCAAGGGCTTGATCCAGAAAGCAGTACTCTTGGACACGGCGCGCATAGTTAGGAGGTTCCTCTCTCAGGAACCCTGACCACCGGTAGCTTGGACCCTGTTCCCGATACCGGTGGGCTACTATTTTTTATATTTTTAATTTTTTTTTGTATTTACATAGAAATATTTAAAAATGTAAATAGTATGTATATGAATAAATGGAATAATAATAATAATAAATAAATTATTTATTTCAGACACATGATCCATAGAGAGTTAGTAACAATGTTTCTTATACTAAGTTAGTAAAATTATTGTAATCGTTACATCAACATACAAAAATGAAATACTCAAAATAAAATCAAAAAATAAATCATTAAGTAGGTATCAAAAATAAAATCAAAATAAAATAAATGCAAATCCAATAAATTAAAATAAAATAAATACAAATGAAAATAAAATCAAATTAAACTTAAATCAAATAAAACAATCTAAAAACGAAATAAAATCAACAATAAAATAAAATCATACGTACATGAATATTGTCCATTGTCAAAAAACAGGCCACGCCTATATGCTCACTGATGCCTTATGGGCTTTGCATGCAGGCGTGACCATTTTTTTTTCGATTTAGCTTCATAACTGACGGAGTTTCATACAAACATACCCCCCCCCCTTTTTTTACCCCCTTCAAGGGCGAATTTCTAAAAATCCTTTCTAAGTAATGATCTACATAATATAGACATCAACGCACATCCCTCTCCACTACTAGGAATAGACACTTTGAAAGGAGAACCGGTACTTTCCATAGAAAAAATGCTTAATTTGTATACAATAGAGTTTGACCATAAAGGAAAGCTAATATTATTTGCTACCTAAACCAATATGTCTTATTTTTATCGAATCGCGGATAAGAGTTATTTAATTATTAATATTTTTTGATATGGAAACACTAAGTGTTCAAAAAACAGACATAATTCTTTTGCTTTTAAAAAAGAGAAAGTCGACAATGCCGTCCATTGTTGACAGATGTTGCCAGATAGATAATGAAAAACAGATTAAAAAAGTATACAACTTAGGTATAAAACGCCGGGTCTCCATTCAACCACGCTTCCTTTTATAGTGTAGGTGTGAGCACTTACAAAGGATTTTTGGAAATTCGCCCATGAAGGGGGTAAAAAGGGGGGGGGGGGGGGTAAGTTTGTATGAAACTCCGTCAGTTATGAAGCTAAATCGAAAAAAAAAAGCATTTAGCTTTTCGGATCGGGATTTATGAAAATTCAACCTTTAAGGGGGTGAAAAGGGGTGGCAAAGTGTTGTATGATTAATTTTTGTTAGATGTCAGATTCTTGAAACTTTGTAGTTCGCAAACGAAGTCGCAGGCAGAAAGCTAGTGTATGTATTTCCGTATATATGAAGAATAATAAGGATTGTTCAATTTGTTCCCAGGACCGAAGTGGTCTGGACAGCATGCGGTCACTGGAGCACTACCTGACAGACATCATGCGAGCTGACACATCGGAGCACATGAAAGGTACTTTTCAGTTCTTTTTAATGTGAAAAGGAGGCTCACCGTGTCGCGTGCAGTGAAAGACTACTACCACTCCCCCTCTTCCCTTGGGTGTCGTAAAAGGAGGCTAACGGACTAAAGATTGCACAAACATCCACCAGCATAGAGCGGCGATAGGCTTACAATCTGTCACGCTGGGAACTTGCAGTCGCTATTTGGTGAATAGGGACTAAGGTAGAGGACTTCTTTTGCGGTCCTCTTTGCCTAGTCTCACTTATTCTTCGTCTTCACTTATAATCGTGATAATATTATGTATGTATTAATAAAGGCATAATGTAACAAACATTTTAAGTGAACACCACATTCGCAGGAAAAAAGAAAAAATATTAAACTACAGACAAAATTGAAATAAAACACTATTTTACGGATTAACTCGCGTTTAATTTACTATTTGCATGAGACTGATGGTCTCCCTGTGACCACGGACCCTGTAAAGGGTTCGAAACGTCAGGATAATATAAAAACTATGTAAATAGTAAATTAAACGCGAGTTAATCCGTAAAAAAGTGTTTTATTTCAATGTGTAGTGCTCGCTTAAACCTCAGAAAACAATACAGACGAAATTACTAAAAAAAGTAGTCTCTAAGAGGAAAGCCTTCTCTCTTTTTATGCGTCTTTGCACTTGTGCAGTCGCTATTTGGTGAATAGTAGAGTTGTAGATGCGTTGCTGACCTCGAGGAAAGAGTGGGAATGATGATGGAGGGAAGGGGGGAGTGACGGGCTTACCAACGGCGTATTACCACCACGGAGCAAATTGCTCCGTGAATACCACCCTCTCACGAATATCCGGCGTGAAATAATGGCACTTGGTGCTTTGTGTTTCGTCCGGCCAGTAAGGATTCCGAAGGCCCCCCCCCTCTCACAATTCCTATTCCTTTCTTAAAGGACGGCAACGCGCCTGCGATTCCTCTAGTTTTGCGGGTGTCCATGGGCGGCGGTGATTACTCTCCATCAGGTGACCCGCCTGCTCGATTGCCTCCTTCTTTTATAAAAAAAAACGATGAGGCGGTTGCCAAATTGTTTAGGGGGTTAGGAATGTAAAATGATACTGTTATGTCTATACATGTATATAAAAATTAATTGCTGTTCGTTTGACTCGCTAAAACTCGACAATGACTAGAACTGGACTGATTTGGCTAATTTTGATCTTGAAATATTTGTGGAAGTTCAGGGAAGATTTGAAGGATCAGAAAAAATATTAAAAATTCTCAAAAAACTTAAAAAACAATAAGACGTCGTGCAATCTATGTATTTATAGGTTTCTTAAAACTTTTTGCTGTTTTTTACTTATTTTTCGCGAAATTGATCTTTTTCCTGTCAGTTAAATTGTCATTGTAATTTGGACACTCAGAATAATAACTCTTTAGTTATTATTCTGAGTTTGGACAGGACAACAGACAGGGTCTTCTATTAAATAAATCTAAAGAGTTAGCTAATACTTATAACACCAATTACAATTTATTAAAAGGTACTTAACCTTACACGAAAAAGACAAAAAATTACAACTTCTACTTAGTTTGACAGCTATGCTTGACAGGTAGGTACTCTACTGAGTTCAGATTTTCAGAAACTTGGCAACTGTACACTAAAATAAAATTTGGCGAGATCGCAAATCACGAATTTTAAGTGTAACGAAAAAGTATTGAGTTGGCGAAATACATATTTATGAATTAAACATGCATACTTACTGCTCATTCGGATTAATGCTAACCCAGAGGTTCCTGGTTCGATTCCCATTTTGGTGTGGGGTAGTTTTGGTGGTGAGATTAGTTTATAAATAATTTGGCTATAAGTATTAACCAATCTCTCTTATAATAGTCTGGCGCCATTAGTATTATAGCTAATAGAGACGTCACCACGAAGTAATTTTTTGCGCACTAATTTGCGGCCCATGGACTGCAATGCTAACGCCTAGTCACTTCTAAGAGCACCTACGTAACCACCTGGCGCGATTCCCCTTGATGAGAGCCCGAAAAACCGACAAATCACGGGTCGCAGGCGATTGCAGGCGATCATAGACGATAATCGGCGAGTACAGCCGACTAAGCCCTCCGCACAATCGTGCTCGCCAATAATCGTTTGTAATCGCCGATTGTGTAGAGGAGCCAGAAGCGATGGTGGTGCCTTTGATGCTTATGGGCTTCGTTTAACAATACCAACCAGATAACGCGTTACGTACAAAATCAAAGCTAAATTCTGTCCACGTGAATAAATACTTTTTCAAAGCAATAAATTACTCGTGTCACATAAAAAAGAAAAGACGTCAATAACATTTAGTACTGAAATCAACCTTAAGGGGCTTGTTGCCCCTTAAGGTTGATTTCAGCACTAAATGTTTTATTTGTTATAAAGTACTTTTTCCTGTTATGCCTTGCTAGAAAATAAGAGCTCACTTCTTAAGTGCGCTCGTATATACCGAGACACATTTTTAGCGCTGAGCTGACATCTAGTTGTAATTGTTGATCGAAGCTTATGGGCCGCAATGTACTGCGCATAAAAATGATTTGCGATGACGTCTCTAGTTGTAATAACTTCAATGAGGCCAGTGTGTAAACAGTAGAGAAAAGATAGCCAGTTCCTCAGTGGTTGAGGGTTCCGGGTGAAGCGCTTCCACCTTCGGCCTTATCATCTTACCATCAGGTGAGATGAAGACCAAGCGCTTTCACGTAAAGTAAAGTACATAACCTCATACCTCCTTCCCCGTTCCATTATCGGACTACTAGACGGAGGGAGGGCTTTCATCCATATGTTGTCGATACTCCACCCGCCCGGACGAAGCGATTTGCTTCTAGCTTCCTCATTGGGACAGCTAGGATGTGGAATGACCTCCCTGCGTCTGTTTTTCCTGAAAGCTACAACTTGGGCGTCTTTAAGGCTAGAGTAAACAGGCATTTACTGACTGCGCGTGCTCCATCTTCGTCCTCATTATCACTTTCCAACAGGTGAAATCGGGGACAAACGCGCAATCAGTCTCCAATAAAAAAAGGGACATCCTGTATGCTGTCCCACGGCTGGGCAAAGGCTTCCATCATTATAATCTAGTCATTGCTACCATAGATGGGTGTTGGCTTAATCACCACGCTTTCATAATGCGGGTTGGTGATAGGGATGTAACGCGGGAAAATTACCCCGGTAAAATACGGTATTTTACGATATTTTACGTAATATTTGGTAATTTTCGGTAAAATACGGTAATATTCGGTAAAAAACGTTTTCAACGTGTTCATACCCACTAACTAACATTATTATTACGGAAGTGAGTATGTTTGTGTGTAATGTATTTACTTTTTGACAAATAAATGGAATTGAATGATATTTGACGGATATACGAGTATAAGAAATTTTGGAATTTTGTAAAACAGAAAATGGTCTCGTTCGTACTAAAAATCCAATAAATATTTGAGATACGAATCACATAACACCTTTCGTGCGTTCGACATGTGAACTGTCGACGTCGAGTGGAATTTCAAGTTCGAATTTGTCTAAAATATGTGGCCAAAATACAATTCCACACATAAGCTTGATTTCGTGGCATATTAATTTTTACAAATAATGTAGGTAGTTTTTCGAATAGACGTTCAAGTAATTCACGCGGGAGTAGTGAGCCGGATGAATTCAAGTCAACTGATCGCCGTTTGCTCCGTTGCTTTAGGAGGATGGGCGACAGCGGAACGGCAAGAGCGCATATCGCCGCACAACACAGCACAATATGGTCAATTGCACTTAACGGCAACGTCGCTTAATGGTTTTTCAATTAGAATTTAAAACTTCATATTTTGCCGGTAATTTTACCGTATTTTCCATAAATTACCCGTATTTTACCGGCACTTTCGGTAAAATTACGTATGTTTGCAACCCTATGGTGATCACAATCACACGGGCGCAGCATCGGAAAATCCGAAAACACACTTTGCCCGACCAGCCCCCTTACTCTTGAAACCGATCGCTATTGGATCGGATTGGTATTGTGAATTTTCGTATTTTTAAGTTACGACACCAGCGCTAATTTGGATCCATTTTCTTTCTTTCATATTGGGTGAATTGGGCTCGTGCGAAGACTTATATGGATGGTACAAAAGTTGGAATCCTGAGAAAGTTGGATTCATGCGAACAAAAGAACTAAATGGCATTGAGTTTTGTATTTTTTCACTCAATATCCACGCAGTACGAATCCATATTAGCTCTGGTGTCGTAACTTAGGAGTGCGAAAATTCACAATACCAATTCGATCCAATAGCGATCGGTTTCAAGAGTAAGGGGGCAGAACCCGGGACCGCTGGATATCCAATAGTGTGTAAAAAAAGAGGGCGAGGAATCAAATAAAATATAAGTGACGCTTTTTGGGTCAACGCCTCGCCATCCAGCGCAGCAATGCAGCTAGTATGGGTACTCTGCATGATGGGACAAATTTTAATTTTCATATTAGATGTTACTTTTGTTTTTTCCTATTAATAGTTTATTTGATTATTTAGCTTGTAATTTATACAAAATTGAATCGAATTAGAATAAATTAGTGACGCTTTTCTTCAATTGACTCTACATTATTTTGTTGACCGCTCTTCCCTAATATGAATTGATTACCACAAAATGTCAAATTAGATCGGCGAATTTAGGCCTAACACTAATCAGACTTTTAACTAAAATTCATTACTGTAATTTTTAATAACTTGTGTGTAATAAAATACCACTAATAATTAATCCGTTGGTTTTGATCTACAAAACCACATATAAATCATCAGTGTCAAGGCCCAAGATCCTAAGGAACTATGCCGGTCTCCTTTCTTCAATAAATGTTGAACTTTTATCTTATAAGCGTAAGGATCAATATTCGTTGTAAAAAGACAGTTTTGGACCGTTTAACCTGGTGGCATGTGTACCGTGTGTGAATATCACTACATGGACTCTACCTGCAGTAGCTGTGTCACTGCGCACAGGTGTCGTCACACTGTCTGCGCAAGATGTAACGCTCACTGGATGTGGTTCTAAAAAACTAAATTCTGACGCTTTACTAACAAACAACATTTTATTAGGACACCGTGGTGGCGCAACCAGTCGTTGTCACTAACGAAATGTAGTAATTGAACTAAGATGACATTTCACGATTTATTTAATTACTAGCGGCCGCTCGCGGTTTCACCCGCGTGGTTCCCGTTCTCGTATTGATAGCGGGATAAAAGTATTCTATGTGTTAATCCAGGTTATAAACTATCTGTATGCCGAATTTCATCCAAATCCATTCAGTAGTTTTTACGTGAAAGAGTAACAAACATACACACTCACAAACTTTCGCCTTTATAATATTACTGTGATTTTTATTTATTTTTGAATTATTATATTTTGCACATTATATAATTTGATTTTATATAATTTGATGTAGTGTGTAAGCATTTTAATAAATTTATTCTGTTATGTTTTAACGTGTTGGTGTTTTGGACATAAGCCAACATGTAATTGAATTAAATAATTAAATACATTTTATACGGCTGTATGGAGGGTACCTCAACGGGCGGGCGACCGCTTGCTTGCGCTAGGGCTGTATACATTTCATTGGTAACAGCGACTAGTTGCGCCACCATGGTGTCCTAATAAAATAGGGCCCTTGGAGCAGTACCTACTACTTTAATTTTACTATGCAAATTCCTATACGAATTTTGTAGGGTAAGATTTAAGTAAAACGGCTGTATGAGGTGACACTAGGGCATAACATAACAAACTATTATAGGCAAACAATCACATTACATACACACCATCACTACTGCTTCGGCAGAGACCACAGATTTCAATTTGCTATAGTCATAGCAAATCACTGACCTGACCACGTGTGCAGTCACTATTTGGTAAAAAGTGGACTAGGGTAGAGGACTGATTCCGCGGTGCAATGTGCTTATACTTCGGCCAAATTCGATAAAGAATGATTGTAAACAAATTATTGACATTTCTTTGTGCAAACTTCTAGTGTCACTCAGATTTTGCTGTTTCTTGAGAGAGATTTACGAGAAAAGAACTTAATTTTTATGTCTTTCTTTCTTTCTTTACAAACATTCTTCATCGTATTTGAGTTCGGCGCAGTTTGTCTTCTTCTGAGTTCTTCTTCCATTCGTCTCTATCAGCCGTCAATTCTACGATCACTTCTTTCTTCACCATATTATCATCTTTCATGCAGTCCATCCATCTTTTTCTCGGCATACCTAGGTATCCCCTTGTATCAATCCACAGTCATGCTTACTTACTTAATGGTAGAGCCACGCTGCGTTGCAGCACGCATTGTGCCAGCTCGCGGGTAATACCACCCTCTCACGAATATCCGGCGTGAAATAATGGCACTTGGTGCTGTTTTGTTTCGTCCGGCCAGTGAGAGTACCGGAGGCCTTCCCCCCCTCACAATTCCTATTCCTTCCTTAACCCTATTCCTTTATTAAATGTCGGCAACGCATCTGCGACTTCTCTGGTTTTGCGGGTGTCCATGAGCGGCGGTGATTGCTCTCCATCAGGTGACCCGCCTGCTCGTTTGCCTCCTTCTTATATTTAAAAAAATGCTTAAAACACGCTTCGTCAGATGGCATTCATCGCTCCTCATTATATGTCTCTAACTAACCCTTAGGGGATAATAGTCGTGAGTTTATGTAAATGTAATGTTTTTTTTTTACTCATGCACGTGTCTCATCCAGCAGCTGTACATCGCTGCGTTACGCAAGCGTCCTTTAGCGCTCGGCCTTGCCGCCTTTGTTAGACAATTAGCTGCTTGCCGTGTACGCAAAACTGTTTGCTCCCGTTTAGAGCTATGGTTTATTTAAACAAGCAATCTAACACCCGAAATTAATTATCCATCTACTTATCTAGATTGCTTAGCCTTCTAAATTTTTGACTTTATACAAATTTTAAGTTAATTTCTTTCGATCACAGACTCACAGTCATATTAAGAAGAGTCTAGAGTAGATTGCACAATCGCACGCTCTCAAAACGTTCGCACAAAAAGAGTATTTATTTGGGTAGGTACTTCGTGTGCGATAATTATGTCAACATGATGAAGTGCTCTTTCAATTGTTTTTCTTTTATAACACAATGTCAAATGTAACTTATTATCAACGCTGCCACTATTCGGCTACGGTTTTGTGTGGGATTGAGTGTGTATTAAGTTTTTACCATTGGAAATGGTTATCAGCTTGAGACGTATTTTTGGCCATAGCTCCCAGGATTTTGGGAGGATCGAGATGGCAATAGTACCAAGAGTTGAGGAATTTATCGAAACACGTGTGAGCGTTTGAATTTTGAAAATCTGTTTGTAGATATTTTTGGAATTTTGAAAAATGTAAAAAAGTTGGGTTTTTTGCGGGTGTTTGTTTACTAAATTGTAAATATTTCGGAAAAAAAATTTAAAAAGTGTTAGGTTATTAGTTTAGCTACAAAATGGCGAATAAATTTGGAAAATCAGTTAGTAATTGTGACCTGTAGATTTGGAATTGTAGAAAAACGGGTATTTTCGTATTTAAAAGTAATGTAGCTTCTATGATTATTGACCGATCGTCATGGTAATTGTGTTAAAAGATGCGAATGCAGGCGAGAAGTGCATTCGAGATAGAATTTCGAAAATCTAAGTGAAACTCATAAATTTTACGTTTTAAAAGAAAAGAAAATGTTATTCTCTGTGTTGTGCAGTGTTATGTGTAAGTAATGAAGTTGTGTAATTGTAGGGAAGTATATCTTTAAAAATAACTATTATTAAACTTGTAACTATGTAACTATGTTATTCAAAACAACATAATTTTTATTCTTAAATTTTTGTATTCTCATTTTCAATGCTCCGATTCTTGCGGGGACTGCGTAATCTGTGATTTTTTTATATGTGATCAATGAAAATTTTTCACTGTAGTAGGCTAAACAATTTTGTATAAGTACTTACGTTATTTATTCCGGGCGTAACTCTTTAATAATGTATTGTCTATAGTAATCTATTACTCCGATATAGATAATAATTGCTGTGGGCGTGGGTTTCAACGATTTATTTAATTATTTAATTGAGTGTAATAGAAAAATAATCAAATAATACCAATATTACTCCAATTTTTTTCTTTCTATACAACGAAATGGTTTTTACAAAAAAATGAGTCGACCTGCATTAGAAAAAGTAAAATGAATGAATATGATCCGAAATGATTGAACAGACTCATTTACGAGTACCTAGGTATATCGCAATCGAGATCCTATGCTAATTTATAACAGCTAGTTACATCAAGATTATAAATTTTACAAAAGTATCAGGAAAAAAAAATGTTTTAAGTAAGTATATAAAATAAGAAAGATACTAAAATAATACCTATACCTACATACATTACAACAACATCAGAATAACTTACTTAAAAAAATAGCTTTCCAAACAAAACAAAGTCAAAGTCTAAAACATTTATTGCCAAAACTACGAGTATGTTGAAGAATATCTAAACAATAAAACCTATTAAAAACATAGACCAAGTTAAGTGAAGTATCATGTTGCGGTCTTATCGTTTCAAGCGATAGTACCTAGTAACTTGTAAACAACATTTAATACATAGAAATAATTATTATTATTAACAATTAAATAATGAATAATATAATTACAGAGATATAATAATATAAATACTTTATATTATTATATTTATTATCTTCAGGCACCAGTGCTCAAAGGAATTGCTATATTTAATAAAATATACTTTAATAGCACACAAGAACATACACAGAAAAGAACATTTTTACAGAGACAAAGTACAAAACAGGCGGGCTTATTGCTAACAGGCAATCTCTTCCAGGCAAATAATAAAATAAATAAGAGAATAGGAAAATAAGATGTGTTGTTTAAAAACTAGATAAGACAAGATAAGACATAATAATTAAATAAATGAGATACAATACATGATGCAATATTATATAATAGGAAATAAATAATGCTATTAAGATCTACTTAAGAAATTACTCTTGGTTGAAATGATTCGTTCAAGGGTCAGGACCCTTGAACGAATTCAACGTGCGCTCGCACGTTGAATTCGTTGAACTCCTGATGCTCTCATGTAGTGCATTCCAAAGCCGGACAGCATGCACAGAAAAGGAGTAGGATAGGAAATCTGTGGAATGAAGGGGAGTTATAAGAGCAAGGTTGTAAGCAGAGCGCAAGGTACGGCTAGAGGAAGAGGAACGGAAGGAAAAACAATTTCGTTTCCATCATCTTTATAGACTTTTTCGTTACCTACAATTTAAAATACTTAGTTGCTGTTTTATCCTTGTTTAATCAACTATAAAATAACATACTTACATTATGTAGGATACATAATTATTATCACGACTATTATCCCCGAAGGCTTAGTCAGAGACTAGGCAATGAGGACAGCAAAGCAGTCCTCTTCCATAGACCACGTTTCACCAAATTGCGACTGCACATGTGCTCAGCGTGACAGGTGGTGAGCCCATCGCCGCTCTATGCAGTTGGATTTATGTGCAGTCTTTAGTCCGTTAGTCGCCTTTTACGACACCCAAGGGAAGAGAGGGGGTGGTAGTATTCTTTCACCGCCACGCGACACGGTTGGATATAAAAGAGGGATATTCTATGTATCACGTGACTCCATTCAATTACATAAACGACAATATATTAAAGTAGTTTCCTCTAAACTCCTGCATCGTATTGACATTTCACAATTGGCTCCACTAGACTGAAGCGCTTAAAAATAACCACAGTCATAGACTAAAATTTGTCTCTAAACACCAAACGCCTCGTGACTGAAAACACCTATAGTTATAAATTTACATACAACCCTACCAAATTGACTGTACCGCTCTATTAAACACTACCAACGTTAGGTGGGTTCATCACAAATCAGCCGGGTTATTTATAACACGGTTACGCGGCGGAATTAAGTGGGTCGTCTCGCTGGTATATTTTCGGTGCGGGCGTCTACCGTCTAAATTCAGCTGGGTAATCGATAACAATCGTTTCGATAGCATCTCTGTAACACTGCTCTTGTCAGTACGAAAAGCGCGCGCGGTAAGACGCATGCGTGCTGTGCGCTTCAGTGGGAAAATTCGAAAATATTTTTGTGTGTACTACATTCAAACGTGGGCGCGTACGGCGTTCTATTTTTAAAAAATATTGTGCGTTCAGTGCAGTGACCTCAGCTTTTATCTGTGGATCGTAGAGGTGGTGGTCTATGGAAATAATAATGTAGGTGACAAAAAAGTTTTGGTGGACTATTTTTTGTTAGCCAACGGTGCACTTTAATTTTTGTTACTTTTCAACAGTTTTTATCTTATTTTTTACTTTAAATAGGCTTCGATTGGTCGCAACGAGAACTCTACATATTACGTAAATAAGAGTTTGAAGTAAATTTAATAACCTTGTCTTAAATATGTTGTGTATTTTAACGTAAATATTACATAAAATATTATGTTAAGATGGCGAATGGAAAAAAATAGCATTACTTATTTACCTAATTCTTTTACAACGTTTGTTTACAATTGGTACTCGTATAGTAAATTGATAAAGATTATAATTATACTATAAGTAAGTAATTAAGTTTGATGGTAGCGTAGATAAAAAAAACTGATTGTTAGATTAAAACAATAACAATATAACAATAACATATTAATGTTGAATGCTTTCAAAGAAGTTCAGTTTTGCTACTCGCGACATAAAAACAAACCAATACTTGGAATGAACCTGAGACTTTGCGGTAACTCTGCCAAGTCACGTGAATCTGTCTAGACATACATACATATACACCTAAGTCTATTATTCCAAAAGGGTTAGTCAGAGACTAGGCGATGAGGACCGCCAAAATAGTGCTCTGTTAATAGTCCTCTAGTTAACGTTTCACCTTACAACTGCACATGTGTTCAGTGTGATAGGTGGCGCTCCACAGCTCTTTTTCTTAACTTATTTCAAACACGAGTCTAGTAAGATTACAGAACAATCCAATGCGCTTACAAGGTAAATTGTTAGGTATACTTACATATGCCAAAATATTATAAAGTTATTCAATCAATTAACAATTATTAAAGATTACTACCTAAATAAAATAAAAATATATTAGGTATGTCAGATTCAAAATGTGAATGAATGTCAGAATAAAGAATCATGACGACCTCCTTGGTCGAGTGGTTTGTACACCGGTTAAAGAATTATGACGACCTCCTGGTTTGTACACCGGTTTTCATGGTGTCCCCATCTCTGAGGTCCCGGGTTCGATCCCCGGTCGGGTCAATTTAGAAATAATTGTTTTTCTAAATTGTCTCGGGTCTGGGTGTTTTCTATGTATAATAAGTATATATTTAAGTATTTTAAGTATGTTTATCCGTTGTCTAGTAACCATTTAACGAGTTTCATAACGAAGCTTCTCTTAGGCTAGTTAATTGGTGTGAGTGTAGGAAAGTTTATTTATTATTATTATTATAAGTTTATTTATTATAAAAATAAACTTTTAATTAAATACAAACCTGTCAACTGAATTACTTAAAATTACTATAATATAAAAAAAATAAACAATGTCACAGTTAAATTGTCAGATCAAGAATTCAAAATGGCACTGTCAATAATAGTTATTTGTTATACAAGAGTGCAAACTTGCTTTTTAACCGCGTGCTCAATTTTGATGACCGAGCAAGCGAATAGAATCCTGAGCGTTACCGAGGGAATCAAAAGAGCACGAGGTGAAAAATCTTTGCACTCGAGTGCAACACATTGAGGTAGCTCAATGGTGCAACACGTAACTTTTCATCCCACCTCAACGAGGAAATTACCAACCAAATTAAAAAAGTAGGTACACCAAAAAGGTGCCGAGTCTGAGCTTTTAACAATTTAAAAAGGTCGTATGATAAATCGGCACCATGGAGGAAGAAGAAAATAGGTTTAATGATGTTTTGAATACACATACTAAGTGCACACGATGTTATAAATTCAATTTACTTTGTCCTCTAGCGGGTAAAAACGGCTTTTGCACTCAGATATCGAAGAGTAAAAATACTCTTTCCGAGATGGGGGGATGAAAAATAAATTAAGTACACAATCTTATACATAAACTTAAAATTAGATGCATACATACTATCAACTGAAATATAATTTTATTTTTATACTTATGTCAACAACCTCGTTGGCCGAGATGCTAAGCGCTCGGGCTGATAACCGGAGGTACAAGGTTCAAGTCCCGGGTCAGGCAAAGTGTGTTTCCGATTTATCGATGCACAGCCCGAGTTTGTGATCTCGGGTACGTATTATAATGCCGAAGATGAAAATACCGAATTTCATAAGACCTAAAACGGAAGGCCGAATATTAAAATGCCGAATGTTTGTATGATCGAAAGTTCTAAATACCGAAAGTTTAAAATCCCGAAAATTCGAAATACCGAATTTTACAACACCTATGAATGTTACGCCGAATATTAAAATGATTGACTTGATTTCAGTGGAGGAGTAGGAGTGTATTGATTTCAATGATGAAGGAGTAGGAGAGTATTGATTTCAATGATGGAAGAGTAGGAGAGTATTGATTTCACTAATGGAGGAGTAGAAGTGTATTGATTTCAATGATGGAGAAGTAGGAGTGTATTGATTTCAATGATGGAGGAGTAGGAGTGTATTGATTCCAATGATGCAGGAGTAGGAAAGTATTGATTTCAATGATGGAAGCCTTTGCGTTGTAGTAGGAGAGTATAATAGGCTATTCATTACTTTACTCTACTATCAATTTTTCAATATTTATTGCTAACCGTGTAACCATTTTGAGACAAAAAGATGCTATTACAAGTTTTAGTAACTTTATGCAATGTCATCGTAAGAAAGAAGTAAGTACTTACCTGATAGATAAATATAGAGATACACACAACAGTTAGAGATAAGATAGCCAACACCTGAGTTGTGGATACCGTGTTTTTATTCAATTGTGTATAAAATACGAAAATTCTCCGGGGCTAAAAATCTTGAATATACTCGTATATATTACTGAAAATGCTTAGTTTTCGCCGTGGTAGATATAAAAATACAGCTATACATAATAATTCTATTGCAACCTCCGACATTTATATTGAAAAAAGAAAAAATTGCTAATTTACTTACTTATTAAATAAGTACAATCAACATCAAATTATTGATCGATATGCAACATATTAAATCGTCTTATTTATTTATTTGGGAACACCAGTAAGTATTTGATTACACTTTTACATAATGATGATGATGGTGTCGCGAATTCATCACGGGAACAACGCCCCTAGACAAATAGCAAATACTCACTTTCTGTCTATTCGTAATTAACTGTCGTGTACTGTGCCAATTATTGCTAGTAAAAAAATACAGCAGCGCGCGCGCATTGTACGACGAATTACGAATAGACAGGGGGCGAGTGTTCGCCACTTGTCTAGGGCAAGTAGGGTTGCCAACTATACTGTTAAAAACAGTATTATACTTTAATGTTTTACATTTTAGCGTTTTATTAACGATTAAATATACTTAAGTAAAATTTTAAACACTGAAAAAAGACGACAACCTCAGGCGGGAATCGAACCACGCACCTTCCGCATTCCGGGCGGTTGCCTTAACCACTTGGCTACCGAGGTGCTGTTGAGGTCAGTGCTTGATGCTTATGTTTTTAGTCAACATTGCTTCATCAAATCTTAGAAGTTTTCACCTCTGAGAGTACTAGTATTAGTAACAGAATTATACTGTTTTTCACTACATTATACCTACTATCCAAAATACTGTATCAGTACCTATCACAGTGCACTGGTAATATTTAAATCTTTAAAAAAATAAAATAACTACTGACCATTTTTCTAAAATACTATTTATTTTTGTTATCATACCTTAAAATACTTTATTATTATATTTATTTAAAGTTAGTAACCCTTGGGTCAAGTGTTCTCGCCTCGCAGAAAAAGTTGCGGGCGGCCTAC
This sequence comes from Scoparia ambigualis, assembly GCA_963921215.1. Taxonomy (NCBI): domain Eukaryota; kingdom Metazoa; phylum Arthropoda; class Insecta; order Lepidoptera; family Crambidae; genus Scoparia; species Scoparia ambigualis. The sequence continues at coordinate 14,358,884 of OY992525.1, read as the reverse complement.
TAGTCGTGAATATAATAAATAATATTAAATAATATATTTACGCTCACGCCAATTATTTTCTTGCCCAAGATAAGCTTCTTTTGAAACTCGTTATATGGTTAAAACTAGAAAAAAACCCAGACCCGGAATCAATTTAGAAGAACAGTTTTCTCTAAATCGACCCGACCGGGAATTGAACCTGGGACCTCAGACATGGCGCGACGCCAGAACGGCGTGCTAACCACTCGACCATGGAGGTCGTCACATACATACTAGCCACTGTCTGTCGGCCAGTGTGTTAACCATCCTCTCTTCCCTTGGGTGTCGTAAAAGGCGACTAACAGACTAAAGACTGCACATACAGCCAACGGCATAGAGCGGCGATGGGATCACCACCTTTCACGCTGAGCTCATGAGCATTTTTAACTAAACATAATGGTATTAAGATTACATTTTAACACGAAATTATTGTTTTTATTATTGTTTTTATAAAAACAATAATTTCGTGTGAATGAAATCTTAATACCCATAAGTTTAGTTAAAAATGCTCATGAGCTCAGCGTGAAAGGTAATGATCCCATCGGCGCTCTATGCCGTTGGCTGTATGTGCAGTCTTTAGTCTGTTAGTCGCCTTTTACGACACCCAAGGGAAGAGAGGACGGTTAACACACTGGCCGACAGAAAGTGGCTAGTATGTATGTGACAACCTCCATGATCGAGTGGTTAGCACGCCGTTCTTTCTTACAAAAAAATATCAAATTGCAATGTCTAAAGACCTTTGAGAAATAAGTTTCTATAGTTTTTTCTGATTTCTATGATTTTAGGGTTGTCACTGGCAAGTAGCAAAAATATTATTTAGTTTTATTATTCAAATATCTGAAAAAAATTGTAATTCAGATTATTGTATAATAAGATGAAAGATAAAGATAAAATATTCTTTACTCTACACCAAATTAACAACAAAAGGACATACACAAAGTAACATACAATTGGCGGCCTTATCGCTAAAAAGCTATTTCGTGAAAAGTGGTCTATTTCAGGGGACTGCTTTTGCGGTCCTCATTGTCTAGTCTCTAACTAACCCTTCGGGGATAATAGTCGTGATTATATGTTTATCCATACGTATGTATGTATGTCTGTCGGCAAGGTCTAGCAGCAAACAATCGTCCGAACGTAATGCATTACACAATTGTGCTGCCGTTTCATGGCCGAATGTCAATAACAATAAAGTTTAGCGTTCAGACAATATGGCGGCAATGATTTAAAGTATCTTGTATACTTCGATCACGTATTTAAACTAGACGCACAATCATACTATACTAAATCGTAGCAGAACAGTAGCAGCTTTGATATAATACATTGAATTATACAGGATTTTTAACATTGAAAATGTTTTTTCGTTCGCTCCAGTAGGGCCCCCATTTTCGCTGAAAGTGCGACTCGCCCGTGATACCCTGAGGTATAAGGCCACGAGGACGTATAAGGGCTCAAACGACGCGGAATTAGAAGGGGTTTAAAATTATGTAAAAATATTTTGGAAAAGTCAAAACCTATTTTTGGAAATTGAAAAAAACCGACTTTTTTTGACCGATAAATAGTATTTTCCCAAAACATTCCCGATATCTCGAGAACGGGGCCGAATTAAAAAAGTTAAGAAAAAGAACCTCGGTATTGAACTAAGGAACATTTTACCTTAATTTAAACTTTTTTGAAATTAGTGACGGTTGAGGCTGTAGAGGTGCCCTTAGGCACGAGTTTGCGCGGTGCGAGGTGCGATATCACGCGGAATTCGAAGGGTATTAATTAAGATGATCTAAAAAATATTTTGGAAAAGTTGGTTTTGAAAAATAATTTTTTTTTTGTTCTGAAAAAAAATTATAAATATCTAAAGAAAATTTACGCGTTCATTTTCAATGCCCTTTCAAGTCTTGTAGAGCACGAGATCTGTGGATTTTTTTTATTTGTGCACATATTTTTTGATATAAGAGAGAGAGAGAAACATTTATAGACAAGCATAAAAAAAATATAAATAAAAAAAAATATGCAAAAAAGACAATTGTCAATCAGGACCCCGCCTCAGCTTGTGTCGTTGCGAACAGAACGTATCGCAACAACGCCGGTATTCTATATAACTATTCATTATTTATTTAATTGTTATTGTCCGGCATAATAAAACATAACTCGTGGATACCGGGCGAACGAAAGGTCACGCAATGTAAAGGTAACCTAACCTAGGTATCCTGTGGTATCGTAATGTGTCAGAGTTCAAATGCGCGGTCCCGGTCGATTGACCATGATCAACGGTATTTTGTGGATATGTTTGATCATTTTTAGTTTCTTTATATTTCACTTAAAAAAAATTAAATTAAATCTGTAGCTCTACATTAGGTTACTCTATAATTTAAAAATGTTTGTGCACAGATATAAAAATTTAAATTAGGGGGTTAAAGTTACTCGCGTCCGTAGGTTTACCCTTGAGACGCTACACGTGACCCTGAGTGGTGCTAAATGAGTGACACTGACTGAGTGGTAGAGCCACGCTGCGTTGCAGCACGCATTGGGCCGGCTCGCCCGAGGTATAACCCTCTCACGAATATCCGGCGTGAAATAATGGCACTTGGTGCTGTTGTGTTTCGTCCGGCCAGTGAGAGTTCCGGAGGCCCCTTTCCCCCCCCCCCCCCCCTCCCTCACAACTCATATTCCTTCCTTAACCTTATTCCTTTCTTAAAGGTCGCAACGCATCTGCTACTCCTCTATTTAACTGAATGCTCTAAGGTTTTGGCAGAATAGCAATTTTTGAAAGAGCTCTACTTCTCGCTCACTCTTCGCTCGCACACTATCAAACGAAATGACCACCTAAACAAACATGCGAGATATGTAGTAGCTCATTTTCTTTAATGTAGGTACTCATTTTGTGCGGACGTTTTGAGACCGTCGATTGTGCATCTAGTTGATTTTATATATCGAATCGGTAATGGAATCGACCATACCAATTTGCTGCATCACGTGACCTAATACTGGGCTGTCATTGGTTGGATTTGGTATAGCGAAATTTGGAACTCACAAGCTTCGTTCTAGCGTACTTGCAACTAACACTGTTAATAAAATGAATTTTACACCCGCATAAAGGAGCCAAGTTCTCGAATTTATACTACGCTAAGAGTACTTTCAAATGAATGACCTCTTTACTATGGGAGTTAGGCCAGTTTTTTTTGTGTTTTTTTAGTTAGCTAGCGTAACACAGCGCTTTAATGAAATAAGTAGTAATCAATAGCAGCAATGCTCTGAATTATGAAGAAAAAAATACATTACAATATCATGCGGGAGTTTGAAGCTATCTTCATTTTTAGCTTAAGACTTTTTAGGTATTTTTAGGTTATGACAACTGTTATCGTATGACTATCAGTTTAGTTCAGCGTTTATTTAACACTTGACGCTAAACGCGGCGTTCTATAGAAAACCTTTTTTAACAGTAATCACTATAACTTAAGAGAACACTTTTGATATGTGAATGATTACGACGCAATAGATATCGAATAGGCTGGTTTGGTCATTCTCCTTTGAATAAAAAGCGTTATAGCGGGATTTGAAACTAGACGACTCATATGACGTGATCGAAGATTCTATATTATGCTAGGTGGTGGTTCATTATTATAATAATAAATAATAATAATAAAGTTTGTTTACGCTCACACCAAAGATAAGTTTCTATTGAAACTCGTTAATATGGTTCAACTAGACAACGAATAAATATACATAAACATAGATAAAACACAGAGCCGTCATCAATTCAGAAAAACATGTTTCTCTAAATTGACCCGACCGCGAATTGAATCCGGGACCTCAGAGATGGTGTGAAAGGTGGTTAGAAAAAAGAATACTAACAAACCATCTCTCCTCTTGGGTGTCGCGAAAGGCGACTGATAGACTTAAGAGAAAACACTACGTCGAAGTGGCATGCAAAATTTTCATACAAAACACAGAAAAACGACGTTTCGTATTCCCCTGTTTCCTCTTTCAGAACTGGATCAATTTTTATTACTTTTTCAGCATCGGTTAAAGAAATAGATTTTCTATGTCCATAATAGTAGTATAATAGTCGTGTTTATACGTACACACGGCGTCAGATCAACCTACCCAAAACTGTCAAATTTCTACAATCAATTTTGAACTTTACCGTTTGGTTCTAAGGATGAATATTCATTGGAGAAATTTGACAGTTTAGGGTAGGTTGATCTGACGCCGTGTGTACATAGTTAATTTTGGACCCCGCGCCTTTGCATAGTAAGATTTAAGTAATACTGCTGTATGAGTCAAAATTCGTATGGTAATTTGCATAGTAAGATTAAAGTAATACTGCTCTAAGCTTTGATCAACAATACAACTAGATGTCAGGTCGGCGATAAAAATGTGTCCCGGTAAATAGGAGCGCACTTGAGAAGGGAGCTCTTAATATCTCGCAAAACAATAACAGGAAAAAGTACTTTATTTTTTACCCCTTTATGGTTGACAAGCGGCCGCTCGCGGTTTCACCCGAGTGGTTCCCGTTCCCGTGAAAATATCGGGATAAAAAGTATCTTATGTGTTAATCCAGGTTATAAACTATCTGTATGCCGAATTTCATCCAAATCCATTCTGTAGTTTTTACGTGAAAGAGTAACAAACATCCATCCATACGTTCCCGTGGGAATATCGGGATAAAAAGTATCGTATGTGTTAATCCAGGTTATAAACTATCTGTATGCCGAATTTCATTTAAATCCATTCAGTAGTTTTTACGTGTAACGGGTAACAAATATCCATCCATACTTACAAACTTTCGCGTTTATATTAGTAGGATTTCACCACTAAATGTTATTGACGTCTTTTCATTTTTAAGTGACAGGAGTAATTTATTGGTTTGAAAAAGGATATATTCACGTGGACAGAATTGAGCTTTGATTTTGTACGTGACACGTTATCTAGTTGGTATTGTTGATCGAAGGCTCTATGAGTCAAAATTCGTAGAGGAATTTGCTTAATAAAATTAAAGTAATGCTGCTCTTAAGAGTGAATGGTAAGCCCGCCCCTAATATTATTATATATTTATAATATTATATATTTGTCATTGCGGTACAATCTCTTTTTGTAAGGGCCTCTTTAAAGTGGAACGTCGTCGAAACAAAACCTCTGTCTTTTTTTCCAAACAATTGTTTTTACTCCAATAGTTTTCAAACAATGGTCGATTGAGTAAGTTTTAGTCGAACATACCTTGACACCGGCGCAAGGCGACGTGAATTATTATGAAAAACTCGATAATTCTGCTAAAAAAAACAGTGAGCTGTATCAATTTACCAGTGACATAAAAACTGTTACGACACTCCATAGTTTAGAGGTCAACTCAAAAGGGTCAAGTTAAGACAAAAAACGATTATTTAAGAAGACTTATTTCGGTTTCCCATACAAAAATTCAAGTTCAAATAGACTAACTAATGAGCTTATTTTATACAGAGATCTGAATACTGTCTAGAAAACATTAAAAAAACCGTTTATAAATAGTTATTGCAATTTAAAGCCAACTACAGAGTCTAACATTCATATAATCACGACTATTATCCCCGAAGGGTTAGTCAGAGACCAGGCAATGAGGACAGCAAAAGCAGTCCTCTACCATAGTCCACTTTTCACTGTACTATGGTAGAGGACTATAGCAACTGCACATGTAGTGAGCCCATCGCTGCTCTATGCTATTAGATGTATGTGCAGCCTTAAGTCCGTTAATCGCCTTTACGACACCCAAGAGAAGATAAAAAAAAATCAAACACACAGACATAGAAAATTTCTTTCTTTAACCAATGCTGAAAAAGTAATAAAAATTGGTCCAGTTTTGAAGGAGAAAACAGGGGACTACGAAACGTCGTTTTTCTGTGTTTTGTATGAGAATTTTGCATGCCACTTCGACGTAATGTTTCCTCTTAAAGATGAGTGGTAATAGGCTCTCCACTTATCAAGCTGAGCACATGTGCAGTTGTTATATGGTGAAAATAGAACTGTGGCACGGTTACCATTTAGGAATTTGAAAAGTCCTGACAAAAAGCCTGACATTTCGATAAAAGTCCGGACTTTTTAGTCACAAAATGTAAACATTACTCACTTTCTATGTTTTGTTTTCAGATAAATGAGAAGTTAAAGATTAAAGACTTATTTGAAATTACTTAGAATTTAGTTTTGTTACTCACATTCCAAAATCCGGACAAATTAAAGAGCCGGACAAACTCCGGACTAGATTCTAAAAGTCCGGCAATGTGCTAACTGTAGACTGCTTTTGCTGGCCTCATTGCTTAGTTTCTGACTGACCCTTTGTGGATGGATGATAATTATTGTGGTTATTATTATTTTCCTCATGATTTGGTAAATGTGATGAAAGCTGTAAAATTTATTAACTACTAATACGGATAAAATTTGACAAACAAACTATGCCTCACTAATGAATTGTTAGCGAACTCATTATTTCTTCGTAGTAAATACTAGTAGTACAGGAACGTGACATATCTATACTATGAAAACTCATTGGTTGTGTTATGCATGGTTGGCAAGAAGAGAACTCGTATAGAGATAAATTCGTATTTGTACGTCTTTTACTGTTTTATTTCCATAAACACTGGCCTGCCATAATAAGTATCACACTTTTAAAATTTCATTTTTTTCTAAATTATAGAAGTTACAGATTTCAAATAAAAAACGTTTTGTAGCAATTTTATCAGCTTTCTTTGAAACTATAGTAAATTATACAATAGTAAAATTTTTAAGTCTTGTGTGTCTTTTTTATCTTGTGTGCTTTAATAGTTATTTGTTATACAAGATTGCAAAGTTGCTTTTTAACCGCGAGCTCAATTTTGATGACCGAGCAAGCGAAGGATTCTAAAATTGAATCACGAGTGCAGCGAGTGATTCAAACATTAGAATCCTGAGCGTTAGCGAGGGAATCAAAAGAGCACGAGGTGAAAAATCTTTGCAATCGAGTGCAACACGTAACTTTTCATCCCACCTCAGCGAGGAAATGACTAAATGCAAAAAAAAATACATTTACATTCACAAGATACTTTTATTTCAGTTTAGGTATTAACTACTACATTATGACAGGTAAGTATTACAGAATAATCTTTAAATTATAACAAAATAATACTAAGGTATAATTAAGAAAATTGAAAAAGAACACCAAGAAGGTTCCGAGTCTGAGTTTTTAACAAATTAAAAAAAAGTTGTATGATATATTCGGCACCATAGAGGTAGCAGTAAATAGGTTTAATGTTTTTTTTAATTCACAAACTTAGTGCACACGATGTTCTAAATTCAATTTACTTTATCCTCTAGTCTAGAGAATAAAAACTACTTTTCCATTCAGATATTGAAGATTAAAAATACTCTTTCCGAGATGGTGGGATGAAAAAGTTATTACAATTTTAAAAGTGTGATAAGTACTTATTTTTGCAGGCCAGTGTATATAGGTATTATGTCAAGTGCAGCCGTTTCAAGTTTCTTGCCTTCTTTGTTTCTTGTTTCTTTGCCACAGTTAAAAAATGGCGTCTTGAATGGGTGGTAGGTTAAAAAAAGACTTGGACGATTCAGAGTACTTATTAATTGAGTTTATTGAATAAATATATTGTGACTATGACTGTGCAATAAAGAGTTAATGACTCAGATTATAATGCACGATACATTTGAATACATAGTATTTTTATCAAACATACAAGCACAATGTAGCGAACCGTGAGATAATAGCAATAGAAAAGGAAGTATCATTTAACAATGTAGTTATTATTCTACATCCTACATACATACATACCTACATACATACATACCTACATACATACATAAAATAACGACTATTATCCCCGAAGGGTTAGTAAGAGACTAGGCAGTGAGGACCGCAAAGCAGTCCTCTGCCATAGTCCACGGCACACCACAAATGATGACTGCACATGTGCTCAGCGTGACAGGTGGTGAGCCCATCGCCGCTCTATACTGTTGGATGTATGTGCAGTCTTTGGTCCGTTAGTCGCCTTTTAGCCGCTACCAGCAAATGACCAGCACCGCGTTCTTCTACATCCTACTATTATAAATGCGGAAGTGAGTTAACCGTGTTGCGTATCGGTGAAAGAACTACCACCCCCTCTCTTCCCTTGGGTGTCGTAAAAGGCGACTAACGGACTAAAGACTGCACATACATCAAACAACATAGAGCGGCGATGGGCTCGCCACCTGTCACACTGAGCACATTTGCAGTCGCTATTTGGTGAAAAGTGGACTATATGGTAGAGGTCTGCTTTTGCTGTCCTCATTGCCTAGTCTGACTAACCCTTCGGGGATAATAGTCGTGATTATACGAGTATGTATGTATGATAGTGAGTTTGTTACGATTATACAAAGATTTTGATGAAATTTGGTATATAGGAATACCAGGCAGGCATGACCCGGACTAAGGCGTAGTATACTTTTCATCCCAGTAACAGGGTTCTTGATGATTATGAGTGTTGAAGGTAGGGGAGGAAGAGGACGACCAAAGAATAGATGGATGGGTTGTGTGACGGATGACATAATTGAGAAGGAATTGGATGATTCGATAACGAATTACCGAGTTGTATGGATGAAAAAGACATTCTGCTTCGATCCCAATAACATGGGAACAGGGCAAGCGAGAGAGAGCAGTGGAGTGGCGGACAAAAGAAGGTGCCTTTATCCAGCATTTGGCGTAACCGGCTGATTAGATAGATAGATATGATAGGGCAAGCGAATGATGATGATATACTATCGTGGACTCTATCGCTTTACCAGTCTAAAGGCCAAAATCCCTTGCACACCGCGTCATCTATTTGGTACGGGCACGTACCCGGGCGGGCGGTGCGCCTCATACGAAAACGTCTGCAAACTGGGATAGCGAAGGTGACCCTGATAGTACAGGGTTCTGTGGGGTAGTGAAAGTCTTTGAGAACGAAGTCGCGGGCAACAGCTAGTAATATACTTAATATAATGAACTAGAATTTTGCCTGCGACTTCGCTTGCGTTAATTTTTCGCTGTGTAAAGTAACCTATAACCGTGTTTAAGTCCCCAAACTATCTTTATACCAATACTAGCGGCCGCTCGCGGTTTCACTCGCGTGGCTCCCGTTCCCGTGGGAACATCGGGATAAAAAGTATCCTATGTGTTAATCCAGTATGTCAAATTTCATACAAATCCATTCAGTAGTTTTTACGTGAAAGAGTAACTAACAAACATCCATCCATACTTACAAACATTTGCGTTTATAATATTAGTACCTAGGATTCATTAAAAATTAACTTAGCGTCTTAAGCTTGACAGACAAGCTATCTCACTTTCGCAATTAATATATTAGTTTAAACTAGGGTATCTCTGTACCAAATTTTAATCAAAATCAGTTCAGTGCATGGGTTAGGCGTGAAAGTTTAACAGACAGACAAACAAACTTACTATCGCATTTATTTATAGTAGTTTATATTGTGTTCTTAGCTACTTATTTTTCTATTACTTTCAATAAACAATTTGAACTAGATTCTCTCACATAGTGAGATCCGTCTCAATGCCCTAGTTTTGCTGTGACCTAACTTTAGCCTGGGGGACCTAGGTTTGACCTAGATGCTGCAAAGACTCGCCTCTCGTTGTATTGTCATCTCTTTCACGACATGATAGTCTTTTGTTACATAGGCAGTAGGCTGCCATTTTAAGATAAATAACTAAGCCTTGATTTTAACAGTTAAAGAAGATTTATCTGATTCCATTTCGTGGTTTAAACGGTGTTTATTTAGTGCGAGTACCTTTTAGGATACTATGCATAACTGTTTTGCAAAACGAAACGAAAGAAAAGTAAATTATAAAATATTCCTAACTAATATTAAAAATGCAAATGTGAGTTTGCTGGTTTGTTATTCATGCTTAAATCGCTTTACCGATTTTGATATTTTTTTTTATAGAAATAGATGGGGAGCTGGAAAAGATTCTAGGCTACTTTTTCTAGTAAGCTACATAAAAAAAGGTTTAGCTACTTAGCACGGTGAGAGAAGGAAAACGTTTAGTTCAACTGCTGGGCAGTGTAGTAAATTATAATAAATAAAAATTTAAAGACGAACATAATCCTTTTAATGTTTTATATATATTTTAGCGTTTTATTGACGCTTAAATATACTTAAGTAAAATTTTTAAACACTGAAAAAAGACGACAACCTCAAGCGGGAACCGAACAATATATAAAAAACATTAATCTATAAACGCAGTTTCATCTTAACCGAATGTTCAAATATTTGTAAAAATATTTCTTTCGGATCTCATAGGTAAAAACTTCTAAGATTTGATGGAGCAATGTTGACTAAAAAACATAAGCATGAAGCACTGACAAATTTCGACGGGTCAAAACCAGACCTCGGTAGCCAAGTGGTTAAAAGGCAGCCGCTCGGAATGCGGAAGGTGCGTGGTTCGATTCCCGCCTGAGGTTGTCAAAAATAATCCTTTTATTCAAAACTAGCGGTATGACCGCGACTCCGTCCTGGTGACGTGAATACCCATATTCATGTCAGGGTTAGTCAAAGACTAGGCAATGAAGACAGCAAAAGCAGTCCACTTTTCACCAAATAGCGACTGCACATGTGTTCAGCGAATTATTCCCCAGAGATACACTTTCCCCGTAGATACACTTTCAATAAAACTACGCTTTTATTCCTGTAAGATACTATTTCTTTTACAGCATACCAATTTGTCCTCTTAGATACACTTTTTGGTACAGTTGTGTATAAAAACACTTTGTTTCGTGAATACTTTATTAAACAATAAATGAAACCCAACATGATGCCTTGCATTTGTTTTTATTGTCATAGAGACACCGCAGCACAAATTCAGTAGAAGGCTGGCTGGTACAACCAGCGATATATACGTTACACTAGATAGGCCCTTCCGAACACGCACTATGTTCCACTCATCTGCAGAGTCGACTCGGCACCTTGCTTTAGTGTGGCTTTGACATTCGCGCGTGCGGAGCGGCGAAAATAATTCTTTATTTTTTTTCAAAGTGTTTACCTAGACTAGTAAACGTCTAGGTGAACAAATCAGTTGTCAAGTAAGTGAAATTAATTGTTATTCAAGTCATATTAAGTAGTTTTATCGTATTATTAGAATAAAAAAGATATTTTTTCAATCATTGTTATTGACAATCTATTTGGGACGCCATCTTGATACACACTACGTTGTCTTTGACCGATCTGGCGCTGCGGCGCTGCGATGTCTGTCTGTTGATTAGATGACTTTTCTATTTAAAAGTGTTCACAAGCCGAAAGTGTATCTCTGGGGAATAAAAGCGTAGTTTTATTAAAAGTGTCTCTACGGGGAAAGTGCCTATCGCCGCTCTATGCTGTTGGATGTATGTGCAGTCTTTAGTCCGTAAGTCGCCTTTTACGACACCCAAGGGAAGAGAGGGTGGTAGTATTCTTTCACCGCTACGCAACACTTAAATTTCCATATCCCGTGTTAGTCTGGTATCCATTATCGGAAGGCCGGAGACCAGCAGTGGGACGTTTAAAGGCAGATGATGATGATAATATAGACAGTATTTTATTTTATTGAGTTAGGGGTGTTTGGTCATGGTGTCGTTTCGTCATTAACAAAAAATGGTGGCGTTTCGTCATTGCTATTTAAATTTAATTATTTTTAGTGTCGTTTGGTCATTCGCTTAAAGTTTTCTTCAGAATATTTTTACCTGTGTACCTTTTCTGGGATTTTTAGTCAAATACAAATGACGAAACCACACCATGACTAGACACCCCTAACCCATTTTATTATTCAGCCTGTTTTGTCCCACTAATGATACTCGTAAATAGTACAGTAAATTAGAAACAGTCCGCAACACACTCAATCGGGCCGCGAACTCGAATCGATAAAATCTCCATCGACCTTGGCCACGATAATTACGTGCACATCACTAGTTGCGCAACGCGAGCGCATCACTCAAGGTCGCTTTTTGTGGCATTGTGTTTGTGTGGCGGTAGGTACTACTCACAATTGTAACGAGAATTGGAAATCACGCTTCTAATAGTATAGCGTTTAGTTTACTTACTTCTCTACATCCTACTAATATTATAAACGCGAAAGTTTGTAAGTATGGATGGATGTTTGTTACTCTTTCACGTAAAAACTACTGAGTAGATTTGGATGAAATTCGGCATACAGATAGTTTATAACCTGGATTAACACATAGGATACTTTTTATCCAGATATTCCTACGGGAACGGGAACCACGAAGGTGAAACCGCGAGCGGCCGCTAGTATATACATAAGTAGGTACATTACATACATATATATAATCACGACTATTATCCCCAAAGGGTTAGTCAGAGACTAGGCAATGAGGACAGCAAAAGCAGTCCTCTACAATAGTCCACTTTTTACCAAATAGCGACTGCGTATATGTTGATGTGCTCAGCGTGACAGGTGTTGAACCCATCGTCGCTCTATGCTGTTGGAAGTATGTGCAGTTTTTAGTCCGTTAGTCGCCTTTTACGACACAGTGAATTCGTGATTATTTAGTGAGCCGCTATAAGTACAAATGTACATTTGCCGTGCTATACAGGGTGGCCAAACGTAGAAACAATATTTTTTTTGGTTTTCTGACATCTATGTTTTAGTACCTACCCGGAAATAACCCATGTACGTACCGCGATTTTTTTGTAATTTTAGAGCTATAATTTTTTTTTATTCTAAGAATTTTCGACTTGACCGACTAAAATATAAATAATTTTTTTATCAGAAATACTTATTGCATCTTATTTTGAAAGTTATGCATCTTTTTTTGTACATCCTGGATACACCAGGGACATATTATAGAAATCCAAAAAAAAATGTTTGTGTCACCGTTTGGGTCATTCTGCATATTTAAAAAAAAACTGATTCAACTAACCGTTTCCAATGACATTCATACAAATTAATAATGAATGTGTGAAAATAATGTTGCAACCAATGTCAAATCATAACGTGAACTGTCGCAATCGCGATCGATAGGTCAAGGACGGCAGTTCTATCGATATGATGCGACCATTTTGTGACTCAGCCGATGTGTTATTACAATTATTTATTTACTTATGAGTGGCCTTACTCATTTTAACAAGTTTACCCAAGTGTAAATCGACGCCAAAGTTGACAGAGTAACGACAATTAACTATGTACTTATTATTTTAGTTTTCAATACTTGTAGAAAGTTAATAAGTAGGTACCTGTATGTTACATTTAGTTATTCTAATAAATGATTTGATTTAGGACTAAGTTGTAAGTGTTTTTGACTTTCAGTTCTAAGTATGGGGAACCCCCAAAATTTATTGCTTTTTTTTCTATTTTTGTGTGAAAATCTTAAATGCGTTTCACAGAATACATCTACTTACCAAGTTTCAACAGTATAGTTCTTATAGTTTCGGAAAAAAGTGGCTGTGACATACGGATGGACAGACAGACAGACATGACGAATCCATAAGGGTTCCGTTTTTTGCCATTTGGCTACGGAACCCTAAAAAGATAATAATGACATTATTTTAATTTTTATACGCATTTACGTAGACGAAGTCGCAGGCTATTATTAAAAATGATCGGATTTGCATTTATTTTTATCTGATGTGTTTATAACTTGCGCGTTATCGGAATCAAACGATAAGAGATAAGGTAATCGATAAGTCAATATAAAACGTGATTTAAGCACGTTCGTAATATGGAATAATCTTATTACAGTTTTATACATACATATATAAAATCACGACTATTACCACAGAATAACTAATAGTACTACCCTATTAATTAATGAATTAATTAAATTAATTAAACTTTCCTACAATCACACCAATTATCTAGCCCAAGAGAAGCTTCGAAGAAACTCGTTAAATGGTTACTAGACAACGGATAATTATACTTAAAATATTTAAATACATACTTATTATACATAGACAACACCCAGACCCGAGACAATTTAGAAAAACAATAAATTCTAAATTGAACCGACCGGGGATCGAACCCGGGACCTCAGAGATGGCGACACCATGAAAACCGGTGTACAAACCACTCGACCAAGGAGGTCGTCTATTACACCTATTAAATTTTTTGTTACACAATTATTACAATATCGAAAATGAAAATGCCAGCAAAAGAATTAAGTTGAAGGCGCCATTTTCTTTTTCAATTAAAGAAAAGTATGAAAATCCTGATGTAACGGTGTTAGAATCCTACCACCCCCTCTCTTTCCTTGGGTATCGTAAAAGGCGACTAATGGATTATAGACTGTCATACATAGAGCGGCAATGGGCTCACCACCTGTCACGCTGAGCACATGTGCAGTCGCTATTTAGTGAAAAGTGGACTATGGTAGAGGACTGCTTTTGCGGTCCTCATTGCCTAGTCCCTGACTAACCCTTCGGCCTTCAGGGATAATAGTCGTGATTATACGAGTATATATCTACGAGGGCTGTTTTTTTTCCTGAAATGTTTGTACGCGTATCACTTCTGAACAGCTCAACCGATTTAGCTGATTCTTTCTTGTTAAAAAATAATTCTTTTCTACAATAACACCAATTATCTAAGCCCAAGAGAAGCTTCAAAGAAACTCGTTAAATGGTTACTAGACAACTGATAATCATACTTAAAATACTTAAATAGGTACATGCTTATTATACATAGAAAACACCCAGACCCGAGACAATTTAGAAAAACAATAATTTCTAAATTGACCCGACCGGGGATCGAACCCGGGACTTCAGAGATGGCGACACCACGAAAACCGGTGTACAAACCACTCGACCAAGGAGGACTTCTTGTCAGGACAAGGTGAAAGAAAATTTATGGTAATTTGTCTTGGGGTATAGGGTCTGCACGCAGGCGGGTCACTAGTAGTAGTTATGAGGGTTTACTCATTTCTGTTTCCCATACAAACTTCCAAGTCGAAATTTTTTAAAACCAATACGCCAATTTTAATGAAACTTTGCATGCTGAAGTAAAACACAGGGATCTAAATTGTTTGTTAAAAACATTTTAAAAAAATGTTTATTTAACTGAGTTATTGCGATTTTTAACTCTCTATACTGGAGTTTAAATCGCATAATCTCAGCTACAAAAACGTTTTTTAAAAATGTTTTCAACAAACTACTTAGATCCCTGTGTTTTACTTCAGCATGCAAAGTTTCATCAAAATTGGCTAATTGGTTTTTAAAAATTTCGTATAAAGTTTGTATGGGAAACCGAAATGAGTAAACCCTCTTATGCCAATTTCAATGAAACTTTGCATGCTAAAGTAACATACAGAGTTCTAAGTAGTATGTTGAAAACATTTTTAAAAAACGTTTAAATAACTGTATTAATGTGATTTTAAACTTTCTATAGTGGACTTTAAATCGCAATAACTATGCTAAATAATCCTTTTTTAAAAATGTTTTCCACAAAATATTTAGATCCTTGTATTTTTTGCTTTAGCATGCAAAGTTTCATTAAAATTGGCGAATTAGTTTTTAAAAATTTCGACTTGGAAGTTTGTATGGGAAACCGAAATGCGTAAACCTTCTTAAATAAAAAACAGATACTCACCCACTTTTGACCTTGCGTCCCTTCTATACGATTCCACTTTTATAAACTGATTTTAAACAAAGAGGTTTTCTTTATAATGCGTTTCGTTTCAGTGAAGTGAAACTGTGATGTGAAAAAATGTTATGTTAGTTATTTTTTTTTTTATACCAAAAGTGAAAGTGAAAGTCAGGGATAATGATCAATGACAGGCTGGTGAGCAACATGGCCTTTTATGGTACGTATTAGAATAGACGTATTATTGTTTTTATATTTTTACGCAATTGTTCTGAACAAATTACAAATTGGAAAACGTTGAAAAAATTTTCACGAACAGGATTTATTATACCCTTAATTAACCCCTTAATTCGAAGAATTGGAATAATTGGAGAGCACCTGACCTGGATTGTCAGAAGGGTTGCAGGTTCGAATCCTGCTCGTGGAAATTTTTTCAACATTTTCTAATTTTTATTAGGATTTACCCTTAATTTTTACTTTTAATTATCAGGATTTTCCACAGACATATAATAGAAGATAATATGTCTGTGGGATTTTCGTACTTTTCTTTAATTGAAAGAAAATGGCGCCTATTTGTGTTGATATCATTTTCATTTTCGATATTGTGTTATTTTGTGTACTTACCAAAATTTTTAAATAAGTACATTGTTTTAGCCTGGAAGAGTACGCTTGTTAGCAATAATACCGTTTTGTCTATGTTCCTGTACTTATAAAATCTGTTTCTAAATCATTCATATGTTCTTAAATGTATAAATTTTTAATTATATCTACTTTTTACATGTCAATTAGTAGTAGTTTAATTGTACTTGACCTGCACCAACTTTGTGCCATTGTTCTTTTTTTTAATTAACAAATTAATATTTAAAAAGAAAAAATACAATACCTATTCGACATATTGCACTATCTATTTACCCAGGTATAAACAATCATACCTAGAATCCGTCTGCATAACTTTGCAGACCACCATATCACCATAATTCTGCCGCAGAGCAGCGTCACTGCAGCATTTGAAGAGTTCTAGATCCAGTTGTATTACGGGGCTAAGTGTCCTATAAGAGCTGAACAAATAAAGGGTTTTAGATCCAGTTATATTACAGGGCATAATAGGGGCTTAAGAACTGAACATGTGTAGGGTTTTAGATCCAGTTATATTACAGGGCATAATAGAGGCCTAAGAGCTGAACATATGAAGGGTTTTAGATCCAGTTATATTACAGGGCATAATAGGGGCATAAGAACTGAACATATGAAGGGTTTTAGATCCAGTTATAATACAGGGCTTAGTGGCCTAAGAGCTGTACATATGAAGGGTTTTAGATCCAGTTATAATACAAGCCTTAGTGGCCTAAGAGCTGAACATATGAATTGTTCTAATAGATTCAGTTATATTACACGGCATAGGAGGCCTAAGAACTCAACATGATATGAAGGGTTTTAGATCCAGTTGTATAACAGCGCATAGAAGCATATGAGCCAAAGCTTCAGCTCTTATAAATGCTTTGTATAAGTGATAAGTAATAATATAATTGATATTTTCCACAGAGTGGAATATGCTTACTTTAATATACTACCACCACCTCTCTTCCCTTGGCTGTCGTAAAAGGCGACTATCGGACTAAAGACTGCACATACATCCAACAGCATCACGCTGAGTACAGTGCCGTTGTAATTTGGTAAAATATGGAGTGTGGTAGAGGACTGCTTCTGCTGTCCTCATTGCCTAGTCTCTGACTAATCCGTTGGGGGGAATAGTCATGAAACTAGGTATGTATGTATGTATTTTCCACGGGCAGCCTTGGGTGCCTACTTAGCAATCGCTATTCTATTGTATAACTTTTATTCGATCGTTTGTCGCAATGCGGGAAAGGTACCGGCTGTAATAGTGAAGTACAGCGTATATTAATATGCCGTCCCACTCATTGAAACCGCACTCCTTAAAATCAAATCATTGCTACAATTAATGGGTGTTTGTTACGTCCGAAATTAATAAATTACTTTTTCCACTCTCAATAAGGAGCTAACGCTAACGCTAAGGCTAACGCGTTCGGCTTACGAATATTACGTCCGAAATTAATACATTACTTTTTTCCACTCTCACATGAGGAGCTCGATGGCGCAGCGGCTTTCGCGTTCGGCTTGCGATCTTGCCCGCTAAGCAACTTTCGCGATGCCGGGTCGCTGGATGGGTGACTAAATTAAAACATCTCGAGCTCCTCCGTGCTTCGAAAGGCACGTTAAGCCGTTGGTCCCGGTCGTTGTAAGATGACCGTCGTTAAAACCCACCAACCTGCATTGGGCCAGCGTGGTGGGTTATGGCCCCATATTTCCTGCGTGCTGTTGTCCACGTGGGAGGCCTGTGCCCAGCAGTGGGACGTTTATAGGCTGATGATGATGATGAGTCTCACATTAGATAACTAGAACATGTAAAGCTATTTGTTTTTATTAGTTTAATAACGGATAAACATACTTAACTAATATACCTACATAGAAAACATCCATAGCCGAAATCAATTTAGAAAAGCCAGTTATTTCTAAATTGAACCGACCGAGAATTGAACCCGGGACCGCAGAGATGGCGACGCCAGAACCGGCGCGCTAACCACTCGACCACGGAGGTCGTCAAACGAATATGAATTTGAATCACACTTAGCCCTACCTGGGAATCGAACTGCTTTAAATTCGTTGGTAGCGAAGACATGATTTCAAAGGTGCGATGTCATTTCATGCGACAGTGGGCTATACTTTATTCTACACTATTTGGCCACTGAAGTGACCTACTATACCTACCTACATACTTAAGTTTGAATAATCACGACTATTATCCCCGAAGGGTAAGTCAGATACCAGGCGCTGAGGCTTATGAGGACAGCAAAAGTAGTACCATAATAGTCCACTTTTCACCAAATAGCGACACATGTGCTCAACGTGACAGCTATGCGATTCTCTAAGGGACACATAGACGCTGCGCGCACGGCTGTGATCTGCTGTCTCTTTCCAATTCTATGAATATGAAAGAGACCGAGTCATTTCACAGCGCTGCGGCAGTCGCAGCTATCAAGGCTTTAGCATAGAGAATCGCACGGCAGGTGGTGAGCCCATCGCCGCTCTATGCTGTTGGAAGTATGTGTAGTCTTTAGTCCGTTAGTCGCCTTTTACGACACCCAAGGGAAGAGAGGGGGTGGTAGTATTCTATCACTACTACGCGATACGGTTCTATCGATAGATACTATAATCCACTAAGTCGTCAGTTCTGCGATGGCGCAGTGCGGTCTAGGCTTTAATGACCACTGCGGAAAGTACGGCTGAGGCGTTAGTCAATTAGGTAAAGGACTATGGACTATGACACTCGCAGATTGCGATCTGTTTTACTAACAACTGTTAACAGCTGTTAAGAGGAACTTACCGGTGCTTTTCGGCGATATCGCATGCTCACGATCGCGCTACACGCACGCTACTGTAGGCTTACTCTTGAACACAAACTCAATCTCAATACAATCCCAATGCGATTAATATGTATCCACAGAAATGATATATTTCTGTGTATGTATCGATATTGGGATATGTAGAGATAATTCCGAAACGCCATCTCGATAATAATTTTGTTCAATCAATTTCCACGCAATTCAATTCCAATGCAGCGCTATTCTGCCGTCCTAGTGAATAGTGCAGTAAGAACATCACGCTTATTCCGAGAAAATGCGCCTAAAGATAAAGACTTTAGGCGCATTTTCTCGGAATAAGCTCGATGTTCTTACTGCACTATTCACTAGGACGGCAGTATTGTCGCATACAAAAGTGCCATTTGACATTTTTTAGATTTGTGATTGGAAATTGACTAATGCAATTGTGTTTCAAGAGTAATGCCCCTGTTCGCAGGCGCGGTCGGAATGGAGATTGTACCGCAAGCGAATATAGCTGAAAAGTGCTCGACTGAAAATCTCCCCGTTTACGTGCCTACCGAAGCACGGAAGAGTTCAAGATGTTTTTAATTTGGTCACCCATCCGGCGACTTGGCATTGCGAATGTTACTTAGCGACGATCGAAAACGAACGCAGCTCCTTACTTCAATATAAAGCATTTTAAAAAGAAACTAAAGTCACCAGGATTCACACATTTCAGCCTCGTACGTCATCGATTGCGTTCCGTTCCACGCCTTACGTAGGTACCTGCCATAAAAGACTATTATATTAACAGCTGTTGCGGCAGGTTGGTCCAACTAAAATAGGTCATCTAGGCCCCGATTGTCCTACTTTCGGTTGCCATGGCGACGACGGCCATGTTGCAGTAACCATGGCGAT
The DNA here is from genome assembly GCA_963921215.1 of Scoparia ambigualis. NCBI lineage: Eukaryota > Metazoa > Arthropoda > Insecta > Lepidoptera > Crambidae > Scoparia > Scoparia ambigualis. The sequence continues at coordinate 14,339,018 of OY992525.1, read as the reverse complement.
CGCGCATGCGCGCCAAACGTCACAGTGATAAGGGCGAGGCTTTGCAGCAAGGATTATTTATATTTAGTATTAGCCACATACCTACCTTGTATCGATAGGTCTGTGATTTTAAATGGAGTTTTCTGTCATATATTATTAACATTTTTATAAAGATTAAAGGACCTATGGACTTAATAGGTAGGTACTATCAAGTCCATGAGTAGACCCGTCAGACGTTGTCCTGTATCACAACGAAAACTCAACCGACAGGGAAACGATAAATATGTCGCGAAGAAGAAATCCGAAAACGGCATAAAGTTCTTAGCAACCAATTACGGTTCGGTCATTCATTCATTAGAATAAGATTTTTTTTCTATATAAAATCAATGATATCTAAAAATTCCGATGCCGCTACGAACTATACGACTATATAAAAGAGATACAATGGATACATTCTAATTTTTTTGTTTCATTTGTTTAGAACAGTAATGGTAAGTAGTTCAATGTAGGAGCTCAAAAAAGTGCCTTCGCGCATTCTCTGCAATTTTGGGTTTAACCTTAGATTAAAACAAAAAGGGGTTTAACTAAAAAATTAAACAAAATTTAAAAAAGCGAGGCTGCTACAAACTTTGCCAATAGCTATTCTACTCTATTCAATTAGTCAAAACTGTTTTTGTTTCTGAGATCAAGAACGCCAAAATTGGCCATTTTACGCAAAAATCACAGCTGGATGTAATAGGCCCCATAAACAGTAATTGAAAAATAATGTTTATTTTTTCATTACATAACAGTTATCTAGTTAGTATGTAATTGTTTAATTGCTAAATAAAGAAAAATACAAAAACAATTGATCAATGAACAAACAATATAGGAAACAACGCATCCCACAGACAAACATAGAGTATTAATAATCTGTCATCGAACTGCTGAGTATGCGGAAATGGCGGGAAACGACGCAATGGGCTAAGTGCTGCCTTCCTTCCTCATGGATGAGTGTAATTTGTGTTCCGGTAGGGAGGTATTTGGTACTACAATCATAGATCACAATCCCATACCAAACCGGAGAGGAACAGTGCTAGTTTAAAATATATATTTTTAATAACTTCTACGCTTAGAATAATAACACTATAGAAAGATAGTCTTCATACAAGCGCTCTGTCAAAAATGAAGCACTAAACCGATGCGACACATAGACGCTGCGCGCATGGCTGTGATCTGCTGTCTCTTTCCAATTCTATGAGTATGAAAGAGACAGAGTCAATCCTCAGCGCGGCGCCGGCGGCAGCCGCTGCTTAGAGAATCATACTGCAGTACGTTTATATTTTGACCTAATTAACTACAAGATACTATGAAATACTGAAAGTTTACCTGTGAAAACTGATGTTATTACACTTCTTTTGTTTTTCAGATGTGTTGTGCCATAATTTAACTGCACAAACCGTCATATTTATTTTTGTTTTCACGAGACACGTTCGGCGCGCTTTGACATTGAACACTACGGAGCGGACCGGCGTTTGGAGCCATTTATGGCTCCAATTAAGGTGCTTCAAAATAGGCGCGCGGACTTGGTTTCTATAGTGTTATTATTCTAAGCTTCTACGCTTACACCAATGATCTAGCCCAAGAAAAGCAAGAAGCTTGCTACACCAATAATTTAGCCCAAGTAAAGCTTCTTTTAAAACTTGTTATATGGATAAACTAGATAACGTATCCGTTATATACAATGTGATATGGGTGGTACTTCTAACCTGTAGGCTAAATACTACATCTAAATACATCGACAAAAAAAATATGGACCTATAAAAAATGATTTTAAATTACAAAATAATTTAAAGAAAAAATAATTATTAGATTATTTTTCTCACCAAAATAATCTCAAACATACGAAACAAAGTAATTTATTAGTTAGCTAGTGTCATTAGCTACCGTTTGCCATTTTTTTCATGTTTCTCTGACGTATGAAACCTTTGACATCGCATAAAGTAAAAATGGTCATAAATTATAGGGGGAGGGGGTTGGACCCCCCATTTTATTTTTTTGTCGATGAATTTAGATGTAGTACTTAGCCTTAACGGGTTAGAAGTACAACCCCTATCACATTGTATATCCGTTAAATAAACATAGTAAAACACCGAGGCAAGAAATTAATTTAGAAAAAGGTTTGACATGACCGGGTATGGAACCCGGAGAAACTCGTTAATATTGTTAAACTAGATAACGGATAAATAAACTTATACATAGAAAAATACCCAGACCCGAAATCAATTTAGAAAAAAGTTTGACACGACCGGGAATGGAACCCGGGACCTCAGCCTCAACGATGGCGCGACGTCAGACCCGGCGCGCTAACCACTCGATCACGGAGGTCAGGAGGAGAACAAGTTGCCCTGCCTACATAGAATATATCACGACTATTATCCCCTAAGGGTTAGTCAGAGACTAGGCAATGAGGACCGCAAAACCAGTCCTCTACCATAGTCCACTTTTCACTAAATAGCGACTGCACATGTGCTCATCGTGACAGGTGAGCCCATCGCCGCTATTCTGTTGGATGTCTGTGCAGTCTTTAGACCGTTAGTCGCCTTTTACGACACTCAAGGTAAGAGATGGGTGATAGTATTATTTCACCGCTGCGCGACAAGGTTATTATAAAGGTTTAACGTTATTAGGGTTACCATACATTCAACGCTCTCAAAACGTCTGCACGAGATGTTTAGGCATTTCGTTTGGTACTGCGCGAGCGAAGTGTCATCATGGCGAAAAGCTCCTTCAAAAACTGCGATTGCGCCAAAACACATACTTCAGATGTAGAGGGGTCTGCTTTAAAAACCCCCTAAAACAAATATTGGTCAAAATTTAACTATTACCAGAAAAAAAAATGAATTCCTTCCTTGATCCACTAATGATTCCGTAACAAGTGCCACTAAAACACGCTTAAAAGCCATTACGAACAGTGAAATTTGTATCAAAACCCACTAAAACACCAGTCTGCCACTATCAAATTTCACTAAAATAGAGTTAGCCAATAGAATAGCAGAGCTTTATTACGACACGTAACTTTAGAACAGTATGTAGCTTTGGGCGTTATTGTTGTCGTCGCGAACGATGCTCCATGCGGTTTTGTATTAAAATTTAAACATGAATTATGTTTGTTTGTGAAAAAGTGCCTTTAGGGGGGTTTTGAAAGTAGACTCCCCTAATGTAAAAGCTGTCACTAATTGTTCTGAGATTCCGCTACGATATAGTAGGATTGTGTGTCTAGTTTTAATAAGTGATCGAAGAACGTAAGGATTTCAGGAAAAGGACATTCTTTAGTAAGTACCTACTGCGCATGCGTTACGAACCACGTGTCGGGTCACCGACCTTGTAAAGTGTAGCAAAAAGAAGGCCACTTTTTACGTGTTAAAGTTTCGTTTGCTGGACCGCGCCCCGGTGTCTCAACGTTATCTGTGGCGCGATAACGCGGCAAAAGACGATGACATGACATCTCGTGATTTTGTTTGTTTGCTTACGGATAAGACACGAAGTTTTACTTAAACGTAGGTAAATGCGGTAAATGTTATCGTAATAACTACGTAGAATGTTTGAAGATACTGAAACGTTGAAGAAAATTAGTACCTTGAGTAGGAATCAATCAGTGTACGTCCAACGCAAAAAATATCAAATATACATAATGCTCCTTTTTTAAACTAATTAATACCTGTGTTTGATTATTTCGTTTTTTCAGGTTATAGTTAAATAATATTCGTACTTATAATATAGGTCAAGGATCATAAGACCGGCGGCGGTCGCGAAACAATTGATTTTTAATTGTGTCTGTTTTTACGATCCTCAAGGGGTTATCATGAGAAACAGAAATTTCGTTGCAAGAAAAGGATAAGGCAAGCGGCAAGCGCGCGCAAATGCGCTACCTACTTATTTTGATTGACACTTTAGAAATCGCTAGGAATTTAACTAGGTACCTAATCCAGATTGAAAAAGTCAAAGACATACAAAATGTTTTTATTTTTTATTTTATTTTATTTTCGTAAGGATATAATCACGACCATTATTCCAGAACGGTTAGTCAGAGACTAGGCAATGAGGACAGTAACAGAAGTCCTATGCCATAGTCCACTTTTCACCGAAATAGCGACTGCACATGTGCTAGCATGACAGGTGGAGAGCCCATCGCCGCTCTATGCTTTTGGAAGTATGTGCAGTCTTTAGTCCGTAAGTCGTCATTTACTTTTTTCTTTCTTTCACCGCTACGAGACACTGTTAGTATGCAAAGATTAATTAATTATTTAATGGCTTATTATTTAATGGCTTATTATTTAATGGCTTATTATTTAATGGCTTATTATTTAATGGCTTATTATTATGTATTTGAACTTGAAGTTTGTATGACAAACAGAAATGCGTAAACCTTCCTAAGTATGCACCATTTCATGATCATTACACACAACTTTTCCGGTCACCCATCCGTAGGTAAACGTACCGACAGTTATGATTAAACTTGTCATTGTTGGATTGTCGGTACAGCGAACTATCCAGGTCACAGCATATCCGAGCGAATCGGAGCAGTTCAAACAGAAAATTAGATAAACAACCTCTGTAGCCGACGACTCGGAAAATATTAGTTCCGATTCTGTCAGTTAGATATTCTGTGACTGTTTACTAGTATATTGTATAATAACTTAAAAAAAATCACAGATTTTGCAGTCCCCGCAAGAATCGGAGCATTGAAAATAAATACAAAAACGTTAGAAAAAAATTTAAAAAAAATTTAATTACTTCACCGATTTTCAAAATTCCAACTCGAATGCACTTCTCGCCTGCATCCGTATCTTTTAACACCATTACTATGACGATCGGTCAATAATCATAGAAGCTACATCACTTTTATATACGTAAATACCACAGACATATAATAAGAAGTATATGTCTGTGGTAAATACCCGTTTTCCTACAATTTCAAATGTAAAGGGACCACCTACAGGTCACATTTACAAACCGATTTTAATAATTTTTTTCGCCATTTTGTTGCTAAACTAATTACGCTAGGACCCAATTTTATTTTTTCTTATCGGTTTTTTTTTCACGAAATAATTTACAATTCAGTAAACAACAAAAACCGACTTTTTTACGTTTTTCAAAATTCCAAAAAAAGTTACTCGCCGATTTTCAAAATTCAAACGCTCACACCTGTCTCGATAAATTCCTCAACTCTTGGTACTATTCACATCTCGATCCTTTCAAAATCCACGGAGCTACGAGTATGTCCAAAAATACGTCTCAGGCGATCTGAAAACAATTTTTAATAGTAAAAAGTAAAGAACAACCCGTATACAGTCCCACCTCTATGAATGAAATGAAGTCACCGCTACTAAATAGTAAACACGAGTATTGGCTAATCATCAATCGACTTTTACGATACCCAAGGGAAGAAATGCGTTAGTTTCTTTGAGTAAGCCGCTATACCGCATTGCCAAAAGCAATCACTTGTAAAACGAGACTTTCTATACTAATGATGAGCCTTATATCGCTTCACTGGAGCGCGGCGTGAAATTAGAGGCAAGGCCCTCCAATGTCTAGGACGACCGCTAAAGTGTTAGAATTTAAAACAGAGATACGTCTCGGTGTTAATTTTTAAATATAAGCCCTGCAAATGACTCCACTCCACCTGATGTTAAGTCCTACCTTCAGTAGCTAACCCCTATACAAGTGGCAACCGCTTCATGTCGATTGTATGGCGTTTAGGAATTTGAAAAGTCCTGACAAAAAGCCGGACATTTCGATAAAAGTCCGGACTTTTTAGTCGCAAAATGGAAACGTTACTCACTTTTTATATTTTGTTTTTAGTTATATGAGAAGTTGATAAAGATTAAAGACTTATTTGATATTACTTAATATGTAGTTTTGTTACTCATATTCTAAAATCCGGCAGATTAAAGAGCCGGACAAAGTCCGAAGTAGAGTCTTAAAGTCCGGACATGTCCGGTGCATCTAGTTTTAATATGTCGGCTCGATATCCGGAGGTCCCGAGTTCTATTCCCAGGTCAAATTCAAATTTACTTATTTTTAATTTTTTTTTTATTTCTTTCTAAATGTGTTTTGGATTTTTCGATGCTGCCCCCAGGTTTGTTATCACCGACCCGCATTCGCCAAGCGTGGTGAATAAGCCAATACACATCCATAGAATTGTAGCGTAAAATCGGTTCGTAAGTATCTTTCACCAATTGCCAAAGTTACGCAAAGGAACAAACACGTGCACAGACAGCGCACTGAAAAAAGGTTTTGGTTTTTTCTTCTTCGCACCATGTGTTACAGTAAAGATGACATTCTACTTTTTTATTTGTACGCGGGAGATGAAGTCGATTACAATGTAATTAACTCTCGATTAAATGTAGATAATATTATAATAATACCCGTGGTTTCATTTGAATGAATTTTTCGCGGAAAACAAAGTCGTGTTTAACCATCTTCAGGTATGTTATCTAGATGACAAGTATGTTATCTACCTCATTACCAACATTCATCAAAATCGGTTCTGCGGTTTTATTAGGTAGTAGCAGACCGCCGGCGCCTTCGTTCGCGTGGACCCCGTACCCCGCGACGAATTTTCAAAATGACTCCCCTCCCAAGAACACTTATTGTGACGTAACTAATATAATTAGACATATGCTATCGCGACACTTTTTGTAGATAATGGTGTGTTCTGCAAAGCCATAGTACATTATTTTATTCTATCATCAATAGTTTTCTTAGCGCACGCGATTTAAGGAATTTATTTGAGTTTTAGTAAGGATCCCTAATTTTTTTGAAAATATAATATAGCCTATGTCACCCGGAGATAGTGTAGCTTCCCAAAGGTGAAAGAATTTTTAAAGTCGGTCTAGTAGTTTCGGAGCCTATTCAATACAAACAAACAATCAAATGTTTTCTCTTTATAATATTAATATAGACTAAGCGTGAAAGCAAAACAAACAGACTCACTTTAGCATTTCTATTTTATAAAATCGAACACCATTCGTTTCACAACTTAACCTTTCAACTGCGGCCGCGCACTGATCAGTGCTCGATGAAGAGTTCTCTATAAGAACCCGGGCAACACATCGAACAATCCAAATAAAACGCTCGACCTGATAATTGAACGCTAGACCTCCATTTACCGAGCGCTTAGCCAATACTCCACCTAGGCGATGTAGGTAACCTAATAAATAAATAGGATTCCAACAAGAATAGCGACGCAAAGTGGATTATATCGCGACTGGTTGCCGTCTACAAATGCAACGTAAGGCTCTACGAATTGGGTGACCTGTGCCTTAATAAAATAACTTAATTTTAAAAAAATAACGCTAACCGGCGTGTCGCGTAATTCGTGTAGCGGTGAAGGAATACTACCACCCTCTCTTCCCCTGGGTTTCGTAAAAGGCGACTAACGGACTAAAGACTGCACATACATCCAACAGCATAGTGAAAAGTGAACTATGGTAGAGGACCGCTTTTGCTGCCCTAATTGCCCAGTCTCTGACTAACGCTTCGGGGATAATAGACGTGATTATATATGTACTAGCGGCCGCACGCGGTTTCACCCGCGTGGTTCCCGTTTCCGTGGAAATATCGGAATAAAAAGTATTCTATGTGTTAATCCAGGTTATAATCTATCTGTATGCCGAATTTCATCCAAATCCATTCAGTAGTTTTTACGTGAAAGAGTAACAAACATCCACCCATACTTACAAACTTTCGCGTTTATAATATTAGTAGGAAGGATGTAGTATCGTCACGTGTCTACTCTATCGATACTATCAATTGGTATTGGCATATTCGCCACGCTTTCCAAGTACGGGTGTGGTGACCACAAGCCCGGGCAATACAGACAGACTAAAATTCACGGCTATTAACCTCAAAGTGTTAGTCAGAGACTAGGCAATGAGGACCGCAGAAGCCATAGTCCACGTTTCACCAAATGATAACTGCACTGTTGGATGCAGTCTTTAGTCCGTTAGTCGCCTTTTATGGCACCCAAAGGAAGAGATGGGGTAGTTGTACTTTTTAACTGAGCCGCTACCTCAGAGTAATAACTAAAGCATTATTATTATGACGACCTCCTTGGTCGAGTGGTTTGTACACCGGTTTTCATGGTGTCGCCATCTCTGAGGTCCCGGGTTCGATCCCCGGTCGGGTCAATTTAGGAATTGTTGCTTTTCTAAATTGTCTCGGGTCTGGATGTTTTCTATGTATAACAAGTATGTATTTAAGTATTTTAAGTATGTTTATCCGTTGTCTAGTAACCATTTCACGAGTTTCTTAGAAGCTTCTCTTGGGCTAGATAATTGGTGTGAGTGTAGGGAAATTTATTTATTATTATTATTCTATGGCCGTTACACAAGGCTCTAAATATATATTTTTTTAATTAGCAGCCTACATTGTGTCCGCAGAACATAAATTATGTTCTATGATTGTGTCCTACTGCTGGGAAAAAGTCTTTACTCTACGTTTCTAAAAATAATAAAAAAACTAAAAAAAAGCCATGCTTATTGGCTATCCCAATGTTATTGGTTTCTTTTTCTTTTTTCAACATTTGTCATTTTGTAAGGCTTGCATTTTTTACTTTCTAATTTGTAAAATGATACTTTCTTTTTGGTGTTGACATCTCCCCTACTCAAGGCCCTGCTGAAAATCAGCGTTGTGGCGTCTAGCTGCATCCATAGCTGAGCTGGTTAGCCTTTTCGGCCAACCTATATTGTTTAATTATTATTAGGTAAGGATAAAATGTTTAAGTACTTACATACTAAAAAAATCAACCAGTCTCAGGAAGCTCGAATGGGATTCGATCGACTGTGAGGGTAGACTTCACAGTGACGTAATACCGCTGGCTTGCAGCATAAATCACAAACTACTAGAAAGAATTCAACTAGTCTTCTGGGGTCTCGGTAGCTCAGCAGTAGAGCAGTGGACCGGCAATCCAAAGGCCATTGGTTCGAATCCCATTCGAGCTTCCTGAGACTGGTTGATTTTTTCCTAATAATCATTTTATCCTAAATCTATATAGCATTGTAAATGCAAAAATTTCAATAATAAAGATAATAGGCTATTATTGTTATTATTATTATACTTTTTCTTTGCTGTCTGTAATTTTTGAATGATGTAGCCAAATAAATGATTTACTTACTATCTAACTATCGAGCTGGTCAAAGTCACGACAGCTAATGCTAAATGCCAGGTGTACATTTTACGTTTGCACGTATCCTAAACAATTTAATTTTCCTACGCGCCGGCCGCCGCGCTAGCTACGCAGGAAGCATTCTATTAAATACGACCTCCGTTCTGATTACTAGGTTTTATTCTGCGTGCTATTCGCTATGTACATAAAGCGACGTACTATATACGACAGTAGTTAGAACTGCAGTTATATGCATAGATATACTTAATTAACACTTATATCTATGATGTTAACAGTGTCACCCCCTCTCTTCCCTTGCGTGTCGTAAAAGTCGACTAACGGACTAAAGACTGACGGCAAAAGCAGACCTCTGCCATAGTCCAATTTTCACCAAATAGCGACTGCACATATGCTCAGCGTAACAGGTGGTAAGCCTATCACCGTTCTATGCTGTTGGATGTATGTGCACATCTTTAGTCCGTTAGTCGCCTTTTGCGACACTCAAAGGAAGAGAGGGGGTGGTAGTTGGTAGTATTCTTTTACCGCTACGCGACACATAATAAATATTTTTTTATTGTAGACGAACTTAAATATAGGCGATAAAAAGTTAAAAGTAAGGGTTGTCAACGGTACGGAAAAACATTTAATTACAAAGAAATTGTAACAATATCTTTCTTGAATCAATAAAAAACATTTATTTTTAAATAAAAAATTGGTTGCCTGTAAAGTCGGTATACGGGCGAAAGTTTTACGTGACAACGACTTTGAGTGGTAAAATAATTTTAATGTGAATATTCATTCGTATAGTAGGAAGAAGGATAAAATAATAGTAACAATTTAAAACATTTATTTAAACAAAGAATTATATTTAAAACATAGTTGAGTGGGAGAGAGACGCAAGGCATTCGGCGGGCCTCTCTCTCGTTCGGTGACTCATCGTAACGTTACCGAGCGTTACACTTTTTCATAAGTGACTCCCAGCCGCAACCTAATTTAAGACGTTGTCACGTCAAAAAAAATTATATATTTCAATAAAAATGAATGTATCAATTCAATAACAATAGAAACGAGCAGCGAATAGCAACGCAATCGCCACTAAATTTTGTTCACGTATCACTACTTCAGATCGGGTGCACCTATTTTAATTCATTTTTGTTGTGTTTTAATTGTCAGGAGAGGGTTCTACGAACGAAAAGTCGCGGTGAAGTATCTTAAGTGGTACGATCGCAAACCAATTAATAATCTATGTATCCTAATGTTTTGCCTACTAGAGTTAAATTCTAGTCTAAGTCAAATTTCCCGTCATTTACTGTGCCTTCGACGTCCTCTATTCTTTAGCACATAATTATATAATCACGACTATTATCCCCGAAGGGTTAGTCAGAGACTAGGCAATGAGAACAGCAAAACTCTTTTACCATAGTGCACTTTTCACCGCCTGACAGTTGGTGAGCCTATCGCCGCTCTATGCTGTTCGATTTATGTGCAGTCTTTAGTCCGTTAGTCGCCTTTCACGACACCCAATGGAAGGGAGGGTAATAGTATTCTTTTACCGCTACGCGACACGGATATCTCTTTAGCACAGATTATTATTATTTATTTATCTAATTTATTTAATCAGTTCGGCTACAGCCAATTACACCAATTAATACGTAATATAATAATAAAATTAAATGAAAGATTACAGTAAATTCAATTAAATATGTTTGCTTCTGTGTTGACAACCCTAATCGCAGGTATACGTAACGCAGGTACATTCTTAATCGAAATAGAAACGACTGTCAACCCGTCAGGTGTCGTGTATAATTAATGACAATAACATAATTAAAGTTTAAATAACATAATTAGAGCCGTTTGAAGTACCAACCCCTCTCTTCCTTTAAACCGGAAATTGAACCTGGACCTCAGAGATGTCGCGACGCCAGAACCGGATGGCTAACCACTTGACCAAGGAGGTCGTCAACATTTAAACATACATATAATCACGACTATCATCCCCGAAGGGTTAGTCAGAGACTAGGCAATGAGGACAGCAAAAGCAATCACTATGGTCACAGTATTAGAAGCACCTACAGTAATCCGACTCCTTTGTTGATAAACGCATGCCAGAAACACTGAAACTCCGTCAAGGGTCAGGGTTGTCACAACAAACTACTCAAATATTTTACATTAAAGTTTTAATTTGTAATAACGAAAGAACAAAAGTGACTACTTGACTAATAGAGCCTTTTCAAGAATAACATTGTAACAGACAAAACAAAAACAGCAAACATTAAAAAGCTGATTTTAAATATTAATCTCTGCCATAGTCCACTTTTTAACAAATATTGACTGCACATGTGCTGAGCGTGACAGGTGGTGAGCCCATCGCCGCTCTATGCTGTTGGGTGTATGTGCAGTCCTTAGTCCTAAACTATCACGTTGCATTGCATTAAAACTATATTAACTAAAGCGAAAGCAAAGCGAACTGAGTTCGCTAGTGACCACGGCCGCAGCATCGCGACCGAAACGGCGAGCAGTAAACTTACAAAATTAATAGTGTAAGGTGCCGTTAAAATAGTTTTAGTCCGTTAGTCGCCTTTTACGACATCCAAGGGTGTCGAAATGGGTTGGTAGTATTGAAACTGAACAACTTTCCCCATAAAAACTACATGCAAAAGTGACAAAAAAAAAATCGACCTACTGTTGTCGTCAGTTGATCAGACAGTTTTATTAAGTTAGGTGATTTTTTTTTGTCATTTTTGCACATAGGTTTCTTGGGGAAAGTTGTTCAGTTTCATGGGTGGAATTCACCCTTAATTTCATTAAAACGAATAAAAATTAAGGGTGTATAGTATAAATACGTGTTACTTTCGAAACACCCTGTAGATAAATAGCCTATTTCGTTGTAGGTCAAGGCTAGCACTTTGCCGCATCGCCCCTCCCCTATGACACGGACAACCCCCCTTTAGGTCTGGCCTTTAGACTTTTATAATAATGCTACTTCAAGTGCTCAGAATACAGAAAAATGTAGAGAATGAAGTTTTAGTGTTTTTGAAATACAATACACGTCTAAATCGCGACGCCTGAAATTGATTTTTTTTATCCTCTTTATCCTCTACGGGTAAAGCGCTTGGTCTTCATCTTACCTGGTGGTAGAAGGCCGAGGAACTGGCTATCTTATCATTTTCCAATTTGTATTGACGCTGTAAAAGAAAGGGAGAAAAGAAATGCCCTTGCTGAGTCTCTTGCCGGTTCTTCTCAGTACAAGGCTCCCGCCCCATAGTTAGGACTTACTAGCCGATGGCATACCGACTTTCATAAGTTTCAATTATGGTAGCTTAAATTGAATTAATGATATTGAATTTTGTTTTTTTTTTAATTTTATCTCTATGCTGTCGGAACATTTATCTCTAAACAGCAACACAGCAATCCTATTTTTAACATTGTTGCAATAACTAAAGCATTGTTCTGAGCGCCCGATCTTCGCCACAGCCACAGAATAACTAATCCACAGCTAAAAATGACGTCACGAATGGGTGGTAGGTTAAAAAGGGATTCAGATATAGGTATATTGAATAAATATATACATATTTTGAGTTTGAGTTTGTCACGCTGACTGAGCATAATAAAAAAGCTTATTATAAAATGTCAGATTACACAGAAGACAAAACAGCTTGGGTCTGAAATGCTCCAAGTAGGTACTCCAACAGCTATTTCTTTGTATTATTAATTTATTAAATAGAGGAACATTTATGTAGTTTAAATTCAAATTCATATTTTGTATTTTATGACCTGGTAACTGTACGTCTGTACCTGGATATAGTCTTTGGTGCCTGGTAACACAGACCGTTCTGTGCCTGGTAACGACTTTTTTTTTCGATGTTGTTGCTTCTGTGCGCTGTGGTTTCTTCCGCCTGATCTTCGCTACAGCCACAGAATAACTAATCCACAGCTAAAAATGACGACACGAATGGGTGGTAGGTTAAAAATGACTTGGATATTGAATAAATATTTATATTTTGAGTTTGAGTTTGTCACGCTGACTGACCATGTGCAATTGTGCAGTCGCTATTTGGTGAAAAGTGGACTATGGCAGAGGACTGTTTTTGCGGTCCTCATTGCCTAGTCTCTGACTAATCCTTTGGGGGTTATGTCGTGAGTGTATCTACCTACCTATGAATGTATGTTTGGTCTTAACCAAGGCACTCAACCAATCGTTTTGCGCACCTGCCAATGTCATATTGCAGCATAGATGCTAAAGCGCGCCAAAAATGGCGCAATTCGGGTGCAATGCTGTCTTGCCACAGATTATATAACAGTGGTGGCAAAGGCAGTGCGAGCGTGCAGCCTCTGTATGTTGAATTTATTATGTAGCTTTAAAGTTTCTCGAGTTAACTAACTCTTTGTTTGAATATCGTAATTACATTTGATGATTTGATTTTGACGACCTCCTTGGTCGAGTGGTTTGTACACAGGTTTTCATGGTATCGCCATCTCTGAGGGTTCGATTCCCGGTCGGGTCAATTTAGAAATTATAGTTTTTCTAAATTGTCTCGGGTCTGGGTGTTTTCTATGTATAATAAGTATGTATTTAATTATTTTAAGTATGTTTATCCGTTGTCTAGTAACCATTTAACGAGTTTCTTCGAAGCTTCTCTTGGGCTAGATAATTAGTGTGTGTAGGAAAGTTTAATTAGTTTAAAGTTTAATGTCCATTTGCTAGTTTGATTTGAATTACATCTACTTAGGAGTATCCTTATTATTATTTTTATACCACAACTGGGACGTTTGACGTTTATCCTCATTATCAGCCCATAAACTTCTCACTGCTGGGCACTGGTCTTCCACATGGCCAACAGAATATGGTGATATCGGGCCATAACCCACCGCGTGGGCCCAGTTGGGGGGGTTTAGAGACCTTACGATCTAACCGTATTGCGTAGCGGTGAATAGCGTGAATGACGGCGTCTCTACCCTTGGGTGTCGTAAAAGGCGACTAACGGACTTACCCCTTTAAGACCTGAATTATAATTTTTTGTCTAATTGATTTAGTAAATTCTACGCAAGTATAGTATGATAAGGGGTCTATGAAAAAAGTAAACAAAAAAATCCTGGCTGTCTACTTTTCAAGCAAAATGTGGTTTTCTTTATGTGCATAAATGCGGCCACCCGTCCTACATTATAGTAAGATGAATTTATATAAAGTAATTTTAAAATTAATGGAAGTTTTAATTTAGGAACATTTTATTACAAAATTATTTATGAAATCATCATCATCATCAGCCTATTAACGTCCCACTGCTGGGCACAGGCCTCCCACGTGAACAATAGCACGTGGGGATATTGGGCCATAACCCACCACACTGGCCCAATGCGGTTGGTGGGTTTTAACGACTGCCATCTTACGACAATAACCGGGACCAACGGCTTAACGTCTCTTTTGGCACATAGGTAATCATTGGCCCAAAAAAATAATCTTATGAAACAAAAAGCATTTTTATCTTTTTTTAGGCATAAGTGAACCTTGCACTTCACACATTTGACAAATTTTCTTTGCAGCCTATCATTTTACACCTCGTCCCAGCTCCATCGCCGTATGCAGGAAAATACCCGACACCGTCACGAGCTATTTCAGTTGCAGGGCGAATCTCTCCTGGTCTTTTTGGTATTATATGTGGCGTTGGGCTATATACTGCTACTTGGCCGAGCTCTTTTCGCCGTGGATATTTTATTACGCAATACCAAACTTTCAGCCAAAGGGCGACAAATTGAAGCAAAGTATGTTGCCTCTTATTTGGTATGCCCAATAAATCGTTGTCGATTTGGTTCTCTCGATACGCTTGAACCACTGCCAGATCCGACATAATTACGTAGAGTCCATTTTTTGACTTTATAAAAGTCCTATGATAACTCATGAGTTGATCTAAAAAAAATCAACTACTTTTGAATTGACAGGGACTTCTGTTTCCAGATCAGACATTTCGTCACAAAAGTAGCTAGGCCCTTCATCTTCATCAGAGCCTGGTGGAAATAATTATCTTTGGTTTTGGTTTATGACATCTGCACCGACTCTGACAGATCGCGATTCTCGATCAATCACATCTGCATACTTTTCTTCGTCATCAGAAGATAACACCAAATCAGTGAGATTTCCATCTTCTAGTGCTTTCAAGGCCTCCGGTGAGAACATAATTGGTGGTTCTTTCGTCTGAAAATGTAAATTAATATGTATTATAGTTCATAATAAAAATATATTTCAAAAACATCAAAAGTACTTGAAACATTCAGAAAAGAAATATATTATTTTCAAAAACCGTTTTATTTTTGAACATTATGAAAATACTCAGTTGACTCGATGGGAACATTTACGCACAAATATAAAAATCGAGTTATGCGGTATAAAGATAAAACAATATACACAAATTATACGTTACACATGACCTCGGTAATAATATGTAACTAAGTACTTATATTTTTTGGAGAGGGTTTCTTTCGTTATTTCATATTTTTCATAAATAAAATAAAGAGCTTACCTGCACAGTTCAAATCACACTCGGGCACTGGCCGAAACTTGTCGATTAATGAAAATGAAAAAATGAAAAACGAATAATGTTTATTTAGCAAAAAACATAACTTAAGCCGAGATACAAGATTGATCAGTGACTCCCACACAAGGCTAGGCCTGACTCGTGGGAGTCAATTATTTTTCAAAGCAATGTATCTGAATAGTGGATAGTCGTCATGAACAATAATAGTATACAAAAACAAGTACAACATTATACAATGATCATATATATAAATTGGCAAAGGCAAAGCGCGAATGCGGAGTGCGAGTGTGAAAGTGTAATGGGTAACCCTGCGATTGACTGTTGGGATCGGACAGCAGCGACAAGACTGCTACGGCTGTCCATTACCAGTTGGAAGGCCTTGTTATGCCGTAACCTTAATAATTTCCTCGGATTGCGCGTAATCCCAAGTTAATAATAAGGACAGAACCTTAGATTTGGCTTGTTGGTGTAGACAATGCTTTAAATCGCAAATGTTGACCAATTTATTGTAGAGGCGAGGAAAAATAAATTCTCTAAATCTTTGTGCAAATGTGGTTTTCACTTTAGTTGTGGGGACCTTGAAAGTTCTCTTTCTAAGTAGCTCATTATACCTTGGTAAACTTACAACTTGTTTGTGCATATACATTGAAGCTCTTAATAAAAACAATCTACGGACACTTAAGACTTGGGCTTCTTTGTAAACATCCGATGTGGGGTATCGCCTTGGTCTTCCCAGAGCCACCTTCAGAACCGCTCTTTGTGCTCTTTCTAATACTATCAATACGGAAGGGGCAAAACCTCCCCATGCAAGTATACAATAGTTAATCATTTTGGCACAATGCCAGATACACTGACCTGAGAACATTTCCATCAGTGATCTCCCTTAACTGTTTCATTATGTGGATTAGTTTACGTACCCTGGCTGAGGTAACTGAGATATGTTTTTTAAAGTTTAGGTTCTCGTCAAGTGTTATACCAAGATATTTTAAAAAGGGGCTCTCTCTATATTACTACAATTACAATTTGGGTCTGCGGAACCAGTTTCCATAGCTGCACAGTTAGACTTGTGAACTGGAATACTTTTAAAAAGTAATGGAGGAGGCTGCGACGCTGCCGTTTTATGAAAGCACAGAAATTTAGTTTTGCTTGCGTTGAGAGTTAGAATGTTATGATTTAACCATTTCTGTATTTTCTGCATACCTTATACGGCAAAAAGGTGGGCCTCACGCCAGGTCTGACCGTAAAAAATAATGGCTGTATCATCAGCGTAACAGACTACGTCACTGTTCTGGAGTTGAATAGACATTATGTCATTTATATATGAGACAAATAGGGAGGGTCCCAAGATGCTTCCCTGAGGGACGCCAAAATTTACAGACTGGACCTCGCTTATAAGATCACCAACCTTGACACATTGCCCTCTTGATGACAGGTAGCTGGTAAACCAATAAAGCGCGCAACCTCGAATCCCGTACAAACTGAGTTTTTTAATTAAGATGGGAATCGATACTGTGTCAAACGCCTTAGTCAGATCAAGAAAAACACCGACACAGCATCGATCTTGATCAAGGTGAGATACAATTTTGTCGGTTAGGAGAGTAACTGCATCCTCCGTTGATTTACCTTGGCGGAAACCAAATTGGCGATCAGAGATTTTACAATTGCCTTCCAAAAATTTGACCAAGCGCCTATTAGGATAGATAAGATATTGGGCGGTAATTACAAGGATCATCTTTGGTTCCTGACTTGTGGATGGGAAGTACATTTTTCTTTACATTTACATTGTAACATGCTGTATACGCTTTTAAATTGGGCGACCTAACCTGCGGCTTATCTATTTCTTTGTGATCGCGCGACGGGCGGCTCGGTCACTGTCGGCAATGCTCGTCTAGGTGCGTGTGAGATTGCGCTTATTGTTAGCCTATTGTTTCCTGATTTTTCTGTGTTTACCGCCTTTGGTACAACACTTTATTACCTATCATTTTATTAAGTTGTTGCGTACGAAATTTGTAAAGACGATCTTAGTGTACGAATAAACCTTTCTGGTTTCTGTTGCACTAATAATTGTAATATTATGCTAAGTTTTGTTTATAAAAAAAAAAAAAAAAAAAGTACTGCAGCTGTTTTCCATTCACTAGGAAAGACACCTGAAGATATGCTCAAGTTAAAAATTGCTGACAAGGGTTTGGAAATTACATGAGCAAGGGATTTAAGTAGTTTATTAGTAACCCCATCAATTCCCGGAGCACTATTTGCGTCAAGACAGCGAATGAAATTCATAACTTCATGCGGGTCAGTGGGTTCCATGAAGAAGGAGTTCTGAGGGAGAGGATCGGGAATGTGGACTTTGCTAGCAAGAGATTCCTGAGTTTCATTTAGCTCTGACATGATCGAACTTGCCAGCGTGTTACCAATCGTCGCGAAGTAAGAGTTACAAAAATCTAGAGATTCCCCTGCGGTTGTCTTAATGTTAGTCAGTACTTGATTCGAGGACACGACACGCTCAGTATTAGTAATGTGTTTGATTGTAGTCCAGAGCTTTTTAGGAGTGGATTTGTGATAATTTATTTCTTTACTATAGTGTTCAACTTTTAGTTTCCGAATTAGACTAATGTAAAAGTTTCTGTATCGAGTGTACACGAGCTTTTTAACAGGATTATGGGGGTCTTTACGAAGTTGAGTATGCAATTTGTCCCGATGCTTAGAGCATCTGATGAGACCTGGAGTCATCCAGGGTTGCAAGATAATTTGAGAGCGACTAATGGTTACAATTTTGGAATGTTTCGAAACTGACTCCGCGACGGTGTTAGAGAAAAACCTAACCGAGTCAGTCAAAGAATCACTGGTCAGAACAGGGGACCAGTTAACCTGTTCCAGCTCAGATATAACCGAGTCAATGTCTACCTTCACTTTAGAGCGAGACGGTTTCGATTTCTGTTGATTCTGCGACTTGAGCATGATTCCCAACGCGGTTATGTCATGATCAGTGAGATCATTTGAACTGACGAAGGATTCCGCATAGCTTTTAGAAGACACGAAAATATGGTCTATGCAAGTCTTGTCATGGGTAGCTCGGTCTATGCCAGGGACAAGTCCGTGCTCCGCCAGTACACTCAGATATTCCGATGACGAGCTACTATCAGCCGCCGAGTCAAGAATATTAATATTCAGATCCCCTGCAAGGATAAGATGAGGCGAGGAATTAATAGATTTTAAGCTAGAATCAAGAGAATGAATAAAATTTTCTGGGTTTGAGAAGCTAGGTGACCTGTATACGGCTATGACTGAGAACTGGTTAGGTACCTCTGCCAGCACATAATTAGCCTCTTCAACGTTCGGTTCAGAAAAATGGGGAGTCCATTTGTCTCTTATATAAATCGTCACTCCACCGGACTTATTAATGAATTTCTTAGAGAAGAATGAAGCATACCCCGGCAAATGTTAATGTTAGGATACACTAAGAGATGGTGTAAGTAGTACTGTATTCTGTAGTTTATTAAATGAACAAATGAATACAACCATTTTCAATCGTTAATGTTACCAGATTAATACTTTTAATTTATATTTATATTTTATGTCCTCAATTGTGCACACCAGGTCTGAAAGGGTTAGACTGCACGTATATCCAATAGCATAGAGTAGGGATGGGCTCACCATCTGTCACGCTGAGCACATGTGCAGTCGCTATTTGGTAAAAAGTGGTAGAGACTGCTTTTGCTGTCCTCATTGCCTAGTCTCTGACTAACCCTTCGGGGATAATAGTCGTGACTATAAGTATGTATTTTTATTCTACAACTTTCTTTTTATTCGCTGCACCATCGAGCTCCTCGATCTTTATCTAACTCGAAATTCTGAACAAATAAGAAACTGACTATTGTTTTATCCTTCGATCAACAATACCAACATTGTTGATCGAAGTTTTTATCGCTTAACAATTTTTTGTCGAAACTATCTTTCTCGCAGCGACAGACTCTAAGACTAGCTTATACTAATTCGCGGGTCAATGTAGCCTATATGACTGTCTTCAGAGTCTCATCTATCTATATGCCAAAACTCATCAAAATAGGTTTCGAAAATTAGTTTATTTGACTGTTACGCTTACACGTTTAAACCGGTAGTTAAATGTGAAAGCGTAACAGTTAAATAAACTAATTTTCGCATTATTATTATTAGCTTAGATGATGATAGCAATAGGCCATACTCAAAGGGAACTGTAATGAAAATCTGAAAAAAAAACGAACTCCTACTTTCTTAAGTAAAATATGAAAAAAACGAAAACGTTATATAAGTGCCCCATGCTGGGAAAAAACTCGGAACCTACCAGGCTGACCCAATGCTTTTAACGACATGCAACTTACGACGATAATCGGGACCAACGGTTAATTTCGTAACTGCATGTTCGAATCCCGGTCGTGGTAATCATGAATAATACCAATAATACAGTACTTACTTAAACTAAAAAAAACTATTAAATATTATCATAAGAAATTTCTATTAAGAGGCAATGATATTGTTATACTCGTATATCATTGTTAAGAGGCCTATTACATCTCGGCTGTGATTTTTGCGTAAAATGGCCAATTTTGGCGTTCTTGATCTCAGAAACAAAAATACATTATTAGGGTTAACGCTTTTCGGTTTCTCATACAATTTTTTAAGTCATATTTTTTAAAGACCAATAAGCCAATTTTAATGAAACTTTGCATGCTAAAGTGAAATACAGGGATCTAAATAGTTTGTTGATAACATTTTTTAAAAAGGTTTATTTGGCTGAGTTGTTGCGATTTTAAGTCCACTATAGAACGTTTAAAATCGCAATAACTCAGTTTAATAGTAGATTGTTATACAAGGGGCTAAAATGACCCATTATATACGAGGTAGTTTTACTCCCGAGCTTTAGCGAGGGAGTAAATAGTAACCGAGTTTTAATGGGTTTTTAGCGCCGAGTGTTACACTCTGCTTTTCACTACGAATGCGAGAAAATAAAACAATCCATTACAATATGAATTAGTTTATTTTATTTAAAATTAACCAGTTAGTTGCTTTAACGACACCCAAGGAAAGAGAATGGTTGGTAGCATTATTTTGATGAGCCCATCGCCGCTCTATGCTGAATGGATAGTAGATATGTGCAGTCTTTCCATCTCTTTTTTTGGGTGTCGTCTAACGGACTAATGACTGCACGTACATCCAACAGCATAGAGTGGCGATGAGCTCATCAAAATAATACTACCAACCCGTCTCTTCCCTTCGGTGTCGTAAAAGGCGACTAACGGACTAAAAACTGCGCATACATCTAACAGCATAGAGCGGCGATGGGCTCATCAAAATAATACTACCAACCCCTTTCTTACCTTGGATGTCGTAAAAGGCGACTAACGGACTAAAGACTGCACATACATCCAACAGCATAGAGCGGCGATGGGCTCATCAAAATAATATTACCAACCCTTTACTTTTCTTCAATTTGGTAAAAGGGTACTGATGGACTAAAGACTGCACATACATCCAACAGCATAGAGCGACGATTGGCTTATCAAATTAATACTACCAACCTCTCTCTTCTCTTCGGTGTCGTAAAAGGCGACTAATGGACTAAAGACTGCTCATACATCCAACAGCATAGAGCGGCGATGGGCTCATCAAAATAATATTAACAACCCTTCACTTTTTTCAATTTAGTAAAAGGGGACTAACGGTCTAAAGACTGCACATACATCCAACTGCATAGAGCGGCGATAGGCTCATCAAAATAATACTACCAACCCTTCCCTTTCCTTGGGTCTCGTAAAAGGCGACTAATGGACTAAAGACTGCACACATACATACAACAGCATAGAGCGGCGATGGGCTCATCAAAATAATACTACCAACCCCTCTCTTCTCTTGGGTGTCGTAAAAGTGACTAACGGGCTAAAGGCTCACCACCTAAGCACATGTGCAGACTGTGCAGTTTTTTCTTGCTGAAGCGTGGTCTGTGTTGTCCATAGATTCAAATGATTACTAATTTTACCATAAACTTTAATAGTAACTATCTCAAAAAAGTTGTTGATCTAAGTAAACAGTAATAAGTCGAGTCTTTATTTATGATTATTCTACATAAGACTAAATACTTTTTCGTTTTTGTAGGCTCATTGTCATGTGACAGAAAAAATTTAAAAAAAATTACTTTTTCCCCTAGGGCGAGAAAAGCTATTTTAGCCCCGCTCTAGAACGCTACAATGACGGTCTTTTAGAGCAAGAGGAGTGAAAACTATTTTAGATCTCTATATTTTACCTCAGCATGAAGAGTTTCATCAAAATTGGCATACTGGTTTTTAAAAATTTCGACTTGGAAATTTGTATGGAAAACCGAATTGCGTAAACCCCCTTAACAGTTTTGACTTATTGAATAGTGTAGAATTGCTTTGAGATAGTTTGTAGCGGCCTCGCTTTTTGTAAATTTTGCTTAACTTTTTAATTAAACTCAAAATTGCAGAGAAAGATTTTCATAAAATGCGCGAAGGCACTTTTTTGAGCTCCTAGATTGAACAGTAGTTCAAAACAAATGAATAAAAAAAATGGATTGTTATCTCTTAAATTATAGTCGTAAGTAGCCTCGGAATTTTTAGATACCATTGATTTTATATAAAAAAAAATCTTATTCTAAACCAATAAATAAACTTCGAAAATCGCTTTAAGTTAACTGTGAATTTCTCCTATCTCCGATAATATAATTGAGCAAAATTTATAACTTTATAATGAATTGATTATCCTATTTCGATAAAAACGATAAATACAACTGCAAAATTACCTACTACAAAATGCGATGCGCCGGCCGTCCGAACTTAGTTTATTCTCGCATAGTGGAGATTATTAGATAGATAGAGATAGACAATACTTTTATTGTAACTTAACATCACAAACATTTAAATAACACATAACAATGAGCACAAATGCAAAGTTACAATTTGGCGGTCTTATCGCTTTAAAGGGATCTCTGCCAGACAACCATTCGGATGGAGAGAACATAAACACTCAAAGATCGGATGTGTATACTACAGTTTAACAATTAAAAGCAAAAGCAAATTAAAAAGAACTAAAATAAAATACATAAAATTATAAAATAAATAAATAATAGGGTGTAACAAATATACTCGTATAAACATACATATACCCAGATACTTAAATATAATAGTCTCAGGTAGGCTGTAGCGGAGAATGACAGCTATGCAGCAGGATAGGGTTATAGGGAAAGGTAGAAATTCGTAATATTAAGCATGAATTTATCCTATTTTGATAAAAATTATAAATACAACTGCAACATTACTACAAAATGCAAAAAGGGGCATTTTACGGAAAAATCACTTTTAAGTGTAATAGTTCCCTTAATAACTACATTTTAGAAATAGGTTGTAATATTGGTAGTAATGTAAAAAAATTAAGTTTAAAAAAAAACTTGATCGTACCTCTTCATGTCTAATACAAATACATAATTTAAAAAAAAAAACAAAAAAGGAAAAAAAAATAAGTATTCTTTTTTAATAATTTAATTATTTTGATGCCATTGAACTTACACAGGTCATTGAACTCTTTCGTAACGTAAGGTCAATATTACTATTAAAAATCATAGCCTACTAGAAATTGTAAAATACGGATTCATGTGAGGACTCTCTATTTTAGTACCACACAAACCATTATATTCAAATGAAAACAACAAGTCTAGTCCATCTTTGTTTGTTTTAAACTTTATTAAAAGTTAGCATAGATTATAGTTTCACAATAAAACTGTTTGCATGAAAAAGCCACATGCTTAAAAAGGTTGAACAATAAAAAAAATAAAAATTCAAGTCAAATTTCGAATGTGCTCTTCAGTTTTTTCACACGCGTAGTCCGACGTGGCGGTTGCGATTCAAACGCAAAAGGAAAATAATCCAAAGGAAATTACGATAAATCAATAAAAGACATCGTCCGTAGTATTATGTCGGTGCATACTATTCCACTGATAACACCATTCATCCGAGGGCCGAGATTTCCGTACAGAAAGAGTGAGTAGATTTAATAATAGACATTTATATTTGGTTTTCGTGAGCCGTGAAAATATTTTCCTCTCGTATATTTTGTTTGGTCATTTTCTCTTTTATTAACTTTTCACAGCTCATTGTTGAATGATTTATTCATGAACATTTTTCTATTTGAAGGAGTTTCGAGAGGTTTCGAGATTATTTTTTTATTAATTTTCACTAACACGAAAAAGTTATCGATGCTTATTTTTATCGTACAAAACGTAGGTAATTTTTTGAATTCAATTTTCTAAAATAAAACTTATTCTGGTCCGTAATCAATCACCTAAGGTGATCTAGTAATTTACGCGAAAAAAAACTGACTGAAATGACACGTTTTTATTTTAAGATGTTATAAGTCATAGATGATCATAGGCATGAACCTATAGGTCCATGGTCATAGGTCCCTTACTTTATTGTAACCTAAAACGTGTTAAAAGTGAAAAGACCATACCTACTTATCTAGTAATACTAAGAAAAAATATTTTGTGTCAAAACGTGTTACATAAATAAATTATTTTTCGTTTTATGTTTCTGATTTAGATGGTCATGTCCAAAATGAAGTGTGTTTGTGAGATTTATGATAATGCCGGGTGTGATTTTTTCATCGCTTATTTTTTATCGATCATTTCATTTTCTCATTTAGGACAATTAGATGGGTGGCCGAAGCTGATGTTTTTAGATTGTTATTAAGGTATTCTCATTTATCTACAGTACGTTGAAAATGTAAATAACACTTGCAAATGACTAATCTGCATCAGGCGGGTCTCGAACCCACGACCGGATCCGGCAACAGCTCTTTTATCCAAGCTACCGAAGCATTCACAAAAAGGTTGCGCTTTGTTTAAAATGAAATATTGATTTTATTAGAATAGAATGAATAAACTCGTTAGTAGAGAGACTATCTAAGATCATGGCTTTATAGTCAGATTACCTAATGCCGTACGGGACGGCGGCGTTCCATAGATTTTGATAATCGATCTCTTTCCTACATTAACCATAGATACTGCAACTTTCTCCCGCTTTTCCCGCCAATTGTGCCACCATTTTGGTCAACGCTGACCTCGGATGACCTGCGCAGGTCACAGGCCATCGCCCCCCATCCCGCGCTCCCTTTTTATGGCTGCACTGACAGATACGTGGTGTACCAAACGCGAATAAAAATTGTTAAGTATATACGAAAAATAAACAGAATCTTTTTTTTTTGCGGTTTTTTATGTTAAGGACTAGAGTGGATCGCTCGTGACTTTGTACGCGTGAACCTTTGGTAAACTTCTAAAAGTGGCTTGAGCTATATGACAATCGTATGTATCTATAAATTCTATACCTATATCTTCCATTGGGTGTCGTAAGGCGGCTAACGGACTAAAGACTGCATACATCCTACAGCATACAGCGGCGATGGGCTCACCACCTGTCACGCTTTAGTCCGTAGTCGCCTTTTACGACATCCAAGGGAAGAGAGGGGGTGATAGTATTCTTCACCGCTACGCTACACAGTTAAGGGGAGGTATTTCGAGCGCTTCCCTCTCGTTCTCTCGACGGTACAACGGTAAGGGACGGGTATAACAGCGAAGCGGCGCGAATAATCGCGTTTTATATTTTAAAAAATTGATAGATTTAATAAATAAAAAACCATCGGTTATAATAACTCAAGTTATTTACGAGCTTCATTTTGGTAAATTACTCATAATATCAAATCACTTATTTTAAGAATAAAACCTGGAAAATCAGATAAAATTAAACAAAAATATGTAACTTAGTGAATTTGTTCTATCGAGCCAACTTTATCAAATCGTGTTTCCATCGGGTGTATTTTAAAGAATAAAGGCTCAACAGTATTTCATAATTTTCGCAGATTTTAATTTTACTGTTTACTACTTCAAAAAGTAGTTCTAAGAACGTGTTATTTTAATTTTTTACTAACACCTGGCCTTAAAAATAAATAGATATTGGAAAAACATCTTTCAACAAACTCACTATACCGCAGCCTAACTTTGATGCGACAGAAATCGTGACACCCTTATCCTCAGAATGGTTTAGATAAATAAATGCAGCTGCACCCAGACGGTCTGATGGCTCCATCGGAACTGGCCGTTAGTGAAGCGCGAATTATCTGAAGCCAGACGGGAAAAGTGCATATCTGTGAAGCTAAGGGACAGATTGTATGGCAGAATTACACGCTCTTCAACGAAAGATAGTGTAGGAGTAGTTTTTATTAGATTGTCGTTTAGGTAGGTAGGGACATTTTTATTAGGAGCTAAACTAGGCATTTTCAGACAAAAATAGACGTTTTCCGACATAACTAGGCATTTTCAGACATAACTAGGCATTTTCCGACAAAACTAGGCATTTTCCGACAAAACTAGGCATTTTCCGACAAAACTAGGCATTTTCCGACAAAACTAGGCATTTTCCGACAAAACTAGGCATATTCCGACAAATCTAGGCATATTTCGACAAAACTAGACATTTTCCGACAAAACTAGGCATATTCCGACAAATCAAGGCATTTTCCTACAAAACTAGGCATATTCCGACAAAACTAGGCATATTCCGACAAAACTAGGCATATTCCGACAAAACTAGGCAATTTCATACAAAACTAGGCATTTTCATACAAAACTAGGCATTTTCAAACAAAACTAGGCATGTTCAGACTTAGCTCGAGCGCGAATTATCTAAAGCCATACTGGAAAATTGCATATCTGTGAAGCTAAGGGACAAATTGTATGACGGAATTACGCGCTTTTCAGTGGGAGACGAGATTGAGATTATTTTAGTAAATAGACGTCACTACCTAACTTTTATCATAACTTAATAAGTAAATTACGTTATTTATGTTTATTCATTTTTCTTGAATTGAAAATAACATGTCACAATGTACTTGCCCTAACATTGTGAGAGAGGGAGAAAATGAACATCCTTTGCAGAGTTGTTTGCCGTTCTAGTTCACGGTATTGGTCATTTTCATTTTTCTTCAGAGAGGCCCTAAGTCCAGCAGTGGACTGTAATACGTTGGCGATAATACTCAGTATGCTATGTTTATTTCGGTAGAAACAGACACATTCTCCTTACAGCTTTGTGTTTTCGCGTAAGCTGAAGAAGCTATATTACCTACACTTTAAGCGGCATTTTTTTGTCTTGTCAATCAAATTAACCGCAAAATAAACCGTAGCGTAGCGGTGAAAGGATACTACCACCTCCTCCATTCCCTTGGTTGTCGTAAAAGGAGACTAACGGACTAAAGACTGCACGTACATCTAACAGCATAGAGCGGCGATGGGCTGTCACACTGAACACCATGTGCAGTCGCTATTTGGTGAAAAGTGGACTATGGCAGAGGAATGTTTTTGCGCTCCTCATTGCCTAGTCTTTGACTAACCCTTCGGGGATAAATAGTTATGAATTTAAGTATGTATGTCAATGAAATTCACGACACCGACCTTAGACAGGGGGCTATTATTATTGTCTAACTTCAACACCTATCGCAAGACATAAAATACATTTAAGTAGGTAGAAGTACATTATTTGCTTATAAAAAAAGGAATTTGGAGCCGTGCGTGGACGGCTCATAGTCATTAATAAAATCCGACAGCAAAGGCGATGGGCTCACCACTTATCACGCTGAGCACATGTGCAGTTGCTATTGTCAAGGTTAGGCTGGTAGGCCGACCTTCTTAGTATTGTTTATGGTCAATTTTAAGTTTGAGTAGGCAATCGGCTATACATGCGCTTTAGGCAACTGTCACTGGAAAAGTGACACACTGCTTGCAAAGTCGTTGAATAGGTTTGGTCGTCATGTTTAGAAAATAGTTAAAAGAAATGTTTAAGATGAAAGACTAAGTCGACGTGGCATGAAAAATTCTCAAAATTCTCAAACAAAACACAGAAAAACGACGTTTCGTAGTCCCCTGTTTCCTCTTTCAGAAGTGGACCAATTTTTATTACATTTTCAACATCGGTTAAAGAAATAGATTTTCTATGTCTGTATGTTTGATTTTTTTGCATTAAGGTATTTATTAATAACCAGGAGCCTTCAAAATTTAGCAAAATCACTCCGTTTTAAGGGGTATTCAGAAACATTAAGTAGCCGGTTTAAAAAAAATCAAACGTACCGAGTACCGACATATCTTTAACCGATGCTGATAAAGTAATAAAAATTGGTCCAGTTCTGAATGAAGAAACAGGGGACTACGAAAACGTCGTTTTTCTGTGTTTTGTATGTGAATTTTGCATGCCACTTCGACGTAGTGTTTTCTTTTAAGTAATTCTGTTAAGTTTTGTGAATATAATACAATGATAGTCTCCTGGCTTTCTTATTTTACGCACAGAAGCTATCGCCCAACAGTTATTTAATGAAATGTGGACTATGGCAGTGGCGGCTTTTGCAGTCCTTTACTTTATTTTACAACCACCAAAAGCGCGGTAACTCAACTGTCAAACTTCGGCAACTAGTGCTGGTGACATTAGGGATGTGCTAATCGATTCCCTAAATCGCAATTCGTCTGATTATCTAAATTACCAGATTTTCACTTCGTACACATCGCAAATCGTCTTAGTCGCAAAATTTTAAAATAAGTACGGATCGGGTCGGGTCGGACATGGATTACCCAAAAACCTAATTTTCTGAATTATATTTGATTAATATTTCGACTTTTTCCAGTAAAATTTTGAAACCTCTTGTAAAAATCTGTTGTACCCATATAATTATAGGTATAGGAATTATTATTAATTAGGTTTTGGGTAATCCACGCAACCCAACCCGATCCATACTTATTTTAAAATTTTGACATTTTGCGACTAAGACGATTTGCGATGTGTACGAAGTGAGAAACTGGTAATTTAGATAATCAGACGAATTGCGATTTAGGGAATCCGCGCCCGACCCATCGATTCATCTAATTTTCTATGTATGTATGTCTACGTGTCTGGGGCTGTTTTGAATTTCATTCTCCTCACACACGGTTGCGTAACCCATGTGAATGACATCGGGCCAGCTTTGACGGTGACGCGCTGGCCCGGAGCCAGCTTTCAAATATTTCCACGCGTCTGTGTAGAGTTGCATCTTTGCTTTGGTTACCACAAACAGGTGCGAAATTAGTGGAGCGTTTATTACACCTTTCAGTTTTACTAGCTTTTGCCCCCTTGGTTTCGTTGCGTTTATTGTTTGTGGTAAATAACTGCGCTCTAACCCTTCTTGGTCTATAAGGTCCAGAAAAAAGAAGTGATCTGCCGAAAGCGGAATCTGACG
Source organism: Scoparia ambigualis (assembly GCA_963921215.1). Classification (NCBI taxonomy): domain Eukaryota; kingdom Metazoa; phylum Arthropoda; class Insecta; order Lepidoptera; family Crambidae; genus Scoparia; species Scoparia ambigualis. Next base: position 14,310,062 of record OY992525.1, on the reverse strand, counting down.
GACGAGGAGTCATGAGATAAGCTGTTTCGTCACCAGTTTTAAAATTCTGACCTATTCGAAAAAAATAAGTGATTTAACGAAAGTGGAATCTCACGGACGTTTACTAAATCATCAGAATGACCAGAGTATCAAAATGTCCAAAGTAACAAAATTTCGACCTTGATTTTGACAAAAAATCAAATAAGTAGTATAATTTATGCTTGAAAACAAAGAACAGCCTTAAGGGCTATGTCTATACTAAAATTCATAAAAATCGACTACCAACAAACTAAATTTCGCATTTACAATGTTATTTGGGATAATATCTCATTGCCTGTTGCTCGTAGTCTGATTTTTCATACATATACCTAAATCTAGTCCTCAATATGTTTTAGCTGTAGTTGCATCTCTCTGTGTAAGCTTCCCGCAAACAGGTCCAAAATTGTTAGAGCGTTTATACCTTTGAATTGTGTACAATGACTCGCTAACTGCTATTTTTATAAAACAATCAAACCTACTGTTTACTCCTAAAGTCTAATACAATTTAAGCTCTCATCGTCGTTTACCATAAGTCTGTTTAAACAGACAATTCATTCGATTGTAATGTTTAGTCGTAGTTTATCCAAAGTCGGATTAAACTAAGAAAAAAGTTTTACCTTCTAGTTCTCTCTTTCAGTGTCAGGCTGTTCCTAACCCATCGCCGCTCTATGCTGTTGAATGCATGTGCAGACTTTAGTCTGTTAGTCGCCTTTTACGACGAGATCTCTAATACTAAGAGCCAAAGGATAACGATTCCCTTTCCTTGTCTGCAGGCAAGTCACCGTTCTTTCCCGGTGTGGAGGAGGCTTCGGTGGCGGGCGGCGCTGCGGGCGCCGGCTCGCCAGCAGGGCCCGACCAGGCCCAGGATGTGGTGACGCGGCTCAGCGCTGCTGGTAAGTGGGTTGCATATCATAAGCTGGATGACAGCAACGGCAGCAGCGGCGGCTGGAAGCTCTCTAAGGACTGCTCCCCGCATTGCTGAAATCGAGAACTAGGAAAACCATGAGGGCGCGGCTCAGCGCTGCTGGACTTTAGACTATAAACTGGATGGCAGTGACGGCAACAGCGGCGGTTGGAAACTCAGGACTGCTCCTCGCTCCGCTGCAATCGAGAACAGCTCTATACGTAGCGTTTGGCAGTGCGAGAGCTTAAACTGTGGTGATGTGGCTCAACCCTGTTGGTGAATGGGTGGTAGATCATAGACTGGTAGGGCTCCGGTTCATAACTACTGACTTAGGCTGAGATCTATAGAGCGTACTTATACTTTACTTAGAATTATCTAGCGAGCTAAGACAAAATTGGAATTTATAATCAATGCCTCGACGCTGTCTCAGCACAGGCATAACACGGGATAAGTCACCGAAATCGGTGACTTACGAAAAACTCAGGATATTAACCGAACGTGAATAATAGCACACTACCTCAACAGCTCTACGGCGGCGTCTCCGTGCCTTTTTAAATTTTACGGGTTATCTTTCTGTCAAAACAAGATCTTATTCTGTCAAAACAGTTATGACTATCAATTCGAAATCAAAGCTCGTACTTAGGATGCACTGAGCCAAGTTCGCCATAAGTAAAGTCAAAGTTACTCGTAAGCACGCTCTATAAATCTCACCCTTAATCCCATTCCGAAAATTTCCTACATTATGTCTGAATCTCAATATGCCTTAGTCCCAAAATGCCTGAAACCCAAAATGACTGATTTTCTCAATGCCCGAATTACAAAATGACTGGAAATCGAGGTACAGTCGGCGAGTAGACATTTAAAATAACGATTTTTTATTGTGTTATAACTTATAACAAAGAAACAAAACATTTATCTTAATTAACAGTGTGTTTGTAATAAATATTAAAAAAAAAATTATCAAATGTATCTAAACTACTGCAAGCTTCTGCTCCTGCAGTAAGATCTATCTTAATTAGTTACGCCTTCTTATCAGAATCAAATTTTCTTAAAATGAAATAGGTCTGATGTTACCTTGGTATAGCTCGTGTAGTTGTTTTTTGTAGTTTCGATAAAAAGTTATATCGCTGCGTCTACGACTTGCAACAGAAAATAGCGCATTCTTTATACCTACGGGTGTCCTGGTAACGTGCCTCTTTTCTTAAAGTGTAAATAAAAAATATAAAAAAAATAAACTCACACCAATTATCTAGCCCAAGAGAAGCTTCGTTATGAAACTCGTTAAAGGGTTACTAGACAACGGATAAACATACTTAAAATAATTAAATACATACTTATTATACATAGAAAACACCCAGACCCGAGACAATTTAGAAAAACCATAGTTTCTAAATTGACCCGACCGGGGACCGAACCCGGGATCTCAGAGATAGCGACACCATGAAAACCGGTGTACAAACCACTCGACCAAGGAGGTCGTCAATAAAGCGAATCAGTGTTGGTTTGTGAGGCATTCGGATGACACACATACTTACACTGACATTTTTTCCCTCCATCCCGTTACAGAGATAAAAAGTCAGTGTAAAATCAGTCAGATAAACCTTCACTTCTCGGTTGTACCAGCCCTTTTGCAAATCAGGCATTGAGAAAATTACTTATTTTAGGTTTCAGTCATTTTGAGTTTCAGGCATTTTGGGACTAAGGCATATTGAGATTCAGACATACGAGTATGTAGGAAATTGTCGTAATGGGATTTAGTTAGTATCAACCGGAGCGACTGGTAGGACGTGGTGATGCGTTTTAGCGCTGCTGGTGAGTGGGTTGTGCACTGTAAATTGGATGACAGCGGCGGCAGCAAAAGCAACTGGAAACTCTCTAAGAGTTGCTCCACGTACCGCTGTAATTGTGAACCGCTCAATATGTAGCGGTTGGTAGTGCCAGAGCCAAAACCTTGGTAGCGAGGCTCAGACTGCTGGTAAATGAATGGTAGATCATAGATTGGCTATCAGAACGACTGAGCTGAGTGTTCGGTTAGAGTAATGCCGGCGTAAGTGCGTAAGGGACACGCCATTGGTTTCATGTTCCACGCACGTGGCGCGTGGCACGTGGTTTAGTGAACCACCTGTCTCAGAGGAAGAGGTCCCGAGTTTAGACAGACACTAAGCGCCAGCCTTTCGGTTGCAGGTCTGTCGATGTGCGTCAGCGCGCTCGGCTCGCCCGCCCGCTCGTCGCCGGTCTCCGCCGGCTCGGAGCACGGCGAGCGGTTCAGTCGGAAGGTGTTTGTTGGGGGCCTGCCGCCAGACATTGACGAAGGTAACGCCTGTACACATCTATACAACAATCGACGTAGTTCATTAAAGACTCTGTGTATATAAGGTGACTGCTAGAAACCGCAAGAAACTTCAAGGGCTGGTCAGGTCAAGTGTTTTAAACATGACAAAAATGGTCTCATTGCAGACTAACGTAAGTACTTATTGCCCAGCTGACGCGAACGGGTCAACAGACGGTCGGCCCGGCCGCCTGGCCGTTGACCGCGCGTTGTAAATATTCGTTATTTTTAATTGTTTTTCACTTATTTTTTCTTATGTTAGTGCTTTATACTCAAAAACACTATCTAATAAAAAAATCACAAAATGAATTATTTAATAAAAAATGAAAAAAACACGAATTCCTTTTTTGTCATTTTTGTCATGTTTTAAAACACTTGACCTGACCAGCCCTTAAAGTTTCTTGCGGTTTCTAGCAGTCACCTTATATACATCCAACAGCATAGAACGGCGATGGGCTCACCACTTTTCACGCTGAGCATATGTGCAGTTATAATTTCGTGTCGTGTTAAAGTTTCCGAACATTACTATCACAACTAGAAACATCTAATATCTCACTCCACAGCAGAATGTATCAATAGTCAATAGTGGTCACGTCGACACCAGCTGGCACAGATTACACATTTGGGTCAGAGACGTCACTACCCACAATGCGGTCAGCCGGTAGATACGCTCAAGAACTCAAGAGTTGGTGACACTTAGCTGGCTCTATCTTGCCTATTGTCGGCTGGAATGGTAAGATTCTGTGCCGCGATTGTGTTTGAATCTTTGCAACGGGAATGGGTCGATTGGATGTTTACTTTAGCTTCGATTTCATTATAAAAACTTTATACACAATCCCATGCTAAAGTCAAAGTCAAATTCAAAAGATATTTATTTAATAAACTCAATTAATAAGTACTTTGAACCGTCCAAATCTTTTTTTACCTTAGACCCATTCAGGACGTCATTTTTTAACTGTGGCAAAGAATGGGCGGGCGCAAGAAACCATAGCGCACAGAAGCATTGTCGTTACCAGGTCATGAAATACAAAATATGAATTTGAATGTAAACTATGTAAATGGTAGGTACTCTACATAAATTAATTAATTATAAACAATTAGAAATAGCTGTTGGAGTACTTGGAGCATTTCAGACCCAAGCTGTTTTGTCTTCTGTGTAATCTGACACTTTATAATAAGCTTTTTTATAAAGCTTATTTCTTTGATTTTTATTTTAAATTTATCTAGTTTAATTCACCATTACAAGAGATAGTTGTAGCTTTGACAATATGTACGTAGTCAGCATCAAAAGTAACTGAACAAAAACAAGGTGGCAAAAGTAATAGTCACGTGTAATAAGTGTCTTTACATACTCATCATTTAACATTTCAGAATTATATGATATTTGTTGTGTTCATAATAAATGGTTAAGGCAATAATGCTAAAGTATATTGTCATGTACTTTTGACTCAACAGCTATGTCAGACAATTCTGGTCATTTCAACCGTAACAATCATTTGAAAATTTCATATGCTAAGCTACTTTTGATGCTGACTGTACATTGTACATTAGACTTTTATGTCTTTTAGAGGAAAAGCAATATTTGCAGGAGCCATTTTGTCATGTTGACACCTATTAGCTCGCACACTACCAGACCATAGAATTATAACTAAAGCATAGAAGGAGTCCAAATGGGACTCGTATAGTTGCCCTATTTTTTTCAAATGGGCCTTGAAAGAAAAGAGACAAAATAAGTTGCCAAAAAGCGAAAAAAAAACTGGTCACCATTTATGGTACAACATTCAAAAGCGACCTATACAAATACGACCTATACACTTCGAATGGTGACCAAACGGAGTGCCCACTCAAATTTCATAGCACTCCTTCTATGCTTTAGTTATTTATTCTGAGTTGGTACTCCAAGAAGCAATTGCGTACCTAAACATGTCGCTAGGAGTGTGGCGATGACTTTCCGAAAATCTAATTTTGCTGCAAGCAATTTTTCCATTCGCATAATTTCCCAATTTTAAATTTTCTGTATTTTTTTTTCCTGGAAGGTAAATTTCTGATTTATTTTTATTTTAAGTAATATATCCATTCTCAAATATTCCTAGTCACGTAATTAACACATAAGCTTACATGATCACTAGGAAATATTACTACTTATAAGCAATTTTTCCTGTTCTAATTTGTATGCTATTTTAAAAAAAAGTAGGTAAAATTTTTACTGTCTTATAACCACAAAATAGAACTATGTAATATCAGGATTTTGCAACTATAAGATGATGCTACTGAATACCAATGAAAGACAAGCTGCTGATAAGACAATAAACCTTAACTTATCTAAAAAAAATAAAACGCTAGAGAGATAACTCAAAATTCGAAAATTACACAAAAAGAAAAAACCAGCCTCTGGAAAAAAACTATCAGGAAAAGATAAGATTGGGAAAAAATGCGAAAAGAAAAAGAGCTTCTGAAAAAATCAACCTCCAGAAAAAACATATCAGGAAACGATTCGATTGGGAAATTATGCGAATGGCAAAATCGCTTGCAGTGAAATTCGATTTTCGGAAAGTCATCGCCAGTCGCCACACTCCTCGCTAGGTGGTAATAGTAGAGGATCCGAGTATACAACGACCTTCACCGAGCGGTTAATGGATGAAAAGTATTTTATATCAAATTTAATATGTTAAAAAATATATTGCGAGTGGGTTGGCTGAAAAATTTCAGTCCAGTATATGATTAATTAAATATTTAAAAATATTTTTTTTTAAATATTGCACTTGTTTCGATAATAGATAAATTAAATAGGTACCAATCGAAAGTATGAAGCCTATAGAATATGCAAACGTTAGGTTGACTATTTTTTTCCCGTCACAACATAGGCAGGTGTAAACAGGCAAGTCAATATTAGTAATTTGCAACCGTCTGGTTAATTAAATAAAATTTATGTTAATATAAAGATAAGCTCATTACAAACACACACACACACCAAACAAGTGCAATGTAAAAAAAAATATTTTTTTTTATTTTAAATTAATCATTAATGGTACTGGACTGAAATTTTTCAGCCAACCCTCTCGCGATATATAATTTAACATATTAAATTTGATATAAAATACTTTTCATCCATTAACCTTCTCGGTGAAGGTCGTTCTATACTCGGATCTTAGACTATAAGTACTCTTTTTGTGCAGATGTTTTGAGAGCATTGATTGTTCATCTAGTTTTAATAACGTGATCGAAGTTTATCAGTAAGTTTGATACCGCGCTGCCAGTATACTTGCAACATATTTTACCACTGTTATTAGTCTCTGAAACGAAATTTCGGCCGATTTTCGATTGCTATTTATCCCTTAATAGGCCAGCTGTTGAAATACAAGACACAATAGAATTTTTATTGTTATCGAGCTTTTAAACATGCTGTGCCCATTTAAGGGTTATAGCGCTTCCCAATTTTTTTGAAATTTAATTAAAAAATCTAACATGTAAATGCCAAACCTAAGGATTGACTTCTTGGCGGGAAAGTGTAGCGTCATGTCAGCAGTTTTGTATTATTTTCTATAATTTGTGTTTTGTTGAATATTAATTTGAAATAATGGTGGATTATTTACTGTTAAGTGTTCGTGAACGTGCATGAGTGTTAGCATATAAAACAAAACAGTGCAACATCACTTTTCAAATTCTCTCAAGAAGTTCGTGTGAGACCTCAATAAAGTCCCACAGCTTTATTGAGTCTCGAGGAGTTTGGGGGAAAAGTCATTTACCATTAAACGTTCATTATCACTTATTATCATCCACATAATGTAAAGAAAATAATAATTAAGTACTATTAAAAACTTGACATTGGCTAAATATGCTGATCGCACGAAGCCATTATTTAAGAGAAAAAAAAACCTAAGGATTGAAGCCGCAGTAAATAGCGAACTAAAAGCGGTCGAAATTTCGTTTCGGAGAAATAGAGTAGGCCTCCGTTTTTGGCTATATTTTGTTGTAAAATGGTCGCGTTCGCAATGTTCCAAAACTAGTCTGTTAACCGAAAGAAAAAATAGCAAAAGTCGAGATTTTCGAAGTCAATAGAAACGGAACTCTTTCACAATAACACATCGCTGTTTTTGGGGTAAAAGTCACTTACACGTGACTCCTGAGCCCTGATTCTGTATCGCAAACAAGATTCCACACCTAAATCTTACCGCGCACAAACCACGTCATTCTCGTGTCTTGCCTACGTCTTGCCACGGTAAGGAATCTAGATAACACTATTCTGTAAATTTCTGTATGATCCAAGACACTTTGGCTATGGAACATTACGATGTCACACTGGCGTTCATAAATCAAACTCTAGTTTATCTGACCATGATGTTGGTACTTGACAAAAACATATTTTTTTAGATGAAAATGTTGTTATAATTTGTAACTGCGTTTTATTTCAGTATAAAGGTTTATAATAAAAGTCAAACCAATTGCTTTTACAATAAGTTTCTTTGAAATACTCTCACATAAAACTAAGAGGTAAGACGGTTTTTGAACGTTTGATTGTTATGATTGAAAGTTTCAAAAAACTTTTACAATTAATAATTTTACAATCAAATATCGTGTACCTGGGTATAAAAAGAATTAGTAATTTAAAAATAAAATGTAGAAAAAGAAAAAGCGAAAAAAAATTGCAAGATTTTTATTTCTACAGGATCACAAAATATGTACTTACATTCGTTTATAGTTATTTGTATCACTTTACTCAAGTATTGTGTTGTGTTTATTGTTACAAAATATCAATAATTGTTAATCTTTTCAAGTTTTTTTGCAGAGTTTTGTAATAAAATACCGAAATAATCACTAGTCACAATGATTCCGCGCGGTAAACAAACGTGGAATTTTTGAAAGTTCTAGTCACGCCAACGTCGTGTTCATTTCGCAAGGTTTCAATTGTCTTAGAGAATACGTTTTCGGAAGATATCGTAACATTTTAAGGAATTGACGTGGTTTTGAAACAAGGAATCGTAATGTTGTCATACAGAATCAGGGCCCTGGGTGGAGCTAAATATGTGACATTGTCTGATTGGTAGAGTCACGCGCATTGGGCCGTCTCACATAAGGTTGCCAACTTTAAAATAAAAGTATTTTAAGGTAAGATGAGAAAAAACAGTATTTTAGTAAAATGGACAGTACGTATATCATATTTTTTCAAAGATTTAAGTGGCTGCGCTGCACCGCGCGAACAATGCGAATGTTTTTCGCGCGTTTTTACTTTTTTAACAGGATATGTTTGCCAGTGCACAGTGATAATAAAACAGTATTTTGAATACTTCATTTTTGTTCAACAGTAAAAAGTATATGTGGAGAAAAACAGTATAAAACTGTTTTTAACAGTATAGTTGGCAACTCTTACCTTACCTCTCACGGAATATCGGCGTGAAACAATAGAATCTAGGACACATTCGTCAGATTCCTTTTTCGTCAGAATAAATTATATGCTGTTTTTTCTCTGACGAAAACGGACTTTTGGTCGGAATCCGCTTTTGTCAGAATGAAAATAGTACCCGTTGCGTTTCGTCCGGTGAGTGAAAGTACCGGAGGACCGTTTCATCTCATCCTTAACCACAGAGGAACTGGCTATCTTACCTCTAAGCAGTCTGAACACATCCATGCTACTTATTAACATTGTTGATAACGCGCCAGACTTAAGATAAAATGGTGATAGCGCTAGCCAGGCGGACTTAACAGATGGTACTCGGTGCCAGTGCCACATACGGCTTAGGACTAATGTAATATGGGGTCTCTGAGCCCTTTCTAGCAAGTGCCATCTCATTTCCACGGATTCCCATGTGGCCTGGTACCCAGATCAACCTCACCCTGTGGTGCGTAACTAGCTTGTGTAAGGTTTTTGTGATTTCAAAACAAGGTTAGAGGTATATACGATATAAGTGACTTCGTTTAGGTGCCGAAGGTCCATGTCTAGTGGTTGCAAAATGTCCAGGTTGCGAAATATCCAGGTCGCAAAATTTCCAGGTCAAAAAAGGTAATAATAGGACAAAATATTTTACGCTTTTTAAGAGCGAGTTCTAAATTATTTTAAGTGCATAGTAATTAATTATCGTATCCTTTAAAATAGCAGTGTCACTCCATTCGATATTACTATTGAACACTAAATTATTCATACGTACTACAGCCTTGCAGTAATTGCAAACTGTTTGCGTCGCGGTCGCCTGGCAACCGGCTGCTACAATGATCGATAGTCATTGAGGACTGCAATAGCATACACAGTGGAAGAATTGGAATCAGTTAGGGTAGTAGTGACTTAAGTCAATAGGGTAAATATTAACACCTGACAAAATCATTTTAGAAAGAGTTTGTGTATGCTTAAGACCACTGCAGCAACACGCATTGGGCCGGCTCGCCCGGCGTAATACCACCCTCTCACAAATATCCGGCGTGAAATAATGGCACTTGGTGCTGTTGTGTTTCGTACGGCCAGTGAGGGTTCCAGAGGCTCAACCCCCCCCCCCCTAACACTATAGCGCCTGCAACTTTGTCCGCCTGACCTGCCTGAACACCGTATTCCGTGACGTATTTCAAAAAAATGTTTCATTTAAATCTTGTCCTGCCAATTACAAAACAACAACAAATTTAGCCAAATAGGTTCAGTTGCGCGAACATGCAATTTATTATTATACATACATACATAATATATACACAACTATTATCCCCGAAGGGTTAGTCAGAGACTAGGCAATGAGGAATTGAGGACAGCAAAAGCAGTCTTCTAACAAAGTCCACTTTTCACCAAACAGCGACTGCACAATTGTGCTCAGCGTGACAGGTGGTGAGCTCATCGCCGCTCTATGCTGTTAAATGTATGTGCAGTCTTTAGTCCGTTAGTCGCCTTTTACGACACCGAAGTGAAGAGAGGGGGTGGTAGTATTCTTTCACCGCTACGTGACACGGTTATTCTCTATTATATTATATTCTGGGTAGCGATCGACTAGCGTTAGCATTTGACAATTAATATCTGTAAACTTATTCACCAATTTACTGTTGACAAGTTAACGAATATACAGGGAACGTTTGCCATATATCTAGCTAGAGGGGCTGGAATTAAGGGTTCATGCCCCTACACTTTCAAACTTTCGCATTTTATTAAACACAAATGAGGAGTGACTTTTCAAAACGGCTTATTTCACTATGATCATTTTTTTCAGTAACAACCAAAATGGGAATACTCGTCTTAAATTAAAATTTTAACTTTATGACTACTATGTACATAATCTAGGTTTAATAAATAGATTCGCAGTTTTTTTAAATCCTTATTATATTAGTTATCATCATAGGATTTAAAAAAATAAGCCATTTCGTTGCGTTTGCAATTTAAGAAATAAGCCATTTTGTTTCGACACTCCTAGAAATATTAGGAACTTGTCGCAAGGTAATAGAACCACATTTAAATTTACTGCCCTCTTTGTGCCGACATTTGACCTTAAAGTCTCTAAAGACCTTATCCGGCTATTGTCTCGATTTTTTTCCTAGTGCCTGAATTCAACTCCTGCACCGTTTTATCTGCCATTATGCACCGTTATTAACTCCGAATTAATCTGATCAGTGAGAAAAACTGATAAATTAACGACAAAACAATATTCGTTCAAAAAAATATTATTGACCATGACAATTTTGAATAGACAGGATCCTGGCCTATGATCTTAACATTACCGGTGGCGTTTAATATTTTTTTCATTGACCATGACCAATATGCAGTATTGCCATAGTACCTAGAAATGTAAGTTTGGATCCACTTCCAGAAAATAAAGCAAACTATCCACTCTCCAAAATAATCATGTGATACTCGCTTAGAGATAAGCTTTTTTGATACGTATTGTCATGTTTCTCAAAAAACAGTAAAAATCGGCGTGCCGGCGACACGCTGTCGCTTAAAGGAAGCTCATGGCATCCTGTTTGTTGCAGATGAGATAACGTCCTCCTTCCGCCGGTTCGGGCCGCTGGTGGTGGACTGGCCGCACAAAGCCGAAAGCAAGAGTTACTTCCCTCCCAAGGGGTACGCGTTTCTACTGTTCCAGGTGAGACTATGTATTATTACTTTTTATCGTAATGGCAGGCGAGAATGCCTACGTTATATCCACGTAATGTCGCTCAACTATGAGAGCTGGTGATTTTTCATTGGTTTTGGAGCCGAAAACGTTATAATACAAAAATAGTGTTGTACCTATTTATGAAATATTACGAACAAAGAAAAAAAGTGGTGAAAGTGACTTTTTGTCGAAAACACGTAGTAACGTTCTCCTTATCAACTAGACGTGACCGCTATGAACTTTCCCGGCCGGCCGGGGGTAGGCGGAGCGTTTGAATTAAGATCGTCCGGTACTAAGGGTTCGTACACTTTTTATTGATATTTTTTTATGATTTTTTAATGCTCATATTTTTATTTTTACTAGCTAAATAGCTTCTACTGATGATAAACATGAACAGGGTTTCGGCTCCAAAACCAATGAAAAATCTCGGTGTATATATGTAGTTTCGCGATGAACAAAATGTAAAGACATATATTGCATTCACATTCGAGAGATATAATTTTTTTGGGTTATTCGCATAATGACTAATTACGTACACGCATATTGACATACACGCGTTTTGACTTACACGCACATACTCGCATAATGACTAATTACGTACACGCATATTGACACACACGCGTTTTGACTTACACGCACATACTCGAATAATGACTAATTACGTACACGCATATTGACATACACGCGTTTTGACTTACACGCACATACTCGAATAATGACTAATTACGTACACGCATATTGACATACACGCGTTTTGACTTACACGCACATACTCGCATAATGACTAATTACGTACACGCATATTGACACACACGCGTTTTGACTTACACGCACATACTCGCATAATGACTAATTACGTACACGCATATTGACACACACGCGTTTTGACTTACACGCACATACTCGCATAATGACTAATTACGTACACGCATATTGACACACACGCGTTTTGACTTACACGCACATACTCGCATAATGACTAATTACGTACACGCATATTGACACACACGCGTTTTGACTTACACGCACATACTCGCATAATGACTAATTACGTACACGCATATTGACACACACGCGTTTTGACTTACACGCACATACTCGCATAATGACTAATTACGTACACGCATATTGACATACACGCGTTTTGACTTACACGCGTTTAGACCCCTAGAAATAGTCAAAGTCGATCGGAGGGCTATAAGCCTTATAAACATACCTTAAGCATTTTTATTTATCCTTCCATTGGTGATTTAAAATCAATAAAAATTCAAAATAAAAATCCTTTTTTAAAAAACAAGCTTTTATTTAAATGCGCTAAAAAGAAAAAAGTAACTTTTACTATAACTTATAACGTCGTTACACAATTTATATGATATAAAAGGTTGTCGCGAGATTTAATGTGTAAATAAAAAAGTGATAGATTAAAATTTTCAATCAAAGTATATTTAAATACAAGTACTTACTTAATCTTTAAAATCATATAAATTGTGTAACGACGTTATAAGTTGATAGTAAAAGTTTAATTTTTCTTTTTAGCGCATTTAAATAAAAACTTGTTTTTTAAAAAGTAATCTACCTATGTCATTTCGTGTAGTCGTTCCCGTGTGTCATTTCGCGTATGCAAATATGTGTCAATTCGCGTAAGTCATTTTGCGTAGTCATTCCCGTGTGTCATTTCGCGTCTGAGAATATGTGTCAATTCGCGTATGTCATTTTGCGTAGTCGTTCCCGTGTGTCATTTCGCGTATGAGAATAAGTGTCAATTTGCGTATGTCATTTTGCGTAGACTCTGTGTCATTGTGCGTTGGGCTACCAAAATGGGTCATTATGCGAGTAACCCATTTTTTTGCGTTATTAACGCTCGAATAAACTCGAAGTTAACGAAACGTCGCTAAATTTCTTAACATTTTGATAACTTCGTGCATTTTAAAGTTGAGTCCACATTAAAAAGAAGAAAAGTTTATCGGCCCATCTGGTTTTCGGCCACCATGTAGTTATCCTACTAATATTATAAACGCGAAAGTTTGTAAGTATGGATAGATGTTTTTTACTCTTTCACGTAAAAACCGATTCGGACGGTAATGTCCCTTTCGCAAAATGTCCCGCTTCTAAAAACACCTTTTCGCAAAATGTCCCGTTCGCGAAATGTCCCGTTCGCGAAATGTCCCGTTTGCGAAATGTCCCGTTCGCGAAAAGTCGTATAATATATAACCAAACAAAAATTTGTTTAAGTCTTGACGCTTTGCTTCTTTTTTTATTTTATGTATAAAAGAAAAAAGCGTTGGACGTCTTTCGATGCGAGTATTTAAACCTCAGAACAATAACTAAAGAAAAACCCTCTATAACGTTGTTCTGTGAGCCTGTATTATTCTAAAGAGGATGAGCAAAAAGTTTTCATGTGTTTCGGTTCTAAGAATGTGGGATAGGTACAGGTACAGTCAGAGCAGATAATATAAATGGTTTAGTTCGGTAGTAAAACTGTTTTGAGAACGGGCCATTTTGATAACGGGCCGTTTTGAGAACGGGCCGTTTTCATAATAGGCCATTTTGATAACGAGGATAATATAAATGGTTTAGTTCGGTAGTAAAACTGTTTTGAGAACGGGCCATTTTGATAACGGGCCGTTTTGAGAACGGGCCGTTTTCATAATAGGCCATTTTGATAACGAGCCGTTTTGACAACGGGCCGTTTTGACAACGGGCCGTTTTGATAACGGGCCGTCTTCAGCACGGGGGACATTTTGCGAAAGGGACATTATCGTCCGAGTCGGTAAAAACTACTGAATGGATTTGGATTAAATTCGGCATACAGATAGTATCCTGATATTCGCACGGGAACGGGAACCACGCGGGTAAAACCGCGAGCGGTCGCTAGTATCCATATAACGCCTCCTAAAATGTTTAAATGTACCCAACATCACCCTAAATTAGGCAGCACAATTTACCTTTGAATGTCAAGGCAGTGCGAGTGTGCATTAAAATTATCAAAAATACAGTGCGCACTTACTTTTGCTAGGTAAGTTACAGCATTGTAATATGGTTTGGTAAATAAAGATGTTGTCAATGTTTCCGGAAAATTAATTGAATTTTTATTATTTTCATTCAAATGGGTTAAATATTATTAGTATATTATATAATTATTTGGTGGTCGGAAAACTAGATTCGATTTTGCGGAGCTTTTACTTTTCGGCCGCCCGCCGGCCGAAAGATGACTAATAAACTAATAAATGTAATTGTATTTGCTTTAAAAATTTTAGGTAAAATACAAAATATATCTTCAATCGATTTGAAGCTTTAGTTTACGGCCGCTTGTTTACATATAAGTATTTGAAGAAAAACACTATTAAATTAGTTAGTTTTGACGGCCGAAAACTGAGTCGTATATTTGTTACTTTTCGGCATGGGCAAAATTTATGTGGACGAATATAAAAAAACGTTGATAAGATTTAATGACACAATATAAATATGATTAGTTAACCTGTGAGATTCCGGCCGTTTCTAATAAAATTATGATGGCCGAAAACCAAGAATAAAGAATCTAGTTTTCGGCCATATGTTTTAAAAACGGCCAAGAACTGGATTACATATTTAATTTTTATAATTAAATCATAATGTTTTCTTAGACAAAGCTTAGAAAAACGAAAGTTGTTTTAGTTTAATGATATAAATTTACTTTTGTTTACTCTGTCATAGTAAAAAATCGCACTGAAAACGAAAATTTATATTTAATAAGTTTTTTTAATACCGACTTTAAAATTGGCGACTTATTCTGAATTTATTTTGACATTTAACCCTAACAAAATCGTCTTTTCCCACCTGTTCTGTTCTGTTGAGCAGTTCTGTCGGCAGGGATGCTGGGTTTTTTTCCATTCATTAGTTCTGTTCACAGAACCAATGGCCCTCCGTATCAGAAAGACAAACTAGCAAAATTCCTTTAAGGCATTGACGACTTAAAAGTAATACAACCTTAAAACGTCTAAAATCTGGAATAGTCATAAGAAAGACGTGTCTGATATGAAAAATCGTCATGTTAGGTAAAATAACTGGTACACTGACACAAAATATAGGTAATATTAAAATTAATAAAAACGATTAATTCCATCTTGGCACAAAACTGCATATAAATTTCAAAATATATATATTTTAGATGTGGTAGATAAAATGAGTTTTTTAACTCGACGTTATTTAAAAAAAAAACCAGCAAATAACTCCTTTTAGGTTAGATGCACGGTTTAAAAGGAGTTTTTTATCTTATTTGCCTTTGGTAACTAATATTTAAAAAACTGTAATTTTTCTGTTCTTTAACCTCACGTATGGTGCCTGTACTTTTAGAATGATAATAAAGGAATTTTTATCTTGGGTACCATTATTGTGGATATCTTACACAACACACCCATATAATAAAATGAATTTAATGCACTAGAATGTACTTTATAGCATATCTTTATTATTGAATTTTTTGCATTTCACAATGGTTTCATAGGTAGATATAGGATAAAAAAATGTCGCTATATAAATTATAGGATAAAATGTTTACTAGAAAAAATAACCAGTCTCAGGAAAGCTAAAATGTGATTCGAACCCATGACCTTTGGATTGCCGCTACAAGCCAGCGGCTTGCAGCGTAAATCACAAGCCGCTGGCTTGCAGCGTAAATCACTGACTACTAGAAAAAAAATTCAACGAGTCTTCTGGGGGTCTCGGTAGCTTAGCGGTTAGAGCAGTGGACGGCGGTTTGAGCTTTCCCGAGACTGGTTGTTTTTTTTCTAGTAAACGTTTTATCATTAATAGCATAGTCAAGTCCTTTTACCTGTCATGACGATTTTTCGCATCGGACGTCTTACTTATATGACAATTTCAGATTTCAAACGTTTTACTAGTAGGTAGTTTAACTTTTAAGTCATTAATGCCAATAGGGGCTTTATGCTAGTTTGTCCTCCTGATACAGAGCCTTCCTTCGTTTCTGAAACCCCTTAAAAATAATGATGCACTTCAGATTGCATGTAGTTAGGATAACTGTTTTGTTTTTTTATATACTTACTTTTTATAGTTAAATTTACTGTAGTTAAGTTCATTTTTGTTTTATATGCATGCCCCTAATTGTAAAAGCAGTTAGCTAAAAGCAACCTTAATTTTAAGAATATAGAATTTAAATGCTGTTACTTATGTCGGTGATCCAAATATATAAACAAATAAATAGATACGGAGGGACAAATGGGACAAGACCTTCCCGTGACCATATTTGTATTAGTTTTCCAATGTTGGCATAATCTAACAACACGATTTCATTCAGGACGAGAGCTCTGTAGCGGCCCTCATGGAAGCCTGCATCACCGATGACGACAAGCTCTACTTGTGCGTCTCCTCACCCACCATACGCGACAAGCCGGTGCAGATTCGGCCGTGGAAACTGGCCGATGCAGACTTTGTATTGGATGCAAGCATGCCACTAGATCCGCGCAAAACTGTCTTTGTGGGAGGGGTGCCGCGTCCGCTGAAGGCTGGTGAGTAATGATCTTTCATAGGAAAAGGTTATGCTTGAAAACGTCTTTATAGGAGGAGAATACTCAAGATAAATCTTCTAGGCCTTCAGAAGGTCAATGAAAGGATCCTGCTTAAGGTTGGTGTATTGTGATCCTTCACAGGAGGTTAATACACAAGAAAAGTTATCTATAACTAGTAAGCTTTTAAAATCCGAAGAGTTACCCACGCTTAAGAGGAGGTATACTCACGGAAGACCTCTCGTGTGTCATCTGTGCGTTTCCTCGCCTACTATACGCGACAAGCCGGTGCATATACGGCTGTGGAAACAGACTGAAGTCGATGCTAGCATGCCGCCTAGATCTGCGCGTTTTTGTGGGAGGGGTGCCGCGTCCGCTGAAGGCTGGTGAGTAATGATCCTTTACAAAAAAAGGTTATCTTTTTAAGACACGTTTCCGTGCCATCAGCGACATGTTTGTCTATAGAAGACCGTGGCGCTCTTTTGAGTGAAAGCGGTTAATAAGAAAATCCCTAGATAAAAGAAAAATCACTCAAGATAAGTCGTCTAAGCCTTTAGACGCTCGATTACACTAGCATAAAACACATGAAAAGTTGTTTAGAACTAGAAGTCTTTTGAAATCTCAGGAGTTATCCTAATTTATTGGAAGATACTCATGTTTCTGATATTTTAAAACATTTTCCTCATCATTAAAATTGTGCTTTCGTACAATATAATAAAATATTTATTTTTCCATTACAGTGGAGCTGGCGATGATCATGGACCGGCTGTACGGAGGCGTCTGCTACGCTGGCATCGACACAGACCCGGAGCTCAAGTACCCCAAGGTAAAAATATAGCCATAATATTAAAGTGTTATTCTGAGGTTATACTTTAAAATTAACTAAAACATGGCCATTGTAGTGTATGGACTTTTTTTAGAAATTTTTTTTGCAATTTATTCCGTGCTTTGTTTTTATAATTTCAAATTAGTAAAAAGGACAAAACACGGAATAACTATTTCTACCTTATTCTCTGTTTTTTCTAAGTGCGCAAACGAGGATACTTTTGAGGGCTGGTGTCGGATACTGGCTACCTGTAAATATTTTATTTTCATACAATATGAAATCAAACCGCCAACGGCGCAGACGTAGACACTTTTGAATACAGTCGGTCGCTGCCGTCTGTCACATAGCAATAGAATCATAAATTGTTTATTGTAGGCGACTGACATCTAAAAGTTGTTAGTTGCCGACTCGAGCAACATTAACGAAATTCCATACAAATGAAATGTAGTTGACAACTAGGTATATGCCATCAACTCCTATTTCCTGTGATAGTATTCAGAGTCGCCAACACGTTTGCGCAGCGCCTAATTGTGATTTAGGACAAATACGCGGGCGCTACGAAGAAGCGTAATCGATTAGTATATTCGACATGTAAAGATCTTTACGCTTCTTCGTAGCGAAATTGATTAAAGAGTTTAATAATAATAGTTTATTCGCCAAGACACATAACAATAGTAAAAAATAACTTACGACTAAGTAGCAATTTTACATAAAGTAAGTATCTGTTGCCGACTTTCACATGTCGACTATACTAATCGATTACGCTTCTTCGTAGCGCCCGCGTATTTTTATTCTTTGGCTGGTTTTTCCTAGCTCTGCAACAGATTTACTATAAGTAAAAATGCTACTTAATCGTAAGTATAAAGTTGGTTAACACTTTAATTGCATAAAACTTTACAGTAAATAGGTAAGTACTTAAATCACATTCACATTGTTACATTAAGTAAAACGTGGGTCACGGAAGTATTAGAATTGCGGATTGCCGAGCAAAGAGATAACCGTTCTCGTCAACGTCTGGCGGCCGGCTGCTGGCGCCCGCGGCGTCGCGCGTCAGGCAGGCGTAGCCCCGCGAAGTTTTCCGAGCGCGGCCGAGAGTTCACGAACGGCTGCGCGGTCGCATAGCAACGAGCGGCCTTCGGGTGGTCGCATAGCAACGAATCTACCTAAGACTAACTGTAGGCGGTGCGCGCGCGTCACATCCTCCCCCTCTAACCCAGGCTTTACGGCCTCGGAGCCGGGTTAGCCTTGCGAGGTCTCCCCCTCTTACGTTTTTCCTGCACAGGAGATTGGATACGTCCTACGAACGGGGTCAGTAGGGAGGCATGGTATTTACCGAGTAATATGCCATCACTAATACGCTCTAGACCGTAAGTTGTGGGACCAACTACTTCGCTGATGCGGTACGGACCATCGCGGCGGGGAATAAACTTGGGCGTCTGCCCCTTGTTGGTGTCGTTAGAGCCTTGAGATTTGAGCATCACAAGGTCACCTACCTTATAATCCGGCGCCGGGCGACGGTTCTCATCAGCATACTTCTTTTGGGCTGTCTGAGCCTTTTCGTGCACGTCACGTGCATCGATGAGCACGTCGGACAGCGTCCTTAAGAACGGTGTTATTGCAGCGACAACATTGTCATTCTGGACTACCGCTCGCATGTCAGTCAAGACGTCAGCGGGCGCGCGAATCTCTCGCCCGAAGTTCAGGTAAGCGGGAGAATGACCTGTACTCGACGTAACTGCGGAATTCATAGCGAACCGGACTGCGGAGAGATGAACATCCCAGGAACTATGATCTCTACCTACCAGGATCGCAAGCTGCGGCTTTAGGTCGCGATTTTTGCGCTCAACTGGGTTGGACTCCGGGTGGTAGTATGAGGTCAACGCCTGTTTGATGCCCATGACGTGGCATGTCTGTTGCATGACCTCGCTTACGAATTGGACACCATTATCGCTGATTAACCTCCTGGGAACTCCGTAGCGTAAGAAGACCTCATTCACCAAGGTCTTGGCGCACTCCTCGCCAGTGGCAGAGGCCAGAGCAAACATTTCCACCCACCTGGTGCAGGTATCCTCTATAATGAGGATCCACTTGTTGCCGGCGGACGTTTCTGGTAACGGTCCAAACAAGTCTACGGCTAGGACTTCAAATCTGCGGGCCGTGGCTGGTACCTGAAGCAACCCCGCCGGCTTGCGCGTGTCGGCTTTGTACCGCTGACAAGTCGCGCAGTTCTTTATATATTGGGTAACATACGTCCTCATCCCGGGCCAATAATACTTACCTATCAGACGGTGGAGTGTACGTTCTGCTCCGAAATGACCGGCCGTAGGTGCATCGTGATATTCGACCATCACGGCTTCTCGCTCGTGTTCAGGCACCACCAAGCTCGCGTCATCATTTTCTTCATTTTCTGGGCCGTAACGGTATAAGACTCCGTCCGCCAGAACGTACCCTTTATCCGCCCATGCTCTCCCCCTGAACGGATCGTCGGATTCTATGGCTTCGACGATCTTATGTACCTCGGGATCTTGGAGCTGGTTCTGCCGGATATTTTCGGGGCTGCGTGAAGGTAAGTTTACCACGGTGAAGCACAGCTCACAATCGGCCTCTGCGGTGCACACGGGGCGCGAAAGTGTGTCGGCGATGACATTTGCCTTACCTGGTGTGTACTCTATCTTTAGGTTATATTCCTGAAGACAGAGAGCCCATCTAGCAAGCCGACCACTAGGCGACTTTAGACTCATGAGCCACCTTAGTGGCTGATGGTCAGACCTCACTATAACCTCTGCTCCATCGATGTACCCACGGAACTTAGACACCGCCCACACGACGGCTAGTGCTTCCCTTTCCGTCGTGTTGTAATTCTTCTCGGCTGCAGTGAGTAGGCGACTAGCGTACTCCACGGGTCGCTCGTCAAAGCCCTCCCCCTGCAGCAAAGCTGCCCCCAGAGCGTATCCACTGCTGTCAGTCCTGAGGACGAATGGCTTCGTCTCGTCAGCCTGACGCAGGATCGGCGCTGAAACCAAGTGGGTCTTGATCTGCTCGAAAGCTTCCTGCTGTTCGGCTCCCCACTTCCAGCTTACCTCTTTCCGAAGCAGAGAAGTTAGAGGCCGGCTGATGTCTGCGTACCCAGGCACGAAGCGCCTAAACCAGCTCGAAGTTTGTAGAAAACATTTGAGATGTTTCACGTTCTGAGGAGGAGGCATGTCAGCTATCGCGGACGTCTTCTCCGGGTCTACATGGATGCCACCTGGTACAATAACATGGCCAAGAAATTTCACGGACTCTCTTGCGAAGTTGCTCTTCTCACGATTCACCCGTAAGTTGAACATTGCCAGGCGATCGAACACATTCTCCAAATCTGTGAGATGTTTCTCGAAAGACTCCTCAGACAACACCAGGAGGTCATCTAAATAGGCTACTAAGGTTACGCCTGGTAAATTAGATCTAAACCGGTCGATCAGCCTCTGGAAGGTAGCTCCTGAATTACGGAGGCCCATAGGCATGCGCTTGAACCTATACGTGCCCAATGGCGTCGTAAACGCGGTGAGGTCCCTGTGCTGGTCAAGACTCACCTGAAAGTAACCAGATCGAAGGTCTAATGTGGTCATGTACTTGGAGGTCTTCGCCGCGTGAAGTATGTCTTCGATCCTAGGCAGCGGGTAGCGATCAGGCTCCGTAACTGCGTTGAGTTTCCGGTAGTCGACGCACAGCCTGTAGCCCCCATCCTTCTTACTAACCAGGACAACGTTGGAGGCCCACGGAGATTCACACTCCTCGATTACGTTGGCGCTGATCAGCTTCTGCAGCTCTTTCTCCAACGCCTCCCTCTTCGGTGGAGATAACCTGTAAGGCGGCGAGGCGAGGGGCTCCTGATCATCACTAACCTTTATCTTGTGGGTGATAAAATCGGTGGGAGGACCTTCCGTGGCAAACTGAGACACCCTGCGGCGAAGAAAGGCGTCGAGCGCGTCTCTGTGCTCCGGTGGCAGCGTCGTACCCTCGTCGTCGCGCAGGGAAACACCCGAGATATCCGCTTGCATCAGCTCTGCATTATTAAGAACAGCTGATCGCACAAAAGAAAATATTTGCTCGGGGCTATCCGAAAAATACCATGCCTCCTGGGCTAAGTCCAACGTGACCCCAGCATTGACAATAAAATTGTGTCCCAGCAGTGTACGCGTATTCTCGCCGGGCAACACCACAAATTCGGTATTTACTTGCCTACTTTCTATAAGTACCGGTACGGTCGCGATTAACACTGTTTTACGTTGACGGGACCCGTCCGCAAGTCCAATAGTACGTTCCGTCTCCTTAAACTGCACTCCATCCGATAATAAAATAAAGTACAACATTGGGCTAGCAATACTACACGATGCCCCAGTGTCCACGATAGCCACACCTACCCTACTCGCGATAGTAACCGAAACTGACGGTGACGACGCCACGCACGTAGTGTGTGCGGTGTCACAGTTGGTCACAACAACGTTAAAATCGTACGACTTCGCGGGTAAATTTTTACCTTGGCAATTTTCACATTTCGACCTCACTATTCCGGGTTGGCCGCATCCATAGCAACGTATCGGGGTGGGCGCGCTTTCGGTGCCGCTGGACATAGGAGACGAAGCAGATTTATTATTTTTATTACGACATTCCGCTAAACTATGCCCGTAAAACTTGCAAAACGAACAACGAACGCGCTTGTCACGTTTCGAGTTTTCGTTCGAGTTTGTGATTTTCGGACCGCTGACGGTGGTAGGGCCACACTCGGTTGCTACGACTTTACGATCGCGATCGGACGATTCGATGTCGAAGTCGCGCTCATTTCCGACCTTGTTGCTAGATCGGGATAATCGCGAACTATTATGTGGTAAGGGCGTGGCCGCCGCCGTCGACGCGGACGCGGACGATATCGGACATTTGACTTCACGAATCTCGTCTTCGATGACCCTTGCTTTCTCTACGAAACTATCAACATCACAAATTATCTCTCTAGGTAAACGTTTCCTAACGCGGCGGTGTAATAAACTATACATCATATCGATTTGTAAACAAGTAGGTACATCGTACGGTAACTTAGAAATTAACGAACGCACTTTACAAATGAACACTTCGGCTCTTTCCGAATCGTATTGTTCGCGGGAAAAGATTTCACGTAAAATCTTATGAGCCGGTTTCTGCACTCCGTACATGGCGCGCAGGCGCGCCAGGGCGTCCGTCCAGGTGCCGGCGGATGAGCGCGCGCCGCGCCACCACACGGCGGCGTCGCCTTCCAGCAACATGGGCAGGCCGCGCAGCGCATGCTCGTCGCTTACGTCCGCGCACTCCTTGAATACCTGCACAGCGTCGACGAACGCCTCTAGCACCTCCGCGTCGCGCGAGCTCCCGTCGAACCGCGCGGTGCACTTGGAGAAGTTGCCCCTGCTGGCCGCGAGGTTGTTGTCTCCGGGCGCGCTGGCGTTCGGCGATGGTGTCGAAGCTGGCGGGTTCCAGGGTGCGCCGTATGGAAGCGACCGCAGGGTTTCCACCAGGGTTCGGTTCGTCTCCTCCTGCATCCTGGCGAAGCTGTGCATGATGTTGACCAGGAACGACTCGGAGACTTGCTGCTGCGACAACGCCGCTCCGGCCACGCCCGTGGCCGGGGCCGCGGCGGGGCTCGAGGCGGGGGCGGGGGCGCCTTGGGCGCGCTGCTCCGCCGGTGTGTCGAACTCTTCATGTTCGCTAACGTCGTCACTGGGTATCTCGTCTCCTGCGTATCGCCGGTTTCTCGTGTTTAACGGCATAGTAACAAGAACGCGCACTAACACTCCGGTATGTAGGTACTTAGGTCACTCGCGATGTTCGTTAGGTACCTATAATGTTCGGCCTTCAGTTGGGCAGCCAGTATAAAGTTGGTTAACACTTTAATTGCATAAAACTTTACAGTAAATAGGTAAGTACTTAAATCACATTCACATTGTTACATTAAGTAAAACGTGGGTCACGGAAGTATTAGAATTGCGGATTGCCGAGCAAAGAGATAACCGTTCTCGTCAACGTCTGGCGGCCGGCTGCTGGCGCCCGCGGCGTCGCGCGTCAGGCAGGCGTAGCCCCGCGAAGTTTTCCGAGCGCGGCCGAGAGTTCACGAACGGCTGCGCGGTCGCATAGCAACGAGCGGCCTTCGGGTGGTCGCATAGCAACGAATCTACCTAAGACTAACTGTAGGCGGTGCGCGCGCGTCACATAAGTTATTTTTTACTATAAACCTTGTTATGTGTTTTGTCGAATAAACCACTTATCATAATTAATCTCTTTATTCAATTTAGGTCTTAATAATTTATTTACAATATATTATATAAAAAAAAAACAAATTTACAATATACAGACGTAACTGTGCCTCGTAGCGGTAAAAGAATACTACCACCCCTCTCTTCCCTTAGTTGATGTAAAAGGCGACTAATGGACTAAAGACTGCTTATACTTCCAACAGTATAGAGCGGCGATGGGCTCACCGCCTGTCTCGCTGAGCACATGTGTACTCGCTATTTGGTAAAAAGTAGACTATGGTAGAGGACTGCTTTTGCTGTCCTCATTGCCTAGTTTCCGACTAACCCTTCGGGGATAAATTCATTGCGGTGCGAGCGCGCTCGGAAACGGATGCGCTCCATTATGCAGTAAGAATTTTTAATTCACGATTTGCGCGGCAATAGCCGCTGCACGTGTTTTGACTATGAGTTCCCAACTCATAGCCAACGAGCTGTTGGCGTTTATTCAAAACGCCTGTTGGCGTTTATTCAAAACGCCATCGACACCATGGACGAGGTCAGCATCCTGCAGATCTGCAAATCCAACTTCAAGGAGGATGACATTTGCAGTGGCAAGGCGCTACTCTACCAGACCGTCGGCAAAACCAGCCAGATGCCATCTCGACGGAGGGATGGAACAGAAAGGAGTCTCCAGGACATCATCAGCCTGCTGAAGGAGACCGACCCGGACGACGTGCCTTCATTTGTGGCGAAGGAGCTTCACAAGCTGCCCCCCGTCACATTCGACCACGTCGATGTCACCAAGCTGCTGAAGGACATCAACTTCCTGAAAGCGAGCCTGGCTGAGGTGGTGGAGAAATTAGAAGTCTCAAACAACACCATAAGTGAGTTGCGTGCCCAAGTAGTGTTATTAAGCAACACTGCTTCGGTAAGTAGGTCACCCGAGACCTCTAATGTCAACACTCGTCGCGGGGCGCAAAACGCATCCATCTGCAGTTTCGAGTCGGCGCATGCCTGGTGACTCGTTTCTTTGTCGCACTTCCAAAAGATGGAATAGTCTACCAGCATGGGTCTCTATCGGATCGCCTAATTTTTTGTACGCCTAATTTGCAATGGCACCCAAACGAAAAGCCTAAAATTTTTTCGCCTAATTTCACTCTTCAGAATCGTGTTTGCCCTAATTTCACTTCGCCTAACTTTTTATCGCCACATTGTCATTTACCAAATGCGTCATTTGGCAGAACAATTCGTAATCCCTATAGTTTACAATTCCTAAATATTAATTCGCACAAAATTAAAAATCATAAAGTACAAAACGCCTACTCATTTTTATAAGGCAAAATAACTTGGCAAAAGAAACTTGTGTTTTTTTTCATTTATGTATTAATATTTATTAATCTTAACATAGCAAGCAAACATGCAGCATGCATGCAGACATGCAGCATAACATACAGCATGCATGCAGACATGCAGCATGCAAACAGAAACACAACATGCGTGCAGCATGCATGCAGATATGCAGCATGCGTGCAGGCATGCAGCATGTAAGCATACAAGCACGCATGCAGCATGCGTGCAGGCATTCAGCATGTAAGCGTGCAAGCAGGCATGCAGCATGCAAGCAGGCATGCAGCATGCAAGCTGGCATGCAGCATGCATAGTTTCCGTCACGGCTTCGGCGCTGCGGGGCTCCGGCGGTCCCACGCGAGCTTATATTGCACTCTAGGGTAGGGCAGACAAGACTACGTGGAGTCGGGTTTGCAGCGATTCGCTTCTGTCAATTTATTTTCTCAATAAAATTCTATGCTTTTATTCCAATACATTATTGGCATATTTAATTTTAGATAAGTATGCTAAAATTAGAGCTTTTATAAATTTTGCGAAATAATCGTTATGCCAAAATAAAGTTATGCCAATATAAAGTTATGCCAATATAGTTTAGGCTATTTTACATTAGACATTCTAAAATTAGGCCTTTCAATTCTTAGGCCAAACTATAATGGTGGCAAAACAATTCTTAGGCGAAACAATAATTGTACGTTTTAAGTTTAGGCTAAAACGGTTTGGCCAAACCATATTAGGACAAACAATTTTAGGCGAACCGAAGGGCACCCCTACCAGCATACGTATTCCCTCCTACCTATGACATAGGGTCCTTCAAACGAGGCGTGAAGAAGCACTTTGTGGGCCGGCAGAGTGAGGGTGACTGATGCTACGTCTCTTACGCTGCACCAGTTGTCCTCGCGCCTGGACTTCATTTCCACTTAACATCAGGTGGAGTGGGGTCATTTGCCAGGCTTAGCATAAAAAAAAAAAAAAAAAAATGCGGATGCGTCACCGGCCGCTGTCACTGCGCGCGATGCCCCGCCCCTCCGCCCCGGTGGGGACGTCACGCGTTTGCACGGCAACACCTCAACGTGCCGCAGCAGCTGCGGCCGCCAGCCGACCTGTCGGCGCCGCTGCCGCCGCCGCTCCGCAACCTGAGCGACGACCGCCTCAAGAGAAAAAGAAAAGTAGCCAGACAGTCATCCATGGAGCTACTCCTGCGGCACCGCAGGTTCACCATCGTGACGAGGAGGGCTTTACCACAGTGGAAAGGCAGAAGAGGAAGCCCGCCTGTCGCAACCTATGCGGTGTTGCACCGACCGGACCGAACCACCTGCTGCGTCCAGCTATACCGACGACGCTGCTGTACGTGTCCCGACTCCATTATTCTACGAAGGCAGAGGAGATCGTAGAGTACATGCGGATCAAGAGAAAACTCACTCGACCCTTAGGTCGAGCGGTTGGAGTCCCGCCACAATGTGAATTTTAATTCATTTGTGGTGAGAGTACCGACTGACCATCTATCGGCCTTTATAAAAGAGGAGATTTGGCCGAAAGGTGTCCTGTTCCGGCGGTTCCGTGGACGGCTACCGGACACCGCGTTGCGTCACACGTCGCCGTGTCTACGTGTAGAATTGTGATAAGGTTTAATAATAAAAATTATATGTATGTTAGTCTGTAAGGTATTTATCTATGGGCCTGCGTTGCCTGAATATAAATAAATAAATAAAAAAAATAAAAAAATACAGTAAATATAGTCGAGATTATATGTATATTTACAACAAAGTATTCTAGAAAAGTTAACCTAGTCTGCCTATTATTATTATTAGTTATTATTCTAATAAAATTTTATGGTTTGTTCCACAGGGCGCGGGTCGCGTGGCGTTCTCCAACCAGCAGTCGTACATCGCGGCCATCTCGGCGCGCTTCGTGCAGCTGCAGCACGGCGACATCGACAAGCGCGTCGAGGTAATCACAACTCTATATACTATGCTCTATGGCGTCTGCTTAACTCTCTGTATTGTCTATTATCTTATCTTATTTGGTCCTGTAGAGATCTCCCTCTCGCAGCAGCACGTCGACGTCGACTCGTTGGGATCTTTTGTGCAACCTCGTCCTATCACTCTGACTGCTCAGTGAAAATGACTGCCATAAGCTTGGCTCCGTCTCTTTCGTCTCTTTCCTTATTACCTGCTGTAAGGACATGAAAAATTAATTAATGTGTTGCAGAATGTATAATTCTGCGCATGAATACAACATTGCTAGAAAACTTCTTGTTATGGGGAATTCTTACTAAGGGAAAGTCTTTCTAAGGGGAGGGACTATTTCTAAGGAGACTCTTTCTGAAGTTACTTTTTTTTAACTATCTACTAGTACTAGTTGTCAGGAAGATTATTTATTATTTATTGCCAGCGGACTAGCTTTTGCCAAGGGGACTAGTTTTTGCCAAGGGGACTAGTTTTTGCCAAGGGGACTAGTTTTTGCCAAGGGAACTAGTTTTTGCCAAGGGGGCTAGTTTTTGCCAAGGGGACTAGTTTTTGCCAAGTGGACTAGTGTTTGCCAAGGGGACTAGTGTTTGCCAAGGGGACTAGTTTTTGCCAAGGGGACTAGTTTTTGCCAAGGGGACTAGTTTTTGCCAAGTGGACTAGTTTTTGCCAAGGGGACTAGTTATTGACAAGGTACTAGTTAATGACAAGGTACTAGTTGATGACAAGGGGACTAGTTATTCGTCAAGGGCACTAGTTATTCGCCAAGGGGACTAGCTATTTGCCAAGGGGACTAGTTATTCGCCAAGGGGACGAGTTATTCGCCAAGGGGCCTAGTTATTTGCCAAGGGCCCATTCATTCGCCAAGGAGACTAGTTGCTCGCCTAGGGTAATAGTTATTCGCCAAGGGGACTAGGTATTTGTTAAGGGGTCTAGTTATTTGCCAAGAGGACTAGATATTCGCCGAGAGGACTAGTTATTCGCCGAGGGGACAGTTATTCGCCGAAAGAACTGGTTATTCGGCGAGGGGCCTAGTTATTCGCCGAGGGGCCTAGTTATTCGCCGAGGGGACTAGTTATTCGCCGAGGGGGCTAGTTTTTCGTCGACGGGACTAGTTTTTCGCTGACGGGACTAGTTTTTCGCCGAGGGGACTAGTTATTCGCCGAGGGGACTAGTTATACGCCGAGGGGACTAGTTATTTGCCGAGGTAACTAGTTATTCGCCGAGGGGACTAGTTATTTGCCGAGGTAACTAGTTATTCGCCGAGGGGACTAGTTATTCGCCGAGGTAACTAGTTATTCGCCGAGGGGACTAGTAATTCGCCGCGGGGGCTAGTAATTCGCCGAGGGGACTAGTAATACGCCGAGGGCACTAGTAATTCGCCGATGGGACTAGTAATTCACCAACGGGTTTAGTTATTATTCCAAGGGGACTAGTTATTTTTCCAAGGGGACTAGTTATTTTCCAAGGGGAATAGATATTTTCCAAGGGGACTAGTTATTTTCCAAGGGGACTAGTTATTTTCCAAGGGGACTTATTATTTTCCAAGGGGATTCGTTATTTTCCAATCGGACTAGTTATTTTCCATGGGTCTACTTATTTTCCAAGGGTCTACTTATTTTCCAAGGGTTAACTTAGTTAGCTTTAGGACTACTTATTTAGCTTTAGGACTACTTATTTAGCTTTAGGACTACTTATTTAGCTTTAGGACTACTTATTTAGCTTTAGGACTACTTATTTACCAAGAGGGCTACTTATTTACCATTGGGACTACTTAATTATCAAGGGGACTACTTAATTATCAAGGGGACTACTTAATTACCAAGGGGACTACTTAATTACTAAGGGGACTACTTAATTACTAAGGGGACTACTTATTTACTAAGGGGACTACTTAATTACCAAGGGGACTACTTAAAGGTGACTTTGCGGCCGTTAAAAAGAATATGATTGTGCGTTGCAGGTGAAGCCGTACGTGCTGGACGACCAGATGTGTGACGAGTGCGCCGGCGCGCGCTGCGGCTCTAAGTTTGCACCGTTCTTCTGCGCTAACGTCACGTGTCTGCAGGTAAGCGATGATACTAGTCATAAACTTACATACATATTGCATACACAGATTCACAGATTAAAACTGCTCGATACAATAGTTTAATTGTGGTTTAAGAATTTAATTATCTCATAAAAACATTTCACTTAGGGTGGATTTGACCAAACAGGAATAAGGTCTTATACCTAGATTAAACGCCGAATTTGTATAGACTAATCTCTGAGTAAGTCTTATTCCAGTTTGGTCGAATCCACCCTAAGACTTACACGATTGCTGCTTGAAAAACGGCACTACGAAACTAGGCATAAATCAGAAATATGCCTTGTTTTGCTCCCAAAATCTAAATTTAGAAGAACATAGTTCCAACTTACTTGATTCTAGCGAGCCTAGTTCTAAAGTGATGTTAGAATGTAACTCCAATAATATTTTTAGGAATTATACTTTAGTGCCTAAAGTTTCAGGTTTACTTTACAATGAATATTTATCTATATGAAGGCACTGGACCGTTATCAGGATGGTTCATTTTCTTTATGTGCGTGGAATAGCGGGCAGATAGAGAATATTTTAATAAAATAACGGTTTTAACACTCACTGCACTTATAATCAATCAAAATACAATTATCCGTTACAAGAAATTATAAAAGATGGCTACGCTTAAACCCGATTTAGATTAACGTCCACCAAGCACGTGAACGCGTGCGCACACCAGAACGACTCAATCCAAATTGACATTTTCACAAGATGGCCGCCTATCCAGTGCTTGGTGTTCGTTCATTCAGCCTAAGGTCTAGACCATTAATTATCTATGGTACTGTAACGCTTTTTTGTGGATGCGCCGTCACGGCCAACCCTGACAGTCGCACGGCCTCGTGCGGGTAATCCCGTCGCGCATCCCGTTAGCCTTCGCCGTTACTCCTCTCTACCTGACGAACAAGGAAACACATTATCACGCGTTCGGTCATTCCTGACAAAGACCTAGTTTATTCCTGTTGTCAAACCATGGCCCGGGCGTACAAGGCCCCTTCAACCAGTTAGCTTAACAGTAGCCCGGGCGTACGAGGCCCCTTCGACCAGTTACCAAATAGTGGCCCGGGCGTGCGAGGCCCCTTCGACCAATTACTCAATCGTGGCCCGGGCGTGCGAGGCCCTTTCGACCAATTACCCAACCGTGGCCCGTGCGTGCGAGGCACCTTCGACCAGTTACTCTACCTTGGCCCGGGCGTGCGAGGCCCCTTCGACCAGTTACCAAACCGTGGCCCGTGCGTGCGAGGCACCTTCGACCAGTTACCAAACCGTGGCCCGTGCGTGCGAGGCCCCTTCGACCAGATACCCTACCGTGGCCCGGGCGTGCGAGGCCCCTTCAACCAGTTACCAAGCCGTGGCCCGGGCGTGCGAGGCCCCTTCGACCAGCTTTTGCATTACAACTTGTAGCGGGCGTGCTAGGCTCTAACAACTAGCTATGGGAAAGATAGAAAAATAATTACTTACTTCGATGTACTAGAGCGTGTTCTACGATGACACGATGTTCGTCTTCGGACGACGCTGTGAGAGTGTCAGAGTTAGCAGCCAAAGTGTCTTCACTAGCAATTGAAGCTGTTTCACCGTCGTTATCGGAAGACTCTATTTGTTCGATTTCGTTTCCATTGACCGCCGTCTCGGCCTCGTCATTGTTCAACGATGAAGATATTTCTACCAGACCCTCAAACCCTCTAGGTACTGCACGCAAATTTTCGTGAGAGTACTTATAAACACGGCTAGATCTATTGATGCCTTTAAGTTCGTACCTGTCATAATCTAGAACTCTTTTAAAAATGAATGGCCCTTTGTACTTCTTTGCAAGCTTAGTCTGGTTACGCTCACTACCCCTGATGAAGACATAATCGCATCGCTCAAATGGTTTCACAGTAGCCTTACCTTGATTGAATAGTTGTTCTTGTGAACTGGCCGCCTTAAGAATATTAGCAGAAGCTTCACTTCTTATGACGTCCAGATTCGCTCGGACTGGAGTATCAACGTTGGGAGAGATTTGGGATATACCAAGAGATTGTGCGCGCACACCGAACATTAACTCAGTCGGTGTGAACCCTGTAACCCTAGACCTAGTACTATTCAGGGCCAATTGAACTTCGTGATGTAAACAAGGTTTGGAGAGAGGAATCTCTCCAAACCTTGTTTACATCATTCTCAATAATCGTTAGTAAGTTTTTCAGAGTGCGCATAACCCTCTCTACTTGCCCGTTGGCTCTGGCGGAGCTAGTTGCAATCAGATGTAGCTCAATATTATGCTCACTACAAAACTGCTTGAACTCAGCACTAATATAACATGTACCTTGGTCTGCTATTATTCTTTTAGGGGCACCAAAAAGGCTTACAGCTCTCTTTAATGCTTTTACTGCACAAGCTGCGTCTAAAGATTGGGTGTACTCTAAAAGGACATATTTTGTGAATGCGTCTATGATGACGGAAGCGTATTCCTTCCGGTCACTTTTCCCGCTGAGTTTTCCTGTGATATCAATGTGGATAGTATGCCACGGAACAGCAGTCTTGGGAATGGGGTGTAACCTTATCTGCTGTGCGCCTGATGGGCCTTTAGATGCTTTGCATACTATGCACGAATCAATGAATCTACGGACATTTTTTGATATTTGAGGGAACCAATATTGCTCGTATATCTTATCAAGAGTTTTATCACAACCCAGGTGTTTGATCTCATTGTGTACATGATTTATGAGTGTCCACACTAGAGAACGTGGAACTATAGGAAGCCAGCTACTCATCTTATTCCGCTCTACCTAGCGGTAGAGAATACCGTCCCGGACGTCGTAAGTATGGGCAATTGTTTCAGGCAACTCACCATTTTCGTGTTGCCTTACCAGGGTTTGGATTTCGGGATCCCTTTTCTGCTCCACCTCGATCCAACTGCTGTGAAGTTCAACAAAATTTACCAATTTGCGAGTGTCTACTTGGATCGTGTTAGCTACCTCAATTGTGTTCGTTGGGGAGGGCAATGCGTTCCTGGATAGAAAGTCAGCGTGTCCCATGCTGCGCCCTTCCTTATATATAATGTCAAAGTCGTAAGCTTGGAGGTATGCCCACCATCTATGAACGCGAGGTGAGAGATCTACTTTAGCTTTAGAAGCCTTTAAGGAGTTGCAGTCAGTGTATACTGTAAAATGTTGACCATAAAGATAGTGGCGGAAGTTTTCAACCGCACGCACAACCGCCAGAGTCTCCAACTCGTACGAGTGGTATCTAGACTCAACTTCAGTTGTACGGCGACTGAAATAAGCTACCACGTGGGGCACGTTTTCTATCCTCTGAATTTAGATAGCGCCATAGCCTTCAGAGCTGGCATCGGTGTGCTGTTCAACGGGTACATCTGGATTAAAAATCGTTAACACTGGCTCCGATGAAAGAATCTTTACTATTTTCTTATGTACTTCTGAATGTTTCTGTGTCCAAGTACGAGGGCCACACCGAAATGATCGGGAATAGAAAAAAACTACAAAGATAACACAATAATATTTACTTTCATTGTTTTTCGAAGTATTCTCCGTGACAATCAATGCACTTTTGCATTCGTTCAAACCAATTATTGTAACAGTAATTCTAGTCTGAAGTAGACATAGTCGAAACGGCCGATTTATAAGCTTGGACTGCCTCTTCTGGACCTGGAAACCGTTGACCACGTACGAGGGGCGTTCAAAATATTCTCGGTATGTGGATAAAAACAAACAAGTACGAAAAGTTTGATATTTTTATTTTTCAATATACTCCCCCCCTATGTTCATACACTTATAAGATCGATCAATTATTTTTTTTAATCCCTCATATAAATATTTTTTATCTTTGGTGTAAAAATGCTCCTCCACGGCCGTCTTCAACGCTTCATCGTCAGAAAATTTATTTCCACGCAGATCCTTTTTAAGATTAGGGAACAAAAAGAAGTCGCTTGGGGCTAAGTCCGGACTATAGGGTGGATGAGTAACAGTTTCAAACCCACATTCAACAAAAGCTGCCTTGGCAATATGAGCAGTATGGACAGGGGCGTTGTCATGCAGAAGCAGAACACCTTTGGTTAACTTTCCTCGCCTCTTTTCTTTGATCGCATCTCTTAATTGACGTATAACGTTAGCGTAGTACTGCCCTGTGATATTTACACCTTTTGACGTGACAACGTCTTAAATTAGGTTGCGGCTGGGAGTCACTTATGAAAAAGTGTAACGCTCGGTAACGTTACGATGAGTCACCGAACGAGAGAGAGGCCCGCCGAATGCCTTGCGTCTCTCTCCCACTCAACTATGTTTTAAATATAATTCTTTGTTTAAATAAATGTTTTAAATTGTTACTATTATTTCATCCTTCTTCCTACTATACGAATGAATATTCACATTAAAATTATTTTACCACTCAAAGTCGTTGTCACGTAAAACTTTCGCCCGTATACCGACTTTACAGGCAACCAATTTTTTCTTTATAATCGATAAGCAAAACTCCTTCACAATCCCAAAATATTGTGGCCATGACCTTGCCAGCTGACGGGATTACCTTGAACTTCTTGGGATGAGCTGAACCCTTAATGTGCCACTGCATGGACTCCTGTTTGCTCTCTGGGTCATAATGATGAACCCAGGTTTCATCTCCAGTAACTATTTTTTGCAGCACCTCATCGGGATTTTCACCACACAGGTCGATAAAATCTGAACAGCAAGCCACACGCATATCCTTTTGAAGAAGCGTCAGCATTCGCGGAACCCATCTTGCACTTACTTTTGACATATTAAGATGGTCATGTATAATGTCATGTACGGTACCAATAGAGAGATTGGTTACTTGAGCTATAGATTTTACCTTCACTCGGCCGTCTTCCAATATAAGTTTTTCCACTTTATCAATATTTTCTTGTGAGGTAGCCACTACAGGCCGGCCAGGTCTAGGGTCATCTTCAATACTCTCCCTTCCACGCTTAAATTCGCTTGACCATTTTTGAATAGTAGATAAAGAAGGAGCAGACTCACGGTAAACACAATCCATTTCCTCTTTTATGGTTTTTTGATTTTTACCCTGTTTTGTCAAGAATTTTATGACGGATCGGTGCTCTAATTTCGTTAAAATTGTTAATTCGCTCATGGTGTTCATGTTTGTTCGGCAATTGCAGAAAAACAAAAGAACATGTCGGTTCCAATTTTACTTTTTTTTAATGTCAATGGATGAATCTTAGCGGCCAGTAACAAATATATATATAAAAGAGGTTGTAACGTATCAATACCGAGAATATTTTGAACGCCCCTCGTAGCAAATCTTTAGTTCTTGGGAATGTAAAGTAATCGTTGGGGCTCAGGTCAGGGCTGTATGGAGGATGGTCCATCAACTCCACGTTTTCCTGATTTAAAAACGCGATCGTTTGCCGAGCGGTGTGGGAACTCGCATTATCGTGGTGAAGGATTATGCGACGGTTCGGATTACTTTTACGAAGTTCTCTTATGACTTCCGGCAAACAAACTGTTGTGTACCATTTAGCAGTAACCGTTTTCCGTTCCTGTAAAGGAATTGTAGCCACATGTCCGGTTTTCGATACAAACGAAGCGACCATTTTTTTCGACACGCTACGAGAGCGCACAACTTTTGTTGGTTTGACCTCACCTTCGTAGACCCAAACAGCCGATTGGTGTTTTCTTTCGGGCTCATATGAATAAATCCACGATTCATCACCCGAGACGATATTGTAAACAGCATTTGAGCTCCCTCTATCGAACCGTTGCAGAGAAGACCGACACCAATTAACACGAGCCGACTTTTGTTCTTCGGTCAAGCGATGGGGCACCCAGCGGGAAACTAACTTCCTGACACCCAGTTCATCATGCAATATTATTTGAATGGCTGTCATACCAATGCTGAGGGAAGCCCGTATCTGCTCGTATGTCACATGTCTATCTTCTTGTATTAATTGGCGTACAGCATCGATGTTTTCTTGTGCTACCGCTGTTTTTGGCCGACCAGTAGAAGGAACTGTGGTAAGAGATAAACGTCCTCGACGGAACTCAGAATACCAGCGATATATAGTCGTTTTACTAGGTGCTTCAAGTTCATAAATAGAAACAAGCTCGGCAAGACATTGTTCTTGAGATAAACCTCGGCGAAAGTTGTGAAAAATTATCGCACGGAAATGATCCCGCGTAAGCTCCATTTTCTCACTGACTTCTTAATTTGAAATAGCTACCACTCTTCTTTTATTGAAAATTTTTATTTTTCAAAAATGGAATTAAGTTCGTAAGAATACTAAATTTCAAATACCAAAAAGATTTTAAGTCTAATTTATTCAAAAGTATTCCATTCCCGATCTTTTCGGTGTGGCCCTCGTAATGGGACCTTTTAGTCTTGTTAAGGGATACAAGGGACTAGCGAGGTTGGCAAAGTTGGATATAAACCGCCTGAAATAGGAATCTAGCCCTAGAAACTGTCTAACCTGTGTCGCAGTTTTTGGTAAGGGAGCCTCAACGAGAGCTCTGACTTTACTAGGGTTAGGTCTAACTTCACCTGCACGTATGACATAACCTAAGTAGCTGATTTCGGATTTCATGAATTTACACTTGTTTATGTTGAAGGAAAATCCTGCATTGGCCAGAGCCATTAGTACGGCATCCAGACGCCCTAACCCTTCGCTAACACTGGTTGAATAGCAAAGTACATCGTCCATATAAGCTAGGGTTATGGTGTCTTTAAGGGACTGGAGAGCCCTGTTGATGCATCGCTGATATACGGATGCAGAATTTCGTAACCCGAACGGCATAGCTAGATATTCGTATTGCCCTTCCGGGGTTACGAAAGCTGTTCGCTCAACTGACCCTGGGCTGACCCTGATCTGATGGTGGCCAGATGCCATGTCAAGTGAGGAGAAGAAGCGAGCTCCATTTAAGCGGTCTACCTGTTCATCTATCCTAGGAAGAGGATAATGTTCGGGTCTGGTGTTCGCGTTCAGTTCTCTGAAGTCAACACACATCCTGTCCGTACCATCCTTCTTCTTCACTAGCAAGATAGGACTTGCGAAGGGAGATGAACTCTCGCGGATGACATTGGCGTCTAACAGTGATTTAATTTTTTTGCGTACAATAACCTTTTCTGCCGGGGACAATCGATAAGGTCGTCTCTGTACTGTTTTATGCGGATCAATGAGGTCAATTTTTAGCTCACCTGTGGATACGCGTCGAGTGGGTATGCCATCTATAAAGTACTCACTGTACTTACGTAGCACATTTAGCAACTGCTCTTTTTCCCCACCTTCTAGATCAGTATCAATTAAATTAAAATCAAAAGTGTTAATTGTGTGGCAAGTGTTAATAGATGTTCGTAAAGAAAATTTTATAGAGTCACTATCAATTTCAACATGTAAACCTTGCTCTAAAATATCCCTCCATATAATGATAGATTCGGTTAGAATATCTTCTTGGACAACATGAAATAAAAGATTTAATTGAATGCCCTGAATCTGAACAGAACCGAGTATTTGGGTTGTGCATTTTATGTCTTCACCACTGATGCCTGCCAAATAAACGGTGTCGTTGTGTTTAGAACCTAGAAGTTGGTCGGCTAGAGAATCCTTAATCAATGAACATGCTGAGCCACTATCAAATAGAAACAAAATCCGTCTTACCAGTCAACGTAGTTAGAGTACCTTTTGCCAATCTGCGCTCGCAGATATGAACTTCCTTCCGAGCTGGTTGGTCCTTTTCAATTTTGTTACTCGGGCAGCTTGTACTTATGTGTCCCGGCTTCAGACATGTGAAACATGTGATCGTCTTCTCTACTTCAGCAGCTTTAGGTCTTGCGGCGTTGTATTGGCGTTTACGACACTCATCTATTCTGTGACCACGGCTGCCGCAGTAATGACAGGTTCCACTGAATCTTGCTTCAGTAACCGTACGCGGTTTCTTCGAGTTAAAAGCATGGTCGTCAATGTCTTCATTGCGTCTTTTCAACGATACCCCACTAAGAGCACGGCATAACTGAGCTCTCGTTGTAACAGCGTATGAATTTAGCTCTCTTCGTATCAGAGCATTCCGTTGACTGAGGACAGATATAACGAATCCAGTGATAACCTCCTCGGTCATCTCAACTTTCGGTATACGTTCGATGAGGTTCCACAAACGCATAGCCGCTTCTGATGCTGTTTCCTGAGCGCTAATATCGAATTTCATGATGTTATCAAAGTAGTCTTGCATAAGCATCGGCTTTCCAAATTTGGCAAGAAGCATCTCTTTAATCAGAGGCCATTCTATATCTGTAGTCTTTAACTTAGTAAGACACGAAGCAGCCCGGCCTTTCAATGAATGAATCAAAGCGAGAAGAAGCTCAGGGCCCGATAGTTTTCGGCTAGTTACTATAATGTCGGTAATTTTGCACCAACCTTCAATGTCGGCTTCAGCATCGTCGGGGTCGAATTTTATTAGTTGTGTCGAATTATGCTGCGTCGGCGGGTTTTGCGTTGCAGCAAGCAGTCGTGTAAAGATTGACTCCATTCCCACGAGAAAACCGGAAGTATTCACGTCACTGGCGCAGGCGCTTTTATTTTCTTGATTCATATTATTATGAACCTTCTCCACTGAGGAGTTAAGCCCCTCGCATCCCACTTCTGATGAAGGCACTGGACCGTTATCAGGATGGTTCATTTTCTTTATGAGCGTGGAATAGCGGGCAGATAGAGAATATTTTAATAAAATAACGGTTTTAACACTCACTGCACTTATAATCAATCAATATACAATTATCCGTTACAAGAAATTATAAAAGATGGCTACGCTTAAACCCGATTTAGATTAACGTCCACCAAGCACGTGAACGCGTGCGCACACCAGAACGACTCAATCCAAATTGACATTCTCACAAGATGGCCGCCTATCCAGTGCTTGGTGTTCGTTCATTCAGCCTAAGGTCTAGACCATTAATTATCTATGGTACTGTAACGCTTTTTTGTGGATGCGCCGTCATATATATCTCGTTCCATTTCTGATGTCATTCTATGGATATGTTTATATTTACTCGAGAACATTGATTGAGTTTGACTTTGTATGAGACTGCATCTATTGTTTATCCGTCCTATTAATAAAAATGGCCAAATGTTACACCTCGGTTTAAAAAGTGACGCTGTCTCGTTTTTGTCAAAGAAGACAGATAGAGACCGCGACAATATAACCCCTCAAACCCCAAGCGGTCGCATGAGACCGCACCTACAAAGACACACTTGACTTTGTACCGTGTTGTCATAGACTTACAGACTACTTTAGTATGAACAAGTTTGGTTATTTCGG
Organism: Scoparia ambigualis; assembly: GCA_963921215.1. NCBI lineage: Eukaryota > Metazoa > Arthropoda > Insecta > Lepidoptera > Crambidae > Scoparia > Scoparia ambigualis. The sequence goes on along the minus strand of OY992525.1, from coordinate 14,271,519 downwards.
TTCTGTGGTACATCTTATGTATTGTTATCGCAAAATATTGCATAGTCTATGCTCGATTCTGTCAAATTTGACGTTGACAGTTGTGCCAAAAAAAGTGTCAAAAAACTTAACGTAACTTTAGTCAACGATTAATAACAGGGCCTATGATCAATGTTGTAGTGTAGAATAAGAATATTAAAACGCGATGTTTAATTGTGATTTCCTTTGTCCCCAGTACTACTGCGAGCACTGCTGGGCGACGATCCACTCGCGTCCGGGACGCGAGTTCCACAAGCCGCTCGTCAAGGAGGGCGCCGACCGCCCGCGCGCGGTGCCCTTTCGCTGGTGCTAATGCCCGCCGGGGAGCGGGAGGTAGGGGGAGGGGGGAGCGGGGGGGAGGAGCGGGGAGCGGGAGGTAGTAGCTGGCGGTGGTAAAGGCAGTGGAGTGTTTCAGTAGGCGCGGGGAGCAAAAGGGGAGTGGTGGGGAGTGGTGGGGAGTGAGGGGTAGTGGCTGTCGTTGGATGCGGCAAAGGCCGTGGAGTGGTGGGGAGGAGCGGTGGGGAGTGTGAGGTAGTGACTGGCGTGAAGAGACTAGGGATTATGTACAAACGCCTGCGGATTCACCTACCACAAAATGTCTTATTTTTCAATAAACTTTTTCATTAATTGTAGAACTTTGTCTCTAGGTTTTATAGATCAATAGCGATTGGGGAAATTTAACAGTTTTTGGTAGATCTGCAGGCGTATGTACTACTCACAGCGTCAGTACGTACCGCAGGCGTCTGTTTGTTTTCACAGCTACGTGTAATGGTGGTGTGTAACAGCCTATCTCTACTGGGAGATGTGTGAAATGTTGCTCCTCTTTGATACTAGCAAGCTCTGGAAAGTGAATGCATCGATTCGAATGTTTTTTAACGTCTTTTATCACAGCCATCTATTTTGACATTGGTTTATGTCTGAATCAGGCCGCTGAGAATGTTTTCAGACGTTTTGGAATATAAGAATCGAGTCACTGGTAGAGTTTTGGCTTGGCTCACGGGTAGTCGGGAGAGAAATGGGTAGTTGGGGAGGAATGGGTAGTTTCATGTTTGAGTGAGTCGTTATATTTTACTTGTAGTCTTTAGAATGGGTAGTTTGATGGACGATCTCTTTTGGTGAAACTGGGTAGTAGTGGTGTTTAAGTAGGGGTTTGGAATTAGGACTTTTTTGTTAAAACCTATCGGATTTAGCTTGGTTACACGAGAATCGAAATTATACTATGATTGTAACGTGATTCTCTAAAACGTAATATAAAGTAAAGTTTACAGCTTTGTCCAATCTGCGTAAGAGAAGTGATCAATTGAATGGCGAGTAGCTAATTAGGGAGTATGGCAAATTAATGGTAGGTTGTTGGTTAGTTTTAATTGGCCACATCTCTTATTGCAACACTGAACCCATTAAAACCCGAGAAACTGCACTTTTCTTGGTACATTCGAGCCATAAACTGTAGGTAGTAAATTAGTTTAATTCTACTAACAGCAACTTTAAAATAGCTAAATTGCAATCTGAGTTGGTTCAGGGTTTGAAGTAATATCGTCGCTAGCATCACAACTATTTAGATACATGTTTATAAAGGATAGAGATGTGGGTAGTAGGTAATTAAGTGGGCAAAACTGCCAAGGATTTAACGGGTAGCCGATTTGTAGGTCTGTAGTTAAATACTTAGTATGATAGTTTAAGATCTAGGGAAAACGTTTGCGGGAATACTACCTACATCTTGCCGATATAAATTAACGGGTACGTTTAACAACCACCTTCTAGGACTACCCACAACTCCCCAACTACCTGAACTACCCTTGTCTAACCGTTACATGATCTGTTTGACACCGCTAACTCCCCTATATTGCGAAGTCAACAGAGTTGAATAATGTTTGCATATAACCAAATAACTATTTAACTAATTGATAGATTTAAAACTTAATATAAAATGTCGCCGCTGGCATTGTTTCTGCAATTTCTCGAATTCTTTTCTATTTAAGACGTTTTTTAACATCATCAGTGTTGCCTAATACTAGTGATTAACTAATGGATTAGTCAAATATTTTAGGGTTTGTTATAAACTAGTTATTTTGTTTTTATTAACTTTAATGAACTAACAAACAGAATTCAACTCTGTCGTACAGCTGCCAGCTACACGAAAGAACGTCGGATAGAAATGCTACTGATTGTAATAAAAAAAAGCCTAAACTGAGTATTTTTTTAAATTAAATTTTACTCAGTGTGGGATTTTCTGTTTTGTGGTGGCAACATTTTTATTATTTTTCAATTGGCAAGGTGGTGAAAGTGTTGCCACTGTCATATTATACGGACATGACATGACATCACTGATTGGTCGAATTCGGACGAGTTCGCTGCTGTTTAAAAAAAAACAATTTAATAAGCAACATTATCCAATGTTTAAATGTTAAGCAAAATATTATAGAATTTCAAGTACAATGCGTTAATGGCGCTCAAGCTGCTCCCGCGTCTACGCGCTGGTGTTGCAAGTTTAGAAGAAATCTACGATTTTGGTAGTACCCGCGTTTCATGTGGGAGGAGTTTGGACGCGAAAATAGATTCAATTTAAGCAAAAATATGTATCCAAAACTTAGCTAGTTGTCCGTCTGTTTGTGGGTAAGCACTATCTGGCTGTGGACGAGCCTGCGACTTGTCGCGCGTTTTTGTCGTAGGACCGTTGCGCGTCTTTGTCGCGGCTGCATTCGCTCACATAGTAAGATATTAACGTAAGACATAAGTGGAGTGTCTTGATTTCTCTAACATAACAAACATTATTGTACCTGTGTAGCTAGAATGAATTTCCTAAGGTTTTTACCCTCTCGATATTTTTTACTCGATTCGGATTTTTCTACTTGGATACTGTTGCAGGTTGTTTTGTATTGTCGTCCCGTACTCCCGTTCGCACTTGCGATTTGGTGGATCACCTTAAGTGTTTGACTATTGACTAGATTTGACTTGTCAATAGAATACATTGCTTGCCTTCAACTAAAGCTTTGCAATGAACCTTACTGAATGCGCAATGTAATGTCTTTCATTGTCAAATTGAGTCCATTGCTTCAAAAGTTATGACTGAAGGTTATTAAGCCCCGTTATCCGAGTTGAATCGCGGTTTTTAATAACCCAGCATTTGTGTAATTGCTCGGGACGATTCGCTTCTCAAGTGGTTTTGTTCCTAAGCCTCAAGGCTGTATTTTGTTTGGAAAGGGAGGCGGTAGGGACCGTTTTAGTACAAACGTAAAGCGTTACCAATTCGGCTGTAGTGTGGCAACACTTAATTTTGTTTTTTTTAAAATGTAATTTATATAATGAAATTGTTTATGGATTCGCCGGGGTAGTGCAATAGATGGTAGCCTAGTGTCTATATAGTTAATATATTAACCGATTGGAACTATATTGTATATTATAATGCGAATGTTCACGTTTTTCGCCTGCGCTAAACAAAGGGTGACTTTTTTGGCGTATTTTTTAACACAATTTGAATTTTTTTCAATGTTTTTGTGGTAATTAAAATAAAACGCGTGTTTGGGATTTAAAGGTAAAGCGCGGATTAAGTACACACTTAGGGTTACATAGAAATTGGCTGGATGACGATAGGATTGTACATACTGCAAGCCGTTTCAATAAAAAACGTTTAAAATAATGTATTGATTGCTATTCATGACTTCTTACGAATTATCGGCCTGCTTATCTATTATTTGATTGAAATTTTCTATATTAATGCTCTTCCAGCGAAATGGGAAATCACATAGTCAAATTAACTCTCGAGTTCATTCTGAATTGTTACTTCCTATTGTCACCTACGATATTTCCAATGCCAGTTAGCCGTCATTTTGAAGCAATAATTTTTGATAGAGGCACTCTTTTAAGACGTGTTTGTTTTAACTAGTCAGTGCTTTGTTCACTGAGGGTTCGGTAAAATTGCTGTATTCTTAACTCAATAAACAAAAATTTTACCTTAATAATATCACCTTAGATAAATCGATAAAAGTCTGCATGCGTAGGATGCACAATGTTGACACTTCTGTCTATTTTGTTGACTGGCAACAGTAACAAGAGCGCGGTATTTGTGGTAGGTACTTTTACACAATATGAACACAGCGTGGTTTTTTTTCAGTCGACTGTGTATAAAAAAGTTTTGAAGTACAAAAAAGCCTTGATATCTCTAGATCGTTTACGAATACAGCAATCAGTTAGTTTCGAGATGTACTTAATTAATGTGAGGTGTAACGGGTACTCTGTAGACATCGTATCCCATCGACCACGGACGTCACATAGACTGTAGCTAAAGACTTGCGCGATTTTGGATGGTTTTTGATGATTTTGAAGCGGTTTTTTCGTGTCGTGATTGCAAATTTTTGTCTAAATTGAAAAGTGAGGCTTTATAGTGCCTTGGTGATGGCCAATTAGATGGTATACCCCTCCCGTTGTAGACTCTGTTATTCTGTCGCGTTGCTGCATTAACTTTGTTATTACTTACGAGTTGAGCGACGCCTAATGTTTTGTCCAATCTTTGGCACACTTCGAGTGTTTGGCGCTTCGTTTTCAGTCCTACATTCAGTGTACGGGATTCTAATTCCCCACCTAATAATAGGGTTGGTTGCGATCCCCCGCTAGAGTTTTAATTAGCGAAATATACCTGACAAATACTGACAATGTGTTCTATTTTGAAGCGCTCTGCGACGGGGGTCGCTGTTGGCTCGTTTCGATTTTTCTAAATGTTAAGTAGGTACAATTTGTATAATTTCTAGTAGAAAGTTTTTAGTGAAAATTGTTTGCCATACACGATTACCGGCTGTGTACAAACTTTTCACGTGGCAACTCTATAATGGAAAACACAATGTTCAAGTATTACGCAATTAAATGTAGAGAAATATTTTAAAATAACGTTTATATTTTCTTAGAATTTAGATATTGATAATTATAATATGTATAATTAAATGTGGCGGGAAAAGCTTGGACACAGCTAGGCACAGTTGCACGGAGTCGTGCGATAACTCTTATAGTTATAGTAAAATATTTTAAAATAGTTTCAGTATAATAGCGAATAATTATAAAAGTTGCGGATCGTGGTTTTTCTCTTCATAAATTAGAAATTCCTATAGGAGATATTTTTGAAACACGCCTTGAAATCGCCCCCAATACACTTTCGTCATCGATCACTTCGCTCGGCACCCACAATTTTCCCCTTTCCTATATAATCGTTATTTTTATATAATTTAAATTATTATTATAAATATTTTCAATTTGGTAATTTTTAAAATCAATTTGTTGGCAACACTTGTTTGTTGAAATTTGTGTTGGTAGTGTTTTGCCCAAATCCCGTCAACGTTTTGTTATTCTTTATATTTTGTTAAACGGTATCGTTTGTAAATGGTTTTGATGCACTCACTACCTATGTGCATTTCCATTTTGGTGGTTCTTTTTCGATGAAATTGCTCAATGTTTTTTGAAAAATTGTTTGGTGCCCCCTTACCCTCTTACGTGACGAGGCGGGACGCGTGAATGAATATGTCGTGTGTGGTCGCATTGTCCCATTTTGTATTTTTGTATTTTTATAAAAATTGACATTGAGGATTCGGAAGTGATTTTTTTATTAGCGCGCAACGTTGTAGTTAACGCTTGGTGGAATATTGATTTCTTCTTTTTATATTTAAACGGTCTATTAGACTGTAACGGATCTTCGAGGCGACTGTGGTGTTTTAGACTGCGGTGACCTTAATTTTTATTTTTTTATAGACGTCTTGAATACCTCGAAATATTAACATAGTAAACATTAAATTGAGACAGCCGTCTCCGCATTCGGAACAACCACACTCGAAGGTCTGTTTCATACCAAGCGATAAAAATTAAATAATTGGTGTTCTAGATTAGAACCGAGGTGTGTTTGGGATATGTGGTCTCGCAAGCGAGATAGCTTTGCATTATGCCTGGAAACTGAAGGGAGCGGCGAAACGCGACCGCCTGTTATTTTTATTGCGATTATTATAGGAGCTAAATGAACTTTTTATTCTACAGAGAGGGTAATTTACTCGAAAACTGGCGTTTACAAACTGGATGCAATTGTCATTGCAATAAGTTGCGCAAGTTCCTATGATAATCGTACTTTAGAGTATTTTTCTTTGTCTAGTTGATTGAAACATGGGAGTAAGTTTCAATTTCTTCCATGTTCGTCTTTGTGATTTCGTTTTTAGCACGTTTGTTTGTTACTTGTTTACGCCGACCCGCAGTTTTTTTTCTCTAATTTTGACAAGGACAATTTCATTTTGGAACGGAAAGTTTTGATTTTTTAGTTTGTTTCGAGTGGCTTTTAGTTGTACGCTGCGGGCGGGGGTGGCTGAGGCTATTTTCGGTTCGTTAGTTTGTAGGCTGTTTTTCTTTCCTTGTTTACGCCCGTCCAGGGCCTGTTCTCGTTGTTTGTATGTTGTCTGTTTATCTTTGTCTCTAATGCATTGACGATGTTTACTTTTCATTTTAGATTGTAATTTTGTCGTTTGGCATATCATTGCGTGAGGTTCGCACTACGGGGGGCATTCGATTAAAGCATTCTTTAATAATAAATATAGTATATACATTTTTTTGACGTGAAATTTGTACTTTTTGAGATATCGTAGCGAAATGCGAAACTATAAGTGTAAACGAGTTGTTGTTGTTATTAATATAATTGACAAGTCGATGTTCGTCCCCTCGTTGTACCGAGTGAGTTTTTTTGCACTTTTTTCACTTGCATGTAAATAGTCAATCGTTGGATTTTTCTTAGTAAAAAAAATTGTAAAAATTGACAAAAATCCGCAAAAAAATTTTTATTGATTCGTCGGAGGCGGACCGAGAATTAGGAAATTTTTTCGTCTTTGCGCCAGTCGGCGATGGACACTTGTAAATTCTCGTGCTAGGAGTTCTAGTGAAATTATTACATAATTTTAAAATAGCGAAGAGAATGTAGCGCAATTCATAAATTACCTACCTAGTTGAGTATGATGTATAATGAAACATAGTACCTAAATATCTTGTAAACGTTGCTAGACAATATTGAGTTTGTAAATTATTGAAATATCTTGCACCGTCTATGTTCGATTATCTTCAAAGTTTAGATTTTTCTCAATTCGACAAACACCGATGGTGCATTGAAACTATTTTTTTAATTAGATTTGTATAAGTCGACTCGACTCCTTTTAATGAAGTGGAGCAACTCATATTAATCGGTTTTCATTGTCGCGAGGCATATTTTAAATTATTTAGATAAATAACAGCTTTATTGATAAAAGAAACAACGAAAAGCGTTTAATATGATTCGAAACAAATACTTTGAATGCCAGCTTAGCTGTCACTCATAAGGAGAAGGTAACACTATAAATTTATGGTTTAACTTAATTTGAAATAATAATATATTTTTATAGACCGTTGTTTCAGTGGATTGTTAAATAGAATCAATTTTGTTGACAAATTGTATGGTTAAATGACTTTTGCTGCCGGATTCAAAATGGCCCCTTTTGGTTCAGCAGTTGCATTAAAAAAAACTAGTGACAGATTTAGTGAGAAGTAATTAAGATTAATTTAAGCTTTGTTTTTAGATTTAAGCACACTACAGAAACGCTATGCTCTGTTACAACCGAATGTTAGACGAATAGCCGAAATCATAGCGTTTTTTTATGCTGAACCAAAATTGTAATTCATTTTGTTTCATGTTACTTCTTGTGCAATTGATATAACGTGATTTGAGCGGACTTGACGCCATTTCTCTCTGCTTTTCTACGTCGTAGTCCTGTTTTTTTATGCGATTAATTATTTTAGACTATTGTGGAGACATTAAAATGAATTTGAAACTTCCTTCCTGTGTTTCATATTTGTAGTTTGCTTCTGGGATAGTGCAATCGACTTGAATGAATACGTTCATCACACTGCTTTTGAATGATTATTTTTTCTTTTGTATTATTTTTTAATAATAAGTTACCGTTCCTTTTTTAGTGTTAAGTAGCAACATGAAATAATACAATTGCAATGTTCGCGCTGTCACTACTCTGTGTTGCCATTTAATACTAAAAACTACCAAAACTGTAGTTTTTATTAAATCGTTGTGTGTTGTCACAGATCCTATTTTTGTAAGTACATTTTTTACGGCTGCATTCTCTAACTGCTGACCAAAGACAACGCATCCAAAGATGCTGCCAAAAAGACAGCGGCGTTATCCGTTATTCCTATATTTTTTACTTAATTCCTTACGGGAGAGTGCAGCTTTTTTTGTATCTTATTTTAAGTATTTATCACCTGCTCGTTTGGAAATATTTTTAAAGTTATTCTTATTTATTAACTTTTTACCTTTTTTTGTATAACTTTTTTTTTAATTTCGTTGGTAGGTTAACATTTTATTCACAGTAGTAGTTAGCGATTGTTTACTATTAATAGAGTATAATAAGTTTTTTCTTTCAGTATTTTGTGTTTTTTTTTATAAGTCTACACTGCAAAGAACCTTAAGAGATAAGTTTTCGCCAGTACCATTGCACATTGGCCGTAAGACAGTAAAATTAAGAGTATCTATTGTATATTATTATTATTATTACATACACATGAGAATAAAAAGCAAAAAACCTATGTAAATTTAATCTTGATAAACGCAAAAACGTAGTTTAAAACTTCTTATTCGGAGCTTTACCGGTAAACTGTATTATTTTTATTTATCGTATTATTGATTTCTTTCTAATAAAGTGAGTCAGTATTTTTTTCATATATTTATATGTATGTAAAGGATTTGCGGTAGATTTAAGTATGTAGGAGTTGGTACTACCCGCGTTTCCTAATTATTAATGAGTGATTTCTTTTTGTTGTTTGAATAATAGTATTACTTAGTGTTACGTAGCCTGTTCGGGTGAGTGCTAAGTAATTAAAAGGTAAATTTAAACCGCGATGTACCGCCATTGAAAAAAAACTTGTGGGCTCTCGATTGCAAAATGGAGTGTAATAAACTGTAATTTATTTATATTGTTTTTCAAGTCGTGAGGGCCTTTTGAATCCGGACCTGATTATCTACCCATTCATTTATTAGTTCGGTAGGATTTTTTTCAGTAAAGATCGTAAAAGTTCAATCTTTCTAATTAAAATTCTGTCCTATCCGTCGCATAAATATTTCATTTATTAGTTCGGTAGGATTTTTTTTCAGTAAAGATCGTAAAAGTTCAGTCTTTCTAATTAAAATTCTGTCCTATTCGTCGCATAAATATTCTGCCCTATCCGTCGAATATGGATTTGGCCCTATCTGTCGAATAGGGATGTTGTCCTATCCGTCGAATAGGGATGTTATCCTATCTGTCGAATAGGGATGTTGTCCTATCCGTCGAATAGGGATTCAGTCCTATCCGACGAATAAGGATTTTGTCCTATTTGTCGAATAAGGATTCTGTCCTATCGGTCGAATTAGGATTTTGTCCTAAGCAGATTATGGACGTGCAATAAGCTTTGAACTATATCCTCTTAAGCCTTGTTTGTGGCACTAGATTAGTAATTTAAGTTCAAATGCAATGCTTCGCTAGTTTAGTTCAAAAGCAAAGTAGAGAAGCAATGTATCTATCTACTCTACTATACTAAATTGATAGCGTAGTTTAAAGTATTGAACCAAAAAAAATAAACTTTGTAATCAGTCCCCACAGATTTTTATCCAATGATCGTTACATAGTTTGAGATGTGTAAACTTCATGTATTCGTAACTAAACAGTTAGGTGCATTCAACCCGACACAGGTAGGTAGGTATTGTTTAATAACTGAAATACTTGAATTTTTATATGAATTTTATTATTATTATATGGTATTTTACTAAATATTAGTCCAATATTAAATCTTTATACGTTTGTTTTATTTTGAGAACCCATAGTTTTATATGTTTCATAATTACACCTACCTTTTGGTCCGTACAGTCGAAGAAGAAGTGGTCGTAGTGCTAGGAGTATTCCTTTCAGCACGACCATCGTATCTCCTAGACCTAGCTGGTAGACATTTTCAGAGCTGGTAAAAAAATAGTACAAAATCCTAACAATTTTTTAATTAGAAAACGTCCGTCAGATTCCACTTTCGTCTGAAGCAGTTCAGTTTCGTCATGAATGACTGATGTGGATAACCTCAAATGGTGTGGCTCATCTTGGCATGGCCACCATCACCTACTCTAAATCTGACTTTATAGAAAGTATGGAGTTAGTATGTCGAAGTACCTATGTCGCCAAATATCAGAGTTTGTCGGTCTACCGTTCAAAAGTTATAAGGGGTCATTGGTGGCCATGCCAGGATGAGCGCTCATCCTGGCATGGCCACCTGTATCTCAAGAACTACTGGTTGTAGCGAAGATCTGATTACACCAATAGTATGTCAAGAGTATGTCGAAGTATGTCGCCAAATATCAGAGTTTGTCGGTCTACCGTTCAAAAGTTATAAAGGGTCATTGGTGGCAATGTACAGTTGATTACACATTTTCTTATTATTTTCCTCAAACAACATACAAGATAACGACCTAGGAAGTTCACATTTTAACAACCAATATAAACCTCTTAGTTGGAAACCTACATGTTATGAATATGTAAACGTATTGGTGAAATATTGACATAGCCTCGTTATTTAAAAAAAATTCTGTGAATTTTTCTAATGTGCGTTACATTTTATAACATTATTTAAAAAAGAGGCATTTTACCAAGACAAGAAACTGAAAAACAGCGAGTACCACAATTCTACAAAAAAACCAAGGAAAAGCGGGAATAGAAAAAAACGTAAAAATTAGACCGAATTATAGCAGATGGATTGAAGAGCAACAGCAATGTACATAAAATATTAGATACAGTATGTACCTAATGCTTTAGATTAATAAAATTTTAAACTGTGTTTTTATGATTTTTCTTCTCCGTTGTCCTTTTGTCACTATATCATGACAGTATGTCGAGTTGCCAATCCGTCAGGTTGAAAATCTGTCGAGTTGGAAATGATTGGTATGTCGAGAGTATGTCGAAGTATGTCGCCAAATATCAGAGTTTGTCGGCCTACCGTTCAAAAGTTATAAGGGGTCATTGGTGGCCATGCCAGGATGAGCGCTCATCCTGGCATGGCCACCTGTATCTCAAAAACTACTGGTCGTAGCGAAGATCTGATTTCACCAATAGTATGTCGAGAGTAGGTATGTCAAAGTATGTAGAAAGAACTCCAGAGTTTGTCGGTGCTTCTATAAAGAGAAAAATCAATTTTTAATTTTCCCATAGTAGATGTACAATCGCGTGCATAAAGTTTATTAAATAAGTAAATGAATTTTAATCTGAAAGGTTCCTTGATATAAAGAGCGCAACTTGATTAATTATGTGTATATTAGTGATAAGTAGGTACCTACCTAATCCGACGCTTGGATATAGACAAATAGTTGTGTGTGTAAGTGCCTACTTATTAACGTTGAAAACTAATAAAATAACAGTTAACTATAATTTAGTTAAATCAATAGTTAGATAATATAATCAATCACGCATGAAATTTCGCAAAATGTACAATAGTGTCTACAATCAATCTTAATAATACTGAACCTTGAGAAACCAACTTATGTACATAAGTTGATAATACATACAGATGGAAGTGCCCTTCACCCAGAATCCTCAACTACTGAGGAACTGGCTGTTTCTTGCATCTTATCTACAACTGCCGGAATATAACAATGCTACACAAACATTGATGTTATGGCGACATATTTACATAAGATGGTGGTAGCTAGCCAGGCGGACTTAACAAGCCCTACCACCAAACAAACCAAATACGCAAAGGTGTGCCCCACGCTGGGAATCGAACACAAGACCTCTGGGTCTAAGAACGGTGGTGGCCTTGGCCACTAGACCACAGAGGCTTTGTGTTTTATTGTAATAAATAAATAAGTGTATTTAAATTGTTTTGTTTATTTTTAATATAAAAAATGATAATTAGGAGTTTATTAAAATTGTGTAATGTTAATTGTCAATTCGCTTGTTATTATAGTGACGGTGACTCGCTAGCGTGTCTACCGCAAAATACGAGATAGGCGCCATCCGCGAAGCCATCATAAAAATAGTAGTGGCATTTGAACGCAGTGTTGCCAACTCAATTTTTTAAAGAGAGCTAGATTACTTACGAAAAAGAGCTAGAATAGAGCTAAATTTTCGGGAAAAAAAGAGCTAAAATAAAAGAACGTTTAAAGATAAAATAAAAATTATTGATAAAAAAAAATCGTAACATGATATTTTTTTCTTGTTAGATTAGGAGAGTTTACGCATTTCGGTTTCGCATACAAACTTCCAGGTCGAAATTTTTAAAAACCAATATGCCAATTTTGATGAAACTTTGCATACTAAAGTAAAACAGGGATCTAAATAGTAACATTTAAAAAAAAACATTTATTTAGTTGAGTTATTGTGATTAAAAGTTCACTATAGAAAGTTTGAAATCGCAATAACTCAGTTAAATAAACGTTTTTAAAAATGTTTTCAACAAACTATTTGGATCCCTGTTTTTTTACTTTAGCGTGCAAAGTTTCATCAAAATTGGCTTATTGGCTTTTAAAAATTTCGACTTGGAAGTTTGTATAGAAAACCGAAATGCGTAAACCCTCTTAATGAGATATTAAAATTTACGATTTTTCTTCGTCAGAACTATCGAAATTGTTTTTTAAATTCACTACTTCTAATCCTTAAACTCAGAACCAAGCACAAGAGTGCTTCGTCCTGAGATTTCCTCATCATAAGTAGCCGTGGTACCAATTTTTTTTAGGACTTTTTTTGGCACTTCATATTTGTGACTCGCTAGCGTGTCTACCGCAAAATACGAGATAGGCGCCATCCGCGAAGCCATCATAAAAATAGTAGTGGCATTTGAACGCAGTGTTGCCAACTCAATTTTTTAAAGAGAGCTAGATTACTTACGAAAAAGAGCTAGAATAGAGCTAAATTTTCGGGAAAAAAAGAGCTAAAATAAAAGAACGTTTAAAGATAAAATAAAAATTATTGATAAAAAAAAATCGTAACATGATATTTTTTTCTTGTTAGATTAGGAGAGTTTACGCATTTCGGTTTCGCATACAAACTTCCAGGTCGAAATTTTTAAAAACCAATATGCCAATTTTGATGAAACTTTGCATACTAAAGTAAAACAGGGATCTAAATAGTAACATTTAAAAAAAAACATTTATTTAGTTGAGTTATTGTGATTAAAAGTTCACTATAGAAAGTTTGAAATCGCAATAACTCAGTTAAATAAACGTTTTTAAAAATGTTTTCAACAAACTATTTGGATCCCTGTTTTTTTACTTTAGCGTGCAAAGTTTCATCAAAATTGGCTTATTGGCTTTTAAAAATTTCGACTTGGAAGTTTGTATAGAAAACCGAAATGCGTAAACCCTCTTAATGAGATATTAAAATTTACGATTTTTCTTCGTCAGAACTATCGAAATTGTTTTTTAAATTCACTACTTCTAATCCTTAAACTCAGAACCAAGCACAAGAGTGCTTGGTCCTGAGATTTCCTCATCATAAGTAGCCGTGGTACCAATTTTTTTTAGGACTTTTTTTGGCACTTCATATTTGTGGCAGCATTTTTTGGCAGCAATGAATGATCGAACGAAATGAAGTACTTAAATGAAACGAACGAAAACATTACGGGGATTCCCCCGTAGTTCAAGTAATAGACAAAATATGCATGAAATTCGGAACACACTTAAAATTTTAAAAGAAACAAAGATAAAAGTATCTTTTATTGTTAAAATTTTGCATTCACAATGCTATATAGCTATAGGATAAAATGTTTACTAGAAAAAAAATCAACCAGTCTCAGGAAGCGAATCCCACTCGAGCTTCCTGAGACTGGTTGATTTTTTTCTAGTAAACATTTTAAAGCTAAAAGTTATTTTTTTTCATGTATTGGAATGGAGCTAAAATATCAAAATTAAAAAGCTAAAGAGCTGAAATTGTTTTTTTGGAGATGTTTAATTGAAAAAAGAGCTAAATTTAGCTCTAAAAGAGCTAAATTGGCAACACTGTTTGAACGTGATAAACTAAGCTAAATTTATAAACGATTTTTTTAATGTTGAGTTTGGCAGTTTGTATGGGTAAATCCAATGATATCATATTCTTTTTATCTAACATCATTTGAAAAACCGAAATGCGTAAACTCTCTCAACACTTATGGACCCGCGCCCTTATTTGTGACGCAAAAACTCGCTACCGGGTCCGCTAGACCCAGATTATATTGTGTGATATATCCAAAACTGCTAAATTTTAATGAATATTATCTTATTTACCTATATGTTATTATTTCTTTTAGGTAAAACAAGTAATGGTATGCAAAGACAATTATTTATTAATTAAATATTTTAAATAAATTAATGAATTTTTTTCTTTACATACTTTTGGACTCATTTTACTTTCAAGACTTATATTATTTTTATTTTCTTATTTATTGACAGGACTTATATTATATTATTTTACTAAAAATTAACCTGTTAGGTGCTTTTACGACACCCATGGCAAGTGAGGGATTTGTAGTATTATTTTGATGGTGTCGTAATTAGGCAACTAACGGACTAAAGACTGCGCAAACATCCAACAGCGTAGAGCGGCGATGGGCTCATCAAAATAATACTACCAACCCCTCCCTTCCCTTGGGAGTCGTAAAAGGCGACTAACGGACTAAAGACTGCACATACATCCAACAGCAAAGAGCGGTGATGGGCTCAGCAAAATAATACTACCAACCTCTCTGTTCTCTTCGGTGTCGTAAAAGGCGACTAACTGACTAAAAACTGCACAAACATCCAACAGCGTAGAGCGGCGATGGGCTCTTCAAAATAATACTACCAACCCCTCACTTCCCTTGGGTGTCGTAAAAGCCGACTAACGGACAAAAACTGCACAAACATCCAACAGCGTAGAGCAGCGATGGGCTCATCAAAATAATACTACCAAACCCTCTGTTCTCTTCGGTGTCGTAAAAGGCGACTAACGGACTAAAAACTGCACATGCATCCAACAGCATAAAGCGGCGATAGGCTTAGCAAAATAATACTTCCAACCCCTCGGTTCTCTTCGGTGTCGTAAAATGCGACTAACGGGCTAAAGACTGCACATACATCCAACAGCATAGAGTGGCGATGAGCTCTTCAAAATAATACTACCAACCCTCACTTCCCTTGGGTGTCGTAAAAGCCGACTAACGGACTAAAAACTGCACAAACATCCAAAAAATAATACTACCAATCCCTCACTTGCCATGGGTGTCGTAAAAGCGACTATTTAAAAAAAAATTATAATGGCTCGTCATAGTGACTGCATCCTGCCTGATGGTAAGCAGCCGATGCAGTCCAAAACAATAAGAGCGCTCCCCGCCGTGGAACCAGCACGATAACGAGCGCACCCATTCATGACGGCCTGCATTAATGCCGTTTCACGCCCCGCTTAAAAGACCCGGTACTGTATGATCTGGGAAACACATGCGCCGGCAAAGAATTCCAAAGCCGAATGGTCTTACAGAGGAACGACTTGCCAAATTTTTTGGTACGAGTACTGATAGTCTGTACAGTATGATGGTGGTTCCTAAGACCAGCACGTGCAGTCCGGAAGAGGAAAGGAGAAGGCGGGATAAGATCAAAAAGTTCTTCAGAACACTCTCCGTAGTAGTTCCGGTAGAAGACACTGAGAGCAGCAATGTCTCTACACAGCTGGAGGTCCTCAAGGGAAGCTGTAACCTCAGCATCTCCAATAATGCGTACCGCTCGCCTTTGCAGTCTATCAAGTGCATCGAGGGGTATTTAGCGGAGCCGTCCCATAGATGGGAACAATACTCCATACTCGATCGCACCTGAGTTTTGTACAGCAAACAGCGCTGCTCGGGAGTGTAAAACCGCCTCACCTTATTGAGAATACCCAACTTCCGGGAGGCAGTTGAAATAGCACTCTCCATGTAGCATTTTGGATTCAGTTCCTGGCCGATGTCCATGCCAAGAATGCTGAGGTTCACCGAAATGGGTAACGGAGAGTTCTGAAGAGAGGGAGGAGTAAGGAAGGGAGTTACCTTGGACGAGAATGCACAAACTTGGGTTTTGCTAGCATTATACTCGACCAGATTTTTGGATCCCCACTTAGAGACACGATCGAGAGTCAGGTTCACTTTGGCAACCAGTTCTTGCCTTTTCACCATGATATCGGCTTGCTTTGCCGCAGGATGTCCCAAGTCTCTCGCTCTCTTCGGGTTGTGTGCCGGAATCTTGGAGAGAAGCTAATGTGCAACCGATCCCTAAAAAAGGAGATCGGTCAGATCCGACTAATTACCGCCCTATAGTCGTAACTTCAGTGTTGTGTAAGATCCTAGAACGAATATTGAACAAACAGCTTATTAGATACCTAGAAGATCACAATTCACGATCGTCAATATGGGTTTCGGCCAAAACGGTCAACGGGTGATCTTCTAGCGTACGTCACACATCTCTGGGGTGAGGCTATTGACAAGCGTGGCGAGTCACTGGCAGTTAGCCTTGACATAGCCAAGGCTTTTGATCGGGTCTGGCACAAAGCTCTTCTCTCCAAGCTCCCGGCATACGGTTTGCCCGCTCAGTTCTGTACCTGGATTGCCGGCTTCCTGCATGAGCGTAGAATCCGTGTCCTTTCGGATGGATGCGCTTCGCGGTTCATGTCAGTGAACGCTGGTGTTCCCCAAGGCTCCGTTCTATCCCCCACGCTGTTCCTTCTGCATATCAATGACATGCTTCCTCTTGGAAACATTCATTGCTATGCAGATGATAGCACAGTGCATGGGGGATATAACGGGCACCCAACGGCTGGGCGGGTAGACACCGAAATGAAGCGAGCAAATCTTGTCATTGAGCTCGATCGGATGTTGGACCTCATTTCTAAATGGGGCTCCGATAATCTGGTGGAGTTCAATGCCAAAAAACACAGGTGTGCGCGTTCACAGCGAAAAAGTCGCCATTCCTTCCCCTTCCCTCTCTTCAGGGTACATCTCTAGGCCTGCAGAGCAGTATTAACATGCTCGGTATGGATATCCGCTGCGATCTGAACCAAAAGGACTACATCGAAACCGTGATTAAAAATGCCTCACGTAAACTCGGTGTCCTGAACAAGGTGCGGCGATTCTTCACGCCTGATCAGTTGAGTCTATTATACAAGACAAAGGTGCGGTCTTGCGTGGAGTATTGCTCTCACCTTTGGAACAGCTCCGCAAAGTACCTTCCCGATGCCTTGGACAGATTGCAGCGCCGCGCTGTGCGCATTATCGGCAATGCAGAGGTCACTAAAACTCTCGAGCCTTTGCAATTGCGTAGAGATATTGCGTCACTCAGCGTCTTTTACCGTTTATACCATGGCGAGTGCTCTGAAGAACTCTTTGACCTCATCCCTCCTTCTCCCTTCCTCCATAGGAGTACGCGTGCTGCTCTGCGGAGTCACCAATTTACAGTCTCTAACATTCCATCTCGCACAAAGAAATTTGGTGACTCGTTTCTTTGCCGCACTTCCAAAAGATGGAATAGTCTACCAGCACACGTATTCCCTCCTACCTATAAAATAAATAAAATAAAAAATAAAAAACTTATTTATTGCCATACCAAAAAACACACAACATACATTTACAAGCGGCACAATTCTAAGAATACACATATACAAACGAACTTAAACTATATTATTAATGCTTGCTGCTAATTTATTAAAAATTTATATGTATGTTATTCGGAGGGCAAAAGGGGTAAATTCAGCATTTGCTGCGCTCACATTGTTATGTGCACGCTGCGCTGTTTTTCAATTTATCCCTGTGCCGGGCAGGTCTTTGCCGGGGTAGAGTGAAAGAAGCGTTTACAATAATGGATTTCATGTACGACTCGATCAAAACTGGATTAAGTAAAAAATAAAAGACACAAAATAATACAAATAAAAAAAAATGAAAAAAAATGTGTGTGTTGTGTGTGTGTATGACATAGGGTCCTTCAAACGAGGCGTGAAGAAGCACTTTGTGGGCCGGCAGAGTGAGGATGACTGATGCTACGTCTCTTACGCTGCACCAGTTGTCCTCGCGCCTGGACCTCATTTCCACTTAACATCAGGTGGAGTGGGGTCATTTATCAATATTGCCCAAGGACAACATATCATTAATATGCAGAAGAAATAGAGTAGTAAGAGCACAGTACGTAAGAGCACAGAACCCTGCGGCACTCCGGCATTGACTTTGTAGAACGCGGAGGAACTACCCTCACAAAGGACACGAATCCTTTGCCCTTCTAGAAAGTCTGCAACCCAGGCGCACAAACGGGGCTGCACACCGAAGGCCGGCAACTTGAAAAGAAGGGAACGATGCCACACTCAATCGAAAGCTTTGGCGATATCAAGGCTAACTGCCAGGGATTCGCCATGCTTGTCCATCGCTTCACCCCACGCGTGAGAAACGTACGCTAGTTGATCGTTTTGGTCTGAACCCATACTGGCGATCATGGAGCAGCGAGTGATCCTCTAGGTAGTGAATGAGCTGGGAATTAATTATCCGCTCAAACACCTTGCACAGCACAGAAGTTACAGCGATGGGTCGATAGTTGGCCGGATCCGAGCGATCCCCTTTTTTGGGGATGGGTTGTATGATCGTCTCCTTCCAAGACACCGACACAATACCAGTATCGTAAGACTCCCTAAACAATCGTGTCAATACAGGAGACAACTCAGCCGCGCATCTGAGCAGCACAATCGCCGGAACACCATCCGGCCCGCTAGCCTTCCGCACGTCGAGCGACCGCAGCACGGCACGTACGTCACACTGCCTGATACGAATATCAGGCATGGTGGCCCCACAATGTGCTATAATAGGTGGAGCGGCGCCACAATCGTCAACGCGCGAATTGGCCGCGAAAAGTTCAGCCAACAAGTTTGCCTTCTCAAGCGGCTGGTAAGCCAACGAGCCATCTGGATGTTTCAACGGGGGCAGCGAGGGAGAGCAGAAGTTGGCCTGCACGGCCTTAGCGAGCCGCCAATAGCTACGGCTACCCACAGGGTGCGAGATCAACTCCCGCCCCACCTTTCCCACTCTTTGTGCATCCGCTCCTGCGAGAGCACTCTTGTTAGACTTAGAGGCCTTGTTGTAGGCCGCCTTCAAGGAGCTGGTACTAGGGTCATTCAGAGCGCAAGCCCTCGTCCAAGCACGATACGCCGCCTGCTTGCATTCAGCAGCTTTGGCGCATTCGCGATTGAATCAAGGCCGCTGTCTGCCAACGCTGGCAAGATCTGTGAATGGAATATAATATTCCATACCCAACAAGATCTCATCAGCGATGGCAGAAGCGCACTCCGATGGGTCCTTTCCAAGAAAGCAGCTCTGGCCCCATGAGACAGATGCAAAATAATCACGCAATCCGTCCCAATCCGCCTACGAGTAGTGCCACAGACGACGCTTAGTCTCCACCGTTTTCGGTGGACCAACGCTGTGCGGTGCTGCAGCAATGACCAAGCAGTGGTCTGACGAGCCCAGAGGTGCAAGCACCGACACTCTATACCCTGCAGGGCGACTCGTCAACAATAAGTCCAACAAGGAGGGCGCGTGACCTACGATATCTGGCATCCTGGTGGGCTGGTCTACCAGTTGCGTCAGGTCTTGCGTCAGAGCGAAGGCATGAGCGACTCTACCAGCGTGATCAGTTTTGGAGGAGCCCAACCATGTTTCATGGTGGGCGTTGAAGTCCCCCAAAACCACCACCTCGTCGTTTGGGAATCGCTCCTGCGCGACATCAGTCACTCGGCCGAGGTGGTCAAAAAGGCTGCTTGTGTTAGCATCTCCTGTGTGGGACCGATAGAGGCACGCAAAGACACGGCAACGGGAGCCGAATTCAATGCGCACCCAAAGGATGGGAAAGGAGGGGTCTTCCAAACAGTGCAGACGACGACAACAAATGTCAGCCCTCACGTACAGACATACTCCGGCTTTCGCGCGGAATTGCTCCTCAAGCTGATAGCCAGGGTACTTTAAATAAGACGTGTCAGCAGGGCGACGAATTTGAGTCTCCGTCAGAAAAAGCAATGCAGGCCGCGCCGTCTCGAGGTGTTGGTGGACCGCGTTGAGGTTAGAATGGAGCCCACGGATGTTAGTGAACTCTACCTCAAACAGCGAATTGGTGGTGGGAGAGGAGGAAGCCGCTGTATTACCTGCATTCTTTTTAGGCACTGTCATTGGAGAAGGGGAAGGAAGGGACGTGAACAAGGAGCCACTACTGTTGCAAAGAAATGAACTAAGCGAGAGTTTTCCGCTTCACTATTGGAAGAGCGTTGCAACCACAGCCGACACGCCGGACGGAAGGGCCCCCATACCCTCCCGGAAGTGGTCGCCGGGTCCCATCATTTCCAGTCACCAACCGGCACGACGATCCACTCCGAGATTATGCGCGACCTGGTGAGGCAGCCTCCCGAGGTGGTTAGCCCCGGTCGGGCCCCTGTACTATGCCGCGGGCGGCCAGCGGCACCACCGTTTCTACGGGTCTCCCTGGCCGGCGTGTCGAGTTCCGTCTCCCGCTCAATGGTTCCACGGCAGAACTCTCTGGTTCACAGTTTGCAACAATAGCCGCTCCCCTGGCTCCGGTAGTGCGGCGCTGTTCCCGGAACGCGACCTGCGACGAGCACAAACCACTTGGCGGGCGTACACTACCGCACGGTGGTCGATAACCGGGCGAGCTAGGCTCTACCACCAAATGCTCAATTAGCACCACCCAGGGGTCACATGTAGGGTCTCAAGGGTACACACCTACGGATGTGAGCATTGTTAACCCCCTAACTAACTAACTAACAGGCTAAAGGCTTACCACCTAAGCACATGTGCAGACTGTGCAGTTGTTTCTTGCTAAAGCGTGAACTGTGTGGGCGTGGTCTGTGTTGTCCATAGATTCAAATGATTACTAATTTTACCATAAACTTTTATAGTAAATATCTCAAAAAAGTTGTTGATCCTAGTAAACAGTAATATAATAAGTCGAGTCTTTATTCATGATTATTCTACGTAAGACTAAATACTTTTTCGTGTTTGTAGGCTCATTGTCATTTGACAGACAAAACTAAAAAAATCACTTTTCCCCCTATGGCCAGAAATACATTAGTTTGCTAATCAGTAGTTAATTTTTGAACTTCTTATCTGCCTAGCTAAGGTGTTTTTACAACTTACTAACTATTTGCAATAATCGACCTCGGTGCTTTAGTAATTTATTACCCTACTAATTTAATTTTTAACTATACTCGTATTTAAGCTACTTGAAACTCAAGAGTGCTGTACTAGCTGGGCTGTATAGGTAATTAAAATTTCTATTTATAGTTTATTGCTAAAGACAAGTTACTATGTTTACTAGTTTAATGTTTATTATTAATGTACATACGAAGGTGCGTGATTTTTGAAGTTTCGCCCACATATTTCGTTTTTGTAACACTTAAAACATTCTCAGTATGGGAAGTATATGATATATGATATTTAAGGCACGGACTTTTTCAGGTCCGTGATTTAAGGCAGTTGTAAAGAGTAGCTACATATATTACACCTTTGATAACAGGCGGAAGCGGAGCATTGTTTAAAAGGTGCTGTTCCTTGTAAACACTGGCCTTGAAGAACCTGCTATTAAATAAGCTGCCTAGATTTAAGCCTGATGGATGAAATAAATAGGTATATTTTTAATTGAAATTTGCATATGATTGTAATTTAATTTGACAAATCAAACAAAACATAAGAGCTAATAAAATAATTATTGTTTTATTAGATTATCATCACTACTTCTATTCAATGTATTCTGAATATCATATTCAGAATCTATTCTGCTGAAAAATAGTTTTTTAATAGGCGTAAATAACGCAAATCAATATAGTACAATTGTCGCAGCTGATGACCACCGCAGTACAAAAAAGAGGTAAATGTTCTAAATAATCTACACTTCTAATATTACACCAGTCCATCAGGGAAGACCGCAACTCAATTCAAACTAGTGTGCTCTATTTAAATGAGGTATAAGACCTCTTCATAAAACAGCGGTTGCACCGCGCAGTCGCGAAGCTGCTGTTAGCGACTGTCACATCCACTTTGTACTCGAGCGTCTGTCGCGCTGCTGCATCCGTGCTGCTTTAATCCTACTAATATTATAAACGCGAAAGTTTGTAAGTATGGATATTTGTTTTTTTTTTTTTTTATACTAAGCCCGGCAAATGACCCCACTCCACCTGATGTTAAGTGGAAATGAGGTCCAGGCGCGAGGACAACTGGTGCAGCGTAAGAGACGTAGCATCAGTCATCCTCACTCTGCCGGCCCACAAAGTGCTTCTTTACGCCTCGTTTGAAGGACCCTACTCTTACTCCTGTTACTACTGTTACTCTTTCACGTAAAAACTACTGAATGGATTTGGATGAAATTCGGCATCCAGATAGTTAAAACCTGGATTAACACATAGGATACTTTTTATCCCGATATTTCCACGGGAACGTATGGATGGATGTTTGTTACTCTTTCATGTAAAAACTACTGAATGGATTTGGATCAAATTCGTGATACAGTTAGTTTATAACCTGGATTAACACATAGGATACTTTTTATCCCGATATTCCTACAGGAACGGGAACCACGCGGGTGAAACCGCGAGCGGCCGCTTGTATGACATAATATTTAACTCTTAGAGACATATCATCATATCACACATTGTGTGGATTGAATGCCTAGCCGTTTGACAGCAGCGCTTTACGCTGCAGTCGGCTGAACTAAAACGTTAATAAGTAAAAACGCTCTACGACTCAAACACCAAATCTTGTGTTAATTAGTTTATATTTAAAATACTTTTTTGTAGGTATATGTAATTGTGCTTATAAACTGTTTTTTCTAGGTTTCCATTCAATAGATGCCATTGAAGCGTGTAAGAAATTGCAAACAAATGCCGGTGAAAGACACAATTGCGAGAATTTTTTTACTTGCTAGTTAGTCTTTCAATATACATACTCAAAATTTTAAAAAAATAGGTAAACCTGTGAAAATCAGCCTAGAGACACAAAAAACTGAATATTTAGATTATAAACACTTGCTTTTCCCTGATCCTCCAAAAAGAACAGACCCAGTATATAAATTGTTACATGATAAATTTAGTATGAAAATGTCTATCGACGCAATTTTCATTTCTATCAAAAGAAATTTTACGTTTATTTTCGATGCTGAGGAGAATGACGAATGTAGATAACGACGCAAACTTACGAAAAATAGGAGAGATCAAAATAGAAGATAATTACAAGCAACGCGAGCACAACACTCCAAGCACGGAAAGTGCGTCTGAAGATGAACTTGAAGGAAGCGATGAAGAAGCAGACGACACAGAAAAATTCGCATTTTTTTTATATTCGTGAATGGCAAGAAGTTGAATCTCTGCAATATTTTTTACCAACACATGATAGTTTAAAACCAACAATTAAATATAAAAGTGTAAAAAAATGCAACGGCAAAAATGGACTGGACTACTGCGCGAAAAAATCTGGAAACAAGCTCATAGTCAATGTACGTGGATCTTTAAATTAAAATAATGTCCGTCCAAATGGTGACATTGTCTGTAGAGAATATTGTAAACCATTAGGATGTAATGCTAAAATTAATGTTTACAAAACAAAAGCTTAAACAAGCTAATAATATATAAACATCAACAGAACATCTTGTAGAGATAAAATGCACATTATTGAACTATAATAAAAGAGTAAAACATAACATAAAGTTAAAATTACTATACTTCAAAAACAGAATTTGTTTAATACTTTGCAACTGAATCAACCTAAGACAGTTAAAAATTTATTGCATGGAGACAGATTATTTTGAACCGGCTATTATACCAAAACTGAATTCTTTACAGCAATAATAACTAAAACATACAACAAGACTTAATAATTTTTTTCATCCATCTCCTAAGTATATTTTCTACTTGGATTATGGCTTTTACATCACCATATAGGGAATCTATTCGAAAAATCTGCTGGTTTTAAAATAAATTATTTACCTGATGTCGCTCTCTTCGGGTTGTGTGCTGGAATCTTGGAGAGAAGCTAATGTGCAACCGATCCCTAAAAAAGGAGAAGAGAGACTAATTACCGCCCTATAGCCGTAACTTCAGTGTTGTGTAAGATCCTAGAACAAATATAGAACAAACAGCTTATTCGATACCTAGAAGATCACTCCCTAATTCACGATCGTCAATATGGGTTTCGGCCAAAACGGTCAACGGGTGATCTTCTAGCGTACGTCACACATCTCTGGGGTGAGGCTATTGACAAGCGTGGCGAGTCACTGGCAGTTAGCCTTGACATAGCCAAGGCTTTTGATCGGGTCTGGCACAAAGCTCTTCTCTCCAAGCTCCCGGCATACGGTTTGCCTGCTCAGTTCTGTACCTGGATTGCTAGCTTCCTCCATGAGCGTAGAATCCGTGTCCTTTCGGATGGATGCGCTTCGCGGTTCATGTCAGTGAACGCTGGTGTTCCCCAAGGCTCCGTTCTATCCCCCACGCTGTTCCTTCTGCATGTCAATGACATGCTTCCTCTTGGAAACATTCATTGCTATGCAGATGATAGCACAGTGCATGGGGGATATAACGGCACCCAACGGCTGGGCGGGTAGACACCGAAATGAAGCGAGCAAATCTTGTCATTGAGCTCGATCGGGTGTTGGACCTCATTTCTAAATGGGGCTCCGATAATCTGGTGGAGTTCAATGCCAAGAAAACACAGGCGTGCGCGTTCACAGCGAAAATGTCGCCATTCCTACCCCTTCCCTCTTTTCAGGGTACATCTCTAGGCCTGCAGAGCAGTATTAACATGCTCGGTATGGATATCCGCTGCGATCTGAACCAATAAGACTACATCGAAACCGTGATTAAAAATGCCTCACGTAAACTCGGTGTCCTGAACAAGGTGCGGCGATTCTTCACGCCTGATCAGTTGTGTCTATTATACAAGACACAGGTGCGGTCTTGCGTGGAATATTGCTCTCACCTTTGGGACGGCTCCGCAAAGTACCTTCTCGATGCCTTGGACAGATTGCAGCGCCGCGCTGTGCGCATTATCGGCAATGCGGAGGTCACTAAAACTCTCGAGCCTTTGCAATTGCGTAGTGATATTGCGTCACTCAGCGTCTTTTACCGTTTATACCATGGCGAGTGCTCTGAAGAACTCTTTGACCTCATCCCTCCTTCTCCCTTCCTCCATAAGAGTACGCGTGCTGCTCTCCGGAGTCACCAATTTACAGTCTCTAACATTCCATCACGCACAAAGAAATTTGGTGACTCGTTTCTTTGCCGCACTTCCAAAAGATGGAATAGTCTACCAGCACACGTATTCCCTCCTACCTATGACATAGGGTCCTTCAAACGAGGCGTGAAGAAGCACTTTGTGGGCCGGCAGAGTGAGAATGACTGATGCTACGTCTCTTACGCTGCACCAGTTGTCCTCGCGCCTGGACCTCATTTCCACTTAACATCAGGTGGAGTGGGGTCATTTGCCGGGCTTAGTATAAAAAAAATGTCAATATTTACACCGAAACCGAAAATAATAAAAAGAAGCATATATTTTTGTATGTTGTGATGTGTTATTGGAAAAACGGAAGCAGTGTTCCTCTCTGTCAAATGCTATCAGAAGATAATACTTTACAAAATATAGAAAACTTTTTGAAAGAGTGGTTAGACAACAAAAGGGTGCCTAATGAGTGCATTACTGATGATTCTTCTGCCATCATCGGTGCCAGCATTAAAGCTTTTAACCGTTTCGATTCTACCAATTATTGGTAATATGCGGAATACAAGGACCTGTTTTAGAATTATTAAAAAACTATTACAAAAACCGTTATACGTTAGTTAAAATATCGGACCAGTTCAGTAAATCCATACTTAAAGATAAGGGTACAGCTCAGGGGTCAATAATTGGACCCACTGAATATCTTATCTATGTCAACGATATGTGTTCCTTAATTAAAAAAGGATCAGTTTACCAATTCGCTGATGATACCTGTTTATTAGTGGCCTCTCGCGACGTTCGTGAAGCGCAACACACTATACAAAGTAACTTTGATATGTTATGTAAGTGGGCACACGATGTCGGTCTGGTTATAAATGCTAAATAGACCAAATTATTACACATACCTCATCACACACAAAAGTACAGTCAACACCAAAGGTCGTAGCTCATACCCATCAGTGTCTACATACAGTCGTGGTCAACTAATTAGGGACATTCAAGATAGTGAAGAGCAATAACCGGTTATGTACATATAAATATAAAACCCTATTGATTTTTCAGCACCTATTATTTGCATAATTTGGTCCGATTACTGTACTATAAATAGCTGTAAATAAGAGAATAATTAAATAGAAAAAAGTATTTAATATCAAAGGTTGAACATGTATTAAATTTTAAGGTATAATTATGTAGCTGGACATTTAATTAAGGACAGTAAAGTATAATGATGAATAGAGTTAAACAAAACGAATAATCTCCAGTATTATAATATTTTTAAAAGCTCCATTTTATTACGTGTAAAATCAGTACCCAGTAGCAAAACCTTTGTTAGTAATTACCGCTTGACACCGATGTGGCATAGACATTATCAGTTTCTGACATGTTTCGATAGGAATGTTTGCCCATGCCTCACAAAAAGCTTGATTAAGTTGATCTAAAGTTGTGGTACGATAAGTTGAAACTTTTTTCTTGATTTCGTGCCAAAGGTGCTCAATTGGGTTGAGGTCCGGGCTATTTGCTGGCCAATCTAGCACCGATACTGACTGGCTGGTAAGAAACGACTTGACTGAACGGGCGGTATGTTTCGGGTCGTTATCATGCTGAAACGTCCATATAATAGGGAGATGCTCCTCAGCATAGGGAAGCATAGTTTCCTCCAATATTGTTTTGTATTGATGTTGGTCTAAGTTACCCTGAACTTTTCTCACAGGTCCCACTCCACGTCCAGAAAATGAACCCCAAATTTTAATGTTTCCACCGCCATGTTTCACCTGCTTTTTTGTGAATCTTGGATTCATTTCCGCTTTTACAGGACGCCGTACGTATTGCCTTCCATCTGAAGAAATTAAATTAATCTTGGTCTCGTCAGAGAATAATACATGTTGCCATTGGGCGTAGGTCCAATGTCCATATTTACGTGCAAACGCCAAACGAGCATTTCTATGTTCTTTCTTCAACAACGGTACTTTGCGAGCCACTCTTCCGAACAACCCTGCTTCTACCAGACGTCGTCGAACGGTCCTCGCTGATACACCGGCTCTTTCGTCTGCCCCAAACACTTCGTGTTTAATTAAAATAGAGCCTAGAAACGGATCTTTCTTAGCTAACCTGGTTATCATTCTATCTTCTTGCGGAGTTGTTTTTCTCGATCTTTTTGTCCTGGGCACATTTAAAGCTGTGTTATTGCGCCTGAAATGTTGCACTGCATTGCATACCATAGTTTTTGAACAATTTAAATGTTCTGCTATCCCTCGGTATGACCAACCACGCTCGACAAACTTCATGATAATTGTTCGTAGTGTTGGATCGCAACTTTTATTTTTGCCCATATTTCTTCAAAATAATTCTCAAAACTTTAAAATTAAAAATCTGGATTGCCGCCAAAACTACCACAAAACAATAAAAGAAGAAATAAAAAAGTATTGAGATTCAAATTTTGAAAATAGAACGCAATATCTCAGTGTCCCTAATTAAATGGCCAGCCAGCATTCTTTGAACAAATAGCACACTGATAATCTATCAGCTATACTGTAAAGAGGTTTAATGTTTAAGAAGTTGTTATTGTTTGTATAATCGGGCACATCAATGACTAATTATACTTACGTGTAAAAGATATGGAATATTGTTAAGACTCGTTGGAAAATAAAAAATAAATTCACAATTTGGCTTAACTAGAGATTGTCCCTAATTAGTTGACCACGACTGTATATCAATTCATAATTGCACCTGTGATCTAATAGATAATGTGAGGCAACATATGTATGTTGGTCTCGTTATAGACGATAGACTTAGTTGGAGGCCACATTAAGATTACGTATGTGCAAAATTAAGATCTATACTGTGTAAAATGTCCTTATTAAATTATAAGCTACCATATCAAATATTAAGATTACTATATTTGGCCTTAGCTGAGTCTGTTATTAGTTATGGGCTCAGTAGCTATGGAAGAACGTATAAGTCATATATTGAGTGTATTTATAAATTCCTCTCCTCTCTCCTGATTAATATATTTGATAAAATTAAGTTTAATATTCTAACAGAATGTAATGAAAACAGTGTTGCCAACTTAGTGGATTTTCCACTAAAACTGGTGGTTTCGACCCCCCTTTTAGTGGCTTGTGGTTTTTCTAGTGGATTTATAGCATTTTACTTTCAGTAGAATTTCATTTTCAGTAGGAGTAGGTTAATTTTTTTAAATGACTTACCTACTTGTTTTAAAAGGGATATATTTTAATTGCACCTCCGTTAAAATATTATGCAAACATAACCATCAGAAAGTTATAAAGGGGGGGGGGGGGTTATGTAAAGGGTCGTCTCTTATTAGCACAGACATACTTCTATTATATGTCTGTGCTGGTGGATAGCAAGCTTAACCGTTGGCAACACTGAATGAAAATAGTACTACTTTAGTCGAACATTGTAGACCTCCAAATCTCCGTACAATTTCTGGTTTAAAAAGATATACTTTACCTAAAAACCATAATGTATTTGGCACTAGAATGTTGAATTGTCAGATTCCTACTTACCTTAATACTATATTAATTTAAGAAATACTATTTAGAAAATAATTCCTTGTGTCATACTAACCAGAGGTAGGATAGTTATACTTAATGTTAAATAATATAATACATAGTAACACTGTTGTTTTTTTTTAAATCTTTATTTAAGGAGCTTTATCAGACTTGACAATGTCGCTCCGTAGTATTTTTCAAGTATAGCTTACCTACATACACTTATTTATAAACTTGCAAATACAATTTGTAAAGTGCTATGGCAGCATCCGACATAGGTGCCGACAAAGCACTATTCATCTCCCCAACGTTGTAAGTGCCACTGTTACTCTGGCGTAGCCGGCTACGCATTTCTTCATTTCGGCCACACTCCATCAAGACATGATATACGTCGTCCAATACGTCACATTCCTCGCAATTAGGGGATGATGTTATGCCTAACAGTGCTGTAAACTTCCTTGATGGGATGTGTCCGGTCCGAAGTCTCAAAGCAGTTACAATATTCGGTCTGTTTAAGGAGCAGTTATCAATCCACGACTTTGTTAGGGCCTCGTGTTGAATAGTCTTGTACCAGATACCCTTTTCCAGCGACCTTCTATCGAAATATTCTTTCCAAAGATTGTGGCAATGACTTTTAACATAATTTAAGCAATCCGCGTAGTAAGGTTTTGTGTCTAACAAGATTCATATAAACATCAACAGAACATCTTGTAGAGATAAAATGCACATTATTGAACTATAATAAAAGAGTAAAACATAACATAAAGTTAAAATTACTATACTTCAAAAACAGAATTTGTTTAATACTTTGCAACTGAATCAACCTAAGACAGTTAAAAATTTATTGCATGGAGACAGATTATTTTGAACCGGCTATTATACCAAAACTGAATTCTTTACAACAATAATAACTAAAACATACAACAAGACTTAATAATTTTTTTCATCCATCTCCTAAGTATATTTTCTACTTGGATTATGGCTTTTACATCACCATATAGGGAATCTATTCGAAAAATCTGCTGGTTTTAAAATAAATTATTTACCTGATGTCGCTCTCTTCGGGTTGTGTGCTGGAATCTTGGAGAGAAGCTAATGTGCAACCGATCCCTAAAAAAGGAGAAGAGAGACTAATTACCGCCCTATAGCCGTAACTTCAGTGTTGTGTAAGATCCTAGAACAAATATAGAACAAACAGCTTATTCGATACCTAGAAGATCACTCCCTAATTCACGATCGTCAATATGGGTTTCGGCCAAAACGGTCAACGGGTGATCTTCTAGCGTACGTCACACATCTCTGGGGTGAGGCTATTGACAAGCGTGGCGAGTCACTGGCAGTTAGCCTTGACATAGCCAAGGCTTTTGATCGGGTCTGGCACAAAGCTCTTCTCTCCAAGCTCCCGGCATACGGTTTGCCTGCTCAGTTCTGTACCTGGATTGCTAGCTTCCTCCATGAGCGTAGAATCCGTGTCCTTTCGGATGGATGCGCTTCGCGGTTCATGTCAGTGAACGCTGGTGTTCCCCAAGGCTCCGTTCTATCCCCCACGCTGTTCCTTCTGCATGTCAATGACATGCTTCCTCTTGGAAACATTCATTGCTATGCAGATGATAGCACAGTGCATGGGGGATATAACGGCACCCAACGGCTGGGCGGGTAGACACCGAAATGAAGCGAGCAAATCTTGTCATTGAGCTCGATCGGGTGTTGGACCTCATTTCTAAATGGGGCTCCGATAATCTGGTGGAGTTCAATGCCAAGAAAACACAGGCGTGCGCGTTCACAGCGAAAATGTCGCCATTCCTACCCCTTCCCTCTTTTCAGGGTACATCTCTAGGCCTGCAGAGCAGTATTAACATGCTCGGTATGGATATCCGCTGCGATCTGAACCAATAAGACTACATCGAAACCGTGATTAAAAATGCCTCACGTAAACTCGGTGTCCTGAACAAGGTGCGGCGATTCTTCACGCCTGATCAGTTGTGTCTATTATACAAGACACAGGTGCGGTCTTGCGTGGAATATTGCTCTCACCTTTGGGACGGCTCCGCAAAGTACCTTCTCGATGCCTTGGACAGATTGCAGCGCCGCGCTGTGCGCATTATCGGCAATGCGGAGGTCACTAAAACTCTCGAGCCTTTGCAATTGCGTAGTGATATTGCGTCACTCAGCGTCTTTTACCGTTTATACCATGGCGAGTGCTCTGAAGAACTCTTTGACCTCATCCCTCCTTCTCCCTTCCTCCATAAGAGTACGCGTGCTGCTCTCCGGAGTCACCAATTTACAGTCTCTAACATTCCATCACGCACAAAGAAATTTGGTGACTCGTTTCTTTGCCGCACTTCCAAAAGATGGAATAGTCTACCAGCACACGTATTCCCTCCTACCTATGACATAGGGTCCTTCAAACGAGGCGTGAAGAAGCACTTTGTGGGCCGGCAGAGTGAGAATGACTGATGCTACGTCTCTTACGCTGCACCAGTTGTCCTCGCGCCTGGACCTCATTTCCACTTAACATCAGGTGGAGTGGGGTCATTTGCCGGGCTTAGTATAAAAAAAATGTCAATATTTACACCGAAACCGAAAATAATAAAAAGAAGCATATATTTTTGTATGTTGTGATGTGTTATTGGAAAAACGGAAGCAGTGTTCCTCTCTGTCAAATGCTATCAGAAGATAATACTTTACAAAATATAGAAAACTTTTTGAAAGAGTGGTTAGACAACAAAAGGGTGCCTAATGAGTGCATTACTGATGATTCTTCTGCCATCATCGGTGCCAGCATTAAAGCTTTTAACCGTTTCGATTCTACCAATTATTGGTAATATGCGGAATACAAGGACCTGTTTTAGAATTATTAAAAAACTATTACAAAAACCGTTATACGTTAGTTAAAATATCGGACCAGTTCAGTAAATCCATACTTAAAGATAAGGGTACAGCTCAGGGGTCAATAATTGGACCCACTGAATATCTTATCTATGTCAACGATATGTGTTCCTTAATTAAAAAAGGATCAGTTTACCAATTCGCTGATGATACCTGTTTATTAGTGGCCTCTCGCGACGTTCGTGAAGCGCAACACACTATACAAAGTAACTTTGATATGTTATGTAAGTGGGCACACGATGTCGGTCTGGTTATAAATGCTAAATAGACCAAATTATTACACATACCTCATCACACACAAAAGTACAGTCAACACCAAAGGTCGTAGCTCATACTCATCAGTGTCTACATATATCAATTCATAATTGCACCTGTGATCTAATAGATAATGTGAGGCAACATATGTATGTTGGTCTCGTTATAGACGATAGACTTAGTTGGAGGCCACATTAAGATTACGTATGTGCAAAATTAAGATCTATACTGTGTAAAATGTCCTTATTAAATTATAAGCTACCATATCAAATATTAAGATTACTATATTTGGCCTTAGCTGAGTCTGTTATTAGTTATGGGCTCAGTAGCTATGGAAGAACGTATAAGTCATATATTGAGTGTATTTATAAATTCCTCTCCTCTCTCCTGATTAATATATTTGATAAAATTAAGTTTAATATTCTAACAGAATGTAATGAAAACAGTGTTGCCAACTTAGTGGATTTTCCACTAAAACTGGTGGTTTCGACCCCCCTTTTAGTGGCTTGTGGTTTTTCTAGTGGATTTATAGCATTTTACTTTCAGTAGAATTTCATTTTAAGTAGGAGTAGGTTAATTTTTTTAAATGACTTACCTACTTGTTTTAAAAGGGATATATTTTAATTGCACCTCCGTTAAAATATTATGCAAACATAACCATCAGAAAGTTATAAAGGGGGGGGGGGGTTATGTAAAGGGTCGTCTCTTATTAGCACAGACATACTTCTATTATATGTCTGTGCTGGTGGATAGCAAGCTTAACCGTTGGCAACACTGAATGAAAATAGTACTACTTTAGTCGAACATTGTAGACCTCCAAATCTCCGTACAATTTCTGGTTTAAAAAGATATACTTTACCTAAAAACCATAATGTATTTGGCACTAGAATGTTGAATTGTCAGATTCCTACTTACCTTAATACTATATTAATTTAAGAAATACTATTTAGAAAATAATTCCTTGTGTCATACTAACCAGAGGTAGGATAGTTATACTTAATGTTAAATAATATAATACATAGTAACACTGTTGTTTTTTTTTAAATCTTTATTTAAGGAGCTTTATCAGACTTGACAATGTCGCTCCGTAGTATTTTTCAAGTATAGCTTACCTACATACACTTATTTATAAACTTGCAAATACAATTTGTAAAGTGCTATGGCAGCATCCGACATAGGTGCCGACAAAGCACTATTCATCTCCCCAACGTTGTAAGTGCCACTGTTACTCTGGCGTAGCCGGCTACGCATTTCTTCATTTCGGCCACACTCCATCAAGACATGATATACGTCGTCCAATACGTCACATTCCTCGCAATTAGGGGATGATGTTATGCCTAACAGTGCTGTAAACTTCCTTGATGGGATGTGTCCGGTCCGAAGTCTCAAAGCAGTTACAATATTCGGTCTGTTTAAGGAGCAGTTATCAATCCACGACTTTGTTAGGGCCTCGTGTTGAATAGTCTTGTACCAGATACCCTTTTCCAGCGACCTTCTATCGAAATATTCTTTCCAAAGATTGTGGCAATGACTTTTAACATAATTTAAGCAATCCGCGTAGTAAGGTTTTGTGTCTAACAAGATTCCATCACTACAAGCATTCCTGGCCATGATATCTACCATTTCGTTTCCGGCAATACCGATATGCGATGGTATCCACTGTAAATTAACTTTTTTGGATTGGTGGCCTAATGTTAAGATTTGTTTTATTATTGTGTATGCTATCGGTGTTCCTCGAAAAGTCGAGATACAACGAGCTACATGTTGAAGAGCACTTTTGGAGTCTGTAAGAATCACAAATTTGTCATGGTTGATAGAAACTATATAAGACAACGCCTCACTTATAGCTACAAGTTCCACATACATAATACACGACTTTATATTAATTTGAAAAGAGATATGAGCATCTTGTTGCGGGTCAAAAAAAGCTGCTCCAGCAACACTCCCCTCTCTAGATCCATCTGTGTATATCTCGTAAAATCCCGAATACTGTTCTTTTAAAAACTTGTAACATAATTCTCTCATGTCAGGTGCTTTATACTGATGTTTAGGCTTATTTATAGTACTTATGTGTTACTGTATACATTCAAACATGTCTAAATAAGTCATCCAAAATTGAAGAGTAAACATTTCTAAATTTTTACTTGTATGTATGGGTATTTCTTTAAGTTTCTCATGAATTGATAATAACCTAGGTTTATTTTTTCTATTCCAAGCATTAATAAGCAACAGTAGTTTATCTAGTAAATCAATCATTATGTTACTGCTATTTAATGATTTACTTTTTAACCAGTGTTTACCGGCTAAGTAGTTTCTACGTATGTTCAAAGGAAACAAACACAGTTCGTTGTTCATGGCATGTATGGGAGTAGTTTTGATAAAACCGCCTATAACCCGCATTGCTTGATTTTGTACTTTCTCCAGTTTTTATAGATGAGTGTCACTACTATCTCCAAATAAAAAACTCGCGTAATCCATTCGACTTCTCACTATGGCAATGTATACCCTCCTTATGTGTTTTGGATGAAGTCCCCAATGTGAACTTGCTAGTACTTTCAGCACATTCAGGTATTTAGTTGCCTTTTCAGTGACTTCGTTAATGTGTTTAGCCCATCTGAGTGACCGGTCTAGCCACAACCCCAGGTACTTAACATTTGGGACTTCTTCCAAAACAGAATTATTGATTTTTAGAACAAAATTTTGTCGGTTACGGCCTTTTTTAAACAAACATACTTTTGTTTTTGACGTTGATATTTCAAGCCCTAGTTCGGAAAGTAATTTTGTAATTTGGTACAATGCGCCTTGTAATTGGTTACTAGCTTCAATAGCATTTTTTTTTCTGACATAAATGACGAAATCATCGGCGTACTGAGAAATATTGACGTCCTCACTATTAATAATTTTACATATCTCCATGGTGGCTACATTTAAAAGTAAAGGCGACAAAGGGTTCCCTTGAGCTAGTCCCCGTTCCGTTACACGAATTAGATGGGAATTATTTACCTTAATTTTGAGATGTCTTTCACGGAGAAACTGCCACAAATAATAGCATATTTTACGTCCAACTCCCAGATTGTCTAATTTCTTTAATAATTGTATAATATCAATGTTATTATATGCATTATCGATATCAATAAAGCAACCTAATGTTATGCAATTTTGACAAAATCCAATTTGGATATCAGTTACTAATCTACTTAAATTATCTAAACAAGATCTACATTTTCTAAAACCTAGAGTGCTTTCAGAGAACATCTCATTTTTTTCTAAGTACCATTCCAAACGCTTTTGGATAATTGAGTGGAATATTTTGCACAAACACGATATTAAAGAGATTGGTCTAAGTGATGTAGGTGCTTGGGGGTCTCTTCCAGTTTTGGGATGGGTACTATGCTAATATGTCGCCATTGTTCTGGTACAAATCCTAATGAATAACATGAGTTATACAAGTTCAACAGGATAATCATCTCGTTTTTTGGGATAAACTTTATCATTGAAAAGGATATTTCATCTAAACCGGGAGCCGTGTCCGAATTTTTAATACTTTTATATAGTTCTGGTAGCGTTATCTGTGTACCTGTAGTATTTTGCGAGTTGAATATGGGTTGTGGGCGCGCTACGTAATCGGGGCATAAATTTTGTAGAAGAGAATTTGCCATTCCTTCATCGACATACTTCCTGGGTGATTTGTTTTCCTTTATCCATTTCATCTTTTGCCACAGTTCACTAGCGGAGGCCGACTCATCTATTGACGAACAAAAAGAGGTCCATGACTCCGTCCGAGATTTACGTAATACACGTTGCGCCTCACTTATCTTCTTTTTTAATATTTCTAAATTTTGTGGTGTAGGATTTCTTCTAAAGTTACCTAGTGCTAGCCGTCGGGATGCTATTGACTTCGACAATTCTTGATTCCAATAAGGTTTAGACCGAAACTTTGTACATGGGTTTGAGCTTATCTTTATTAATGGTATATATTTGTCAGCGGCTTTTTCGAGTAAATCGCAAAATATGTTGTATGCTATTTGTATATCATTAGGAGTTGAGAAGTTACTACATAATTCTTCAACATAAGTGGTATAACCTTTCCAATCAGCTCGTTTTAAATTTCTTTTCTTATGAAATTGGGGGGTTGCCGAAATAGATGTCGAAATTTTTATTATAAGGTGATCGCTACCTAATGATTCTTTAGTAACTACCCAATTAAAGTCCAAGGATATATCTGACGTGACCATTGTTACATCGGGGGACGATGCCCCCAAACGGCCATCAACGAGTTGTACACGCGTCGGGTTGCCATCATTTAGGATTACGTAGTTAAAGTCCACAATTGAGTCCAATATCTGAGATCCTCTGAGGTCAGTTCTATGGGACCAATTTGTGTGATGGCCATTGAAGTCTCCTAACATAAAAGTTTTTTTTCTTTCGTAAGACAATAAACGGTTCCACGTCATTTTATTTGTGCGCGATTCGGGGGGGCAGTAAACGGCAACGTTAACGTTTTCAATTTGGTCGCAATTATATAATTTGACGTGAACAAGTTCGAGTTCAGGGATCATATCTCTTAACTGCACCTGCTGTGCTTGAATAGATTTGTGGGTTAGAACTGCTACCCCCCCATAAGGGACGTCCCTATCCTGTCGAAAAATATTGTAGTCACGCATTCTTACCTGGGTATCTGGTTCAAGCCATGTTTCACTGATCGCAGCTATATGTATGTTTTCTTGACATAATAACTGCTCCAATTCAATAATTTCAATTCAATTCAATAATTTTAGGTTTTAAACTACGCGAGTTTCACTGTATAATATTAACTTTACTAACTGTTTTTCGGACACTATCCATTATTAGAAAATAGAAATGAACCTATATTGGCCGCGCTTGGTATAAAGTCTGATAAAAGATTAGTCAACCAATTAATTGCCATTTTTAGAATTAACTTAAACGTTTCAAAAATAATGTCTTTTTTGTCCGTAATTATATTTCTTAATTTTTCTATCAGTTCTTGAAATGCTGAATTCTTCTTTTTGCTTCTTCTCGCAGAAGACGCCTGTAGGGTCTCCTCTGGGGCTTCTTCGCTGCCAACCGAACCTCCCGCAATGTCTGCAACAACGTTTTTCGATAGGTAAAAAAGCTTCCTTTTCTTTTTCTTTTTGTTTCTCTGCTGAGAAATCTGTTGAGGGGTTCTTGTTAACATTTCAGCATATGACGGTGTATTAATTGGATTTTCTAGTAAGGTACTGTCGTCATAATTTTGTGTAGGTATTGTTTCTGTAGTACAGTTTGTAACGGTACAGAATGAATGGTATCCGTCCGTTAGTAAGGAATGTATGGGAGTAGCACTAAAATAAATATTAATGCGTAGCACCATCAATATAATAAGCATGAAAAAGGGAATAATAAACTAGTTCAGAATAATGGTCAGTGGTCTAGCGCTTTATCTTTAGTTTGAATTTCGCGGGGACTGCTCTGTGTGCTCCTTGCGACATAGGCGCCGTCTAGCGTGAGTTATTTACTTGAGCTTCGCATAAGGTTGCTAGTTTGACTTCTTTATTTTGAATTTCGCGGGGACTGCTCTGTGCGTCCCTTGCGACATAGGCGCCGTCTAGCGTGAGTTATTTACTTGAGCTTCGTGTTAGGTTGGCAATGGGCTTTATCTTTATTTTGAATTTCGCGGGGACTGCTCTGTGTGGCCTTGTGACATAGGCGTAGGTTGGCAAGCCGGTAGACATACGGGCGGGCGCCACCTATGGTCGGAATACGGAACTTTTTATAATTTCACAAAATACAGGATTATTGGCTTAAGTGGATGATTATTGAGAGGGAATTGTTAATAGAAGGCTACATTTAGATATTCAAAGAAGTAATATTGGCTATCTGACGAGATTTGGTTGGATTATGGAAAAACTTTAGAATTGCGCGGCGGGCGACGGCAATGAGCGAGCGAGAGGTTGGGAAAAAGATAGAAAGAGAGGTAGGATGTTATCTCCACGTGGCGCAACGCGAAGTTCGCGTATAACAAATAATAAGCGACGCGAAGGCGAGGCGCATCGAAAAACAGCTAGCGATTGGTTGAAGGGAGGAAAAGCGGACTCGCGCGGGGGAATGTTAGGCGCGCATGGCGCGAAAGTTAAGATGCTTGGGAAAAGGGCGGAAAATTAGCGGGCATTCAATTTTGAGACGTCGGAGGCGCGGTCGAATTTAAGAGTGCGGTAAATACTCATACGAGAAAGCGAGCGTCCGTGCGATTTTTAGCGCGCTAAGTGATATTCGAGTTGCGATTTTAACTAACATTGGTTGTGAAATTGAAAGTGATTTATAAAGTAAAACTATTGCGATCGCAACTTGAATCCGTTAACGAAATGATGTATTTCGGGGTATATTGGCGGAAACGCATAACGGTGGCAACAAAACCAATATACCTTTCAACAGACTTCGGTCTGGATGCCCTTTGACTGTATTTAATAAGGTCGGCGTTTTCCATTATTACGCTAAACAATACACTATCTTCGACGGAGTAATGGGGGAGAGACAGTTGTCTCCCTAGTGAAAGTTGAAGATAGGTCAGACACCATTTAGCTGGAGGTAGACCCGTATGACCCAGTCCAATTTCGAGTCTACCTCCGTACATACAGTGTAGTGATAGGAATAACACACTGAGTATACTGGCTCGACTGATAGTACATTTAGAAGTCAGTTGCTTGCAGGGGCGACTCGGCTTACACAACTCACCACGAAATTACGTTAAATGTGGCTTGGGCCTAGATTGCAAGGTACACAAGTAGGGACTGTTAGTTCGACAAAATATAGGCATTTCAAGTGAGGAAAGCTGTAGGAATCTATAGGTAGGCGGTTCTATATAATTGCTGTGAGGAAGTAAGGGGACAGTACGGGGTGAGCGCGCTGTGCGTACATAGGCTGGGTACGCGGGCCGCGGGCCCAGGCTGGATTAATTCAGACTAATAAGGTAGGGATAATTAGGTTACGGTGCTAAATAAAATTTACGATGAAGTGATGTGGGTCCTATCTAGGCATATAAACTGTTACCGTAGGCCGATAAAATTCTAATTGGTTCCTAAAGTTGTTACCAATTAATTATTCATTTTAAATAATTAACAGAAGTATAATTATCCATTTTAAATAATTAACAGAAGTATGATAATATTGTACCATCATTACTTTGGAATACCTAAAAAGTCTAGACTGGTTTCCTATTACAAGAAAAATACTAAAAGTTATAGCAAATAAGCATAGCTATATTGTGATGTTTGATTTCTAATACTGAAATGACCAAACAGGCATTTTTAGCTTTCCCTGGGATGCGATACGATCTTATATTGCTACACTCTTCAAAGTATTAAAAGTATACATCCGATACCTATTAGTAAAATATAAGCTGATACAAACTGAACAACTAAAACCAGTTTAGAAACCAGGATAATTCGTTGAAGGAAGACATTGCAAGCTATGAGCTTCTAATAATCTGAAACATAGAAATAATTGATTGATAACAACCTGCTAATTAGCCTGATAATGGTCTACTAATACCATTTGAATTCACCTTAATGGTCAAAGACCTCTTAAGATATGTAAGTACTTACCTTTAACGATATGAAACATAGAAATATTTGATGGGAACAATCTAGATCAATTGGACTAATACCTAGTACAGTCTAATTTATACCTATTAAGGTGAGTAAAAGATAACTTCTAAATATAATTTATTCAATGATTAACAGGGATAATTACCTGATTTACTACCTACTAATAATATACTAACTATGATTTAGTAGGCTAGCAAATTAACCACTCAGTCTGAGAGACAGGGGTGAAAGTTAATGGTAAAATAATTAACTTAGGTTCACCTCCTAAAAGTTAAGGATAATGAATAAGTTTAACATCTTTTAATAAACTTAAGATGTGATATTCTGCCAATGCAGCCCATACAATGTAGTTATATTGGTACCTTATAAGACCTGTATAATGAATACTAAGAGTAAATAAAAGTAATTTTATCTGTATTAATAGCATTCTATTTTAGTCCACTGCCTGGAAATGGGTTTTGAATAAATTATCCACCCTTTATAGAACTGAATAATAATTTTCTAATAAGACAGAGGGGCAGTCAGTTAATAAGGTTACATCTATAAAATAGTCACAATAATCAGAGAAATAAGTGGGTCCTGTTGAATGCTGGCATCTCACCTCTGTTCAATAAGTGATATCCTAAGACATAGTTATTGCATTGAATAATTAAGTTCTTAATGTGAAAAGAATATTTGGATGATAGCCAGCCTTGAGGTAAACACTATTGATTTATGAGGAATAATAATAATTAAAAGCTAACACATATTTCATAATATAAGAGGAAATTAAGTCAAAAGTTGTGATGACTCTCTATAAATTAAAGTCAAAGTGGCGGGGCCTGAAAGACGAATGCGTTGAACGGCACGATATGGGCGAGGATGGAGCCTTTATACTTCCACAAGACTTTTATACTTCCACAAGACTTTTATAATTCCACAAGACCTTTACGTAAAGTGCACCAGGCTTCTTATGTATCATGCTACTTTTAATAAATAATAATACCTGCAAGCTAAGCTATCATCTGATTATCTCTGAGTGGTTACAAATCTTCCCCGCAGCTGCAGTGTAGGATTTAGGTCACAGTTCAGACGGAGTTATTGCTAGGCTACATATATCTATGTTATGATCTATAGACTCGTAGGTAATTAGGTCAGGAGAAAATAATTTAACACAGGGATAAGCCAATTACTAAACTTTCACGAAAGAACTTGAGTTACTTAAATGCGGTTAACAACGGAGGGTTCACTAGACGATCTGGCCAAAATAGTATTTATTATAATATTACATTGCTTGACTGGAATTCACTGCAAATAGAATTAAGCTATGCTAAGGTTTCATCATCATACAAACACTACGCACTCCACAAAACTACAAACACAACCATTAGATTGTAGATAAATTAGGTTAAATAGTTTTAAGAATTAGATAATAAGTTAAGTTAAGGTAAAAGCGGCGATGATGTGTGTATGTATTACAAGGTAGAATAAGGTAGAGATTTAGGTAAGGGGGAGAAGTTACAATTTGGTAAGCCGTTACCAGGATCAGAAAGTTGGGTAATATTTTATCATTAAAATAGTTGTATTGGAATTCAGTCAAGCGGTAATACTTTAATTTAGATGTGGGATTTTTTCCCACAAATTGTTGTCGTGTAGTGATGCGTGAGTTTATAATTGGCTTAGTAGGGAATAATTCAATGAAGATTAATTAATTCAGAGATATTGAAGAATTATAATTTGACACTTTTCACAATAAACGTTGTTATCTTCTAAAGTTGATTCATACACTTTGTATTACGGGTTCTTGATAGTAGATGAAGATGAATTCTTGTATTGCTTGCTGTAAGCTGTAGGTTAAACCTTGTTGTACGAAATCTGTAACAAATAGATTCTCAGGTTAGGTTAAAGGTCAAAGGAGATAAAACTACAAAACAATAATGTAATGAGTATTATTTGAAATACAATACCTTTCAGTTATTATCTTTTTCTTCTTTATTGTTGTTGTTTTCCCAAAGTTTAATGAATGAACAAAGTACTTAGATATAGTAATAACCAAAACTATTCCGGGAGTATTAATTTTAAAACTGTTGAGTTATCTGTGAATACTGAAACCTTTAGTAATTGTTTTCTGTGACGGAAACCTTTAGAGGTATCCAATTTTTGATAGGACGCGGAGTTAATTGTTGACGATAATGTAATATTAGGTTTGTTTTATTCCTGGTGAGAGATTTCATGTAGGCATAGGCAACTGGTTCATACAGCCTTGTGTTGAGTTATTTTTAGGATCGTAAAAGGTCGATAGGGTGACGTAGTTCAACATTTATTGATTTAGAAAGATTTGTAGAATAGGGGGCGGTTTAATTACACTCGGCGTCAAAAAAATCGCACCTTTTAAAAATCATCTTTAAAAATTCTTAAACCTTATGTAGAGGATAGTGTTGGGTATCATTAGAAAGGTAACAAAAAGGAGTATCAAAAAACAATTAAATTTAACTTTCTGTTTAATTATAATTATACAAACAACATTAAAATTAATAAAATAATAAAAATCCTTAATTAAGTCCTAATTAACAACAGATAATTTACAAAGAAAAATGTACAAAAAGTGTCTTAAAATTAACTTAAAATCTAGTGTTACCCCCCCTTGCCCTGATCACGGCTTCCATACGGTCCCTCATGGACCTCACCAACTTCAGGAGCTCTTCTTGAGGGATAAGCCCCCATTCTTCAATCACCGCGTCTTGGAGCTCCTGTAGAGTCGAAGGAGCTGGATCCCGAGATCGAACCTTACGTTTAAGATGGTCCCAGAGGTGCTCTATAGGATTCAGATCCGGACTTCGCGCTGGCCACTGCATCACAGAGATTTGGGACCTCTGCAAGAAGTCGCTCACGATGCCTGCAGTGTGAGCGCGAGCGTTGTCGTGCATTAATGTGAACCCCTCGCCAAAAGATTCGGCAAAGGGGACCACATGCACTTCCAGGACCTCAGTGACATAGCGGCGAGCAGTCAGCGACCCTTGTCCGCGAGCACCTCCAGTCCGGGAGACGCAGACAAGGTCGGTTTTGCCGGCAGCAGACATACCGCCCCAGAACATGCAGGATCCGCCACCATATTCCACCGTCTCCTGGATGCAGGCTTGGGCGAAACGTTCACCCTGCCTCCGGTATACTCTTCTCCGTCGGTCGTTGCAGAAAAGACACACTCGCGTCTCGTCTGAGAAGAGAACAGCTCTCCACTGCTCAGGGGTCCAATCGACGTGGTCACGAGCAAACTGCAAGCGGGCTCGCCGATGCGCTGCAGTCAATTTTGGACCCGTAGCAGCTCTGTGGGCCGCTATCTTCTTCTCCTTCAATCTTCTTCTAACCGTAGATACGCTTACGGTGCGTCTGCGAACTGCCTGGAGCTGCTGTTGCAACTCAACAGCGTTGGAGAAACGATTTCTCAAAGAGTTCGACACAACGAACCGGTCGTCTCTTTCCGAAGTGCAGCGACGTCTACCCGAACCGTGTCTGCGGATATAGCCACCGGTCTCTATGAAGCGCTGGTACACTCTTCGAACGGAATAACGGCTCAGGTTCAGTTGCCGGGCGACATCACACTGCCGCACCCCTGATTGCAGTAGTGCAACCACTTGAGCGGCTTTATCAGCTGTGGTATCCATCAAAATCTGTGCGTGTGTCCTCTTCAACGGTTGAATAGCGAATGACCCACATTGAACCCGTGTTGACCGTTTTATACCCACAAAGGAAGCGCAACTAGCAACTCTCACGGGTAGCAAAATTTGCATCGAATTTTTGTGACACTTTATTTGTTGCATTAGGTTTTATTTGATAATGAAAAGTAATGTTTTTTATTAAGTTAATTAAGTAACCTTGTAAATAAAATCATAATTAATGCGACTGCATGTGCATATCAAGAGTAAATGACATTTGAAAGTGATTTTCTAAGAGGTGCGATTTTTTTGACGCCGAGTGTATTATTGCTGTCGGATGGGAAGGCAAGGGGGCGAGATTGGACAGAATTAACCAACTTAATTATTGCTGGATTCAATTTATATTATAGGACGGCGATATGCTGTACAATATTATAAAGTTATGACGCTAACAGCATAACATAAAACTAATAATAATTATATTTTGACTAATAATCGCTGAGCGATTGCGGTTCTTAGTTGATGTGCTATTCCACGTATTATAATTTATTTTGTTGGTTATGTTAGAAAAAAATATAAAATAACGAACTGAATATTATTGGCCTTAGGTCTCACGTCTGGAATCCATAAAGTAGTTTTAGGCTAGTCAAGGACTTTTACGTTGTTTGTCTATGGTTGGACCATAGACAAATGATTTAGCTAGACCATAAACAATCTAGAATTAGGAATGATTATAAAACATGAAGTTATAAAACCAATCGGAGAGGAAACTTTCTTATCGCGTAATCATATGATTTTGTTATAGCAAGCGGAATCACCTGTTATTTTCCATACCTGTTATTTTTAATACCTGCGATTTTTACATGAAAGAGATTTTCCTAATACTTATCATGTAGTAGATTAGGATGCAATGACATGGTGGTGGAATTATTATTATGTGACATGTAGATGGGGACAATTGCTCTGCACAAGGGAAATGCCGCTTCATTTTGTTAGTTCGTTATAATCCTAGGAAAAGTAACATAAAATAGTATTACGGTTCAAAATACACGCGTTGATGAGAAATCGCGATTATAAGTAATAATAAGTAGCTGGGATGTCATGTAGGTGATAGAATCATATGACTATTCATTGCTAGTAGGAATTTTGGTTTAAAAGCAACGTAGTTTGGGATGCAAAATGTAAACCGATAAATACGTCTAGTAGATAAAATACGTTACCGTCTGGAAACAACTATCTAATATCTACTCTATTGTGGGGAGGTTACCTATTAGCGAGGCTAGATGGCGTTGGGTAACCAATAAAAGATTTTATTTTGGATGATGGTAAAAGGGTGCTGTCTTGTAATAATATGTATAATTGTAATACTCTTGCAGCGTTGTAAGTAGTCGTTACCGGTAATCATTGCTTCTTACCGTATAGTTGAAATCGTGATAAATAGTTAATTATGAAGATTTATAAAGGATTATTATTAGCTTAAGATGAGGTTAACGTACGCAGAGGTAAAGCTCGCTGGGCACAGCTTACTATATCTACTTACCTAATATTATCAGTTGTGAGTTACCTAGAGATATCTAAATCGGGAGAGCGGTGAAAAGAAAAGACCTTACTACATGACTAATTAGTTAGGATAGGTAGAGATAGATAAATCATTAAATTCACTGGGTTGGATTAGCCTATTAAGA
Organism: Scoparia ambigualis; assembly: GCA_963921215.1. Classification (NCBI taxonomy): domain Eukaryota; kingdom Metazoa; phylum Arthropoda; class Insecta; order Lepidoptera; family Crambidae; genus Scoparia; species Scoparia ambigualis. The sequence goes on along the minus strand of OY992525.1, from coordinate 14,226,694 downwards.
AGGGTACCTTGCACAATTGTCTATCTCCGTTGAACGATTAAGATGTAAAAAAAAAAAAATGATATTACTAGTGAAGTATTGGGTAGAAAGTGTAGGAAGTATACTAGTGGTAGCATTGCACAGGATAAGGTGTAGTGAATATATTCAACGACAAAATATTATATATATTTTATAAATCATATCCAATCAGTACTTATTACAATACTCAATTACAGTACTCAAAGCAAAACATAATCACCCATTTTACAGACAAAACCATTGAATCGAATGCTTGACCGCGTTTACATAAGCCAGTAGCTTTGCTTGTGGTTAACTCGGAAGAGGCACTTGTACAAGAGGCTGGTATTGACTGAAATCGGGTAGTGCCGACGGAGAATATCCTGACGTGTATCCCAAACGCTAGCTTTGATTAGTTGGTGGTTCTTCTAGGGCAACCATGCCGACTTACTAGGGATCATTGACTAGTCGAAGTTTGATTCTATACATACACGACACTAATCTATTATATTTATAAGTACGTTAGAACCTGCACTTAGTTATATTTAATTATTGGTTTTACATAATTATATTTGGGCGGAGATACTCCTGTTGTGTGAGAAAATGTAGGAAGTATACTAGTAGTAGCATTGCACAGGATAGGGTGTAGTGAATATATTCAACGACAAAATATTATATATATTTTATAAATCATATCCAATCAGTACTTGTTACAATACTCAATTACAGTACTCAAAGCAAAACATAATACCCCATTTTACAGACAAAAACATTGAATCGGATGCTTGACCGCGTCTACATAAGCCAGTAGCTTTGCTTGTGGTTAACTCGGAAGAGGCACTTGTACAAGAGGCTGGTATTGACTGAAATCGGGTAGTGCCGACGGAGAATATCCTGACGTGTATCCCAAACGCTAGCTTTGATTAGTTGGTGGTTCTTCTAGGGCAACCATGCCGATTTACCGCTTGTTAGTATATGTTAGTGGTGACTTGCAGCAGTTATGGGAAGGTATAAAATGACTACACTGTTGTACACTGATGAGCTGGTTTATTGACTGTTCACACAAAGGTTCACAACATTAAGTTATAGTTCTGACTCCATATATATAATTACACTATATTAACCAAATGGCGACAACCTGACGATAAGGTGTGCGATGTGCGACTGGCGACTGCCGGGGCGAGCTCCCGTCCGCTCGCTATTGCTATATCAGCATTCTAGGAACAATACAACAATGTGTCGCCACATCACACCCTTCCTTAAAAAAAATTTTAATTACTACAAAAAAATATTTTTAAAAGAAAGAGAAAAAAAACTAATCAATGTAGACAACCCTAACGTATAAAACTCTGTTACAATAAAACATTTCTAACAACATACAAAAATATACCAAGGTTAATCTAAAAGCTACGCTGCGATAACAATACAAAGTTGCGGCGTTATCAGCTGATACTCGAGCGAGCCCGACTCGACACGCATGCCAACGCTTAAGGCGAATACATGTGATTCTATTTTTAGAACATCTTAAGGTCAAGTAACTTTTACTGTGATACAATTTTCGAATAAAAATTTTAACATACTATATCTGTTTTTTATTTACTTTCCTTTCTTACGTTAGGTTGTTTACTCGTTACACATACTTATAATTTATAAAAACTACAAAAACACAAAACTTAAAATTTTGATTTCACAAACATTATAAAAATAGTACTACATACACTACTGTACTGTATCAACACATTTAATACATACAATAAAATTGCGGACACCTACTCCTAGGGCCGACTTAAAAGGTTTCAGGAAAAACCGCAACTTACAACTAGACAATGACTTAGGTAGTTGTCGTGAGGGCATGCTCTGCAATAACAAAATAACAACCCTTTGGGTCCCACAACACCTCTCACGGCAACGCCATGCATGTACTTTGACACTGTTAACACTAAACACGTTTTACAAAACGCACACAAAAAAAATATAACTAAATTAAGTATCAGTTGCTTATTACTTTTACACAACTCCTGTTCTTCCAGGTGTTACGCTGGTGGTGCTGCGAGGCATATGAATGACCTCTGGTAGCGCCACTTTAGCTGTTTCTTTATTGATCCATTTTCTTATACGATTTATGCAACTTTTACGAATGGCGTATAACAATCCGATGCTAAACAGTATAACCATGACAATTAAAACAATACTAAATATATTTACTTGGTTTTGTATCTTTTCGGATGTTGCCATTTGAGCCTGGGCACTCACAATTACATCTTTGTTCTGATAATTCCCCATCTTATAACTTTACAATTACTGTTAAACAAGCGTACTGCGTTGGAATGACCTGATAATTAAACGAAATGGACATAAACTTACTCTTTTATTAAACTAACATACACAATTATCATTTCAGCAAAAATCGAACTGGTTGCTTAACAACTCTGCCACTGCGTGTTGACCTCAATATTGGTTTCAGCACTTTTTCTTCACTATGTTTAACATCTGAGTTTACTTGGTTCTTTTTAACATTACAATCATTATCTTTAATACTAATATTGACATTATCTTCGCAACTTTTGTAAAAACTATCATCGTATTCTTCGTTTAATATATATGCTGGTTTAAGTCGATCTATAGAAATATTTGACTGACGCTCTGCCAATTGAATCAGAAATGATTTCCCGAATCTTTTAATGATTTTATACGGTCCACTATACGGTGGTGTTAGTGGTCTTTGCACCATGTCGTTCCTAACGAAAACATGGCTACAACTATTCAAGTCTTTATGTACGAATATTTTCCTATTTTTTCTACTTCTATCTAATACTGGCTGTAACCTATTTAATGCTTTCTTCAGCTTATATACATAGCTAGATTCGTCAGACAAATTACAATTTACACTATTGTCATAGAAATCTCCAGGCAGGCGTAACTGGTGTCCTAATGCTAATTCTGATGCACTTACATTACTATCGCTTTTGCAGGCTGCACGAAGTCCCAACATGACAGTTGGTAATTCGTCTGCCCATGACCTACTGTAATCTAATAAACGTGCTTTTAAGGCTGCTTTCAGCGTTCTGTGGAATCGCTCTATCATCCCGTTGCTTTGTGGGTGATAAGCTGTAGTGCGAATCTTCTGAATACCTAGCGTTTTCATAAGGGAGGTGTAAAGCTCACTTTCAAATTGTCTCCCTTGATCGCTTGTTATTCTTTTTGGACATCCATATCTACAAACCCAATTTTCGTAAATTGCTTTACTTACAACTTCTGCTGTGATTTCTTTTACTGGAATAGCTTCCGGCCACCGTGTACATCTATCGATCATGGTTACTAAATATCTATACCCCTCACTTGTCGTTGCTAAAGGGCCAACTATGTCCACGTTTAAATGTTCCCAACGATTGCTAGGTGGATACTTTACTAAATCGGAAACTGTATGTCGTTGTATTTTTGACTTCTGACAAGAAATGCATTCTTTACACCATCGATTAATGTCCCTATTCATGTTAGGCCAAAAATATCTACCTGTAATCATTTTCCTAGTACCTCTAATGCCTGGATGACTAACATTGTGAACTTTACCAAAGACTGTTTTTCTATACTGTAATGGAATGTAAGGTCTCATGTTACTTCCAGTAACATTACAATACATTACACTATTGCACAATGGTGACTGTATTCTTTGTAATAACTGCTTACTCTTGTTATCAGCAAGTATGGTCACGAGTTGCTGGTCGGTTTCCTGTGCTAAAGCTATTTCGTCGAAATTAATGTCAGCAGGGCAAACTATGGACTCTATTGTTCTGGATAACGTGTCTGCGACGCAATTGTCGTTTCCGCTGACGTACTGTATGTCGCTTGTAAATTCGCTAATATACAGTAACTGTCGCGTACGTCTAGAAGTTTCTCTGTCTGAACCACTTTTATCGAAAACGTACGTTAATGGTTTATGATCTGTAAATACTGTCAATTCACGGCCTTCAACTAAATTTCTAAAATGAATTATTGCCAAATATATTGCTAAAAGTTCTCTATCGTAAGTAGAGTATTTCATCTGTGTGGTAGTAAGCCCTTTCGAAAAATATCCTAAAGGCTTCCAGTCGTTATCCATCTTTTGTTGTAACACTGCTCCGACGCCTGTGCTAGATGCGTCACACATTAAAGCTAACTTACTATCTACTTCTGGATAAGACAACACACTGGCGTTAACTAAATTATTTTTACACTGCTCAAAAGCTTCGATTGATTCCTTAGTCCATATTATTTTAGTTTTGTCCCTCTTTTTAGTTTTGTGTAAAAATTTGTTAAGTAGAGCTTGGTGCTCAGCTGCATGCTCTATATGCGATCTATAAAAGTTTAGCATTCCCAAAAATCTACGGAGTTGTTCGACTGTCTCTGGCCTTGGAAATTCCTTAATTACGCTAACTTTATCTGAAATGGGTCGAATGCCTACTTTGCTTACCTCGTACCCTAAAAATTCTACTGTCGGTTGGGCAAAAGTACATTTTTTTATATTGATTGTTATGCCAAATTTCTCAAACCTTTCAAAAATCTGTCTTACATGTTCTTTGTGCAACGTTACGTCATTAGTTGTTGCCACAATGACGTCATCAATATAGCAAAAAAGAAAAGAACTTTCTCCCTTACTTTCTTTATTATTGTTAAAAATTTCTATACCTTGCAAAACCGTGTTATTCATCCATCTCTGGAAGGTTTGTGCAGCATTACGTAACCCGAAACTCATTTTTACAAATTCGAACAACCCGAAAGGTGTCGTAATGGCTGTTTTCGCTATGTCTTCTGGTTTAACCGAAATGTTATGGTAAGCCCTATTAATGTCTAATTTAGTGAAAATACACTTACCCGATAAGCCATACATAAAATCGTGTATCCTCGGAATCGGATATCTGTCCGGAACTGTCACTGCGTTGAGCCTTCTGTAGTCGCCGCATGGTCGTAGCTGGCCATCCTTCTTTGGCACTACGTGAAGTGGGCTGGCCCACGGGCTCTTTGACGGTCTACAAATACCTAACTCTTCCATGACTCTAAACTCTTCCCTTACCGCCTTATAGCGGTGTGGGGGCAAAGGCCTCGGTTTGGCGTAAACCGGCGGACCAACGGTTTCAATGTGATGGTATGTGTCATGGCAGCTCGGCTCTCTATAATTAATTGGCTTGGTAATGTCGGCGTATTGTTCTAACAAATCCCGGAATGGATTGTCCCTGTGGATGCTAGATATTGTCGGCTCGACACTACTTATTACCGATACATTTCTATTCAATTTGGTCAGTCCGTCAATCAATTTCCTATTACTTAAATCTATTATCAAGTTAAAATTCTTTACAAAGTCTGCTCCGATAATAGGTTGTTTGACGTCACATATTATAAAATTCCATTTGAAACATCTACGTAGGCCTAAATTTAAATCTAAAGTTATAATGCCATACGTTTTTATTTTGGTGCCATTCGCGGCATAAAGTTCATAATCACAATTAAGCTTTACTTTATTACGGTTTACTTTACATAATGGTATTACTGAGACGTTTGCGCCCGTATCTATTAAAAATAACTTACCACTATTGTAGTCTTTTACGCACAAACGGTGATTTACCTCGGTGCTGCCGCCCACCGCTGACGACTGCACCGGATTCAGTTTCCCTGACCAGGTTGCTGCTGCTGTTGCTTATGTTGCTGCTGCGACCAGTTGCATGGTGCTGTGCAGGTCCTCGCTCTCTCTCTAAAACGGTAGTGATAATGGCATAGCCACTCTGCGCTTGCTGGAGTCCTCCGCGTGGCTGATGATCCTCTATCCTTCGATCTCGACTGCCGACGCTGGTCTCTATTCATATGATAATTGCGATGCTGGCTGCGTTCACCGGTTCTGATGCTGTTGACTTCTTCTTTTAGTCTCTTTACCTCTATGGTCAAATCTCGCATATGTTTCATCATTTCTAACGCGCTGTCACTGCCGGGCACTGATGAGCTGACGGAGGCTACTTCGCCTGTCCTCAAATTTTCTAATATCTTGTCGGCTATGGCCGCTAAATCTTCCAAATTCGTGTTATTGCTGACCGCTAGGACTGCCCTTACATTCGGTGGTAGTCTGTTGATCCATAGTTTTTTTAATGGGTCGCCTGCAATACTACAGTTTCTGGCCAATTCTGTCATCTTGCGCAATAACTGGGATGGTTTTTGAGTCCCGAGATCCATATCACTCACTAAACGTTGAAATTGCGTCTCGGCGCTTTCTTCATACACTGTTAACAATCTTTGTTTTATTGCGTTATACTTCTCGGTAGCAGGTGGTGACTGTACCAAGTCACTTACTTGACGGAGTGCGTCGCGGTCCAATTTCGCGATCGCCAACTCGAACTTCGCATTGTCGCTCTGCTTCTGTGGTCCCATAACTGACTCAAAATGCGCGAACCACATTCTCGGCATTTCGGTCCAAAATTCTGGTATCCTGGCTTGCACGGATATCATTGCGACGTCTATATTGCTTGTTGATGCTTCGCGCTCTGGTTTGGAGCTCTCGCCGCATTTTTCTAGCTCATTATAGGCGTCTACATAAGCCATCTTCTAAACACGTGCTCGGCCGTCAGGTTGTCTTCTAAGTGAGTCGCACGCACGCCGGAAACGCGGGGTCACCACTTTACCGCTTGATAGGTATATGTAGTGGTGACCTGTTGCAGTTATGGGAAGGTATAAAATGACTACACTGTTGTACACTGATGAGCTGGTTTATTGACTGTTCACACAAAGGTTCACAACATTAAGTTATAGTTCTGACTCCATATATATAATTACACTATATTAACCAAATGGCGACAACCTGACGATAAGGTGTGCGATGTGCGACTGGCGACTGCCGGGGCGAGCTCCCGTCCGCTCGCTATTGCTATATCAGCATTCTAGGAACAATACAACAATGTGTCGCCACACCGACTTACTAGGGATCATTGACTAGTCGAAGTTTGATTCTATACACACACAACACTAAAATATTATATTTATAAATATCTTAGAGCCGGCTTTAATTATATTTAATTGAGGAACGGTAGAAATTATACATGCTAAAGAGATGTTAGTAGGAATACGATAGGCAAATTAGTAGAAAAAAAAAATACTTCTCGAGGATACCTAAGATTGACGGATGATGGATGGAATGATGGAAAAATATAATAATAGTGGTAGAAAAAAAAATAATAGAATAGAAAAAAAATTTAATAATATAAATAAAAAAAAAAAAAAAAAGGGAGAACAACACATCGTTCGTGACATTTTTCTAAATAAACTAATGGGAGGAGATGAGTGAAAGGAAGAGCTTCGCCGCTATCTTCCTTTCCTTCAACTCCGAATTGGTACACATAAGAGTTACGACTTACTTAGATAACTAGAGAAAATGGCTACCCGAAAGTCCCAAAGGACCCATAGGCAGCCGGCGAGGTATGAGGACGTAGCCACATCTGGAGAGCCAACTGAGTCGATGGAGGGAAACCTCGAGAACGGAAGGGAGATGGGAGTGACTAGGAGGGTAACAGGAAGGAATCATGAGAGGGACTGCGACAAGGGAAAAGGAGTGTGAGGTACCTAGGAGAACAGCTAAGCGAGCGCGGGTCTTTAACCGAAAGACAACTGAGAAGCAGGACGGGATAGGATTAATATACAAAATGATAAAGAGAACAATAGGAGTGCTTACGGAAAAGGTCGCTAGGCTGAGCGCGGAAGTTGAGGGAGTAGGTACCCTAGTGCGAGGGGAAAGACAACTAATTAATAATGAAGAAATGACAATAGGAGAAGAGGGTTCTAGCACGTTAAAAGAGAGGGAAGAGAGTTTGAGGAAGGAGACTACTGAAAACGATGCGGGGACACGGAAGGCGCGAGAGGAAGGGAAGCTTACTATTGGAACTGCGGGGCACATAGTATATAATATAAAAAATGTAAACACGGAAAAACCTAAATTCGGAAATAAATCTACTGAACACCCTATCACCTTTTTGGAAGATTTAGAGGGGTACCTAAAGAGAGGAATAGGAGTTGGAAGGGAGCTGGATCAGATACAAGAATGCCTGGTAGGAGAGGTCCGAGATTGGGCTAGGGCTATAAATATCTTAGAGCCGGCATTTAATTATATTTAATTGAGGAACGGTAGAAATTATACATGCTAAAGAGATGTTAGTAAGAATACGACAGGCAAATTAGTAGAGAAGAAAAAAAAAAATACTGCTCGAGGATACCTAAGATAGACGGATGATGAATAATTGTGGAAGGTGGATATTAATTGAGCTTCGGAGCAAAATAGGGGTCGAAAGAAAAATATAATAATAGTGGTAGATAAAAAAAAAGGATAGAAAAAATTTAATAATATTAATAAGAAAAAAAAACAACACATCGTTCGTGACATTTTTTTTAAATAAACTAATGGGAGGAGATGAGTGAAAGGAAGAGCTTCGCCGCTATCTTCCTTTCCTTCAACTCCGAATTAGTACACATAAGAGTTACGACTTACTTAGATAACTAGAGAAAATGGCTACCCGGAAGTCCCAAAGGACCCATAGGCAGCCGGCGAGGTATGAGGACGTAGCCACATCTGGAGAGCCAACTGAGTCGATGGAGGGAAACCCCGAGAACGGAAGGGAGATGGGAGTGACTAGGAGGGTAACCAAACGGATGAGGGTCAATGAGGATAAGGAACCAGGCCAGGAACAGGAAGGAATCATGAGAGGGACTGCGACAAAGGAAAAGGAGTGTGAGGTACCTAGGAGAACAGCTAAGCGAGCGCGGGTCTTTAACCGAAAGACAACTGAGAAGCAGGACGGGATAGGATTAATATACAAAATGATGAAGAGAACAATAGGAGTGCTTACGGAAAAGGTCTGTTACGGCGAAAGGCGTTCGCAGTAACAGCGGCGAAATAAAAGATGTGGGTTGGGTAGGTTATGGATAGTGAAGTACTTACAGGGATACACAGGAACCTGGAGACGAGCTGTCCACGGTCGGCGGGGTAGGTTGAGTTCCTGGCGCACAGTCACTACACTTAACAGTTCACTAGGGGCACTGGTTAAGGGCGTTTAGGTCGGGCTCTTCACTTTAGGTTCAGGAGTCACTATAATAAGGCAGATAGCAGCGCGCGTATTTTGTGGGCGTCTCGCGTTAGCTAGCAGACAGACTGGTCGCGCGCGCGGCTCACCCAGCTAGCGGCGGCGGGGTCGCGCAGCGGTGGCGCCGCGGCAGACAGGCGGACGCGGTCGTCAACAACCGCTGAGTCAACCGCCATACCGATGGCGGTACGGTTTGAAAGGCCGTCCCGGCTTTGGCGGGAACATCCTCCGGGGGCCAGGGGGGGCTCATCCACTGGGAGCCTGGCGATCCGGAATACAGGCCTCCGAAGATGTCCATTCGCGGTGTCCAGGTCTACCACCCGCACGACGCCATCCTTCCCAGGCAGGGTGCGAGCAATGCGCCCCAGTCTCCATTGGAGGGCAGGCAGGTTGTCCTCCTTGATGAGGACGAGCTCGCCAACTCGGGGAGGGGAGGATGGGGACAACCATTTGGAGCGGGTTTGAAGGGTATGCAGGTAGGACTGGGTCCACAGCGTCCAGAAGCACTGGGAAAGGGCCTGTACCATCTGGAATCGCCTACGTGTGGAGATCGGCCTATCTTCCACGGATAGTTCGGGAAGGGCCGTTAGTGGGCGGCCTATAAGGAAATGTCCGGCTGTAAGCGGCTCAAAGTCTGAAGGATCAGACGAAAGTGGGCAGAGAGGTCTTGAGTTGAGGACCGCTTCAATTCGAGCTAAAAGTGTGGAGAATTCCTCGAATGTGAGGTGTTGTTCGCCAATTACGCGATATAAAAGTTGCTTTGTTGATTTTACGTTGATCTCATGTAACGCACCGAACCATGGTCCCTTAGGGACGTTCAACAACCAAGTAATGTGCTGACCAGCGAGCTTGTGCGCAATCGTGTCATTATTCAAGGCAAGAAAGTTTTGTACTTCGATGAGCTGATTTCTAGCGCCTACATAATTTGTACCGCAGTCCGAGCGGATGAGAACCGGGGCACCGCGGCGTGCTATAAAACGCTGTAATGCCGCGAGGAACGCTTCCGTGCTGAGGTCCGAGACCGGTTCCAAATGAACCGCCTTAGTCGAGAGGCACACGAATATACAAAAGTACGCTTTTAAGAGTTTAACATTACGTAGGGTACTAGATTTAACGAGGAATGGTCCGGCGAAATCGGTCGTGACTTGACTAAATACTGGCTGAGGCGTAACTCTATCGGCTGGCAGGTCGGCCATGAAGGGCGCTTGCGGCTGGGCCCGGCATCGAAAGCATCTAATGCATTTAAAAACTCGGTGTCTAATAATACGGCGCGCGGACAATATCCAAAATTGTTGGCGTAGGATAGCGTGTAAAGTGTCAGCGCCAGGGTGGCAGTGTATTTTGTGGTAGTGGTCAATGATAAGGTCTACAAGTGGGCTAGAGCTGGGAAGTATGAGCGGGTGCTGCGCGTCATATCGGATAGACGCATGGGACAGTCGTCCACCAACTCTAAGGAGCTCATCTTTAATGAGAGGTGACAGCCGCTGGAGTCTGACGGAGCAGATTTTGCCAGTTTGAAGGCGGTGGATGTCCTCCGCAAACTCATTGTGCTGGACACTGCGCACCCAGTAAAGTAGGGCCTCTCTTCGTTCACTGACGTACAAGGGGCCTGAGCGTCGCGAATCTGGGTGGTGTCTGCAGTTGTGCAGAAAGCGTTTTAGACAAGCTGTCACTCCGACGAGCTTGTCTAGTGAACTGAACCGAGTGAGCAGGTCAAAGTCAAGACGTGTGAGGCGGTTCTTGATTGGTGCGACTCGCGACTTGGCGACAATCAAGTGTACCAAAGTATCTCCGGAGGCATCGAGCTCATGGAGGTAAACAACGGCGGCAAACCCGGCTTCAGAGGCATCTGCAAACCCGTGAAGCGAGTATGCAGCTGAGCCTTTGCTTGCACAAACGTGCCGAGGGAAGCGAATGCTAGACAACAGCGGCAGATCCTCTGAGATGTGGTGCCACTCCGTTTGCACTTCAGAGGGAGTGGGCTCATCCCATTCCAGCTTCAGTAGCCACAATTGCTGAAGCAGCAGCTTTGCGCGGAAGATAACGGGCGAAACCCAGCCGTTTGGGTCATAAAGTGAGGCTACGGTGCTTAAAATAGACCGCTTTGTGACATGTGTGATGGGGGGCAGAGAGATGCGGTAGGTGAACTCGTCTGACTGAGGGCTCCACTGTATACCCAAGACCTTAATGGACGTGGACTCTGGGTTCATGTCGAAGTCCTTGGGCATGTCGCATTGGTTGTCGGGAAATCTCTCGAGCAGCTTAGGCGAGTTAGATGTCCACTTACTGAGCTGAAAGCCGCCTAGGTTTAGCAGACTTATCAACTCGTCCTGAAGTGCTTGGGCGGATTCAACCGTGTCATGACCACACAAGATGTCATCAACGAAGATAGACTTGCGAAGAACCTGAGCGGCTCCAGGGTAGCGATGGCCTTCATCATCAGCCAGCTGGAGCAGGGTGCGGATTGCATGATATGGGCTTGATCTTAAGCCGTACGTGACTGTATTGAAGGCGTAGGTGAGCAGAGGGTGATCTGGTGAGGACCGCCATAGTATCAGCTGATACCGTCTCTGGTCTGGGGCAACCAGCAAATTTCTGAACATCCTCTGGATGTCAGTGCTGAAAACGACTGGATGCGTTCTGAAGGACATGATGATGTCCACAATGTCCTGTTGAAGGGCGGGGCCTGTGTGTAGGCATTCATTTATGCTGACACCATTGGAGCTTTTGCAGCTACCATCAAAAACAATGCGCAGCTTGTCCGACCCTGACTTAAATACGCCATGGTGAGGGATGTAGAAGTGAGGTTTATGGGCGAATGTATTTGGGTGACAGGGAGCCATGTGCCCTAAGTCGATGTATTCGGCCATAAAGTCGACGTATTTAGAACGCAGAGACGGGTTCGCCATTAGCTTCTTCTCAATATTTAGGAATCTGCGTAACGCGATAGGGTGAGTTTTGCCTAGTTGAGGGGCGTCCTTTAGAAAGGGCAGAGCAACCGTATATCTGCCTGAGGGATCGCGTGTAGTGGTAGAGCGGAAGATTTCCTCGCATTGTTCCTCCAGGGGATCATTATGAGTGTGAGATTGAGGGAGGGGCTCCTCAGATTCCCAGAACCTTTCCAGACTCTGACGTATGTCCTGGGCTGATTCAGCTGAGTCTGGTTGTGAGCTGACGACGTGAGCTGAGTTAACCTGCTGCGCCGGCTGCGCATACAAGTCCTCAATGGGTCCTATCAACGCGAAGTCGAAAATCGTGCCGAAGGCTATGGGCTTGCCCGGGCCCAACGAGACCTTAGTCCCGTCCAACACTTGACCAAGAACGTCCGACCCCAATAAGAGGTCGATCGGGGCTGGTGTGTGGTAAAGCTGGTCAGCCGCTGGAAGCATTGCTAAATTAACAAGGGAAAATACTATGCTGAAATCCTTATGCCAATCGCCTCTCAAGAACACTCCAGTATGTCGAAGTGGAAAAAAGAAAAGTATATCGTCTTCGCTGTACTTAGGAAACTCTTTTATGACGCCGAATAGATTAACTACCAATATATATAAACCGGACGCTGAATCCAACGTGGCTGCCCTTCAACGGAATATTACAGAGCTAAAACAACAATTAAAACAAGCCAGTGACGATATAATAGCGCTACAAAAACAAATAATTGCCTATGAACAAAAACTACAGACTACACAAAGCCTACCATTTTCTCAGCACACTATAACCAAGGCTTCTTTTGAAACTCAAGATGAAAGAAGTAGCAGAATATTTATCTTTGGTACTCAACAATGCGTCGGTCTATCATCTGCGCTAACTCTATCAAGGCAGAACACAAAGTACGGAAAATATTCAATTACGTCTCAGACAAGACCGTTCGCGCTCACTACAGATGTTATTAAGAATTGTGAAAAGACTCAATTAGAAGCAAATGACAAACTCATAATATGCGTTGGTGAGAATGATTATGATATCAAAATTCTGTCATCACAGCTACGTAAACTACTCAGTCGCATTAGCAACAATAATATTGTAATAGTTTTGAGCCAATTGAAAAATATGTATTTAGACATAAACGAGTTAAATCAAACTATTGATAACATCTGCAGTGAATTTAAAAACTGTCATTTTGTAAAATGTATAAATTATAAATTGTATAACATGTGTAAATCAATTAATTACGTAATTAACTGTATTGATTATGAGAATACTTATCTAAATGTCAAGGAGCTAAAAAAATTGGTAGTGCGTAATAAACCACATACTAACAACTGTAACGCACCGTCATCAAAATACATAAAAGGCACCATTCCTTATTACTTTTCCCGGGTTCAGTCAGAGAGTGACGCCGCTAATAAACTGGATGCTAAAAGCTTCACTTTACGGAAACGAACTTTATTAGACTATTTCCCCATACAAAAAAAGTGCAAGTTTTTTCGTGTCAAACAATTCCCAGACTAATTTAAACTTTAAAGTTATGCACCAAAATATCGCTGGTATATTATCGAAAAGTGAAATATTAGAATTGACATTATTGGAACTACATGAGACAGGTAACGACCTTGACTTGTTATGTTTTTCGGAAACCTTCTTGGGAACTGGAAATGAAAGTTACCTAAGAATTAATAATTATGTATTAGCCACTGCATTTTGTAGAGAAAAACGTAGAGGTGGCACTTGTATATTGATAAAACATGGCATAATTTTTAAGGGACTAAGGAGTATAAAATGTTACGCTTCTCAGAATACTTTTGAAGCCTGCGGAATTGAAATCCCTTTACATAAATTATTAGTTATTTGTCTTTACCGAACACCCACATCTGACCCTAATATTTTTCTTAAAAAACTAGAACAGTATTTGAACGAAATATACAAAAAATACAAACACAATATGAACATAATTATCACAGGTGACTTCAACATTAATACGCTAAAACCGGGGAAAATAACAGACTATTTAAAAGATATTTGTCATAACTTTAACTTACAAATTCATATTGACGTTCCAACCAGGAGAGACTCTTGTATAGACCATATTTTAAGCAACATACACAATGCATCTGCAACAGTTCTACCTCTCTACTTGTCTGACCACGACACAGCACAATTATTGATTTTCCCTGTGAAGCATAAAAGCTTAAGGCCGATGTCACATTTTATTTATAGAAAGGACTATTGTTTTGACAACATCAGGAAATTTAAGGCCTGCTTATGTAAGCTGTCATGGTCCAACATATATATAGAGAATGATTTAAACAAAGCATTTAGTAGCTTTCATGAACTCTTATGTATGTTTTATAATCTATGTTTTCCGAAAATAAAAATAAAGATATATAATACAAACCAAAGTAGCGTGCGCTGGATTAGTAGAGGTCTAAAAAACAGTTGCAAAACTAAGCGATCTTTACGATACCGATATTATAAACAAAAAACAGTTATACATAAAAATAGATACATACATTATTCTAAAATATTAAAAAAGTGTATCCAAAGATCGAAAAAGAATTCTAGCATAAAATTTATAAACAGAAGTCAAAATAAATGTAGAGCTACGTGGTCTGTTATTAACAAAGAAATTGGCAATAATAAACTAGACACTAACATAACGGAAATAAAGATAAAAAATGAATGCTTAACTAATCCAACGGATATAGCGACTGCTTTTAATAATTATTTTATTGAATTAACAAATACCGCGCCAAACAATAGCATGAGATATTTTAATAATCAGACCATGGACTCAATGATGGTTAACTCTATTTTTCTGAAGCCCATGACGGAAGATGAGGTCAAGAGGGAAGTTGTAGGTTTAAATAATACGAACTCTGAGGGCTATGATGGAATAGATACTAGGATTATCAAGGCGAGTATTAATGAGTTGACCACAGTTCTCACGTATCTCATTAATTTATCATTTAGTGAAGGTACCTTTCCGGAACTATTGAAATTTTCTGTCGTTAAGCCACTGCACAAAAAAGATGAAAAAGATGAAGTCGACAACTATCGTCCTATTACTATTGTACCTATTCTATCAAAAGTATTTGAAAAATGCATGTATAAGCGAATTATAGAATTCTGTAACAAATACAACATAATAACAAAGGCACAATTCGGCTTTCAAAAAAGGAAGTCTACTACTTTAGCAATGTTTACCCTACTAAGTACAATTTTAACAGGTCTTAATAATAATAAGTATACGACAGGGCTTTTTTTTGACCTATCAAAGGCCTTTGACTTTGTTTCCCACGACCTTTTGATTAAAAAATTAGAAAATGTTGGCATTAGAGGACTTGCTCAAAAATGGATATCGTCTTATTTATTTGATCGAAAACAATGCGTTGTTATTAATAATATAGAAAAAAATGAACTTACGTCCTACTCTTCCAAATATAGAGAGAACAGATACGGTGTCACTCAAGGAAGCGTTCTAGGACCAATATTATTTATTTTGTACATAAACGACATTCCTCAAATAATTAATCATAAATGTATTTTGTTCGCAGACGATATTTCTGTAATCGTGACATCTGATAAAAATAATAATGCAATAAATAATCATGAAGTTGACATTAATAATACAATTGATAATATAATGAAATGGCTAGAATGTAATAATCTTAAAATTAATCTTAAAAAATCAAACTATATCCAATTTAATAAATCGAAACATACTAAGTATAATTTCAATTTAGATGTAACTAAAGTTAAAGAAGTTACACATACTAAATTTCTTGGTATAATTATTGACCAAGATCTTAATTGGAAAAAACATGTAGACAGCTTATGTAGTAGGGTAAATAAATTTGTTTATGCTCTGAACCAAGTGAAAAACGTAACTAATAAAAAAACAGCAATTACATGTTACCACGCATATATAGCGTCAATATTACGTTACGGAATCATAATGTGGGGTAACAGTACGGACAACAATAGGGTATTTATAGCTCAAAAGAAGTGTGTCAGAACTATATGCGGAATCTCCTCTGACGAGTCATGTAGACCATTATTTAAGGATCTTGGTTTATTACCGCTACCATCGCTGTACATCTATGAAATATGTAATTTCGTTAAAAAACATAAAGAATTGTTTAAAACAGCGAGTGAAACTAACTCTAGATTAAAAAGAAACCAACACAGACTTGTACTAAAAGACACGCCGAGGTCTGCAAAATTTAGTAATAGTTGCTTGACGATGTGCGTAAGAATTTTTAATAAAATACCTAATAATATGAAGACAGACAATGACATTGCATTCAAAAGAAATTTATATAATTGGTTAAACGACAATAATTTTTATAATATTCAAGAATTTTTTAATAAAAAATCATAAATTATTTTATTGTAAACAAATATTGGGAACTTCGGAAGTACTTATGTAGAGCTCATAGTCTAAGTTCCTCACTAATGTTTTGCATGCTATATTTTAGATTAGCTTAACATGTGGTTTACCTATATATTTTGTAACATCTTACATACCATGTTAAAAAGCAAATAAATGATTTATTATTTTATTATTATTAGCCAATGGCACGGGTGGCTGGCCTAGTACGTGGGAAATGTTTGGTACCTTCTCTAAGGGAAGGTAGCCAGTGACGTTTTTTAAAATGTGAGCTGTGGCAGTAATTGTAGGAGTATCATTGTGAGTGGGTCGGCATACTATTGTTATTGCCGCCTTTGACTCATGTTTGTGCTGATTCCCAACTCCTGTAATTTTTAAAGAAGTGGGTTTTGATGGCAGGTTCAAAAGTCGTGCCATGCGTGACGTTATTAACGTCAGCATACTGCCACAGTCCAATAAAGCTCTGGCTGTGTGAAGATGGCCATGTACGTCCGCGACTCTTAGTGAGACGGTTGGCAACAAAATGGGTGTGCCAGTGGGCACAGAAGGTGAGTGAGCTGATTGAGTATCAGCTGAAATTGTGTGAGCTGAGTATGCATCAGCTGTGTGGGCATGGGTTGACTGGGCATGGGCTAAATCTACCTCTTCGCTAGGGTGCTCTGTGATAGTAGGGAGTCATAATTGCTGGCGGCGTTCGCGGGGCCTACCTGGCGAACCGGACCTGGGCGGGCTGGCTCTGTGAGCAGAGCTGGGTTGCGCCTGTTTGGCATGTGCGGGTTCGTGCCGCCTGCTGTTTCTGGGACGCTCCCTCGAGTGCTCTGTCAGCTGTGGTGGGGGCACATGTACAGACGACGAATGAGCTGAGTACGTTGGGCCGTCTGGTCGATGGAGGGACGTGTGGTGGTTCGTACTCCTACAGTTCTTGCATGCCCCCCTTGACCTGCACTCGCTCTCGTAGTGACGGCCGAGACAACGCTGGCAGCGCTCGCGTGCCTGTACAAAGTCCCAACGGCCCTGTGTTGGCTGGGCATTGTACCATCTGCACGTCATGAGCGTATGTCCCCTAGTGGCACAATAGGGACAGTAGGACGTCGAGCGTGAGGAAGAGGACGAGGACGATGATGAGGAGCAGCTTTGCTGGTAGGCCGAGTATACGGGGAAGGGCTGACTGCGAGCCGGGGAGGTGGATGGGCGGTGACGCATTTGTTGCGCTGGGCGGAACGGTTGGTGAGTAGGCTGCTCATGGGCGCGGTTAGGCGATGGAGCTGAGGAACGGCCACGGTAATGGTCGGGTTGTTGCTGAGCCATCTGAGCATAAGTGCGATGGGGCAACCGAGGAGGCGCGCGGCTACGAGAAGGGCCGGGCTGGGGCTGAATGGGTTGAGCCATGGCTATGTTGGAGAACTCTATCTCCACACAGCGCGCGTGCTCCTCGAGGTAGGAGATAAGGTCCCTTAACGTGGGCAGGGTGTTACTAGACCCGTGCCTGCGTTCAAATAGCGTGCGGAGCTCGCCCTTAAGCTTCCGCACCACTATTGACACAAACACGTAATCGTCTCCTATGGGCAAATCTAAATTGTTGAGGGCACACTGAGCCGATATGAGCGGCGTGAGGAACAGTGTGCGGATGTTCGAGCGCGTATGGATGCTTGGCAGCCCCAGGATGATGTCCACAAAACTATCAATGAGAACCCGGCGGTTCTCGTACCGCTTGGTGAGGATGTCCATGGCCACGGCAAAATTTTCATTGGTGACCTTTAAGTGGGACACCATACTTAATGCCTCACCGCTGAGACATGAGAATAGGTAGTGGAGCTTGACTGCGTCCGACAGGGTCGCCATGTCGTCAGTCAGACTCCTAAACAGCGCAATGAAGGAAGGCCAGTCCTCCACTTTTGAGCTGAACCTGGGCAGCGCTATCTTGGGGAGGACGGCTGTGGGCGTATTGACGCCGAAACTGGGCTGAGCGCTATGGGTTGGGGATGACGTGGAAGAGGGTAAGATTTCCTCCCTAGCCACAAGAATCCCAATGTACGCCCCGGAGGCTTTTGTGTGGTTCTCAGTGTATGCCTTCTCGGTCTTCTCGTCCAGGTCCTCCTCGTCAAGAATGCTATAATACACTGAGTCCAGCTTCTCCTTTATGCCCTGTATCTGTGCGAAACGCACGTTGAATTCCGTTATGGAATGTTTGGTGTCGCCAGCAATGATCAGTGATCCCATCTCTAGGAGCTGGTGTAAAGCTTTGGCGGCCTCCCTAAATATCGCGGCTTGTGACTTGGTCGGCATCGCGATGAATAAAAGGAGACAAAAAAAATAATAAAAAATAAAAAAAATTAACAAATTTAAAGGCAGTAAAAAGAACAACACCCTGTATATATTCTATAGTTGGGCTGGAGGTATTTGTTTACTAAGGTAAGGGCAAATGGGCTAAAATTAACGCAACAATAAAGAAGGCAAAACTAAGTTGGGGCGCCTTGTATATGGCCCACGGGTGGTGCAAACGCGTGTGTATGTGTAGGTATGTTTGTGTATATGTATGTATGCTTATTGAACGCGCGTACGTAACATTAGCCGACCGCAAGCAAAAAGCAAACAAAACAACAAAAACAAAAAAAATCACGTTATCCGTAGCCCACTGTTGGGCAAGGCGCTCACAATCGGGCAGACCTGTTGCCGACACTGGCGCGAAGAATGAGTCAGTTGCAAACAAAAAAATAAAAATAAACTAATAATAAAAACTTAATAAAAAGGTTGGGACACTCTGTCTGTGTCCCACTAGTGGGCAAACGTGTGAACGTGTGTAGAAGTACTGTGCTCTTGTGGTGAGCACGCACAAGAATGAGCCGATTTAACACGACAAGAACATAAAAAAATCCTTAAAAAATAAAACGGGAATAACAACAATATCGTCGTCTAGACGCGGGTGTGTT
Organism: Scoparia ambigualis; assembly: GCA_963921215.1. Lineage (NCBI taxonomy): Eukaryota > Metazoa > Arthropoda > Insecta > Lepidoptera > Crambidae > Scoparia > Scoparia ambigualis. The sequence goes on along the minus strand of OY992525.1, from coordinate 14,207,348 downwards.
ATTACGTAACCAAAGTTATATGTGCAACCGAAAAACGTAAAACGCAAACGTAACGCAATAATTTAACTACTAAACCTAACGCATCATTAGTACAAGTATTACACAATTAGTACACTAGCTCGCTCAAATCACAAAGACATTGTATGACACCATAAAATCAACATCAACAACATAAACACTAAACTTGTTAGCGTAAATTAACTAGGAGTTAGCACGAATCGGATACTGGTACGAACTTTTATTTGGAACACGATACCCGACACACAAATTTTTATTCGTGTAGGTAGGTCAACTTTGCAACGACTGTCGTGCAGAAAAGATTTTGTATGGAGATGAAATTATAAATGTTAGGAAGTGAAATAGATATAATTATGAAACATTATTTTTAGCGGACTGTAAATAATTAATCAAAGTTAAGGGCTGATTCGGGGCTGATTATGGTCGAAAGACCATGAAATTTAGAGGTATTCCGTGCTCGATGGACCAGAAATGTTACGGCGAAAGGCGTTCGCAGTAACAGCGGCGAAATAAAAGATGTGGGTTGGGTAGGTTATGGATAGTGAAGTACTTACAGGGATACACAGGAACCTGGAGACGAGCTGTCCACGGTCGGCGGGGTAGGTTGAGTTACTGGCGCACAGTCACTACACTTAACAGTTCACTAGGGGCACTGGTTAAGGGCGTTTAGGTCGGGCTCTTCACTTTAGGTTCAGGAGTCACTATAATAAGGCAGATAGCAGCGCGCGTATTTTGTGGGCGTCTCGAGTTAGCTAGCAGACAGACTGGTCGCGCGCGCGGCTCACCCAGCTAGCGGCGGCGGAGTCGCGCAGCGGTGGCGCCGCGGCAGACAGGCGGACGCGGTCGTCAACAACCGCTGAGTCAACCGCCATACCGATGGCGGTACGGTTTAAAAGGCCGTCCCGGCTTTGGCGGGAACAAGGTCGCTAGGCTGAGTGCGGAAGTTGAGGGAGTAGGTACCCTAGTGCGAGGGGAAAGACATCTAATTAATAATGAAGAAATGACGATAGGCGAAGAGGGTTCTAGCACGTTAAAAGAGGGGGAAGAGAGTTTGAGGAAGGAGACTACTGAAAACGATGCGGGGACGCGGAACGCGCGAGAGGAAGGAAAGCTTACTATTGGAACTGCGGGGCACATAGTATATAATATAAAAAATGTAAACACGGAAAAACCTAAATTCGGAAATAAATCTACTGAACACCCTATCACCTTTTTGGAAGATTTAGAGGGGTACCTAAAGAGAGGAATAGGAGTTGGAAGGGAGCTGGATCAGATACAAGAATGCCTGGTAGGAGAGGTCCGAGATTGGGCTAGAATTTATAAGGAAAGATGGATAGGGGTAGAGGAATTTAAGGTGGATTTTCTGGCCACTTATTGGGGCGAAAATGTTCAGAGCGAGTTGCGAAGGGAGATGGTACAAGGATGGTGGGATAGGCAAGAGAATCCTTCCATGTTAAACCACTTTCTTCAAATAGTAGGAAAAGCGCAAATGTTATGCTATCCCATGTCGGAAAAACAGATAGTTTCTGACGTTATAAGACACTATCCTAAAAATGTACAACAAGTTTGGGCGACTAGTGGGATAAACACCATAATTGGAACCGCTGAATTTTTGAGGGACATGGAAAGCATAGGGAAACAAAAGGCTCATAATTACTCCATACCGGAAGGTGCTAGGGGGGCAGAGAGAAGGTGGGGAAATACTAAGAAAACTTATCCCGCTTGGAGGAAGCCGGCAGCAATGCAAAACCCAGTAGTGCGTCCAAGGGAAATAATCAATGCGGTAGAAGAGGAGGAAGTAGGAATTACAGCTGATCAACAAGGTACAGGATTAAACTAAAGGAGGCTGAGAATGTTGTTCCCGGATCAGCCTCAACCTTAGGGAGCAAAGGTTGGCAGATAATGAGTAGGATGAATTGGAAACCAGGACAAACGTTAGGGTTAAATGGAAGAGGGCTAGCAATTCCCCTGATAAGGAAACTTTTGGTTAGAGAAAAAACAGAGGGAGTAGGACACTGCGAGGCGTACCCCTTTGAAATGCATGTCGAGCAGAGGTTGGTAGAGACGTTAAGGTTGAAAGTTGAACAGGGTCAAATGAAGGGTAATCTAGTTAGGGTTGTAGCTTCAGTATTTGAGGAAGAAAAGGATATGGGGGAACTACTATCGAATTATAAATCCGAAGTCGAGGTACAGATATACGACTTTAAGGTCCTAGGATTATTCGACACCGGGAGCGATTTAACCTGTATTTCTGACGAGTTTTGGGGTGAATTAAAAAGTAGGGAACCGGGGATATCGTTGATGCCCGTGAGACCTTTTCAAGTTAAGTCAGCAGTTGGACAGAAGAGTGCGGAAATACGACAGTTAGTACTTCTGCCGCTACGGCTAGGGTCGTTGCAAGTAGATACAAAGTTTTTGATAGTGCCGGGGCTGTCTAGGTCGTAAATAATAGGGTTTGACTGGATGAAGGAAAATGAGATTAAAATCGACTTAAACCGGAAAGGTGTGGGAATTAGTATCAGCACAAAGGGGGGCGACCATGTCATCAAATTTGTTACACAGAATGAGCTGGTTAATGTAGAAGTTGAGGTACAGGTAGGGATAGAATTGGACTCGGAAGGTTTAAGGAAGTTGGAAAGCCTCTTAGGGAAATATTCAAAGTTGTTTTCGTCTAAACTAGGGAGGGCCAATTGCTATGAACATGTGATAGAAATGGAAAAACATGCTCCTGTAGTACAGAGGTCGTATCCGGTACCTTACGCTTATAGAGAAAAAATGGAAACAAAGCTAAAAGAAATGGAAGACCAGGGTATAATTAGTAGGGCCTCCACGCCTTATTGTAGTCCGTTAACGTTCACACTTAAGGGAGATGGGACAATACGTGTACTGCTAGACGCCCGCGGTATTAATCAGCATATGGTAGCAGAAACTGAGAAACCTACGTTACAGTTAGATGTGATTAATTCCTTCCATGGGGCTAATTACATTACCACCATAGATATGAATAGTGCGTATTTCCAATTCCCCATATCGTTAGATAGTAAAAAGTATACGGGGTTCACCTTTAATGGGAAATCTTATGTTTATAATGTATTACCACAGGGACTAAAGACGGCGGTGGGTAGTTTTAGTAGGGCCATTGATATAATATTAGGACCGGAGGTACGGGAGTTTTGCGTTAATTATTTAGACGATTTGGCCGTCATAACTAGAGGCAACTTGGTACAACATTTAGAACACCTCGATATAATACTAGGAAAGTTAGAAAGGGCTGGACTGACTTGCAACAAAGAGAAATGCCGGTTCTTAAGTAAAGAGGTCAAAATGTTAGGGTACATTATCTCAACGAAAGGGATCAGTGCAGATACTGAAAAGGTCAAGGGCATTCAGAGCTATCCACGGCCTACGAAGATAAAGCATTTGCGCGGATTCTTAGGGTTGTGCAATTTTTATCGCAAGTTTATACCGCGGTATAGCTTCCATAGTAAACCGTTATGTGAGTTACTAAGGAAAGAGGTGAAATGGCATTGGGGAGAAATTGAACAGCTGTCTGTTTTTGTCTTTTGACAATATTAAGGCATTATTTGTGGCCACGGTACAACTACAGCATCCTGATTTCAGTAAGCCTTATTATTTGCAAACAGATAGTTCGGGAATAGGGATAGCAGGAATTTTGTACCAACTAGATGAAGAGGGGGAACCCAGGGTGCTAGGGTTTTATAGTAAAATACTTAAAGGAGCCCAATTAAATTGGACGGTCACCGAACAAGAATTCTATTCCGTCATTTGTTGCCTAGCTAAGTTTGAAACATATCTGAGGGGGACGAAGGCTATTATTCGTACTGATCATAAAGCCTTGATATTTGCTAGGAGTTGGAAACTGTACAATGCTAGGGTTACTAGGTGGATTAATTATTTAGAGCAATTTCAATATGAGTTACAGCATGTCAAGGGCACCGAAAATGTAGCAGCGGATATATTATCGCGATATCTGCCTGAGGGGGAATTATTGCAGAAGGAAAAGGTTAGGTGTCCCGAGATATTGTATACAGAAACGCAAGTGAATGAGGAGTTAAATGAGAACCTTAGGAACCTTCCTAAATTACAGCGAGAGGACCCTGAGCTGAGGGAAATAGTGGAAAGTTTATCGCAAAAAAGAAAAGGGAGTAAGTTAGGTAAGATAATAGGGAGATGTGAGTTAGAAAACGATATTTTATATTTTACTCCCAGGGAGGGTTTAGGGATGGTGGTCTATTTGCCCAAACGGCTACGGGAAGATTTAGTTAAACAAGTACATCTGGAAATGGGACACCAAGGTGCTTACAAAGTTATTAAGTATGTAAGGGATCGATTTTATTGGAGAGGAATTACTAGATATATAAAACAATTCGTAAGGGCTTGTCATGACTGTCAAATTACTAAAAGCAATACTATAAAGTATGTCGGGCCGTGCCGGTCGATAATCACTAAAGACATAGGCGAATTGGTGATGGTTGATTTATATGGGCCTTCGCCAGCGGGACTTTTTGGGATGAGTTATATTTTAGTAATCCAAGATTCCTTCAGTAAGTTTGTCAAATTCTACCCTTTGCGAAAAGCTACTTCTAGGTCGGTGGTAGGGGGAATGAAGAAATTCTTTAAAATAATTAAGCCTAAAGTTATATTGTCAGATAATGGGTCCCAATTCGTAAGTAAGGTATGGAATAATGAGATGGAGAGGGCTGGGGTAAGAATAGTGCATACTACCGTTCGGAATCCTAGACCTAATACAACAGAAAGGGTGAATAAAGAGTTAGGACGGCTGTTTAGAACTTACTGTAGAAGCAATCATAGAAGTTGGGTTTCGGTGTTGCCCAAGCTAGAGATACTCTATAATAACACCTTTCATGAGAGTATAGGTTTTACTCCTTGTGAAATTATGTATGAGGAAACCACTAAATCGACCTTTGATAGGGTACTTCGGAGACCGGTTGCGAGGGGTACGGTTACACAGATACGAGAAACAGCCAGGGTTAATTTAGAAAGAGCAGGGGAAAATCGACAGTATAAATTTAACCAAAGATATCGAATAATACAATATCAGATTGGGGATACAGTAAAGATAAGGAAGCTAAATAAGTCAGATGCCAGTCAGAAGATTACAAAGAAATTTACCTCTCTGTACGAGGGACCTTTTGTTGTCGCTGCTAGACCCTACCTGAATGTCTATGTCCTAGTGGATCCAAATACCGACAAAGTTAGGGGAAAGTTCAACACAATTCAACTATCTCGCTATTATCAATAACCCTAGGTTGAGGCTGAGCCGGGAAAAGTAGTTAGCTGTAATTACCTTTGACAGGGGAGGGGAAATAGGTTGAGCCAGATGAGGAAAGGATTGTAGAATAAATTAGATTAATGTGTAATCTGATGATATAATTATAAGTACCTTAGTTGGGTTGTTACTCTTGGTCTATTAGACAAGGATTATCGAATTATTCAAGCTTGGTTATCTTCGGTCGAGGAATAAGACATAATTATTGTTCCCGCTATTTTATTATTAAAGATTTAATATTGTAATTAAGTAAATAAGGAGTCTAAGCTATGTGATGTATTCAATGTTACCCTAGTGGCTAAGTTTTAATTTTAATAATAAGATTTATGTACTTTGAAACATGTTTATTAAAAAAGAAAAAACTCAGGTACCCTGTTTAGTAGATAAGTTCGATTTTAATAATAAAAGACATTACTTTGCATTATATAGATTCAGTCGGGTCGGGAAAAGGCACGTTAATATACATTATGCTGGTCTTAACAAATCCCTCTGGGTAACAGTTATTTTAAAGATATTATAGTAGTAAAATTAGATCTTAGTGGTTGAGACTTGTAAATGAATATTGACGTAGGGGTGTGTTGGCGGCCTTTTCTATAAAAGAATAGTAATGTCGAAGGAACGATAGTTAGATGGCAAGGATAACTACTATTAGGGTAAAGGGAATGGACCAGAGAGAGAGGGAGGAGACAAGGGGACGAGTGATCAGAGGCTCTAATAACATAGCTATGGAATAATGAAACTAGCGTAATGGTGGGTTCTGGTAGTAGGGCTTGAGGCAGGTCCATATTCCGGGCCGGAGTAACAGCATCTTGAAGCTACTTCGGGCTCGTACATATGTAGTGGAAGGAGAGTAGGCACTGGTGGTAGATTGTTGTAATTACTGGGATTGTACTGAAAAAAAAAATATATACTTTAAAATATTAATACATATTGGATAATATATTAAAACATTGTTACTGGATTGGTGACTAATAAGGTTGGTAGCTTCCGAGGCCAAAAGCAAATTAAATATGTCATGGGGACTCTTGGGGGCGCTTGTTGATGTCAATACTAATAATAAATGATGAAAAAAAAAAATAGTAGATTGGCTGAAGGAGACAAAGTTAGGGGGGGGGGGGGGATATAGCAGAAAATTTAATGAACTATAGCACTGTTATGCTATGGGGATGGCAATAGCATATGTTACCACATCAATTATAAAGGCGAGTTGCGGGCGGATGTCACATAATAATCATTAGTTAAACCATCTTATCATTTTTAAAGTTAACACAAGCTACTTTTAAAACAGTGATTGATATTATAGACCACTATTTTAAGTTGTAGGATAAATTTAAACGCATAGTCCGCAGGAATATTCATGCCGGAAATAAAGCGACTGACATTGCGAGCTGGGAATAAATCTCTTAGAGTAAAAGTTATTAACAAGTAATTCCCTGATATTGTGTTATCGAGATTACAATACAAAATCAGCTATCACAGTTCACATCATACAAAATAATTATTTGGATGTTGTCTCGCGTCAACAGGTACATGATCTAATTTAGTTGAGTAAGGAAATTAGAACTGAAATGGGTTTCGGATGTGTGACGTTCTTAGGACACGTACTGGTTAGTAGCATAATTTGAATTTAATAGAATCGGCCGAATTAGACATAATTCGTTTTGCGGATATACATATTTAACCGAGATTATCATGGAGGTAGGCATAGTTCAAGTTTACGAAACCCGACCTAGAGTCATGGCCTATCTTACATGTCAGAAGAAAATAATAAATTTATTAGTAATAGATTTTAGAGTCAATAGGAAATTTATTTTCCCGAGGTGAGACCTGAAACCTAGTTCGCACTAGGCCATTCAAATACATAACCAGTAATGTTGATGTTCGGAACTTATAATAATATTCTAATACTGCTATATTAAAATTGTTATTATGAAATTAAATAGGTTTGATTAACAGTTGATTAGTAAATAATAACTCAATGATTTGGTTAAAAGTTAAGAATGATAGGACGAACGAAACGCGTTTTTAACTTGTGGCAAGGTCAGCGCCGACTGTCACAAGCGGGATTATCTTGTTTGGTTATTTATTATTATGAATTGCTAGAATTCTTAAATAATCTGGATTATTGGCATCTAATATGTACGTGATGTAATTGTAGATGATTAAAATTAGTGCTAATGTAGGTTATTGTCGGAGTTAAGACACAACCTTAAAATTGTTAGTTAATGTAAACTACATGTTGCATCTAGATTGTTTTATACAAACTAATTAATTGGCAGTTTTCACATATGTAGGCCGGGACATTGAGTTGATGAAATAGTGTTAGCAAGATCATTCATCACGGAAAGATAAAGATATTTTATTTGCAAGTGTGAATACATAAGTCTAGTTATGTTAGTTCAAGTTGCTCTATTGTAATTTTGTCTAGCCCTAGTAATCCTATTCTGCTTATTCTAGTAAATTAGAGACATATTAGCTTAAGGTCATTCTGAGAATAAAGGAAATTAAAGGTTAATTGTCGGTTACTGTCTTCTATGTCGACTAAAGGAAAACGGTGGAGGGAAACTTACCTTATACAGTCGGCGTTATGATAGATCAGTCTAGTAGGGTATTTTCTTGTGCTAGCAAAAATGACCTCAAATGCTTTATTCATTAAACCATTAACTTCACCGCCATTGCGGTTTAGAAATAGCCGGGATCTGTAAACAGAGAATTTTTTTTATAATGTTAGCTATTACGAATCGAAATAAATACTGGAATTACGGTATGTCTGACTTAATGGTGAGATGAGGTCTGTTAACTATGTTAGAGAACTCTCAATTGCATAAGGTTCGAACTTTGTCATTTCCGATTGTAACTCGCTAAATTTTGGGTAGAATATTTAAATAAACGGGGCCAGCAAGGAAGGCGAGCTGCAAGCGAGGTCCTTGGTCGCCTATATACACAAGAAGAAAAAAAAGGAACCTACCATTAAATAAACTTATAGGGGGCGCAAGGAGCACTCTTAGTTGGCACTGTTAAAGTAGTAATAGTAGCTTAATTAGGGAGTTCGAACATTATTCAATTACACGGGGCACAAGATACAATTTAGATAACGAGCAGGTTGATTTAAATTGTAGAAAAAAAAAATGAATCGGAATTTCGGAAGTGTGCCATAGGGATGGGGTCGCTTTACACACAATAAAATTAAGTGACTACCATCGGAGCTACACCTCCTAAATTAGCCTTTCTGAAGGATGTGAAAATTCTGTTGTAGGGCGGTTCCTTTGGGGGCGTCTGATGAAGGCTAAATCAGGACAATTATACTTGGCTGACCTATAGAGAGATAATGTCTTCGGCTGCAGAAACAGAGGCTTTTGATGGCATTTCATTTTGGCGTAGTCAAGGGATCTTGCGTTGCTGGAGAATTTTCCCATCTGGTCGGAAGGCTGAAAGTAGAGTAGAATAGTTAGGGAGTAACCAATTAGAGTTACAAACATTCGGGAGGTTATAATATTAATAATGTGCCTTGTGCAACTAAAATCTTCTAAAGGCATCATGAACCAGCACTAGAAAGTCACACATATTGAAATTCTGTAAATATGACCATAAAGAGGGAAAGAAGTAAATAGTTAAAGCGCTGGGTAGAATCTTGAGTGACTCATTAAACATGGTTTTGACCTAATTAAAATATAAATAGACATATAATAAAGGCAAATAGAATGATTCCCGGGAGGTAGAGAGGCATGCTTGAATGATTCTATGGATACAAAATAATAGGTATAAAAGTTACCTGATTAGGCTGCCATGCTCACGGAACTGACAGACACTGTAGGTTTTAGAGGATGATACCGGGGGGGGGGAGCAGGGATAGGACCTTAGTCATTATCAGTAGACACAAGTGGTAGAATGTCTTGCATATAAGGAATAGACAGGAAAAGGTGGGCGGAGAATTAGTAGTACTACCCGAGATTAGAAAGGGAGAAATTGTTGTCAAAAATAGTAATAGAAAAAAAAAATACTGCAGAATAAAAAAGGTAGGGCCTTCGCGTACCACAAAACCGCTATTAACGGCGATCCAGTTAGGGGAATACTGTGTGATATAGGGTTGGTAGCGATCTAACAAAGCTCCACACGTGGCTAAGGCGGTCTGAGGTAACCGACATTATCGCTACTGGGAAGACTACAAGTCTAAATTGGGGAAGTAAGAATAGATTAAAATACTTACGAGTTGAACCTCTTGTTCAATGTAGAGAGTAACTTTAAAATTTGGTAAAATTTAAGTTGAGGAAAGGGTGGCTATGAAAATGGGTGCCATGTCATAGACAATCAGATGAGGCCATGAGAGAAGTTCTTTAATCTATGACACGAAGGGTTGAGATAGGGAATCTAGTCCACACAGCCATCACATGAGTTTAGTATTAAAATTAGAAAAAAATAAGTTGTGAATAGAGGGAAGATAGGGAGTATTGGTATAGATGAGGGGTGTGGGCTATTTTGCAATGAGAATGCTTATTGAGGAAGGAGTCATTAGGGATTGGGAAGGAACTATAAATAGTAGGAATATCTTTGAGGAAAAGGGCTAGGATGACTATGAGGTTGTCAAGGAAGGCCGGGCTATTTGTACTTAATTAAGTACAGGGTTAAGATATAATTCGCCGCAGAAAAGAGTGGTACTTTATCTGCTTAAATTCTATCGGGGGCGGCTGTAACGGTACAGAATGAATGGTATCCGTCCGTTAGTAAGGAATGTATGGGAGTAGCACTAAAATAAATATTAATGCGTAGCACCATTAATATAATAAGCATGAAAAAGGGCATAATAAACTAGTTCAGAATAATGGTCAGTGGTCTAGCGCTTTATCTTTATATTGTTTTCTGAGGTTTAAGCGAGCACTACACATTGAAATGAAACACTTTTTACGGATTAACTCGCGTTTAATTTACTATTTACATAGTTTTTATATTATCCTGACGTTTCGAACCCTTTACAGGGTCCGTGGTCACAGGGAGACTGAGGTGTTGGTCGTCTCATTGTCAGAAGTTATTTGCCTACCGTCAATAATTTTTATATTTTACCGGGTGCGTTCAAGTTTACACAATACGAGCTAACAATATTTTTAGGTCTGGCAATGTGTTGCTGTTGGGGCTGGGATTTGATGACCTGTATGATGGGGTCCCAGGCAGGTGGTAAATTCCAACCATCCTCTCTATTGAAATTACGATGTTTTTTAATTTCAATAGCCTCGCGTATCATCCTAGGGATGAATCGTTGTTCCTTGGCGAGTATTTGAGGTTTGTCAAATCTGATGTAATGGTTGGGTCCCTCGAGAGCATGTTCACACACTGCAGACTTATTTTCGCGCCTATGCTTGACGTCAGCTATATGTTCTTTTACGCGGGTTCCTACACTTCTCTTTGTTTGCCCGATGTACGAGAGCCCACAGTCGCAGTCCAGTTTGTACACGCCTGCATCTTGAAGGGGTATATTGCACTTGACAGGTCGTAAGAACTGGTTGATCTTCTTTGGCGGCTTAAAGTAAGTATTGATTGAAGCTCGCTTCAAGATGTGACCAATCTTGTCAGTGACGCCTTTCATATATGGAAGTACTGCAGGTTGGCGCTCGACTGTGGTTGGTTTTTTGCGTTTTTTGTGACGAAGCCGCGGTACTTGCAGTTTGTTATCCTGTAGTACATGCTTGACATGCTGAAGTTCAGCAGCCAGGTGTTGGGTGTCACAGATGCCGCGTGCTCTCTGAAACAGAGATTTCCCTACAGTAGCCAACTGTCTAGGATGGTGGTGAGAATCACCATTGAGGTACCTATCTGTATGGGTTACTTTACGAAACACAGTGTGGCTCAAACTATGGTCAGGATTCCTGATGATTAAAGTGTCCAAGAAAGCTAACTTGTTGTCTGCCTCTAACTCCATTGTGAACTGTATTTTAGGGTGTATGGAGTTAAAATGACTTAGAAAAGCAGATACTTTATCAGTTGGTAAGATAGTGAAAGTGTCATCTACGTACCGCTTATAGAACCTTGGGGTTACGGGTGATGTGCTTAGGGCCCGCTCCTCGAAGTCTTCCATGAAAATATCGGCGACAATGGGTGATACAGGGGACCCCATAGCAACACCCTCTATTTGCAAGTAGTAAACTTCATTCCACAAAAGGTAGCCAGATGTTAGACAATGCTCTAATAGTACTGCATATTCGTTGGGCATATTTTGTTCAACTAGTCTTTTCTTGGTAATTTCAATGCAGTTCTGTACTGGTAGACATGTAAATAGGGACTGGACATCAAAACTAACCATGGTTTCATTGTCAGTAAGATGTAGGTCTTTAATATCACTGACAAACTGGTAAGAATCCTTCACATAAGCTGTTGTATTACCTCTTAGTGGGGAAAGTATTTTTGCTACATGCCGGGCCAAACGGTAAGTTGGTGAGTCGATCTGGCTTACAATCGGACGTAGCGGAGCCTCAGGTTTGTGGATTTTTGGTAACCCATACAGTTTAGGTGGTTTAGGGCAGGAAGGTATTAAATAATTAGTGTCTAGATTTAACGTTTCCGAGTGTTGTTTGACAAGATCACTGGTTTTCTTTAATATTTTGTTAGTTTGATCGCATTTAACGCGTTTGTAGGTCTTGTCATCTGATAAAAGTTGAATTATTTTTTCGTTATAATCTGACGTATCCATAACTACCGTAGCATTACCCTTATCAGCACGAAGGATGGTTAATTCTGGCTTAGCTCGCAGGTTCTTTAGGGCGAAGTATTGATCGCGAGGAAGGTTGGATTTTGGCACTTTGCTCCGGCGCAAGACAGACGATATGTCTTGACGTAGTGCTTCAGCATCAGCCTTCCTAATATTATTTTTAACTAAGCAATCCTCTACGTTACTAATGATGCTTTCATACGGTGTCCTGCGAGGGGCTACGGCGTAATTAAGCCCCTTTTTTAGTACCTCAACAGTGGGTTTGTCCAGTGTTTGTTTTGTTAAGTTCACAATTTTCCGCTCATCGATTTGGTTTTGACGTTTGTGGCTATCTATGGTTGATGTTGTATTGTTAGTTGTGTTCCATTTCACAAACTTTTTATTTAATTTTGATACTAACGTTTGGAATTTATTTATTTGTCTATGTTTGCATTCATTATATTTAGATGTTTCGCGTTTATTGAGGAGATTAATGCAATTAGTAAAATCTGACGCCGACAATTGTAATCCTAACCCACTGGACAAATTCTCGATCTTATTATTAATTGTACTTAGCTCGGAACGATGTCGGTAGATGAGATGACGGAGCAATTTTTGACTGGCCTGTTGTAAGATCTTGGCGCTCCCCCGGATGTCCTTTTTGGGTGATATCTTGACACACGGTGGGATGAGACCATGATCACGGCATCTCTTCAAGAAATTTAGGGATGTAACTTTTCTTGCGCGCTTAGTCTTTACATCTTCCAACCGACGCACTTTGTTAGCTATTTCCAGTCCGTACTGGATCACATATTGTTTTCTGAGGTTTAAGCGAGCACTACACATTGAAATGAAACACTTTTTACGGATTAACTCGCGTTTAATTTACTATTTACATAGTTTTTATATTATCCTGACGTTTCGAACCCTTTACAGGGTCCGCGGTCACAGGGAGACTGAGGTGTTGGTCGTCTCATTGTCAGAAGTTATTTGCCTACCGTCAATAATTTTTATATTTTACCGGGTGCGTTCAAGTTTACACAATACGAGCTAACAATATTTTTAGGTCTGGCAATGTGTTGCTGTTGGGGCTGGGATTTGATGACCTGTATGATGGGGTCCCAGGCAGGTGGTAAATTCCAACCATCCTCTCTATTGAAATTACGATGTTTTTTAGTGTACAAACTGGACTGCGACTGTGGGCTCTCGTACATCGGGCAAACAAAGAGAAGTGTAGGAACCCGCGTAAAAGAACATATAGCCGACGTCAAGCATAGGCGCGAAAATAAGTCTGCAGTGTGTGAACATGCTCTCGAGGGACCCAACCATTACATCAGATTTGACAAACCTCAAATACTCGCCAAGGAACAACGATTCATCCCTAGGATGATACGCGAGGCTATTGAAATTAAAAAACATCGTAATTTCAATAGAGAGGATGGTTGGAATTTACCACCTGCCTGGGACCCCATCATACAGGTCATCAAATCCCAGCCCCAACAGCAACACATTGCCAGACCTAAAAATATTGTTAGCTCGTATTGTGTAAACTTGAACGCACCCGGTAAAATATAAAAATTATTGACGGTAGGCAAATAACTTCTGACAATGAGACGACCAACACCTCAGTCTCCCTGTGACCACGGACCCTGTAAAGGGTTCGAAACGTCAGGATAATATAAAAACTATGTAAATAGTAAATTAAACGCTTTATCTTTAGTTTGAATTTCGCGGGGACTGCTCTGTGTGCTCCTTGCGACATAGGCGCCGTCTAGCGTGAGTTATTTACTTGAGCTTCGCATAAGGTTGCTAGTTTGACTTCTTTATTTTGAATTTCGCGGGGACTGCTCTGTGCGTCCCTTGCGACATAGGCGCCGTCTAGCGTGAGTTATTTACTTGAGCTTCGTGTTAGGTTGGCAATGGGCTTTATCTTTATTTTGAATTTCGCGGGGACTGCTCTGTGTGGCCTTGTGACATAGGCGTAGGTTGGCAAGCCGGTAGACATACGGGCGGGCGCCACCTATGGTCGGAATACGGAACTTTTTATAATTTCACAAAATACAGGATTATTGGCTTAAGTGGATGATTATTGAGAGGGAATTGTTAATAGAAGGCTACAGTTAGATATTCAAAGATGTAATATTGGCTATCTGACGAGATTTGGTTGGATTATGGAAAAACTTTAGAATTGCGCGGCGGGCGACGGCAATGAGCGAGCGAGAGGTTGGGAAAAAGATAGAAAGAGAGGTAGGATGTTATCTCCACGTGGCGCAACGCGAAGTTCGCGTATAACAAATAATAAGCGACGCGAAGGCGAGGCGCATCGAAAAACAGCTAGCGATTGGTTGAAGGGAGGAAAAGCGGACTCGCGCGGGGGAATGTTAGGCGCGCATGGCGCGAAAGTTAAGATGCTTGGGAAAAGGGCGGAAAATTAGCGGGCATTCAATTTTGAGACGTCGGAGGCGCGGTCGAATTTAAGAGTGCGGTAAATACTCATACGAGAAAGCGAGCGTCCGTGCGATTTTTTAGCGCGCTAAGTGATATTCGAGTTGCGATTTTAACTAACATTGGTTGTGAAATTGAAAGTGATTTATAAAGTAAAACTATTGCGATCGCAACTTGAATCCGTTAACGAAATGATGTATTTCGGGGTATATTGGCGGAAACGCATAACGGTGGCAACAAAACCAATATACCTTTCAACAGACTTCGGTCTGGATGCCCTTTGACTGTATTTAATAAGGTCGGCGTTTTCCATTATTACGCTAAACAATACACTATCTTCGACGGAGTAATGGGGGAGAGACAGTTGTCTCCCTAGTGAAAGTTGAAGATAGGTCAGACACCATTTAGCTGGAGGTAGACCCGTATGACCCAGTCCAATTTCGAGTCTACCTCCGTACATACAGTGTAGTGATAGGAATAACACAATGAGTATACTGGCTCGACTGATAGTACATTTAGAAGTCAGTTGCTTGCAGGGGCGACTCGGCTTACACAACTCACCACGAAATTACGTTAAATGTGGCTTGGGCCTAGATTGCAAGGTACACAAGTAGGGACTGTTAGTTCGACAAAATATAGGCATTTCAAGTGAGGAAAGCTGTAGAAATCTATAAGTAGGCGGTTCTATATAATTGCTGTGAGGAAGTGAGGGGACAGTACGGGGTGAGCGCGCTGTGCGTACATAGGCTGGGTACGCGGGCCGCGGGCCCAGGCTGGATTAATTCAGACTAATAAGGTAGGGATAATTAGGTTACGGTGCTAAATAAAATTTACGATGAAGTGATGTGGGTCCTATCTAGGCATATAAACTGTTACCGTAGGCCGATAAAATTCTAATTGGTTCCTAAAGTTGTTACCAATTAATTATTCATTTTAAATAATTAACAGAAGTATAATTATCCATTTTAAATAATTAACAGAAGTATGATAATATTGTACCATCATTACTTTGGAATACCTAAAAAGTCTAGACTGGTTTCCTATTACAAGAAAAATACTAAAAGTTATAGCAAATAAGCATAGCTGTATTGTGATGTTTGATTTCTAATACTGAAATGACCAAACAGGCATTTTTAGCTTTCCCTGGGATGCGATACGATCTTATATTGCTACACTCTTCAAAGTATTAAAAGTATACATCCGATACCTATTAGTAAAATATAAGCTGATACAAACTGAACAACTAAAACCAGTTTAGAAACCAGGATAATTCGTTGAAGGAAGACATTGCAAGCTATGAGCTTCT
The DNA here is from genome assembly GCA_963921215.1 of Scoparia ambigualis. NCBI lineage: Eukaryota > Metazoa > Arthropoda > Insecta > Lepidoptera > Crambidae > Scoparia > Scoparia ambigualis. The sequence goes on along the minus strand of OY992525.1, from coordinate 14,191,592 downwards.
AATAATCTGAAACATAGAAATAATTGATTGATAACAACCTGCTAATTAGCCTGATAATGGTCTACTAATACCATTTGAATTCACCTTAATGGTCAAAGACCTCTTAAGATATGTAAGTACTTACCTTTAACGATATGAAACATAGAAATATTTGATGGGAACAATCTAGATCAATTGGACTAATACCTAGTACAGTCTAATTTATACCTATTAAGGTGAGTAAAAGATAACTTCTAAATATAATTTATTCAATGATTAACAGGGATAATTACCTGATTTACTACCTACTAATAATATACTAACTATGATTTAGTAGGCTAGCAAATTAACCACTCAGTCTGAGAGACAGGGGTGAAAGTTAATAGTAAAATAATTAACTTAGGTTCACCTCCTAAAAGTTAAGGATAATGAATAAGTTTAACATCTTTTAATAAACTTAAGATGTGATATTCTGCCAATGCAGCCCATACAATGTAGTTATATTGGTACCTTATAAGACCTGTATAATGAATACTAAGAGTAAATAAAAGTAATTTTATCTGTATTAATAGCATTCTATTTTAGTCCACTGCCTGGAAATGGGTTTTGAATAAATTATCCACCCTTTATAGAACTGAATAATAATTTTCTAATAAGACAGAGGGGCAGTCAGTTAATAAGGTTACATCTATAAAATAGTCACAATAATCAGAGAAATAAGTGGGTCCTGTTGAATGCTGGCATCTCACCTCTGTTCAATAAGTGATATCCTAAGACATAGTTATTGCATTGAATAATTAAGTTCTTAATGTGAAAAGAATATTTGGATGATAGCCAGCCTTGAGGTAAACACTATTGATTTATGAGGAATAATAATAATTAAAAGCTAACACATATTTCATAATATAAGAGGAAATTAAGTCAAAAGTTGTGATGACTCTCTATAAATTAAAGTCAAAGTGGCGAAGCCTGAAAGACGAATGCGTTGAACGGCACGATATGGGCGAGGATGGAGCCTTTATACTTCCACAAGACTTTTATACTTCCACAAGACTTTTATAATTCCACAAGACCTTTACGTAAAGTGCACCAGGCTTCTTATGTATCATGCTACTGTTAATAAATAATAATACCTGCAAGCTAAGCTATCATCTGATTATCTTTGAGTAGTTACAAATCTTCCCCGCAGCTGCAGTGTAGGATTTAGGTCACAGTTCAGACTGAGTTATTGCTAGGCTACCCATATCTATGATATGATTTATAGACTGATAGGTAATTAGGTCAGGAGAAAATAATTTAACACCGGGATAAGCCAATTACTAAACTTTCACGAAAGAACTTGAGTTACTTAAATGCGGTTAACAACGGAGGGTTCACTAGACGATCTGGCCAAAATAGTATTGATTATAATATTACATTGCTTGACTGAAATTCACTGCAAATAGAATTAAGCAATGCTAAGGTTTCATCATCATACAAACACTACGCACTCCACAAAACTACAAACACAACCATTAGATTGTCGATAAATTAGGTTAAATAGTTTTAAGAATTAGATAATAAGTTAAGTTAAGGTAAAAGCGGCGAGGATGTGTGTATGTATTATAAGGTAGAATAAGGTAGAGATTTAGGTTAGGGCGAGAAGTTACAAGTTTTCTTCCAGTCTGTAGGGAGGCGACGGGGGCACATAGATAGTTAAAGCTTGGTAGGTGCAATTAAATTCAGACGTAAGTTCTCTTAGACGTTTCTCTTTTTTATATATTAGGCATGTTTTGGATAAGGCCATGTGTTGTCCGGAGCAATTGCTACATTTAAACACATTTTTTTCACAATTTGCATGGTTTTCACCACACTTTGTACAAATTATTTTAAAGGACGGGCACATCTTTGCTGAATGTCCAAAACGCCAGCATTTAGAGCATTGCGTTACAGGGAACACATAAGGATCAACTTTAATCCGTAAATTATTTAAACAGATATGGGCTGGCAACATCGGTCCTTTAAAACATAATTTTACAGTTTCGCTCGGTGACCATCCATCCTGGCTTTTCCTATTAGGTCGTTTTGCTGAAATAATCTCCTTATCTGATAATATATTTTGTAGCAATTCTTCTTCCGATAGCTCACAGTCAATGTCTTTAATAGTTCCGTAAGAAAAACCTACTTCCCAAGTTTTTTGTCTACGCCACCCAAGATCATTAAATCCCGGCGATGAAATAAACTTTTCCGCGCTTATTTCATTTTCAAATGTAATCACTAATTTATATGGGTTTATATATTTTACTTTCTTTATATTATTAATATCATTTTGTTTTAATAACTGGGCTAACGCAAACTGCTTCGGTAATTTTTCTTTGGTCGTAACACAAATTTGAATAGACATTTCTCTCGTTGTAGTGTTTTCTGCCCTAGGCTTTCTTTTTGAATTTCTCGTGACATTTGTCCAGATTTCTTCGCTATCCTCTTCTCTTGTGCGTTTACTTATTTCTCTTTGTTCAGTCATTCTCGTTTCAAACTGTTGTGTATGATCCTCGATAAATATTTGTTCATCTAATGCTGTAAAATTATCCCCATGATTTGTTGCGTTGTCGTCATTGTCAATCCGCTCAGACGACATTAGACATAAGATTCATATTGCACTAACGTTAGTGGCTAGGTATATTAGCCTACGGCGGCGCGCCACGCGAAGGCACGGGCCGTAGGCAAAACCGGTTACTTGTTTACTACAGTAGCACAATAGACGCGTTCGAATCGCACGGAGTGTGATTGATCACTCAACACTGTTGTTAAATAATTAATTTATGTAAACTAGCGGCTCTCATATACGGAAAAACCCAGTGAGGTTTTTGTGTATACATCTCTAATTTAATGTATTGTGATAATTTCTTATTTTGAAAAGAAAATTTAAAAAAAAATATTTACAGAAATGTTTCGACTTATTAGAAAATAAAGACACGGTAATTCCACAATGCTATATGCGACTAGATAAATCACATTTTATAAAAAACTTATATAAGCAAGCTTGTTTTGAGCATATTGATAATAGGGTAAAGCATTTTTATATCAAATGCATATTACTTATGCGACAAACTGAATGCTACCAAGACATGAAAAGTATTTTAAAATTTGTTTATCACAAATTCTAAAATATTGCATCTGTTGCATGTAATAAATTCAATGGATTGACTGATAACAATCAGATATCTAGATACGCTAGTTCTTTAACGCAATTACAAACAATGTTAAGCAATTTGCAGAACACTTTCAAAGAGTTATCTTCGACAACGATCATAGAAAAAGGCTTCGACGAAGACAAAATAATTGACAACCCTTTATTAGTTCATCACTGTAATGTTATTGAAAAACTGAGAAAATAATTATAATGAGAAAATGAAAGGAAACCTAGGAGACGAAAACTTGTATTACTTTCCCACATTTATACAATTTCTCAAGCGTATTTTAATGAAAATTCCGATGTGGAGGGAAATTATAAACAAATATTATAGTTTGGCAAAAACAAATCCATCAAGCTCGAATGTTGAGAGTTACTTCAAAGATATAAAGAATAATTTAATGTGTGCTGACAGGGAAAGGATTTTTTACAAAAACACATTCCTCATATCTCAGGTTGCCTTAAATCAGCTATTAGTATTTTAAACCAAATTAATTCACCCCCTAAAACAATTAAAAAGTACCTGAAACAATATTACAAGCAGATGATTGTACAAGTTTTACTCAAGAATCTGTGTTTTTGGATTTGCCACTAACGAGCGAGAATTGGTGAGGTCAAATGACATCGACGAATAAAATACCGAAACCGGTCCACGTTTTAAAAAATAGCTCACTTGTGTCGTCCTATTTAACGAATGTAGAAGTATTTAATACTTGTGCTTTTGATAACATACTTCAAAGTATGGCGGTCGTTTTCATGGATAGAGCCAAAGTTAAGGCATACTTAATAAAAATCAAATAAAACGGAATATGTGAATTTATTACACTTCTCGGTTCTGATGGAAAAGACAAAACAGATGTATATAAAAACGCACTTCTTTGGAAGTGTCTTTGGAAATGATATTAGAAACCCTTAATATCATTTTTGAAGACCTATCCATAGATACCGCACACGTAGGGGTTTAATGAAAAAAAAATTGAGTTTCAGTTCTAAGTATGGGGAACCCCCAAAATTTATTGTTTTTTTTTCTATTTTTGTGTGAAAATCAAGTCAAGTCAAGTCAAAATATATTTATTCAATAAACTCAATTAATAAGTACTTTGAATCGTCCAAATCTTTTTTAACCTACCACCCATTCAGGACATAATTTTTTAACTGTGGCAAAGAATGGGCGCAAGAAACCACAGCGCACAAAAGCAACGACATTTACAAACAAAAAAAAGAGTATGTCGTTACCAGGTCAATACAAAATATGAATTTAGAAATATAAAAAAATGATGCAATACAAAATTACAATACAATGTAGTATCAATTAAATAGAGACAATTAGAAATAGCTGTTGGAGTGCTTGGAGCATTTCAGATCCAAGCTGTTTTGTCTTCTGTGTAATCTGACACTTTATAATAAGCTTTTTTATAAAGCTTTTCTTTGATTTTGATTTTAAATTTATTAAGATCTAATTTCTGAATATCATTTGGTACTTTGTTGTAAAATCTTACACACAGACCCCTAAAAGAATTATTTATTTTATGGAGCCTAGTATAAGGTACTGCTAATTTGTTCTTACTTCTAGTGTTTACATTGTGAATATCACTGTTTTTTGAAAACATTCCAGTATTTTTATGAACATAAATCAAATTTTCATAAATGTATTGTGATGCAACTGTCATTATATTTATATTCTTAAATCTCTCTCTGAGAGAGTCGCCAGCCTTTAGGTTATAGATTGCTCGAATAGCCCTCTTCTGAAGCACAAAGATAGTTTGAATGTCGGCAGCGTTTCCCCACAGTAAAATGCCGTACGACATTACACTATGAAAGTAACTGAAATAAAATAATCTGGATGTATCAACGTCAGTTAACTGACGGATCTTCATTACTGCATAAGCCGCAGAGCTAAGTCTATTCGACAATTTAGCTATATGTGGGCCCCACTGAAGCTTGGCATCTAACGTGATGCCTAGAAACACAGTGGTGTCCACAGGATTCACATTCTTATCTTTAATTTGTACACTAGTTGTTACTTGCTTAACATTAGGCAATACAAATCTTACACATTTGGTTTTTCCCTCGTTTAATAGCAAGTTATTTACACTAAACCAGTGAACAATCTTTGAGATCGCATTATTCACATCGTCATTATTTGGGTGTCGTCGTTTCACTTTGAATAAAAGTGAAGTATCATCAGCAAACAATACTATCTCATGACTGTCTTTTACAAAATAAGGTAAGTCATTAATATAAACCAAAAACAAGAATGGACCTAGTATTGAACCCTGCGGAACTCCCATTGTAACCACTGATCCCGGAGATCTTTTACCGTTAATGTCGACCTTCTGAATCCTGTTACTCAAGTATGAGATTAGAAGGCTCAAAGAAGCATCCCTAATTCCATAGTGGTTAAGCTTCCTGACCAAAGTTTCATGTAAAACACAATCGAAAGCCTTGGATAAATCACAAAATACCCCTAGGGCATCCTGTGATTCCTCCCAGGTATCAAATATTTGGATTAAAAGCTCAACACCGGCGTCAGTTGTTGAGCGACCCCTAGTAAAACCATACTGTTTACAATGTAAAAGTTTATTTCTATGAAAATGAATTTGAATTTGGTCTAGCATCAACTTTTCAAAAATTTTACTAAATGTGGGTAGCACAGAAATAGGTCTAAAATTAGAGGGGTCAGAAGTGCTACCTGATTTAAACAATGGAATTAATTTACTATGTTTCATTAGGTCAGGAAAAACACCACAGTCAATGCATTCGTTAAATATGCAAGCTAAAACTGGAGCTATTGTCATAATTACTGATTTAGCGACATCCACGGAATTACTCCACAGATCAGCAGTTTTCTTTTTATTGAGAGTGTTAAATGTTTTTAATATATCTATAACACAAATTTTTTGAAAACTGAAATTACTTTCACAATCTTTTACATTCTCCTTCAAAACAGATGCAGCTACAGGGGGGTGAGGAAATCAAGGCTTTTGTAGTTGAAACTGGAATGTCAGTAAAAAACCTCTCAAATGCTGCAGCAACATCAGCATCAGAAGTCAAGGTTTTATTATCACAATTTAAATTGTACTCATTATTACGACTTCTGACCTTTCCTGTTTCACTATTTATAATATTCCATGTCATTTTTATTTTGTCATTACTATTCTTAATCTTAGAACTCAGATAGTTTGCCTTGGCTAATCGGCATACTCTTTTAAATAACTTTGAATAATTTTTAACATATAATTTGAAGTAGTCGCTGGTGTTATAGTTGCGTTCACCATAAAGTTAGTAAAGGCGTTTCCTACTTTTGTGAATACCAATTGTAGCCCATTCATTAAAAGATGCAGTACCACTAACCGAGATCTTTTTTGAAACAAAAGATTTATTAAATTCTGAACAATATATGTTAAAAAAATCATTATAAAAGACATCAGGGTTGTCATTGGATTCTAAATAATTTAATTTTGTATCTAGATTGCTTTTAAAGCGTTCCAGCCGACCTGCAGTTTTTGGCACAACAGTGATATTCTTTTTCATCACTTGCTTACGCTGGTGGAAAGCTGACCATTTGGCCACAATGATCAGAGTCCAGGTTATTAATAATTTGCTAAGCCAGTGGTTTTACATTTGTATATATGTTATCAATACAGGTGGCCGAAGTGGCAGTTATTCTTGTCGGCTCCAAAAACTTTTTCAAAAAGATCATACAATGCTGAAGGAGGTCTGTATACACTTATCACAACAAACTGCTCCAACTCCACACAAGCTATTTCTATTGTTCGCTCAACCGAGAGGCTCACTATGTCTTTGCGTTCTTTTAATTTAAACTTTTTACTAACAATAATTAAGGAGCCACCATGTATTGCATTTCCTCGACTGAACGAACTTCTTACCAAATGATTCTTAAAATTGAACATGAACTGATGGTCTCTAAGCCAGTGCTCGGTAATGCAAAGAATATCAATATTATTACAGTTCATGAACAATTCAATCTCTAAATCTTTGCCCATCATTCCTTGGATGTTCTGGTGAACAATGTTCAAAGATTCTACATTTTTTAAATTTAATGATTGACTGGGGCTTTTTATAAAGCTATTTTTACATTGATTTAATTTCATTTTATTTGCAAACATTTTGCAAGAGAGTTCCTCTTTTGTCTTATAATTTAATTCCAATAATTTGCTAGAGGTGTCCTCTATTGTCTTATAATCTAATTTAAATTATTTGGAACATATTCCAAAGTCTGAATTGGCATGTCAGTATGTTGCAGCTCAATAGATGCCGCTGAGCTAGCCATGTTATTGGCTAAATACTTAAAATAAAATTATAGCGAATTTGCTATCTGTCGCTTAAAATAAGTCTTAAGATAATATTTATCTTTTGTCAATATAAAATTATTATCTCATAATTTATTTATGTCTATTAATTCTACTTTCTTTTCATAGAAAGCCATTGTATTCAATGTCAAATTAAGCTTAAGTCTATAATTATTTTCTTCCGTGTGGCAAGTTTTTACTGTAAGTGAAAGTAAAGAAGTGTGAACATTATAATTTTTGGAATATTTAAAGAAAGTAATTTTTCATAAAAGTTAACTAATACTTTTTTGTTCACATTTCCCCTTTTCCCAATTAAAATAATAACAGTTTCTACATTATTAAGGTCATGTGAAATCAATTTTTCCATTATATTATGGTATGTCAAACCAGGCATACAATAATTTAAGACAGTTTGCCCCTCAGTGTTTAAAAATTGACCCAACTCTCTTCCAATTTCATCACTAAACATTAGAGTGCTACTTTTAGTACATTTATTTAATCTTAATGCGGTTCACAGAATACATCTACTTACCAAGTTTCAACAGTATAGTTCTTTTAGTTTCGGAAAAAAGTGGCTGTGACATACGGACGGACAGACAGACAGACAGACAGACATGACAAATCCATAAGGGTTCCGTTTTTTGCCATTTGGCTACGGAACCCTAAAAAAATACGTCACACCATCATAGAAAACCGTAGATGCTATGGAAGGTAGCTTTCGCAGTGTTACCTAATGTAATGCTTTTAACGTATGTAAAAAAAAATTAAAAAAATAACTAAAATCATACACATACATATTAATCACGACTATTACCCCCAAAGGGTTAGTCAGAGACTAGCCAAAAAGGACAGCAAAAGCAGTCCTCTACCATAGTCCACGGCACACCAAATAGCGACTGCACATGTGCTCAGCGTGACAGGTGGTGAGCCCATCGCCGCTCTATGCTGTTGGATGTATGTGCAGTTCTTAGTCCGTTAGTTGCCTTTTACGACACCCAAACGAAGAGAGAGTTGTAGTTAGTGTCCGACCGAAGTTTCGGTTTCAGTTTCGGGTGGGTGGGCGGGTGCCCGTCCATCCTTTAACTTTTGACGATTCAAAATGCTTATTCTAAGTTTACTGAATAAAGAGATATTGATTTTGATTTTGATTTTTTGATTTTGTTTCGGCCAGTTTCGGCCCTAAAATCATGTTTCGGCCAGAGGTTCGATTTCGGCCAAAAAACAGCCGAACTTTTCGGCCGCGCCGAAACTTACGACATCGTACTTTCGGGTCGCGTTCGGCTAACGTCGGGTGTGCTCGGCATGGCTGGCAATATGGCGTCGCTCGCCTCGCCTAACTCCGCCGGCCACTGAATCATTGCTCTTTGCTCGTGTAGTGAAAATAAAAAATAAAACTGAAAGAAAATACATCATATATATATGATTATCATATTCAGTGGCCGGCAGAGTTAGGCGAGGCGAGCGACGCCATATTGCCAGCCGTGCCGAGCGCACCCGATGTTAGCCAAACGCGACCTTGAAAGTACGATGTTGTAAGTTTCGGTGCGGCCGAAAGGTTCGGCTGTTTTTTGGCCGAAACCGAGAACCTCTAGCCGGAACACGATTTTTGGACCGAAACTGGCCGACACCGAAACCAAAACTTCAGTCGGACACTACCCAAAACCAAATTTTCTGAATTGTAATTGATTCACATCAATAAAAATTTTAACAAAAAAAACAACCGACTCCGAAAAATTTTACTGAAATAATTTCACTAAAACGTAAAAAATAATTGCGTTGTTAAGTTTGGTAAATTTTTTATGTTTTTTAAATATTAACCTTTATTTTACTCAATCTTATCTTATAATCTTAAAAAATATTTTTGGAGTCGGCCAAGGTAAACATAAACATTAAAAAACATACTATATTATATTATTATATTAGCCCATATTGTCCCATTGCTGGGCAAAGGGAAGGCCTCCCTTCGCCCCCCCCCCCCCCCCCCCCTTCCAGTATTCGTGGTCTGTTACGGCGAAAGGCGTTCGCAGTAACAGCGGCGAAATAAAAGATGTGGGTTGGGTAGGTTATGGATAGTGAAGTACTTACAGGGATACACAGGAACCTGGAGACGAGCTGTCCACGGTCGGCGGGGTAGGTTGAGTTCCTGGCGCACAGTCACTTCACTAAACAGTTCACTAGGGGCACTGGTTAAGGGCGTTTAGGTCGAGCTCTTCACTTTAGGTTCAGGAGTCACAGCGCGCGTATTTTGTGGGCGTCTCGCGTTAGCTAGCAGACAGACTAGTCGAACGCTCGGCTCACCAAGCTAGCGGCGGCGGGTCGCGCAGCGGTGGCGCCGCGGCAGACAGGCGGACGCGGTCGTCAACAACCGCTGAGTCAACCGCCATACCGATGGCGGTACGGTTTGAAAGGCCGTCCCAGCTTTGGCGGGAACATCCTCCGGGGCCAGGGGGGGCTCATCCACTGGGAGCCTGGCGATCCGGAATACAGGCCTCCGAAGATGTCCATTCGCGGTGTCCAGGTCTACCACCCGCACGACGCCATCCTTCCCAGGCAGGGTGCGAGCAATGCGCCCCAGTCTCCATTGGAGGGCAGGCAGGTTGTCCTCCTTGATGAGGACGAGCTCGCCAACTCGGGGAGGGGAGGATGGGGACAACCATTTGGAGCGGGTTTGGAGGGTATGAAGGTAGGACTGGGTCCACAGCGTCCAGAAGCGCTGGGAAAGAGCCTGTACCATTTGGAATCGCCTACGTGTGGAGATCGGCCTATCTTCCACGGATAGTTCGGGAAGGGCCGTTAGTGGGCGGCCTATGAGGAAATTTCCGGCTGTAAGCGGCTCAAAGTCTGATGGATCAGACGAAAGTGGGCAGAGAGGTCTAGAGTTAAGGACAGCTTCGATTCGTGCCAAAAGTGTAGAGAATTCCTCGAATGTGAGGTGCTGTTCGCCAATGTGAGGTGCTGTTCGCCAATTACGCGATATAAAAGTTGCTTTGTTGATTTTACGTTGATCTCATGTAACGCACCGAACCATGGTCCCTTAGGGACGTTTAACAACCAAGTAATGTGCTGACCAGCGAGCTTGTGCGCAATCGTATCATTGTTCAAGGCAAGAAAGTTTTGTACTTCGATGAGCTGATTTCTAGCGCCTACATAATTTGTACCGCAGTCCGAGCGGATGAGAACCGGGGCACCGCGGCGTGCTATAAAACGCTGTAATGCCGCGAGGAACGCTTCCGTGCTGAGGTCCGAGACCGGTTCTAAATGAACCGCCTTAGTCGAGAGGCACACGAATATACAAAAGTACGCTTTTAAGAGTTTAACATTACGTAGGGTACTAGATTTAACGAGGAATGGTCCGGCAAAATCGGTCGTGACTTGACTAAATACTGGCTGAGGCGTAACTCTATCGGCTGGCAGGTCGGCCATGAAGGGCGCTTGCGGCTGGACCCGGCATCGAAAGCATCTAATGCATTTAAAAACTCGGTGTCTAATAATACGGCGCGCGGACAATATCCAAAATTGTTGGCGTAGGATAGCGTGTAAAGTGTCAGCGCCAGGATGGCAGTGTATTTTGTGGTAGTGGTCAATGATAAGGTCTACAAGTGGGCTAGAGCTGGGAAGTATGAGCGGGTGCTGCGCGTCATATCGGATAGACGCATGGGACACTCGTCCACCAACTCTAAGGAGCTCATCTTTAATGAGAGGTGACAGCCGCTGGAGTCTGACGGAGCAGATTTTGCCAGTTTGAAGGCGGTGGATGTCCTCCGCAAACTCATTGTGCTGGACACTGCGCACCCAGTAAAGTAGGGCCTCTCTTCGTTCACTGACGTACAAGGGGCCTGAGCGTCGCGAATCTGGGTGGTGTCTGCAGTTGTGCAGAAAGCGTTTTAGACAAGCTGTCACTCCGACGAGCTTGTCTAGTGAACTGAACCGAGTGAGCAGGTCAAAGTCAAGACCGGGCACTGTGACCAGTGACGGGACGTGTTTGGGCTTAAGGCCGGGCAGGGCGTGATGGCCCAGAGCTAAGGGCATCGCAGGCCAAGACTCACAAGGCTGTCCTAGCCACGTGGGAGACCACCATAGGTCGTGGGCTGACAGGGATTGCGCAGACATTCCTCTGCTTGCGCAATCTGCCGGGTTGAGCTCAGAAGGTACGTGTCGCCAGGTACATTCTGATGAGCCTGAGCTGATTTTGACTACCCTGTTGGCTTCAAAGGGTTGAAGACGGTGAGGCGGTGTATTGAGCCAGGCCAGGACTATCGTACTGTCTGACCAACATATGTGTTGTTGTATACTGATATGGGCCGATAACTGAACCGACACACGGATCATGAGCTGGGAGAGTAGAGTGGCGGCCGACAACTCTAACTTGGGGATTGTGAGGCGATTCTTGATTGGTGCGACTCGCGACTTGGCGACAATCAAGTGTACCAAAGTATCTCCGGAGGCATCGAGCTCATGGAGGTAAACAACGGCGGCAAACCCGGCTTCAGAGGCATCTGCAAACCCGTGAAGCGAGTATGCAGCTGAGCCTTTGTTTGCACAAATGTGCCGAGGGAAACGAATGCTAGCCAACAGCGGCAGATCCTCTGAGATGTGGTGCCACTCCGTTTGTACTTCAGAAGGAGTGGGCTCATCCCATTCCAGCTTCAGTAGCCACAATTGCTGAAGCAGCAGCTTTGCGCGGAAGATAACGGGCGAAACCCAGCCGTTTGGGTCATAAAGTGAGGCTACGGTGCTTAAAATAGACCGCTTTGTGACATGTGTGATGGGGGGCAGAGAGATGCGGTAGGTGAACTCGTCTGACTGAGGGCTCCACTGTATACCCAAGACCTTAATGGACGTGGACTCTGGGTTCATGTCGAAGTCCTTGGGCATGTCGCATTGGTTGTCGGGAAATCTCTCGAGCAGCTTAGGCGAGTTAGATGTCCACTTACTGAGCTGAAAGCCGCCTAGGTCTAGCAGACTTATCAACTCGTCCTGAAGTGCTTGGGCGGATTCAACCGTGTCATGGCCACACAAGATGTCATCAACGAAGATAGACTTGCGAAGAACCTGAGCGGCTCCAGGGTAGCGATGGCCTTCATCATCAGCCAGCTGGAGCAGGGTGCGGATTGCATGATATGGGCTTGATCTTAAGCCGTACGTGACTGTATTGAGGGCGTAGGTGAGCAGAGGGTGATCTGGTGAGGACCGCCATAGTATCAGCTGATACCGTCTCTGGTCTGGGGCAACCAGCAAATTTCTGAACATCCTCTGGATGTCAGTGCTGAAAACGACTGGATGCGTTCTGAAGGACATGATGATGTCCACAATGTCCTGTTGAAGGGCGGGGCCTGTGTGTAGGCATTCATTTATGCTGACACCATTGGAGCTTTTGCAGCTACCATCAAAAACAATGCGCAGCTTGTCCGACCCTGACTTAAATACGCCATGGTGAGGGATGTAAAAGTGAGGTTTATGGGCGAATGTATTTGGGTGACAGGGAGCCATGTGCCCTAAGTCGATGTATTCGGCCATAAAGTCGACGTATTTAGAACGCAGAGACGGGTTCGCCATTAGCTTCTTCTCAATATTGAGGAATCTGCGTAATGCGATAGGGTGAGTTTTGCCTAGTTGAGGGGCGTCCTTTAGAAAGGGCAGAGCGACCGTATATCTGCCTGAGGGATCGCGTGTAGTGGTAGAGCGGAAGATTTCCTCGCATTGTTCCTCCAGGGGATCATTATGAGTGTGAGATTGAGGGAGGGGCTCCTCAGATTCCCAGAACCTTTCCAGACTCTGACGTATGTCCTGGGCTGATTCAGCTGAGTCTGGTTGTGAGCTGACGACGTGAGCTGAGTTAACCTGCTGCGCCGGCTGCGCATACAAGTCCTCAATGGGTCCTATCAACGCGAAGTCGAAAATCGTGCCGAAGGCTATGGGCTTGCCCGGGCCCAACGAGACCTGAGTCCCGTCCAACACTTGACCAAGAACGTCCGACCCCAATAAGAGGTCGATCGGGGCTGGTGTGTGGTAAAGCTGGTCAGCCAATGGCACGGGTGGCTGGCCTAGTACGTGGGAAATGTTTGGTACCTTCTCTAAGGGAAGGTAGCCAGTGACGTTTTTTAAAATGTGAGCTGTGGCAGTAATTGTAGGAGTATTATTGTGAGTGGGTCGGCATACTATTGTTATTGCCGCCTTTGACTCATGTTTGTGCTGATTCCCAACTCCTGTAATTTTTAAAGAAGTGGGTTTTGATGGCAGGTTCAAAAGTCGTGCCATGCGTGACGTTATTAACGTCAGCATACTGCCACAGTCCAATAAAGCTCTGGCTGTGTGAAGATGGCCATGTACGTCCGCGACTCTTAGTGAGACGGTTGGCAACAAAATGGGTGTGCCAGTGGGCACAGAAGGTGAGTGAGCTGATTGAGTATCAGCTGAAATTGTATGAGCTGAGTATGTATCAGCTGTGTGGGCATGGGTTGACTGGGCATGGGCTAAATCTACCTCTTCGCTAGGGTGCTCTGTGATAGTAGGGAGTCATAATTGCTGGCGGCGTTCGCGGGGCCTACCTGGCGAACCGGACCTGGGCGGGCTGGCTCTGTGAGCAGAGCTGGGTTGCGCCTGTTTGGCATGTGCGGGTTCGTGCCGCCTGCTGTTTCTGGGACGCTCCCTCGAGTGCTCTGTCAGCTGTGGTGGGGGCACATGTACAGACGACGAATGAGCTGAGTGCGTTGGGCCGTCTGGTCGATGGAGGGACGTGTGGTGGTTCGTACTCCCACAGTTCTTGCATGCCCCCCTTGACCTGCACTCGCTCTCGTAGTGACGGCCGAGACAACGCTGGCAGCGCTTGCGTGCCTGTACAAAGTCCCAACGGCCCTGTGTTGGCTGGGCATTGTACCATCTGCACGTCATGAGCGTATGTCCCCTAATGGCACAATAGGGACAGTAGGGCGTCGAGCGTGAGGAAGAGGACGATGACGATGATGAGGAGCAGCTTTGCTGGTAGGCCGAGTAGACGGGGAAGGGCTGACTGCGAGCCGGGGAGGTGGACGGGCGGTGACGCATTTGCTGCGCTGAGCGGAACGGTTGGTGAGTAGGCTGCTCATGGGCGCGGTGAGGCGATGGAGCTGAGGAACGGCCACGGTAATGGTCGGGTTGTTGCTGAGCCATCTGAGCATAAGTGCGATGGGGCAACTGAGGAGGCGCGCGGCTACGAGAAGGGCCGGGCTGGGGCTGAATGGGTTGAGCCATGGCTATGTTGGAGAACTCTGTCTCCACACAGCGCGCGTGCTCCTCGAGGTAGGAGATAAGGTCCCTTAACGTGGGCAGGGTGTTACTAGACCCGTGCCTGCTTTCAAATAGCGTGCGGAGCTCGCCCTTGAGCTTCCGCACCACTATTGACACAAACACGTAATCGTCTCCTATGGGCAAGTCTAAATTGTTGAGGGCACACTGAGCCGATATGAGCGGCGTGAGGAACAGTGTGCGGATGTTCGAGCGCGTATGGATGCTTGGCAGCCCCAGGATGATGTCCACAAAACTATCAATGAGAACCCGGCGGTTCTCGTACCGCTTGGTGAGGATGTCCATGGCCACGGCAAAATTTTCATTGGTGACCTTTAAGTGGGACACCATACTTAATGCCTCACCGCTGAGACATGAGAATAGGTAGTGGAGCTTGACTGCGTCCGACAGGGTCGCCATGTCGTCAGTCAGACTCCTAAACAGCGCAATGAAGGAAGGCCAGTCCTCCACTTTTGAGCTGAACCTGGGCAGCGCTATCTTGGGGAGGACGGCTGTGGGCGTATTGACGCCGAAACTGGGCTGAGCGCTATGGGTTGGGGATGACGTGGAAGAGGGTAAGATTTCCTCCCTAGCCACAAGAATCCCAATGTACGCCCCGGAGGCTTTTGTGTGGTTCTCAGTGTATGCCTTCTCGGTCTTCTCGTCCAGGTCCTCCTCGTCAAGAATGCTATAATACACTGAGTCCAGCTTCTCCTTTATGCCCTGTATCTGTGCGAAACGCACGTTGAATTCCGTTATGGAATGTTTGGTGTCGCCAGCAATGATCAGTGATCCCATCTCTAGGAGCTGGTGTAAAGCTTTGGCGGCCTCCCTAAATATCGCGGCTTGTGACTTGGTCGGCATCGCGATGAATAAAAGGAGACAAAAAAAATAATAAAAAATAAAAAAAATTAACAAATTTAAAGGCAGTAAAAAGAACAACACCCTGTATATATTCTATAGTTGGGCTGGAGGTATTTGTTTACTAAGGTAAGGGCAAATGGGCTAAAATTAACGCAACAATAAAGAAGGCAAAACTAAGTTGGGGCGCCTTGTATATGGCCCACGGGTGGTGCAAACGCGTGTGTATGTGTAGGTATGTTTGTGTATATGTATGTATGCTTATTGAACGCGCGTACGTAACATTAGCCGACCGCAAGCAAAAAGCAAACAAAACAACAAAAACAAAAAAAATCACGTTATCCGTAGCCCACTGTTGGGCAAGGCGCTCACAATCGGGCAGACCTGTTGCCGACACTGGCGCGAAGAATGAGTCAGTCGCAAACAAAAAAAATAAAAATAAACTAATAATAAAAACTTAATTAAAAAGGTTGGGACACTCTGTCTGTGTCCCACTAGTGGGCAAACGTGTGAACGTGTGTAGAAGTACTGTGCTCTTGTGGTGAGCACGCACAAGAATGAGCCGATTTAACACGACAAGAACATAAAAAATTCCTTAAAAAATAAAACGGGAATAACAACAATATAGTCGTCTAGACGCGGGTGTGTTATTACGTAACCAAAGTTATATGTGCAACCGAAAAACGTAAAACGCAAACGTAACGCAATAATTTAACTACTAAACCTAATGTATCATTAGACAACGATCTTATTACTTATTACAACGATTATATTACACAATTAGTACACTAGCTCGCTCAAATCACAAAGACATTGTATGACACCATAAAATCAACATCAACAACATAAACACTAAACTTGTTAGCGTAAATTAACTAGGAGTTAGCACGAATCGGATACTGGTACGAACTTTTATTTGGAACACGATACCCGAAACACGAATTTTTATTCGTGTAGGTAGGTCAACTTTGCGACGACTGTCGTGCAGAAAAGATTTTGTATGGAGATGAAACTATAAATGTTAGGAAGTGAAATAGATATAATTATGAAATATTATTTTTAGCGGACTGTAAATAATTAATCAAAGTTAAGGGCTGATTCGGGGCTGATTATGGTCGAAAGACCATGAAATTTAGAGGTATTCCGTGCTCGATGGACCAAAAATGTTACGGCGAAAGGCGTTCGCAGTAACAGCGGCGAAATAAAAGATGTGGGTTGGGTAGGTTATGGATAGTGAAGTACTTACAGGGATACACAGGAACCTGGAGACGAGCTGTCCACGGTCGGCGGGGTAGGTTGAGTTCCTGGCGCACAGTCACTTCACTAAACAGTTCACTAGGGGCACTGGTTAAGGGCGTTTAGGTCGAGCTCTTCACTTTAGGTTCAGGAGTCACAGCGCGCGTATTTTGTGGGCGTCTCGCGTTAGCTAGCAGACAGACTAGTCGCGCGCTCGGCTCACCAAGCTAGCGGCGGCGGGTCGCGCAGCGGTGGCGCCGCGGCAGACAGGCGGACGCGGTCGTCAACAACCGCTGAGTCAACCGCCATACCGATGGCGGTACGGTTTGAAAGGCCGTCCCGGCTTTGGCGGGAACATGGTCTTTTGCGTGTGTTGGCCAATCCTTCGCGTAAGCATCAAGCTCATCTTTCCACCTCCGTCTGGGTCGACCTCGCTGCCGTTTAACCCCATTTTTTTGTAAACATATTTAATTAGCCTTTAACAGTTGTCGTGTTCATTAGTAAATAGATTTTATTAGGTATTGCTACATTGTCGTATTAAGCTGGCACCGACTCCAAAAATATTTTTTAAGATTATAAGATTGAGTAAAATAAAGGTTAATATTGCAAGTAAATTGACCAAACTAAACAATGCAATTATTCTTTACGTTTTAGTGAAATTATTTCAGTAAAAATTTTTTGGAGTCGGTTATTTTTTTTTTTTTAATTTTTGTTTATTTCTCGCTTTTTAGTGAATCGTTCCGATCTATTTATCGAAAGCGAATATTGGTAAACCTACAAACCGCGCTGCTTGTATGAGATAGCGCCGTTTAAATGCGACAAGTGAAGAAAACGAGAAACGCCTATCACAAAGTAGGAAATCAACACCCAAAACAGACGGCAAGTTACCCGGATATACTCGTGAACGCTGTATAGACCCCCCTACGATGATGACTTGCGAGTTACTAGGGTTCACCGTTAGGCAAACTAGAGGGACGGTTTTGACTTGCTCCAGTCGTAGATCGTAGCCAGTCACCATTGATCTGCTGAATCGCTTCTGAGAGGTTCTCAGCCCAGGCCTGAGAGTAAATTTGTAAGTCGTCGGCATAAAGATGTAAAGAAGAATTTAGATAAGAAGTGACAGAATTAATAGTGTGAATAGTGTATTTTTAAATCCTAATACAAATGTTTCGGAAGGAGTGATAAAAAGTGGCCTATGTCACTATTGTTCTTCAGCTATCTATGTGCAAAATCAGGTCGATGCGCAAGTGAGAGACGGACAAACAAACAAACATGCTTTCGCATTTACAATTTTAATTAGAAAGGATTTATTGCCGGAGTGGATCTCATTTGACCTATGGCTGAAAATACCAAAATCGCTATAGGTATGCCTACAATAGTCGCTTAACTATCTTAATCGAGATATCTTATCGCCACCCGTAAAATACTTATTCCAAATGACAATTCCAATGACATTCTGTGGTCTTCTGCATCAGTTCTACTTCATCAAATGATACTTTCTGAATGCAAATGCTTGACTTGTTGCTGAAAATACTAAAATCGCTATAGGTCTGCCTACAATATTTGAGGAGTTCCCTCAATTCCTGAGGATTCCATCATCAAAAATGGGACCAATCTGGAAGTATATCCTTTCAAATAAAAAAAGAATTTTCTAAATCGGTGTATAAATGACTGAGTTCTGAGGTAACAAACATAAAAAAAAAACAACCGAATTGAGAACCTCCTTTTTTGAAGTCGGTTAAAAAGACAACTATATTTACGATACAGATTTAGTAAAGTAGGTAAACGATTAAATAAAAATCAATATTTTAACCGCCTCTGTGGTCTAGTGGCTAAGCTACCTGTTTCAGACCCAGAGGTCCCGGGTTCGATTCCCAGCGGGGGTATATCTTTGTGTGCTCGGTTTGCTTGGTGGTAGGGCTGTTAAGTCCGCCTGGCTAGCTACCACCATCTTATCTAAGTCTGTCGCCATAACAACGATGTTTATAGCATTGTTGTGTTCCGGCAGTTTCAGATAAGATAGCCAGTTCCTCAGTGGTTGAGGATTCCGGGTGAAGCGCGCTTCCACCTTCGGCCTTATCGTCACTTACCATTAGGTGAGATGTAGGCCAAGCGCTTACCCGTAGCCAATTTAAAAAAAAATCATATAATAAAATACTAAAAAAAAGTTTATTATTAGCTCAAAAAATTCATAATTTTAAATATATAAAAAAGCACAAAATCAATGCAAAGCTTCATGGGAAGTAATAAACTCAAACTTTCGATGTAAGCATCAAGACGTGGAGAATAATGAAATGAGCCTGGAAGATAGTAAAACGTTGACTTGGCCCACAGCAGATTGCGGACTCATTCAATGATTTTTTTATTCACTCACTTTGGTCTCACAAATACCAAAAGGAACTCTATCGATTACAGTTCAGCTACAAAAACGATGGAAAATAATCCAAAGACCATGTTTTTACGTCCTGATCCGGTGTGGATTTTTCAAGTAATCAATTCCCTTTGTAATACGAACTCAACTGGATATGATGGAGTAAATACCAAAATGCTGAAGCTCTGTGCAGAATTCTTATCACTCCCCCTCTGTCGCATAATAATTAATCTCTCTTTTAATGAGGGACATTTTCCGTCGCTTCTTAAGTATTCTATAGTTAGGCCTATATATAAAAAGGGGCTTAAAAACAATTTTAATAATTATAGGCCTATAACTTTAAATTATATACTATCGAAAATTATAGAAAAGGTAGTATATTCTAGAGCTTCTTCATTTATGGCCACTTGCAATATTTTAAGTGAGAAACAGTTTGGTTTTAGAAAGGAGAGCTCTACTGGTTTGGCCTTGGACAAGGGCTTCCGGGTCTTTCCTATATTTTTAGACATGGCTAGGGCTTTTTATCTGGTTTGTCATGAAATTATTTTGCAAAAACTACAACTCTTTGGCATTAGGGGTAAAATAAATGACTGGATTAGAAGTTTCCTTCAGGGCAGACAGTAATGTGTGGAAACAATGAAAACTACAAAGCGTCATAGAGCTTATTTTATGCAAACGTTCAGATCGTCTTATCGTGAAAATAATTACGGAGTACCACAGGGCAGCGTACTTGGCCCATTACTATTTTTATGCTACACTAGCGGCCGCTCGCGGTTTCACCCGCGTGGTTCCCGTTCCCGTAGGAACATCGGGATTAAAAGTATCATTTGTGTTAATCCATGTTATAAACCATCTGTATGCCGAATTTCATCCAAATCCATTCAGTAGTTTTTACGTTAAAGAGTAACAAACATACACACTCACAAACTTTCGCCTCTATAATATTAGTGTGATGTGATTAATAACTTACCCAGTGACATAAATCAAGAGGGTTTGCTGTTTGCTGATGATGCTACTATTTTAATTAAAACAAATGGCAAGAATATAAATAATAATAAAATATATGAAACGTTAACTTCTATTGTACTGTGGTTAGAAAATAATAATTTGAAATGAAATTTATCAATAACAAAAATCGTAGAATTCCAAACTTTTAATAGCACATCCATGCAAGTAAAACGTTAAGTTACACGATAATGCAATAGAAGTACTTGATGAATTTACCATCTTAGGAATTAGGTGATAAATACTGTAATTGGAAAGTGCATGTGAGATCATAACTATAAGGAGGGTCTACTGGATTGATCTGATCAGACTCCATACCTATACTTAAATAATATTGCGGGTGAGGGCGTTATATGGTAAGCGCACTGGCTTAATAAAAGGAATTTAAAAAGTTATAATTGATTTTTATTAATTTCAATAAACCTTATATTACTTAACGTAAACTGTTCTTCTAGTAGATTTAATTTAATCTAACAATTCCATGAATCAGTTCTTTTTATTTTATAATCAATCATACAATCGTATTTGAAAGATCTAAATTAATTAATTAATATCGAACAATTGTAATAGATTATTCTTATGCAGCGAGGCCAACGCAAAGTAGTCAGTCTCAGGTTTCAGACAATCTACGACGATCGGTCTTATCCGTAAAGAGTCGACTTAAAGCCACAAAGTAGCAAAATAAGGATTCGGACAATCTAGGCGATCGGTCCTATCCTCGGCGACTCCAGCCACACCAAGTGGCGGAATAAAGTTTCGGACAATCCAAGGATCAGTCCTTATCGAGTCGACTCCAGGACTGACTGCTGTGCGTCGGCGCACGTCTTATAAAGCGAGCGTTCGAACTAGTTCGGAGTGGGGCGGTACGCCGACCGGTTGTGACGTCACGGCGAGCAGGCACTGCGCGCGCGTTGGATTCCTTTTATTCTTTTTGCGCCGACACGACCATTCTGACATCTGATGCGTGCTCAGCAGCAGCAACGTCCTGAGGTAGAAAACATTATGCAAGTGATTTTTTTTTTGTGTGTGAGTGAAGCCTGTGCAGCTTGCTTCTAAAAATATTACTCTGTTAAATTTTAAGATATCTTTTACTGTGCTCTGAGCTTAATAGCCGTGTTACACAAGTAAGTTTTTATTATTACTAAGTTAGTTTACGAACTGTCCAGCACAAGTAGTTCTGTGCTGTGGGTTTCGAGGGTACTGTGCTCTGGGCTTTTATAGCCGTGTTACACGAATAGTCACTGTGCTCTGGGTTTCGTAACCGTGTTACACAGGATTTTAAAAATTTAGGCAGGTTGCTGCTGTGCTCTGGGTTCTTTGACCGTGTTACACAGGGGCTCTAAGGAGTAAGGTGCGTTGATGCTGTGCTCTGGTTCTATGACCGTGTTACACAGGGGCTCTAAAAGTAAGGTGGGTTGATGCTGTGCTCTGGGTTCTATGACCGTGTTACACAGGGGCTCTAAAAGTAAGGTGGGTTGATGCTGTGCTCTGGGTTCGCTGACCGTGTTACACAGGGGCTCTAAAAGTAAAGGAAGCAATAGGTGGAACAAGAAAATTAAATAATGAAATGAAAATACCTCACCAGGCAATAGAGGCAACAGCGTCTCTGAAGCTCAGTCTGTAGATTCATCGTCAACTTCTGATGCAGTATCAGTGGTACTTCTTCCAACATTTTCAGTTGCCGTGTCAGTAGAAGATGAACTACGGCGTGAAATGTTGGCATTATTATCTGGATTTGGTGCCTCGTCTTGATTAACGTTGAAAGATGCTGCTTCCATATCTACTTCAACAACCTCAGAAGCAGTGTTTGTAAAAGAACCTTGAGTTCTACTTGCATTACTTTCAGCCTCAGGGGCTGTATCTGTAGAAGAGCCTCGCGTTCTGGTTGCATGATTCTCGAATGGTGAGTTCGAGTCATCATTATTTGCATGAACTTCTGCCGACACGGTTATTTGCTGGCCCGGATTTGTTGAAGCTGGACATGAGCAACTTTTCGTGGTGTCTACTGCCACCGCCCACTCGACGTACTAGGTACCGATCACGGTCTAAAAGTCCTCGCAAAACCTCGCAAGGTGCGCTATATTTTAAATCTAATAAACACCGATTTCTAGAATTGTTCTTAACTAACACATAATCTCCCAACTTAAATGAATGAATTCAAGCTTTATTTTGGTCAAACTTAACTTTGGCTGGCGCCTACTTCAAGCATTCTTGGCCATTAGCTCGGCTAACACCTGGCGCTATCGTGTGAATTTCAATGTCAAAAGTATTGCAATATTTTAAGAATTCCCCCAAAAAGTCTTTGTCATTGTCAGTAATGACTTTCCCAGGACACCCAAAGAGATGAATTTATTATTTTAACGCTGCTAATGTACTGGAATTGACTTTTATTATTACAGTATTACAAAAGAACGTATTTTGAGGAAGCGTCGATAGTCACTACTACATATTCATCTGCTGGGGTACCTAATTTGCCTGTTATATCCATATGGATTACTTAAAATGGTGCCTTAGTTTACTTAAAATGGTTAAGGATTGGATGAAGCTGTGCTTCAATAGCCCCCGAAGAGTTTTTAGATGAGCGACATACGATACAGTTGTCTATAAAATTTCTTACAAAGGAGCTCATTTTGTCAAACCAGTAGGTTTTTCTAATTTTTGATAGAGTTTTTTTTTCCATCCTAGATGCTTGATAGAGGTGTGGAATGTATTAATCAGACTCCACTGGAAAGAGCTTGGGACGACGGTCAAGTGCTGAATGCTTATAGCGTCATTGTTAGGTTTATATGCATTCTTAAGAATGACAGTCTGTAATGACTTTAAATGATAGTCCCTAAAGGATATGTCTAAAATGTTTATTGGTCTTACCACGGCCAAAGAGTGGTAGCGGCTTTCAGCGTCGGTAGTGCGTATACTCACGTAAGCCACGACGTGTTGCCGGCCGTTAAGACTTGGGATTTAAGATGGCTCCACAAGACAGCTAGCATCGGTATAAAGCTCTTTAGGAGAATTTTCTCTAAAGATGGTCAAGACAGGGCCATAATATGGAGATTGGCTTTCTCTTATAATTTTGTTCTTGAGAAGTTCTCTAATAATCATGAATTAAGACGGTAAGGTCGCCGTGCTACATATTTATCGAAATATTTTAGACGAATCTCAAGTTGTCCAGTATCATCAACAACTACTGCTAGACCAGTATTTTGAAGCAGATTAGTGCCAATCGGTAGGTCTACAGAAAGGTCATCATCAGAAAGAATATGAAATTTTAACTCGACAGTTATGTTATTTGTGGCGGCCTGAGTCGCCACATAATTTATTATCATCACGTATCGGTTAAAGAGTTTGTAAGCACATTCCTAAACGCGTGCAGATCCGATAAAGATATGTCACGGCATCCTCCCTCCAACATCTACGCAGTATTACTGTATAAATAGTCTTGTAAGGTTTAGATAATAAGTTAGTCACAATGTAGTCACTGTAAATATACAACATCACTCTAAGAGACGCAGTCGTTATTTACCATCGCCATGGAGCCATCCATCAACACCACCTCGCTCACGCCCGATGGAACACTGGTGACCCCGCTCAAGCAACAAGCAACCTTCCAACGGAGTACCACGAAAAGCACACGTGAGTCATTTGCAATATCTACACATCAACCATGGCAGTAACATTGTGTTCAGCGACAGACGCAACAAGATTTTCAAAATAAAATCACTACGCCGAGCCACACCGAGCTGCGACTGCGTCATTTAACATCACTCTTACAACTCACAACTTTGGCGTCCTTTCCGGCACATCGTATCAAGAACGTTTCATCGACCAAGGCAAAGAAATAAGGTACCCAGAAAAACAATGCGATATAGAATATACTAACGATTTCATAACTGTACACATTACGTTATAAATAAATTGTGCGGTGCAGCGAACGCACAAGAATTTCCGACGCAGCACTTTTCGCCGTTTGCTCTACGCTTGCGCAAATTCAAGATCACGGCATTAATGACTATACTGCTATACGGAAACAATTTTGTACAGAGTTGTGGATTTTTCTATAGAAGTAAATAAATAAAATCCAAAGGAAAATAGAATAAATGTATGCAACGAGTATTCACCCGTTTAACCGCCTCACTTACCGACTGACAAAGTGGTTTGAGGTATGTTATTTATACTTACGGAAAGAGATATTTATAAAAGCATTATTTTACCAGTCGATTGTTTTATGAGATATTATTACACTTCATATGGCACTTAAATGCTACTAGCTACCTCCAGTGCGAATTGATTTCTCCGGTTATCTGACAAAGAGCCAAGGAATACGCCAGTCTGAGGATAATTATGAAGCTATAATGAAGTTGTACTCAAAATGAAGATATTCAACAAGTTTAAAATGCTTTGATTGTGCAATAAGAATACAGTAGAATAAATAAGCACAAAAATGAACCATGTTAGGGTAACTAATGTAATAATAAGATTTTAGTCAATTTTAATTATATGTTTTAGCTAGGCACTTATTTCCTTATATTAAGTATGTATATTGAATGCAACATGTCTTATCTCTATGTAATTAATGTTTAATCTTAGTCAATTCTAATTTTTATGTTTTGTTATTATGTATTTTATTAAGTCTATTAGTTCAATATATTATTAACATGTAATGCGTAATTTAAAGTTCACTGTAAGAATATGCATAATTTAAAGTTGTACTTGTTTATGCCACTTAATTTGTGTGTATAATATAGTCTTGGTATAACGTGATAAAAAAATATTTTAGTAACAATATTAAGATGTAGAGAGGAATTTTAGACATTTTAAAGAAAAATCAAGTTTCTTATAAAAATTATTCGTGTAGTAGGTCTTTTTTAAAAGATATACCTATAATAAGTATTTTGTTCAAATACAAGGAAACAGCTCTCTTAGCAGCATTCAGCAAGCCAGCTAGCCATAAGGTTCCATCGCAGCAACGTAACGCTTCCTGGATCCTCGGCATCACTCGACGGTCAAAATAAGTACCGTCGCACTCCACACGTCTCGACTCACAGCAGACATGGTAGCACACGCCCGTCTCGAGTCACGTAGACCGGAGAACGCTCGTTTTGTCAATGAAGACTTGAGCACGCTCATCACGACTTAACGTGGATTAGAGCACCACTGGCATCTCCAAGCTGAAGACCTGATGTTTTTTTTCATTCCCTTTTTCAAGAGGGGGAGTACTGTGGCGGCCTGAGTCGCCACATAATCTATTATCATCACGTATCGGTTAAAGAGTTTGTAAGCACATTCCTAAACGCGTGCAGATCCGATAAAGATATGTCACGGCATCCTCCCTCCAACATCTACGTAGTATTACTGTATAAATAGTCTTGTAAGGTTTAGATAATAAGTTAGTCACAATGTAGTCACTGTAAATATACAACATCACTCTAAGAGACGCAGTCGTTATTTACCATCGCCATGGAGCCATCCATCAACACCACCTCGCTCACGCCCGATGGAACATTATTGATTTTTCAAAAAGTGTCTATCGTCTATATTGAGAGAACGGGTAAGCCAATTACCCTTTAGATAATGTGCTGAATAATTTCTCTTCTCTGGCAGTCCGGAAGAAATTGATTCACGGATAACTGATCAAACAGCACCGCTGTCAAACAGAGCAGTAAATTCTAATTTGATTATAGTTACTTTAAAAAAAGTTAGTTTGGAACTACCTTAAAGATTAACGTTTCAAATCGCTTTATCTCTTTTGTAACAAAATTCATATGTATGTCCTACCCCGTGACAAAAGGAACAGTTTTTTGGTGGTCGTTCATTGTTGGCACCTAGAGAAGTCGATGCCGGGTTCTGTGAGTTTTTATTATCAGAATATTGATTATTGGAAGTCGATCTATACCGACAGTATCTTGCATCGTGACCAAGTTTCTTGCAAATACTGCAATAAGGAGGGTCCTTAGCTATGGTTTTTAGGTCTATGTATCGATGTTTTTTGGAAGGGATCCCATTGATAATAGCAGAACTGGGCCGTTTGGATCGGATAGAAGAAGCTACGGATATGAGCTCAGGAACTGATTTCGCTTTTGCATTAAGTAATTCAATTCGTAACCTTTCATCACTAACAGTGAAAATTAAAGCTTCTACGGCATCATCTTCAGACAATTTATCTTTGGTCAATGTTTTCCAGAGAAACCATGAAGTTGATAAATACGATCAGTCCCGTGCGAACATCTGTTAGAGAGAGACGTGTACTCAGTGCGAACAAAAAAGTCAGAGGTGCTCAACATGTTTACCACAAAATGCGGAGGCTGTGCCGAAATGGTTGGCGATTGCGCCGATTGTTCCGCTTGCAAGAAGAAGTACCACTTTTCAGTTGCTTGTGGCGGAATCTCTGAACGGGGTTTCTCCAGACTTGGTAGTGGTAGGGCTACTTGGATGTGTAAAACATGTCGAGATACGTCACAGTCTGTATTGGACGTATCAAAAGTGGAAGACTCGAACCGGCCCGCCTCTCCAAATACTGCCAAATTCTCGTCGGGATTACATTTGGAGCATAAACTTCCTTCTGCTTCATCTACATCGACACCAAAGCAGCCAGCAACAGAGAGGGGTGACAGAGCTGGGCAACCGCATATGGCTTTGTTGAATGATATAGCAACTAAAATATCACAAATGCAGGTTCAGATGTCCACTATCACAATAATTCAGCAAGACCTACAACAAGTCAAGTCCGACCTTGGAGACCTGAAGACTACGTTGAATAGCCGGCTGGACAACCTTTCAACTCGAGTGGAAGACATTGAGTCGAGAGTCTCAATCGTGGAATCCCTAAAAAGTGACGTTGATCAACTGAAAGCTCAGGTAAAGTCCATCCTCGACGAAGGCTACAAAAATGACCAGTGGGTTCGACGATCAAATATCCAAATCAATGGTGTCCCTCAGAAAGTCGGGGAGAACCTGATAAAAATTGTCAAAGCTATAGCGGACCGCAGTGGCTTCAATCTTAATCCTGAGAGTGATATAGATTTTGTAACGCGAGTGGCAGTGAAGAACGACAATGATAGCTTGAAATGTAAACCAATCATATTGAAAATGCAATCTAGATACAAGAAGGATGACTTTCTAGCTAGTCTTCGTAAATTGAAGGATTTCAAGTCAGGTGACATCGGCTTTCTGGGAACAAATAATCGTATTTACTTCAACGACCATCTTTCTTCACGAAATAAAAATCTCTTCCACCAAACGAAACTCAAAACTAAAGAGAAGAATTACGCGTTTTGCTGGGTCCGTAATTGCACAGTCATGGTTCGTAAATCAGAAAATTCTCCGGTCATCCACATTACATCGGAGGAATCCTCAAAAAAGATCACATAAGTATTATTTTAACATGCTATGAATTTCTCACAGATAACTATTATGTCATTATAATTTGTAATGAAATGTGTCGATGTTTACTTTGTGATTGTTACTATGTGCCGTGCAAAAGGTTTGGAATACCTGTGCCACTACTGATAACATTGTTTGACGGCCGTTACTATTGCTTTTGTGGAACGGTCACTGTAACGCTGTATGTAGCATCCATTGCCCGCTGCTGTCTGCATATTGCGACAGAACTTATGGGCCGGCAAGCGATACCTAGTGTACATTATGATTTTAAGCAATGTTTTAGTGTTGGCACTGTTTTCGTGTGTATTATTCTATATTTTAAAGTTTTAACAGACTGTATGGCGCTGTCTCATATTGAAACTTTGAAGGTATTATCGGTTAAATGTTCGACTGCGCGGGAGTATCGCCCGGTTTGCTATTGTTTCCACGTACAGCTAGTGGCTATGTTGAGTGTTATTTTTTATTATACTTTGCCCCAAGACGGTTTATGCGTTTATATTTTGAAATCAGTGAGTGATTATTTCAATATTTTGGAACACTTTAAATTATTAGTTTTGTTAATAAATGGAGAATTATATTTTATATGTACTTATTATGAATTAAGAATAATACGTAATTGTTATAAATATTATATACTTTACAGAGCTTGATATAATTTTAAAATGTTTTTATCAGAACGTTCGTGGATTAAGGACTAAAACTAAAATATTTTACAGAAATTTAATTAATTCTGATTATGACGTAATTTTCTTAAGTGAGACCTGGCTGTTGCCCGGTGTTTTTGATGCGGAACTTTTCGATTCGCGGTACAATGTATACCGAACAGACCGGGATTATAAGCGACGCGGTATGTCAAAGGGTGGCGGCACGCTGATAGCTGTTAAGCGCAAACTAATGGTTGATCTAAACTGTTCGGGAATACTTCCGGCATTTTCGGATGCGGATGTAACTCATGTGGATATTTTATTGTCGCGCGGACCTCATCCAAAACGACTACATCTGTATTGCTGTTATTTTCCAGTAACAACCGATCAGGTTTTATCACAGCAGTCACTTCTTGAGTCAATATCTGAGCTTAATGTTGATAGACCTGACGACGAGTTTCTTGTGATTGGTGATTTTAACATCAGACATGCGTCATGGACAGCTGATGTTTCCCCTAATAACGGTTTTATTTTATCAAATCCTTCGACTGACTCGCTGACAGCTCAATTATTGGCATTCATGTCATTTACAGGATGGTTACAGTACAATGACATTCGTAATCAAAACGACAGATCGCTGGACTTGTTTTCTCCAGTTTCCTAAGTCGAGTAATTCGAACTAAGCCGTTATCTGAGCCAGAGGATAATCATCACCCGTCCTTAGCTATAGACGCGCTGGTCATTGTAAAAGATGCTTGGCTAAAGCAGGCGCCCCGCATTATGCGCCGTTTTCATGCTGCAGATTATGACGTCATCAATGAAGAGCTGGCCAAAGTTAGATGGGAGCGCCATTTGCGTACCACTGATATTGTGATCGCATTGGATATCTTCTATTCAATAATTAATGACATTATCGATAAATACGTGCCATCAAAAAATAATACTTGTAATAATTATTATCCCGTATGGTTTTCTTATAAACTAATTAAAATGATAAAGAAAAAAAATCGATTGCACAAAAAGTGGAAAATCTATGGCAGAATATCTGATTACGTAAATTTCTCGGAATTGAGAAGGGCAGTAAAAGAGCTGGAAGTTACATGTTACAATTTGTTTATTACTAGATCTGAAATAAATATTAATAAATGTTCCAAGCACTTCTGGACGTACATTAAATCTAGAAAACATGTCAATAGTATCCCTGATGTGTTAAAACTGGATCATGAGATTGCAAACGACGGTCAATCAATCTCTAATCTATTTAATTATTTTTTTCAATCAGTATTCGAAAATGATACTATTGTGCCTGCAAACTTAAATATCGTAGAATCTAACTCTGCCATAATTAGTAATATTGAAATTACACAGGATATAATTGAAAAATATCTCACAAAAATTAATGTATCAAAGGGTAGTGGACCAGATGGCTTGCATCCCTTATTTTTAACTAAGTGTAAGTAAACAATTATCGTTTCCAGTTGCACTCATATTTAAAATGTCATTGTCTTGTGGTATTATGCCTGAAGTTTGGAAGCGTTCCTTTGTAGTCCCTATACACAAAAGCGGCGACAAACATAATATTCGCAACTACCGTGGTATATCCAAGCTCTCCGTTCTTCCCAAAATATTTGAAAAAATTGTTTGCGATTCTCTTTACCCTGTAATAAGTCCCTTATTGACAACTAATCAACATGGTTTTATTTCTAAGCGTTCGACTGAGACAAATTTATGTGAATTTCTGGAGTTTGTTCTGGAAACGATGGAAAAAGGGTTTCAAGTAGATGCTATATACACCGATTATTCAAAGGCTTTTGATAAAATTCCACACTCATTGTTAGTATTTAAACTTGAGGCATTTGGTGTACACGGCGATCTCCTGCGATGGTTGACATCTTACCTTAGAAATAGAACTCAAGCCGTTACCGTTAAAGGTTTTATCTCGAGTTTTACACCTGTTACTTCTGGTGTCCCGCAGGGATCTCACCTCGGCCCTTTGCTTTTTAATATTTTTATTAATGACGTCATCAATTGCTTTCGTAACTCAACATTATTATTTTATGCGGACGATACAAAAATATTTGCAGCCATCAAGTCCAAAAGCGATTGTCAAATGCTTCAAAGTGATCTAAATCGGTTGTGTGAATATTGTTCGCTTAATGGACTTTACTTAAATGTAAACAAATGTCACACTATTACCTTTACAAGGAAAAAAAAAAGTGATCAAATACGACTACAAACTTTATGACAGGACATTGGACAGGGTGACCGAGGTGGGAGATCTTGGGGTTCAGCTGGATTGTGGCTTGTACTTTGAATCGCACTTTAGCTTGATTACTTCAAAGGCATATAAATTACTTGGTTTTATTTTGCGTCAAAGTACCGACTTTAAAAGTGTGAGCACTGTTATATTGCTTTATAATTCTTACGTAAGATCCCAATTGGAATATGCGTCCTCTGTATGGAATCCAATGTACATCAAATATGTAGACATGGTTGAAAGAATTCAGAATAAATTCATTAAACGATTAAAGTATAGGTTCAAAAACTTTAACACCGATAATATTGAGTCTTTAGTTGTTCGCAGAGAGCATAAAGATCAAATTCTTCTGCATAAAGTTATCAATTATCTGGTTGATTCTCCATTTTTGTTAAATAGATTGGCCTTAAGGTACGCTAGACCTTTTTTTTTCTTTGTTTTAGTCGGAGAAAATGCTTCTCTGCACTGGCATGGGGCCTCGAGAGGAACGTGAGACACCCCATGCACTGTCCGGGGCTGGAACCCATATGTCCCCACCCGCCCCCCCCGTGGGGGAAACGGGTGAGTAAGGACATACGGGCCCGACCCGGTAAAAGAACCGACACCTTCCTTCATAAGCGCGCCGCGGCGCCACGGTACCATACAACGATGCCCCGCGGACGCCGCACGCTACGGACCCAGCTTTACCTGGGTCCCCTGCCCCCACGGAGCAGCCTGGTAGGTTCAGGCTGCTCCCAAGCGGGTGGAGGGCTGGTGCAATGCAGCCTAGTGCTCCTCTACACTAGGCCGCGGCCCTCCCTAGGGGGGGAGGAGGGCGACGTTATAACGTCGCCTTCGACCCCCCCTCCGCCTACGCCGGATCG
This sequence comes from Scoparia ambigualis, assembly GCA_963921215.1. Classification (NCBI taxonomy): domain Eukaryota; kingdom Metazoa; phylum Arthropoda; class Insecta; order Lepidoptera; family Crambidae; genus Scoparia; species Scoparia ambigualis. Next base: position 14,160,251 of record OY992525.1, on the reverse strand, counting down.
GATCCGCAAGGACATCGTCCTCGCGTACCCTCTCCGCCGCTTCCTTCTGTGAGACCACGGTCTCACAGAAGGAAGCCACCGCCCGCCAAGCCACCTCGCCCCCGAGCATGGCTTGCACCACCCCGGGCAGGGACAAGTCCTGCCCGATCGCGCTCACCAGAGTGTGGCGCTGTGCAGCCCACGCGCCGCAAACCTCAAGGGTATGCTGCGCCGTGTCCTCCACAGCCCCACACTCGTGGCACGCTCCCGTCGTCTCTCTCCTAGCCCTCTTGTGCAGGTACCCACCGAAGCATCCGTGCCCGGTCAGCACCTGCACAAGGCGGAAGGAAAGGGCACCATGCGCACGGTCCACCCACTGGTCCAATAGTGGGCGGATTGCGCTTACAGTGCGCACTCCCCATTGCGGATTGGCCAGAGAGGCCTTCCACCTCTCCCTGAGGGCGCCGTCCAGCTCACGCCTGACACTGAGCGCCTCTTCGGCAGTTAAGCGGGTACCCCGCGTGTTCGCCGCGGCCCGGCGCTCGTACATCTCCGCTAGTACCCCCGCCTCCAGCTCCCACGGAGGGGCGCCAGCGAGCGCACAGGCCGCCTCATACGCCACCGTCCGGTATCCCCGGATCACCCTTTGCGCCATGACCTTTTGGGGTCGGCGCAACAGGGCCCGGATATCCGGACTCCGTCTCATAGCCCCCTCCCACACAGGGCAGCCGTAGAGGGCCATGGAACCCACGGCCCCCATATACAGCCTTCTACAACGCGCGCTCGGCCCCCCCAGATTGGGAAGAAGACGGCCGAGCGCATTGGCCATGCCAATGAGCCGCGGGGACAGCCGGCGGAAATGTTCGACAAAGCTCCAGCGGCTGTCCAAGGTGAGCCCCAGGTAGGTCATCACTGACCCCAGCCGCACCCGCTCACCCGAGACAACCACCCGAGCACCCGCCGGAGGACGGCGCCGCGGCCCATGGAAGACTATGGCCTCGGTCTTGGCCAGAGCGACCTCGAGGCCCAACGCTCGGATGCGGTCGACCACCGTAGAGGACACCGCCGACACACGCCGACACACCTCCCCAAAATCGCTACCCCGGACCGCTACGAGGGTGTCATCCGCGTAGCAGATGGCTTCGGTCCGGGGCAGCCACCCCCTGCTCAACACCGAGTCGAAGCCGATGTTCCACAAGAGGGGCCCCAAGACGGACCCCTGTGGAACACCGGCATGCACCGGCCTTTCCCCCCGACTCCCATCCTTCCGGACGAATACCACTCTCCGGCCTCGGAGGTAGTCCGCCACCCAGCGCCGGAGGTAGAGCGGGACCCCATGGTGTTGCAGGGCCCACTCGATCGCCGCAAAGGGCAGGGTGCCAAACGCGTTGGCGATGTCCAAGGACACCGCCAGCACCCACTGCCCGCGCTCCGTCGCCCCGTCGGAGAACCGCTTCAGCCGCATGACGGCATCGATCGTCGAGCGGCCCCGACGGAAGCCATACTGCCTGTCGCACAGGTCCGGGCCCACCTCCTCCAGATGCTGGACGATGCGGTCCGCCACTACCCTCTCCAGTAGCTTGGCCGCCTCGTCCAGCATGACAATCGGGCGATATCCCGCCGGGCCATCCCCGGAGCGACCCTTCTTGGGCAGGAGCACAAGGCGCCCCTCCTTCCAGATATCTGGAAGCCTCCCCGCCCGCAGACTCGCAGAGTATACACCTCTCCAGCGCTCACCGAGCAGCCCGGCCGCAAGCCGCAGGACCGTTCCCGGGACTCCGTCGGGCCCTGGCGCTTTTTTGCGGGTCAGCCTCCCCACCGCTACCGCCAGCTCGCTCTCCGAGACCGGGGGAACATCCTCCGGGCGCACAATCTCCTCCACCTCCCTCGGTGGCAGTGTCCTCCGCGGCGGGACGAAGCGTCTACCGCGCGGGAAGAGGCCATCTAGAATCCGGTCTAGGAGACCCGGGTCGAACGTTTCTAGGGGGGGTGCCTGGCCGTGCATCCTCCCCCTGATCATCCGGTAAGGTCTGCCCCACGGGTCCCTATCTAACTCCAGAAGGAATTCTGCGCGGGCGGCCTCCTTGGCCTGGAAGATGGCCACCCTGAGGTCCTGCCTAGCCTCACGGAGGGCATCCAGCAAGGCTGCCTCCTCCTCCTCCACGTGCCACCTTCGGCGGCACCTTTGGTACGCCCGGCGCGCGCCGATGCACCTGGTGCGGAGGACTGCAAGCTCCTCCGTCCACCAGTACACCCTCCGTCTGGATCCGGCGGCTCTGGCCCTGGGCATGCAGTGGTCACACAACCCTATCAGGACCTGGCGGAGGCGTCGAGCTCTCTCCTCAACGCACAGGTCCTCCTCGGGTGTGGCACACCACTCGGCCGTAAGCACCGCCTCCTCCAGACGGTCTGCTTGGAGCCGGGACAGCGCCCACCTAGGGAACACAAAGTGCCCACGTTGCACCTCACCCCCACCGGTACCTACTCCCCTCCCCGAGGGGGAAATCCCAAACTCGATGTACCGGTGGTCACTGAGGGTTTCGGCCTCCTCCATCACTCGCCACCCATGGACGCGCGCGGCAATAGCGGGGGTGGCGAACGTTAAGTCCACTATAGACCCCCCGTTATGCCGCACACACGTCAGTGCGGTGCCCTGGTTGAGCAGCGCCAGTCCCGCCGACACGGCCCACAGCTCCACCGCAAAACCCTTCACTGTCGTGGCCGGGGAACCCCACATTGTGGACTTCGAGTTGAAGTCCCCGGCCACAACCACCTGAGAGGGCGCCATTCGCCGGACAACGCTGCACAGCACCTCCAGCCACGCCTCCAGCGCCGCGAGTCCCCTATTGGGGGAGAAATACACCCCCAGAATGACCAAGTCCCCCCATCCAACCGCCACATATCCCGAACCCCTTTCGCGGACAGAAAGGGAGGGAACGCGGCCAACGCCCGGAGGGACGACCACCGCGACCGATCCATCGCGATCCCCAGCCCAATTCGGCGACGGGGGCACCACGTAGGGCTCCGCGATTATCGCTGCCCCAATGTCCCACTCCGCAATATGCTGCACAAGCAGATCCTGTGCAGCTGCGGAGTGGTTGAGGTTCCCCTGTAAGAGTTTGAGGGGTGTGCTAGGCATTGGGGGCCCTGGTGTCTACGTCCATGCCCCCGGCTGGGGGAGTTCCCGCTGGCCGTCTAGCTCTCCCCGGAGGGTCGGCTTTCGGCCTGACAGTGGGGGGGACGCAATTGTTACCCCCCATGTAGTGGGCCGACGGCAGTCTCGCCGTCGCGCACACCGCGCACCGTGGCTCCCTCGCTGTGCAACCCGCCGCCTTATGCCCGATGGCCCCGCACCTGTAGCAGGCCTCCGTGTGGTCTGTTTCCATCGGGCAGCGCTGCCTTGTGTGCCCTAAGCACATGCAGAAGGTACGCTAGACCTAGCGCTCGGCATAAACTCACATTTTCAGTTCCATTTTGAAAATCAAACTACAGAACCAATAGTTTTCTCATACGAGCCAGTAAAAAGTATAATAGCAGCTATAGTAACATCGACATATTCCATGAAAAAATAGCAAGTTTTCGTCGCCTTTTAAAATTAAAATCCAAATCTTCTTAATATTGTTTATATTTGTTTCTAAATTGATATACCTCTTCGTTTTTCTTTTTTGTTTAATTGTTAGAAGGTACTTGATTTTATTTTCCTGTCTCTTTGAACAGTGTTTATATTTATTGCTTGTTTCGGAGCATTTCTCTCTATTAACAGATTTTATGTTACACCCAGTAGTGAAAACTTATTAGGCTAGTGTATTATTTAAGTTCTCTTTGTAATAATGTTTTATATCATGCTGTATGTTTTCCTAATAAAGAAAAATAAAAAATAAAAAAAATAAAATACTCAGAAATGTCTTTGGAGGAGTCGTAAACATGTTCTCTAAATTTAAGGACATCGCGAGAATACCTGCTTTTAGGTTCGAAGGTCATAATCAAATTTTGCTTAAATTCCTCCCAGGATGAAGTAGTAATAAGCCATCTATCTGCCCAACGTCTAGCGCGGCCCTTGAGCAAGCTCGTAACCTTTGTTCGAACATCATAGTCTTCAAGATTATGCTTGACTTTAGCTTCAGCGATGTGAGTGCACCATTCTCTAATGTTAATATCGCCATCGGGGTCGTAATGGGTTGCGATCCCACTTCTGATGTGAGATCATAACTATAAGGAGGGTCTACTGGATTAATCTGATCAGACTCCATACCTATACTTAAATAATATTGCGGGTGAGTGCGTTATATGGTAAGCGCACTGGCTTAATAAAAGGAATTTAAAAAGTTATAATTGATTTTTATTAATTTCAATAAACCTTATATTACTAAACTGTTCTTTTAATAGATTTAATTTAATCTAACAATTCCATGAATCAGTTCTTTTTATTTTATAATCAATCATACAATCGTATTTGAAAGATCTAAATTAATTAATTAATATCGAACAATTGTAATAGATTATTCTTATGCAGCGAGGCCAACGCAAAGTAGTCAGTCTCAGGTTTCAGACAATCTACGACGATCGGTCTTATCCGTAAAGAGTCGACTTAAAGCCACAAAGTAGCAAAATAAGGCTTCGGACAATCTAGGCGATCGGTCCTATCCTCGGCGACTCCAGCCACACCAAGTGGCGGAATAAAGTTTCGGACAATCCAAGGATCAGTCCTTATCGAGTCGACTCCAGAGAGCGACTGACTGCTGTGCGTCGGCGCACGTCTTATAAGCGAGCGTTTGAACTAGTTCGGAGTGGGGCGGTACGCCGACCGGTTGTGACGTCACGGCGAGCAGGCACTGCGCGCGCGTTGAATTCCTTTTATTCTTTTTGCGCCGACATGCATGTTGAAAAATTAGTTAACAAAATTCGACCGTCTTAGAAAAGTGGCAACTAAAGAAGTGGCTCTCTCATCTTACCATGCGTTTGTTTCGTCAAATATAAGATATGGAATAGTACTATAGGGAAATTCAGTGGAAGTAGACAGAGTTTTTATAGCTCAAAAAAAGTGTATCAGAGGGTTATGTGGTGCCAAATATGATGAAAGCTGTAAACCTTTGTTCATAAAGGAAAATATACTAACCTTGCCATCATTGTACTTATTTGAAATCTGCTTGTCAACTTGTCCATAAACACCCACAGTTATTTAAAAAGCAAAGTTAGGTTATTCATAGAATTAGAAGACCTCAACGGGACAATACTCTGTACATACCTGATCAAAGGTTAAAAGTTCACAGTAGTAACTCCTACCGTATGGCAATAAGACTCTATAATAGCCTTCCAGATAATTTTAAAAAACTTAATTTGAGCGCCTTTAGAAAACAGATGTATAAGTGTATAAGTACAGGGGCCCAAGTCTGCTAATTTACAAATGGCATAATTGAATCGTAATTGTATCGCAATTGTATCGCATTGTAATTGTTTGACACATTTGAATTGTTTGACACATTTGGTATTCTTATATGAGTAAGAGAATACCAAATGTGTCAAACAATTACAATACGATCCAATTGCGATTCAATTATGCCATTCGTAAATTAGCAGACTTGGGCCCCTGAAGTGTTACTATTCAGTGTCCGATTTTATTAAGGTTAGGTAAATAGATTTGACATAAATATAATTTATTCAATGTGTTACATTGAAACCAATTTTAATAATGTATTAATGTAATTTTTAATAGTAGAAGTAAGTAAATAAATTGTAATTATATAATTAGTACTCAATACAATTGAATAATTAATAAAAAAATATTTTAATGATACAATACTAATAATACTATTTGATACTATAATAATGATAGCAACAACGTTAATGTTTTTTGTATAATTAATTATTTTGTAAAATTTTGCATGTCTACATGGCAGAATATTTGAGCCTATAAAAATATGACCAGCTAATAGTAACCAACTATATTCTTAGCAAATAAATAAATTATTCTATTCTATTCTATTCATATTTTGACTTTTTCCAGTAAAATAATGAAACCTCTGTTAAAAATCAAAGTATTTATGGGTAGGAATAGAATTATAGGTATAGGAATAGTGGTTACCTGTAACAGGCATTTTTTTGCTTAAAAGATGACCTCAATCATTAGTAATAATGTAACTTATTATTGGAATAAATTTATTTATTTATTTATTATTATTATTAATATTATTAATTAGGTTTTGGGGAAACTGCGCCCGATCCGATGTTTATTTCCTTAAATCAATTCAAACATTTGTAGAGGTTTGGAGTTTGCGGCAAGTGCCAACCGTGCGGACGCGGCTTGGATTTGTGATTGTCTTGCAAACCCAGCCAAACGCTCTTTCCACACGTTTGCATTTGTGACGGCTTGCAGAGGTTTAGCAAGCGTGTGGTGCCGGCAAAAACCTAGTACCTACGAGTAGTATGACCCATCTCTAGTAGGTAGGTACTGTCCCACCCAACGAAGAGCTACTTCCCCCCAAAGGAAAGAGTGAAGGACGATGGCGACAGATGTCGGATGCAGTCCTCAAAAAGAGTGATCGTAACTTAAAAGTAGGAATGAAGTCCTGACACTCCCGATTCCTGAGTTGCCGTGCCATTTCCAATTGACGCGACACCCAGATGCAACAGTCCAGAGTCCAGCGAGACTTGATAATTCTAATGTTACCATGGGTATATAAGGTGACTGCTAGAAACCGCAAGAAACTTCAAGGGCTGATCAACTGTTTTAAAAGTGACAAAAATGTTAGTAACGTAGGTACTTATTGCCCAGCTGACGCGAATGGGTCAACAGGCGGTCGGCCGGCCGGCCGTTGCCCGCACGTTGTAATTATCATTATTTTTTAAGTGTTTTTAATTTTATTTTTCTTATGTTATTGCTTTAAAATTAATTAGATACTTAAAGACTATTCAGTTAAAATTCATTAAATGAATTACCTATTTAATTAAAAATTTAAAAAACACGAATTCCTTTTTTGTCATTTTTGTCATGTTTAAAACACTTGACCTGACCAGCCCTTGAAGTTTCTTGCGGTTTCTAGCAGTCACCTTATATATCTAAGGCCACAAAAATCTCGTCATCGCGATCTAAAAATGGTATTAACCCCTGAAGGGCTAACCCCCTCAAAAGGTACCATTTATGAAGAAATATCTATACTATATAAATTAAGGAACTTAGTCTAACTTTTTAAATTTTTTTTTGTGTTAAAGAGAAGTTTAACGTCAAAACGATAGGGTGTATGCACACGTACAGCTCCCAAGAAGCTACTGAGTAAATTTCGAAGGTCGAAAGAGGCCACCACTCAGCATCTGCAGTGCGACTGGTCGAATTGCGATTTATGGAATCTGCTACCGACCCCTTTTATCGACCGATAAAGTGACATTAGACGTCGACAAGTTGACATCGGCAGTACTTGAACTGTCAAATTTTATCGTCTAATGTCACTCTACCGGTTGATAAACAATCCGTGCTCAGGGGGCTGTGATGGTTTGGTTGGGCGTGCGTGTCCTACGAAGGCACGCGTAACAAAGCTCCATTTTTGTGAACAAGGGGTGAAAACACGAGCAAACTACCAAAGCGATATTAGAGAAAGTGATGGTTAAGCCACTAAGTAACACTGTGTTCGCTTAGACAATGGATATTTCAACAAGAAGACTCAGCACCGGTGCACAAAGCGAAATCAACCCAGCGCTGGTTACACCTCGAATTTAATGGATTTCATCGCCTCTGAAGATTGGCCCCATGCAAGTCCCTGATCTTAATCCTTTGGATTACTGCTTATGGAATATTTTGGAGAAGAAAGCCTGCTCTAAACCTCATTGAGATATCGAGTCGTAATTTTTTTTCATCCGTAATGAGAATTTTCTGGTGGCCACCGTCTGCGTGTCTCTTCAATAAATTCTTGGCTCTCACGATTCTCTGTAGTACCCCACTCCATGTTTACACAGCTACGAGGGTAGAGTGATAAGTAGTGAGCCTTGAAGCCACCTGGCACCACTAACTCGTTTTTTTTATTTTTGTCTTCTTCCATCTTTTAAACGACTCCTGTCATAATTTCAGTTAATTCCATTGAGCATTTTGTGTTTTGCAGCTATTTGAATAGAACAAGTCCGAGTTTTTTGTGAAAATGGAAAAAGAGCAATATCATTCGGTGATTCGATTTCTAGTTTTGAAAGGGAATACGCGTGGCGAAATCAAGGAAGAGTTGGATGCCGTCGGGGACGCTTCGCCTTAGTTTGCCACCATCGAGCGCTGGTTTAACGATTTTAAGAGAGGTCGCATGTCCGTTTTCGATGAACAACGTCCAGACCGCCCAAATGAAGTCACAACCGAGGAAAACGTCAACAAAATCCATGATTTAGTATTGGCAGACCGCCGTTTGAAGATTAAGAAGAATGTTGAGATGACAGGCATTTCGGATGAACGTGTAATAAACATCCTACACGAACATTTGGGGATGAGAAAGCTGTCGGCGCGATGGGTTTGCTCAAAGTGGACCAGAAGCGGAATCGTGTGACCACTTCGAAGGTGATTTTTGCCATGTTTAATCGCGATCCGAAGGAGTTTCTGCGACGTTTGGTGACTGTGGATGAAACATGGATCCATCACTTCACACCAGAAATTAAGAAACAGTCAAAACAGTGGATTTTACCTGGTGAACGTGCTCCGAAAAAAGCGAAGACGGTCCCATCGGCCGGAAATGTTATTGCCACTGTTTTTTGGGATGAGCGTTTCGCGATCTTCATTGACTATCTAGAGAAGGGAAAAATGATCACAGGGCTATTCTACGCGGATTTATTGGGCCGATTTGACGCTGAAGTGAAGAAAAATGACTCCATTTAGCGAAGAAAAAAGTTCTCTTTCACCACGACAACGCACCGGCTCATTCATCTCACGTTGCGACTAAAATCTAAACCAATGACAAAATAATACTGTTTATTGGGGAAAATATTTTTATTTTGGCGTAAACTACCTGTACTTTAAAGGAATGCCACTAATTTAATTGAACCTTATATAGATTTGTACAAAGCGAAACCATACCGCGATGCACGAGTTATGATACAGCGCCATCTGTTGATGAATTTTAGAACTAATTATATTTGAACTACTGTGCGTCATAAACATGCCCCTCACCACGGACATTACCTATGGAATGCCGTTCTCAACGTGGAAAAAACACAAAATACAAACAACACCTTGGTGGTTTTCGCAACAAAATAGACAACTTGTGAACACAAAAAAGGTAAATATGAAACTATAAGGTTTAAAATGTAAATACAATTTCATTAAACACAACACATGCAAATATAAAATGACGTATGTATTGTAACGGTACAGAATGAATGGTATCCGTCCGTTAGTAAGGAATGTATGGGAGTAGCACTAAAATAAATATTAATGTGTAGCACCATTAATATAATAAGCATGAAAAAGGGAATAATAAACTAGTTCAGAATAATGGTCAGTGGTCTAGCGCTTTATCTTTAGTTTGAATTTCGCGGGGACTGCTCTGTGTGCTCCTTGCGACATAGGCGCCGTCTAGCGTGAGTTATTTACTTGAGCTTCGCATAAGGTTGCTAGTTTGACTTCTTTATTTTGAATTTCGCGGGGACTGCTCTGTGCGTCCCTTGCGACATAGGCGCCGTCTAGCGTGAGTTATTTACTTGAGCTTCGTGTTAGGATGGCAATGGGCTTTATCTTTATTTTGAATTTCGCGGGGACTGCTCTGTGTGGCCTTGTGACATAGGCGTAGGTTGGCAAGCCGGTAGACATACGGGCAGGCGCCACCTATGGTCGGAATACGGAACTTTTTATAATTTCACAAAATACAGGATTATTGGCTTAAGTGGATGATTATTGAGAGGGAATTGTTAATAGAAGGCTACATTTAGATATTCAAAGATGTAATATTGGCTATCTGACGAGATTTGGTTGGATTATGGAAAAACTTTAGAATTGCGCGGCGGGCGACGGCAATGAGCGAGCGAGAGGTTGGGAAAAAGATAGAAAGAGAGGTAGGATGTTATCTCCACGTGGCGCAACGCGAAGTTCGCGTATAACAAATAATAAGCGACGCGAAGGCGAGGCGCATCGAAAAACAGCTAGCGATTGGTTGAAGGGAGGAAAACCGGACTCGCGCGGGCGAATGTTAGGCGCGCATGGCGCGAAAGTTAAGACGCTTGGGAAAAGGGCGGAAAATTAGCGGGCATTCAATTTTGAGACGTCGGAGGCGCGGTCGAATTTAAGAGTGCGGTAAATACTCATACGAGAAAGCGAGCGTCCGTGCGATTTTTAGCGCGCTAAGTGATATTCGAGTTGCGATTTTAACTAACATTGGTTGTGAAATTGAAAGTGATTTATAAAGTAAAACTATTGCGATCGCAACTTGAATCCGTTAACGAAATGATGTATTTCGGGGTATATTGGCGGAAACGCATAACGGTGGCAACAAAACCAATATACTTTTCAACAGACTTCGGTCTGGATGACCTTTGACTGTATTTAATAAGATCGGCGTTTTCCATTATTACGCTAAACAATACACTATCTTCGACGGAGTAATGGGGGAGAGACAGTTGTCTCCCTAGGGAAAGTTGAAGATAGGTCAGACACCATTTAGCTGGAGGTAGACCCGTATGACCCAGTCCAATTTCGAGTCTACCTCCGTACATACAGTGTAGTGATAGGAATAACACACTGAGTATACTGGCTCGACTGATAGTACATTTAGAAGTCAGTTGCTTGCAGGGGCGACTCGGCTTACACAACTCACCACGAAATTACGTTAAATGTGGCTTGGGCCTAGATTGCAAGGTACACAAGTAGGGACTGTTAGTTCGACAAAATATAGGCATTTCAAGTGAGGGAAGCTGTAGGAATCTATAAGTAGGCGGTTCTATATAATTGCTGTGAGGAAGTGAGGGGACAGTACGGGGTGAGCGCGCTGTGCATAGGCTGGGTACGCGGGCCGCGGGCCCAGGCTGGATTAATTCAGACTAATAAGGTAGGGATAATTAGGTTACGGTGCTAAATAAAATTTACGATGAAGTGATGTGGGTCCTATTTAGGCATGTAATCTGTTACCGTAGGCCGATAAAATACTAATTGTTTTCCTAAAGTTGTTACCAATTAATTATTCATTTTAAATAATTAACAGAAGTATGATAATATTGTACCATCATTACTTGGAATACCTAAAAGTCTAGACTGGTTTCCTATTACAAGAAAAATACTAAAAGTTATAGCAAATAAGCATAGCTGTACTGTGATGTTTGATTTCTAATACTGAAATGACCAAACAGGCATTTTTAGCTTTCCCTGGGATGCGATACGATCTTATATTGCTACACTCTTCAAAGTATTAAAAGTACACATCCGATACCTATTAGTAAAATATAAGCTGATACAAACTGAACAACTAAAACCAGTTTAGAACCTAGGATAATTCGTTGAAGGAAGACATTGCAAGCTATGAGCTTCTAATAATCTGAAACATAGAAATAATTGATTGATAACAACCTGCTAATTAGCCTGATAATGGTCTACTAATACCATTTGAATTCACCTTAATGGTCAAAGACCTCTTAAGATATGTAAGTACTTACTTCTAATAATGTGAAACATAGAAATATTTGATGGGAACAATCTAAATCAATCAGACTAATACTTAGTACAGTCTAATTTATACCTATTAAAGTGAGTGAAGGATGACTCCTAAGTGTAATTGATTCAATTATTAACAGGGATAATTACCTGATTTACTACCTACTAAAAACATACTAACTATGATTTAATAGGCTATCAAATTAACCACTCAGTCTGAGAGACAGGGGTGGAAGTTAATGGAAAAATAATTAACTTAAGTTCACTTCCTAAAAGTCAAGGATATTGAATAAATTAAACATCTTTTAATAAACTTGAGATGTACTTATACTTTATAATATCTGTATAATGAACACTAAGAGTAAACCAAAGTAATTTACTTCAAATGATAGTATTCTATTTAAGTTCACTTCCTAAAAGTCAAGGATATTGAATGAATTAAACATCTTTCAATAAACTTGAGATGTACTTATACTTTATAAGATCTGTATAATGAACACTAAGAGTAAACCAAAGTAATTTACTTCAAATGATAGTATTCTATTTAAGTTCACTTCCTAAAAGTCAAGGATATTGAATGAATTAAACATCTTTCAATAAACTTGAGATGTACTTATACTTTATAAGATCTGTATAATGAACACTAAGAGTAACCCAAAGTAATTTACTTCAAATGATAGTATTCTATTTAAGTTTACTTCCTAAATGAGTAGGATATTGAATGAATCAAACATCCTTTAATAAACTTAAGATGTGATAATCTGCCAATGCAGCCAATCCAATGTAGTTATATTGGAACTTTATAAGACCTGTATAATAAATACTAGGATTAAATAAGAGTAATTTTGCCTGTATTAATAGCATTCTATTTTAGCCACCGCCTGAAGTGGCGTTTGAATAAATTATCCACCCTTTATGGAACTGAATATTAATTTTCTAATGAGACAATAGGACAGTCAGTTAATATTGTTACATTGTGATCTCTTTATAATAGACACAATAATCAGAGGAATAAGTGTGTCCGGTAGAATGCTGGCTTTCCACCTCTGTTCAATAAGTGAAATCATAAGACATAAGTTATTGCATTGAATAATTAAGTTCATAATGTGAAAAGGATATTTGGATGATAGCAAGCCTTGAGATAAACTCTATTGATTTATGTGGAATAATAAGAATTTAAATTGCTAACACATAGTTCATAATGTAAAATTAAATTAAATTTTGAGGAGAGATGTAAATTCTCAGTTTTAAAGAATTAAAGCCACAGGCTAATTAAAGTTAAAGTCAATCTGGTCAGAGCTGATATTAAACAATGAGCCGTTCAGCATGCTAATAGCGGGGCGGGGCTATTAAATTACCAGGATCCTCAAATATGTCATATATTTCCACAAGACTTTCATGTAAATTGCACAAGACTTCTTATGTGTCATGCTACTTTTAATAAATAATAATACCTGCAAGCTAAGCTATCATCTGATTATCTCTGAGTGGTTACAAATCTTCCCCGCAGCTGCAGTGTAGGATTTAGGTCACAGTTCAGACGGAGTTATTGCTAGGCTACATATATCTATGTTATGATCTATAGACTGGTAGGTAATTAGGTCAGGAGAAAATAATTTAACACAGGGATAAGCCAATTACTAAACTTTCACGAAAGAACTTGAGTTACTTAAATGCGGTTAACAACGGAGGGTTCACTAGACGATCTGGCCAAAATAGTATTTATTATAATATTACATTGCTTGACTGGAATTCACTGCAAATAGAATTAAGCTATGCTAAGGTTTCATCATCATACAAACACTACGCACTCCACAAAACTACAAACACAACCATTAGATTGTAGATAAATTAGGTTAAATAGTTTTAAGAATTAGATAATAAGTTAAGTTAAGGTAAAAGCGGCGATGATGTGTGTATGTATTACAAGGTAGAATAAGGTAGAGATTTAGGTTAGGGCGAGAAGTTACAGTATCTTAACAAATGTAAGTAAATATAAACTATTTCTCTTCACAAATGTAAATGTAAAGTCTCATTCAGACTTGTGTACAAGTAGGACTAACACTAATCGAGCGACAATCACCCATTACATCATTATATTCTCAAACAAACAAAACAAAACAAAAATAAATCAGTACTGGATTTGATTTGAATCTGCTATTGGCAATACACATAACTTTGATGTAGGTCTTTTATAAATAGACGTACTAGTGCGCAATGTGACTACACGGGTTATGTTATCATCACCTGGATGCTTTTCCTCGACTCGACCCAACAACCAACGACTTGGTGGCAAATTATCCTCTTTTATTAAAACTATATCTCCCACTTTTGGCTCGGGCACTTGAGATGACCATTTATATCGATTCATGAGAGTAGCGAGATATTCTTGGGACCATCGTCTCCAAAACGACTGTACCATCCTTTGAACAAATTGCCATCGAGTCAAGGCATAGACGTTGGAGTTCTCATAGCTGTAGTCTACAACTTGTACTAGAGGTTTCCCGATAAAAAAATATGCGGAAGTCAAGGGAAGAGGCTCCCCTGGATCTTCGGAATAAATAACACTCATAGGTCGCGAGTTCAAGCATGCCTCCACTTGACAAAGAAGTGTACTCTTTTCCTCATACGTGAGGGTACTGTCACCTATAACCCGTTTAAGATGAAATTTTGTAGCTTCCACCTCGCCCCGGCTTCCCAAAGCCCACCAAAATTTGGGCTATGAGTGGGCTATAAAATGACATTCAGTGCCGTTGTTCTCTAGATGTTCTGCTGCTGACAACTGAATGGCTGACAATTGCTGCAATTCTCTTGAAGCACCTACAAAGGTTGTCCTATTGTCGCTCCAGAGTTTGACGCAGTGACCACGTCTGGACACAAACTGTCGGAATGCGGCTAAAAATGCTTGAGTGGTCATATCACTAACCACTTCAAGGTGTACTGCACGTGTGGACCTGCATACAAATAGATACCCCTTGTAAGAGTGATGTCCACGCTCTTTGGTTATCCTGATATTGATGGGGCCTGTGTAATCAACGCCGCTATGCAAAAACGGTCTCGTTGGCGAGCATCGAACTGATGGCAGTGAACCCATTAGTTGGTTTTTTGTACTAGCCCTTTGACGTTTACATGTTACACACCGACGAACGTGTGCTTTATTTAAATTTCTAGCGCCTATGATCCAATAGCCTGTTCTTAAGTAATTAGTCATCAGTAGCGGACCTCCATGTAAGGTTTTGATATGAGCGTCGGCTATTATCAAATGAGTGAGACGACTCGAACTGGGTAAAACTATTGGGTGTTTAGTATGTTCGTCCATTTGTGATTTTTCGATTCTGCCCCGAAGTCGCATAATACCCAAATTGTCAATAAAAGGGCAAAGTGCTGTTAACTTGCTTGATTTTTGTACATAGCCTTTATCTTTTAACTGATTATATTCTGATGTAAATAGTTCTATTTGAGTTACTTTAATGCAACATTCTAAAGCAGATTCTAGTTCGTATCTTTGTAAATACTTTGTCCTTTTTGTGTTGTTCTTTAAAAATCTACGACAATATGCAATCACTCGGGGTAACCTTTGTAATGAAGAGAATCGCTTGAAAATTGAATCATCTGCTTCTTCAGGAACCGTTACTAGGTGTACTCTTGTTGATGCTTCCATATCAATGGTTAGGTTATTTGGTCTACTGTAGGCTATAGCCTTGTTCTTTAGGAATGATGGTCCTGAAAACCATAATTCATGATCAACAAATGAGCTGGGTAGTATCCCCCTGGAAGCACAGTCAGCAGGATTTTGCTTAGTGGAAACATGAAACCATTGTGGCGACCCTATCAAATTTAAAATGGTTCAAGATTCAAGATTCAAGATTCAATATCATTTATTCAGGTTAGGCCATGTTTAGGTTACAGCACTTATGAATGTCATTTATGCCATCGGTTCGTAAGTCTAACTATGGGGCGGGAGCCTTGTACTGAGAAGAACCGGCAAGAAACTCAGCAAGGGCATTTCTTTTCTCCCTTTCTTTTACAGCGTCAATTAGAGTTGAAAAATGTCCTCCCTATCATAGAAGGGCACTTCCCATTACAATAATAAAAACAAAACAACTACAAGACATAAAAATAAAAAATATATTAATAAAAATAAAAAGTAAAATAATCAATGTTATCAATGTCTTACAGTACAGAAAAATAAAAGTAAGACTACAACTACTAATATAATAATAATAAAAATAAGTTAGCAAGAGCAGACCAGCCTTCACAGGCTGCACCCGTTCACGAGTATGACATGTGAATCAGCCATCGCTTCGCTCAACCATGTTTTAGGGAACGTAACGACCCGACGAACATGCCACCACCGCAGAGACGTTTAAGAGAGCATGACACACTCGAGCAACTCCAATGAAGCATGCAAGAAAACATTTAGGCAACGTTTTACGCAACATAAGTTTTGAGTAGGTACCTCTTGTCTGTAAGACACTGCTGATAAAGGCTATCATACCAGGGTAAAATGAGCTAGTTACAAAGAAAATGGACATAAGAAAATAAAATCATTACCAGGCTGTTTTGTCTTCTAAATATTCTTTAACTGTATAATAACCTTTCTTAAGTAAACAAGATTTTACATGATTTTTAAACTTATCTAAAGGTAATTCTAGTACAGTACTTGGTATTTTATTATAATAGTGTATACCTTGCCCCAAGAAAGAGCCGAGAACCTTCTGAACCCGGAACAGGGGCATCATAAGTTTTGACTTATTTCTAGTATTGAAATTGTGTACGTCACCGTGTTTAGTGAATGAGTTAATATTGCAACGCACAAAAACTATACAATTATAAATATATTGAGATGCAGCTGTAAGAACACCAACTTCTTTAAAAATATATCTTAAAGAAGTTCGTGAGCTTAGTCTATAAATGGTTCTTATTGCCATTCTTATTGCTTTGAAAATAACTAAAGTAAACCGTTTTAGCAGTTTCAACGTCGGTTAACTGCCTAATTTTTCTAATAGCGTAAGCAGCAGAACTGAGTTTGCCGGCCAATTTCGATATATGAGGATTCCATTGAAGTTTTGAGTCAAGGGTTATCCCTAGAAAAACAGCCGAGTCTACCAAATCTGATTTATCACCGTTTATCCTTACATCAGTTTGTTCGGTCTTAACATTTGGTAGTGTAAAATTAATGCATTTGTTTTTTTTAGCATTTAGCTGTAAATTATTAACAGTAAACCAACTGAGTACCTCTGAGAGAGCATTGTTAACATCGTCATAATTTTTCTTAGACCTAGTCACATTAAAAATGAGTGAAGTATCATCTGCAAACAATACAATATCACAGAAGTTGTCTACAAAGAATGGAAGGTCATTAATTTATATCAAAAATAAGAAAGGGCCTAGGATTGACCCTTGTGGAACTCCCTTTTTTACATAAGAACCAGATGACTTAGTTTCATTGACATCGACAGTTTGTGTTCTAGAACTGAGATAAGACTTTATCAAATCAAGCGCAAAACCTTTGAGACCATAGTAATTTAACTTCATCACCAATGTCCGGTGCTCAACGCAATCGAAAGCCTTGGACAGGTCGCAGAAAACTCCAAGAGCGTTATGAGATTTCTCCCAGGCATTAAATATATGTTTTACTAGAGCAACACCAGCATCAGTAGTGGAACGACCCTTAGTAAAACCGAATTGCTTACTATGTAGGTTGATGTCCTATTAGCCACAAAGGTTTTCCACTTACTAGGGTACACTTACACGCTAAAACGACTGTAGAGTCAGTCCATGCACTTATGTTGCTACTCTCGATTTTTAAAACTTCTGCTGTTTCAGACAACAACTGAGCCAACAGAACTGCTCCACACAATTCCAAGCGCGGAATACTTATTTGTTTTATAGGAGCTACTCTGGTTTTCGCAACCAACAGAGTGACTCCTACGTTTCCTGAGACATCAATTATACGCAGGTATACAACAGCTGAGTACGCCACCTTGGCAGCGTCGCAAAATCCTTGGAGCTCTAATCTGTCGCCTGGTTTTGTATCAAGCCACCGAGGTATCTTCACCTTGGTAAGTAGTAACAATTCCTGACGGTAAGTATTCCATTCTTGCACTAATTCTGTATTTAGTTTTTCGTCCCAACCAACTCCTGCAAGCCATAATTTTTGAATAAATATTTTGGCTAAGACTACACTAGGTGCTAGCCAGCCTAGTGGATCAAAGAGTCGCGCTATATCTGAAATAATTAGTCGTTTAGTTACAGGTGCAGTCGTCGGCAGAATAAGATTCACTGAGTACTGGAAGATGTCTTCACTTCTTTTCCAGATCAGTCCCAGGATTTTAATTGTGCTGTCTAATTTTATCTCAATTCCTCTATTCATCACATCTTCCTTTGTGTTTATTTTGTCCTTATCTTCGCTATTTGTCCTTAGCTCTATTTGTTCTTCATACTTACTTTCTTCCCTATTGAATTCGTCTACCTTATCCTTTGTCCTTGTTTGTCCTTTCATTATGTTCTCTTCCGTTTTCTTTATTATATTTATAATTTCTTGTTTGTTACTGTTCCATTTTTGTAATTTAAATCTACCTTTTTTCTAACAACTCTGACATTTGCTTATATAGCTTTAATCCCTCTTCTACATTACTACACCCCGTCATCAAATCGTCCATGTAATAGCTATTCAATACCTTATCTGCGGCGAGTTCATAATTTTTCCCTTCATCGTACGTAAGCGATTTGATGTAGCGTTCTAACAGCCTGATAGGGTGCTGAAGCTGTTCCAAAAGTTACGGTCATCAACTCGTAATCCTTCAGTTCTTCATTAGAATTATCACGCCAAAGTATTCTCTGAAATTTAGCATCTTCTTCAGCTATTTTCACTTGAAGGTACATTTTAATGATGTCAGCAACAATCCCAATTTCATGAACTCTCCATCGTAAAACCGTGTGTCTTAAGTCGGGTTGTAAGGTAGGTCCAACAATCAAGGTGTTGTTTAGAGATATGCCCTTGGTGTTTTTTTCTGACGCGTTGAAGGCTACTCTGACACGCGTGGTGGACTTATCGTTTCTGATGACTGCATGGTGTGGTAGGTAAACAGCCTTTTCTTTCATATTGTCGTTGTCCTTTACTTCTCTCATGTAACCTAATTGAAGATATCCCTTTATAACTTCTGTGCAACTTTCCTTTAACTGTATATTCTTTCCTAATCTCCTTTCTAACGATTTAAATCTGTTCTCAGCTATTCTACGCGAGTTTCCACCTTGACAAGCAGGTTCATCATCTCGAAATGGTAATTTAACCACATACATATCTGCCCTCATGATCTCTTTTGTACAATTCCTCACATCTCTGTTCTTCAGAGGTAAGTATTTTAGTTGTACTACTTTGTTCTTCGATCTCCCAAAACCTACGAAGCATATCATCTTCGTTGACCTGTGCATGCATGACGCTTATACATTCTCTTGTTTGACATGACCCTTTACTATTTACAGATTCAATTGTTCCTGAAAGAATCCATCCAAGGGTGGTCTTCTGAGCCATTAGTGTACCAGACGGACTTTTTATCACTCCTTCTTTGATTATGCTACTGTAAGTATCTGCTCCTAACAGTATATCAATTCTGTTTGGCTTACTATAAACTCTGGATCAACTAGACACAATTTATGTACGTCTGCCCAATCAATGTTGGCAGTATTAATGCTACGTTCAGGTAAGTATGTAGTTATTTTATTTAACACATACGCATTAACCTGATGGTTGAACTCGCGATCTACTCGTGAGTGTATTGTAAAATTTACCATATGCCGCGCAACTGTTGAATTATGCGCGCCTAAACCCGACACGACTCCTTTTATAGGAGTCTTTTTCAAGCGAAGCAATTGCACTATAGCTTCTGTGATGAAGCATGCTTGTGAGCCCTGGTAAAGCGCGAACCGCTTGCAAGTCTTCTGATCTTGACTCGGCTTTTATTAGCGCAGTGGCTAATAAAACCTGTCTAGGAATATGAATGTTACCCGTAGACAAACATGAAACTATTGGATTAGCAGTAGCAGAAGAATTACTAGTACTATCCATAACTTCCTGATCTTTTTTGACAGAGGTTTCGCTTGGATACAATAAGGAATGGTGGCGCTTATGGCATACTCTGCAAGTAGTGTTATTTTTGCAGTCATATACTGTGTGGTTACCTCCTAGGCAATTGAAACAAATTTTATTCTTTTTTACAAAATCGCGTCTGCTGTAGATAGACTGTCTAGAAAATTCTTTGCAGGAGCAAAGTTTATGTTGCGAGGTACAATACTCACAACGCTTACCTGAACTCGATTTAGTGGCTAACATTGCTCTAGCATTGTGAGTGTTGTGACTAGGTGTACTATGATTGAATTGTTGAACTGACCGTTTCGGTTCTATGAACTCCAATGCACGAAAACGGTTTTCCAAAAATATTTTAAACTGAGCAAAGGTTGGCAAGTCGTTATTAGAGTCGTTGGTGCCAGTGGTTAACTTCCACTGCTTGCGCGTTTCGATATCTAACTTGAAAGCAACAGTATGGATAACAATAACATCCCATGTAGACACATCAATGTTAAGGTTTCTAAGGGCGCTTAAACAATCTAAAGTTGTATCTAATAAACTTTTTAATGCACTACAATCTTTGCAGAATACAACTTGACAGGTATTTTTTATTATTATAACGCCTTTCCAATTGCGACCAACACAAACTATAATTAGCTTCGGTAATCGGTGTGTGCCTTATAAGTTGTTCAGCTTCTCCGGTAAGGTGGCCCTTCAAGTAGTGTAACTTCTGTACATTGTCAAGTGATTCATTTTTGTGTACGAGACTGATGAATAGATCGCGGAAGGTTGTCCACTCACTATATTTACCCGAAAAAATTGGAATAGCTATTTTAGGTAATTTGACCAATGAATTGTTTGTGGCCTTGGCTGCCTTACCCGAGGAACTGCCACTCGGTTGTTCTGGCTCATCTACGTGAATACGAATCTTATTGAGAGCGACTTTCATAGAGCAACTATAGGCTATGACGGAAGAAGATAATAATATATATATAACTATAATCTTCTTCCGTTTGATCGTATATACTTTCAATATCTATTTTCTGAACAATATCTTTTAAGTCATAACTCTCATAAAGCTTCGTCTTTACGTTTGTAAATTTTTCCCAATCTTTCTCTAACACACCTTGTCTAGTTTCTATGTATTCTATTATTAATCTTTCCTTAGGTGTCTTTTTGAAGTTGGTATATCCCTTACGGATAACATTTTGCAAATCTTTCAAAATATCTATTAATTTATCCATCTTCAAAAATACAATTTATAATGGAAAACTTTACTAAATTAAATCTATAAAGTGTTATTAATTATGTCGTTCCCTACACCTCTAAAATTACACCACTGAATGAAAAGATATAAATAGTTCTCATAAACCAAAAAATAAACCCAAGTTGATAAACAAAATGTTGAGAATTTTCTAAGTGTTTTAAAACTCTAAAAATCGCGCGGAAATCGGGCATGGATTCCCCGTTGCGTCGTTTTATTGCAAACTATTCTAAGTCCTTAAAATTATCATGCAATTAATCTAAGTCCTAAAACTATTGATCTTGATATTTCTAAGTCCCAAGTTGCATCAAAATCTTCAAAGTTAAATTGTCCATACAAATAAGGTTCAAATTCTTTTTATAATTTTAACTTTAACTATTTGTGAACTAAGTTAATTTATTGCTTGGAATAAGGTTCAAAATTTGCACTACACCATATGAATGAAAGTACTCACGGTTGCACTGTTTAGCTTTCACTCACAGAATGAAAATGTACTGGATGTACTGGAACTGGTCTACCAGCGATCTCGTTGATAGTTGAACTGATGGCGCCCTCTGCTGGCGTCCTGGTGAACTGCTTCCGGAACCTTGTCCTGGAACCCGTACCTTGCCGCAGCTATCCACTGCGAGTACTGCGTGAGTTTGGAT
Source organism: Scoparia ambigualis (assembly GCA_963921215.1). Classification (NCBI taxonomy): domain Eukaryota; kingdom Metazoa; phylum Arthropoda; class Insecta; order Lepidoptera; family Crambidae; genus Scoparia; species Scoparia ambigualis. Next base: position 14,138,688 of record OY992525.1, on the reverse strand, counting down.
CCGATCTTCAAAAATATCCGGCTCCGATGGACCATGAACAATACCATAAGAGGTATCTGATCTAACAAGAGGTGAATCCCATTTATTTTAAATAAAACAAATATGGTTCTGAACTGAGCTGGTTTATTTTCCCTTGTAATGCGAAATTATAGATTTGTACAAAGCGAAACCATACCGCGATGCACGAGTTATGATACAGCGCCATCTGTTGATGACTTTCAGAACTAATTATATTTGAACTACTGTACCGTGTACGTCTTAAACAGACATGTAGAGATGCTACTTAGGAGTCCTATGACTTCTTGGCGGAAAAGTGTAGCGTCATGTCTGCAGTTTTGTTTTATTTTCTCAAATTTGTGTTTTTTCGAACATTAATGTGAAATAATAGTGGATTATTAACCGTTAAGTGTTTGTGAACGTGCATGAGTATTGGCAAATGAAAAACTAAACAGTGTAACATCACTTTTCAAATTCTCTCAAGAAGTCCGCGTGAGATCTTAGTAAAGTTCCACATCTTTACTGAGGACTCAAGGGGTTTGGGAGAATATCATTTATCATTCATCATCTTTATCATCTACTAAAAAAAAGAAATAAAATACTAATGACTAGGCAGTATGGTCTCTGACCTTAGCCTGTTCCTTCACGGAACAAATATAAAAAAAGGACCAATTAAAAAAAATTGGCGACTTGACGTCTTTGACGTTTGTTTCGTGTTGTGTGTGTAAAATAAAATTACCAAGTATTATTTTGTCTGTCTTGAATCTTGTATGAGCTTAGCGCCTTTAAGTTTATAGCAGAGTCGCAAACAAAAACTAAACCACATTGTCCACCCAAAAACTAGACACTGGCTAAATCATATCAAGCCATCAAATAAGAAATTGAATTAATTGTTATCGTAATTAACATTTACGTTTATAATAATGTTATTAACTATCATTGTACAACCACTGCTAATACTACAACATAAAACGTAATAACATCCACCATTCCAATGTACAACTATGGAAAACAATGCCGTGGAAAGGAAATCGGAACAGAACGTCGTCGGTAATAGTGTCATCGTGAGCCTTGATGAAAACGGGCAAAAGTACTACTACGTCATACCATCTTCATCTCAGAAATTCAGCAGTTACTGCTGCCATTGCAGCCTCGACTTTGACGATATAATAGAGTATGAGCACCACAATTTAACAATGCACGGCCAAAAGAGGTTAGAGTGCATCGAAGGCGCCGGAAAGAAACTTTTTGTCTGCGAATTTTGCCGCGCAATTTTCAAACGACAACATCACTTAAAGAGGCACGTACAAAGTCTACACACGAATCAGAAGCTGTTCAAATGTCCTGTGTGCGAGGAAGACTGCAAACGACACGACGTGTTAACCAAACACATCAGTTCAAAACATTCTGGTGCAACACAAATGTTTAAATGCCGTGAATGTACAATACAGTGTGAGAGCTTGCCTGATTTGGAAAAACATGAACAAACACATCTATTGACAGAGAGGCATGTCTGCCCACACTGCCAAATGACTTTTAAGAGGCGTGATCACATGTTAAGGCATGTGAAAACACAGCATTTGAATCAGAGTGTAACATGCCCGGTGTGTGCACAAGTATATAAACGACAAGACCATGTCACTAGGCACATCAGAGAGAAACACAAGATGGGCTTCATTAATGGCAAACTAGTGAAATCCAGTAACATTATACAGTGAACTGTCTAAAGAGAGTGACATAATGCCACCAACATGTTGGAATTCCTCCAACATAACAAAGAGACTAAGTAGGTACCTACTCAATGTCTGCAAACTATGTGGTTGTGGCTGTCGCTCCAGTATTGTCCTTACAAGATGCCAAATCTCACAATCGAACACTAAAAATCATCTTTTATGAGTTCAACTCGTAATACCAGACCAGACAAAATAAAAATTCAAATGTTACTAACCTCTAGGAGTCGTCATGACAGATAAAGGGATATAGTTGTAAGAGGCTCACAGTGATAGGACACTAACCACAATATAAGAGCTAAGCTGTAATACCAGACACAATAGATACTCAATTATTAGCTACCTCTTATGAGTCTGTGAAAGACAAGGGGATGATAGATTGAAAAAGGTGGGATAAATAAAAGTTAACACTATGGGATGTGTTTATACCAAATCAAGGTAAAAAAAAATTTTAAGTGCTAAATATCTGCTACTAAATAATCTGTTCAAGAGCTCAGCTGTTGTAATATCAAATACAATATTTAGAAATTCAGTTTTAGCCCCTTACTGCATAGTATGTAGTTTCCGCCTTTTCATTTAATGTTGCCACAGGAAAAAACCATGCACCAAATTTAAATGACATCTTGAAAATTCTTAATGCTCGATATGGCATGCTATGCAGTAAAGGGTTAGCAAACTTGTCTTCGTAACAGACAAGGCAATAAACAGGCTTTAACTCAAAATTAATCTTCATCATCAACCTTTGACAATCCACTGACAACAGCACACAGGGAATTGAGCACATAACCCATCACAAGGTGAAAATCTGGTTGGTGGGTTTTAACAACTTACAACAACAACCAGGACCAAAGACTTTATGATCTGATATGCAAACAATGTGGTTTAATTCCCACTTGAAGAAGTTCTTGAAGAACCGTGTCGCGTAGCAGTGAAAGAATACTCCCTCCCTTCCCTTGGGTGTTGTAAAAGGCGACTAATGGACTGAAGACTGCACATACATCCAACAGCTCAGAGCGGTGATAGCCTACCACCTGTCACGTCGAGCACATTTGCAGTCGCTATTTGGTGAAAAGTAGACTATAGTAGAGGACTCCTTTTGCTGTTCTCATTGCCTAGTCTTTGACTAACCCTTTGGGTCGGGGATAATATTTGTGTTTATATGTATTGAAGATGTAATTTTTTTTCAACGTTTTACTATCTATAAGTATAATTGCACGTTATAAATGCATAAAACATCAATTATTATTATGAGTACTTAGTTTGACTATATTTTATGGATATTATGAATGTAAGCAACATTGATGGAACACTTAAAAAAAATCAAAGAAGGTTTTGAATCAATCAAGAGATTTGAGACCACCAGGCAAAGATAAATAAAAAATTGTTTTCTGAAGTTGAAATCTTTTATTTGGTTTAAAAGCTACAGATTTATTTTGATTATATGAGATACCTAATAATAATAGGTACTTACCCCAAAATAAAAATTGGAAAAATCCATAAGTAATCAATGACCTTTTATAATATCATTGTAAGTAATCTTATATTCTGTCCCACTGTTGGGCAAAAACCTCCATAATTGAAATCAAATCATTACTACAAAAATTGATGGGATGTGTCTACACTCAGCGGTATCACTTGTCTGGGAGACTTATGAGTGATCTGAATTATGCTGAAAACAGAATTTGGTAAATATCCCGCTGGCTGGAGGTCGGTTAGAAAAGATTTTATTTCAGTTTTTTATACAAAACAAATTATGTTTTCAGCATAATTCAGTGGAAAATATCCAGATCTAATTCACTGCATCACTCATTAAGGTTGCTTCACACATGTCAGTGAAGCCACCGTTCCAACACAGTACCGGCACAGTGTTTTTCATACATTCTCTATGAACGCATCCTCACTTGCCAGTGATAATGCTCTCAGTGTCAGTGCCGCCACCGGCAAATCACGGACGTATTCGTTTTGACAAAATTCAATATTTTTCACTGTGCCGGTACTTATTTTTATTTATTTTATTGGGCTGGTGACAACAAACCCAGGTTTTTATCACCAGCATGCATGCATCGACAAATCCGAAACACATTGCCCAACCCAACCCGACCTAGAAATGAACCCTGGACCTCCGGATATCGGGCTGCACGGCCAGTCGGCCACACTGGCGTCAGGTCATTCATCATTCATTCATACTCGTACATATAACAGTAGTACAGACGGCAGCAGAACTCGTAATATGTGGCTCGTACGTAGCCATGAAGATAAAGGAAGTTGTAGATGTTCATGGTCGAAATATAATTAATAAAATAATAATTGGAATTGAAATCGCATAATTCCACATTAATCACCACTGTTAAAAAAACATGAAAACCACTGCAGACATGGCTGTAAGGGCCAGATCCCTTTGCTTTTTCTTCAAATATAGCGGAAGAATAGAATTGAAAAAACAAACAACGAAATAAATACGCACAATTTCACAAGACTTGACAAGACCTTCCTTGATTCCTTGATCAATCAATAGGAAAAATACTATCTATTTTAATATTTTTAATTACGTCTCTCATCGCACACGGGAGTGATGTCCGTGATGCAAGTGTTGTGAACAATGGAACCAATAGATCTCGTTATAACAATGGAGTCTGTAGCGGGTCGCAGCAGCAAAAACAGTTCAATTAGTTACGTTGTTAACAGAAAAGGGAAGACCTTGCTCATGCACCAAAGCAGATTTTATCTGAAGCACAAAGAATACAAATGTGGCGATGTGCTATGGCGGTGTGCTTCCAAGCCTTGCCGTAGCTTTTTGACGTTGAATCGCAATGAAGAAATCGTACAGATGTCTCCACATACGTGCGAGCGTGTTGATATCAAAGCGCATAAATCTCGAATGAGAGCTAATGTGTCTACCAGTAATGCCACGACAGTTCATAGACAGGGCACCACGAAGGATCCAGTCAGGGCAGCACACTCATCACAGAGTGCATCTAAAGTACTTAACGCGATTCACATTTCTCACAATCGTAAGAAGAACTCAGTGTTCGAAGCAAAGTACGATCCACCGAATAAAGATCACACAGATCCTAGAGCCAAAACAGCCAGCGCGCCCCAGAATTCTGCGACAGATGGCAGAGCAACATGCGTGCCACTGGCTCGCAAATCAACAATGATGCCTCAGAATACCACAAAAGATCCAGTGGTCGGTGCAGTAGATCTATCTCAAAACACCATGAGTCCACCGACAAATTCTCAAAATGCTTCGACCGGAACTCAAGTAATGGTAAGTTGAATCAAATATTGTTCAACTGAAATATTTGAATGCGCACACCTTTTTATACCTCACATTCCTGCCATAGTCTACTTTTCACCAAATAGATGTGCTCGGCGTGACAGGTGGTGAGCCCATCGCCGCTCTAAGCAGTTGGATGTATGTGCAGTCTTTAGTCCGTTAGATGCCCTTTACGACACCTGAGGGAAGAAAGGGGGAGGTAGTATCCTTTTAATGAGTCGCTACGCTACACGGCTTCTATGACAAGGGTACATAAATAGGTTTGTAAATTTTGAACTCTTAAGGTGGTTTTTAAAAACATTATTTTATTGTCAGGTTGATGGCCAGCCGAGGACTGTGCATCGGGTGGTTTTCGGCTATGGACTCGCTGCACCTGTGATCACAGCGTGTGCCCAGGTATATACAATACACTCACACTCAAAATGTTATTTAGAGTCGAGGCAAGGAGGACCGCAAAGCAGTGCAACTGCACATGTGCTCAGCGTGAGGTGGTGAGCCTAATGCCGCTTTATGTGCTGTTCGATTTATGAGCTGCCTTTTAATCGCCTTTACGAGACTTACGACTATTATCCTCAAAGGGTTAGTCAGAGACTAGGCAATGAGGACAGCAGACGCAGAGCATGTTTCACCAAATTACCACTGTACATGTCTTCAGCATGATAAGTGGTGAGCCCATCGCCACTCTATGCTGTTGTATGTATGAGCTGTCTTTTAGTTGATTTCGCAATTATTCTTCTCAGTAATTAATTATAATTGGCTATTTGACAGTTGTAACAATAAAATATGAAATATGTCGGAAATGGTAGTTTATGATGTAACAAACATTATTCAATAGCTTTTTTTTATTAAGATAATTTAAAATATTTATTTTTACAAAATAATATGCAATTTTTTATCTGTGGATTACAAGAACCGAAACACGGGCGGCCATGGTTGAGCTTCGCGTGACGTCACATTTAAATTATCAAAAACATCTGTCAGGTTTCAAGGTAAATTTCTATTAAATAAAGCTTTTTCGAGAAAGAAAATATTGTAAGCCTTTGTAATAATTTTTAAAATATTTTCTCGCAAACTGTCAAGTAGCCAAATATATAAAAATATTACTGATGCCTAATACCAAATTAAAACATCTCAAGCGCCTTCGTGCTTCGGAAGGCACGTTAAGCCGTTGGTCCCAGTTGTTGTCGTAAGATGACAGTTGTTAAAACCCACCAACCCGCATTGGGCCAGCATGGTGGGTTATGGCCCAATATCCCCGTGCTATTTTCCATGTGGGAGGCCTGTGCCCAGCAGTGGGACGTTTATAGGCTGTTGATGATGATGATGACTGATGCCTTAAAAAAGTTAATTAACTTCATTTTGTATTAAGAGGCCTATTACATCGCGAATGTGATTTTTGCGTAAAAAGCCTATTTTCGCATTTTGTAGTAATTTTGCAGTTGTATTTATCGTTTTTATCGAAATAGGATAATAAATTTGTGCATAATATTACAAATATACATTCTGTGAGCATAAGTTGAATTCGGACGGCCGGCGCATCGCATTTTGTAGTAATTTTGCAGTTGTATTTATCGTTTTTATCGTAATAGGATAATAAATTAATTATAAAATCTTTATTCCTCATGAAGTAACAGTTACTCTGGTATAAATTTTGCTCAATAATATTATCGCAGATAGGAGATATTCACAGTTAATTTATAGCAATTTCCGAAGTTTTTTGGTTAAGAATAAGTTTTTTTTCCTATACAAAATCAATGATATCTAAAAATTCCGAGGCCGCTACGCATTATCCGACTATATAAGAGATAACATTATAATTTTTTTATTTCACTTTTTTAGAACAGTAGTTCAATCGATGAGCTCAAAAAAGTGCCTTCGTGCACTTTATGAAAATCTTTCTCTGCAATTTTGGGTTTAATTAAAAAGTTAAGCAAAATTTACAAAGAGCGAGGCCGCTAAGCACTATTCCAATAGCTATTCTACACAATTCAATAAGTCATAATTGTTAATGTATTTTCGTTTCTGAGATCCATAACGCCAAAGTTGGCCATTTTACGCAAAAATCACAGTCGAGATGTAATAGGCCTCAATATGAAAGTAACATCTTTATCCTCATACACATGTGTGTTTGAAATAAGTGTTGCGAATTGATGTGCATAAATAATTAATAATTATAAAAAGATTGGAAGAGCACCTGACCTGAAATGTCTGAAGGGTGCAAGTTCAAAACCTGTCGATTTAAATTTTCAATTTCTAAAAAAAAATTACTAATTACTTTCAGGAGAACCAACTACCAAATGTTAGCAGTGTAACTAACACGGTACAACTGAATACCATACCACTGGTATCTGAGACCTCTGCACCGACACCCTTGGCTACCACCAGCCAAGAATCAGCACAGCACAGCTCAGAACAGGCCAGCACAGCGAAAAAGAGACGAGCCAGTCAAACAGAACCAACGTGGACACCAGAACAAATGGATGATATGTATGAACTGTACAATTCTATAACACAGACCCAGGATAGAGAAGAGTCGTACTACTTTGCTAAATTGGTACAGTTTAAGTTGAGGAAATTGTCTGAAGAAAAGCAAAACTTGATGATGATCAAGATCTGTCAGCTGTTTCAGGAAGAAAGCCTTCAAGGAACTGATAATGAGAGGGGTGCTGACACTAATTAGTTTTGCGTAGAAGTTTTTTTCACTACGGGGTAAGTGCTTGGCCTTCATCTTGTTTGATGGTAAGCGACGTTAGGGCCGAAAATGGAAGCGCTTCACCCGGCTTCCTTAACCGCTGTGGCACTGGCTATCTTATCTCTAAACTGTCAACAACAATACATACGTAAAATCACGACTATTATCACAGAATAACTAGTAGTACTACGTACAGAAGGTTCACTCTCTAACGACTTTCAGGCGAAATTGAAACTTATCGTGTGACCCGAGCGTTCATATTCCGTTAAGCAACGCTGACTCGATATCGATTTGACGTCATGACGTCACAGAGCGTAGGGTTTACGCGCGCGCGCAGGGATTGCGAGTGTTGCGACTCGGCGCTCGGTGTTCGGTGCTCTCGCGCTCGCGGCAACGTTTACTGCCATACGCCTAAAGTCAAAGTCAAAGTCAAATTATTTATTTAATGTAAACCTTTACAGGCACTTATTGACGTCAATACAAATAATAATAAAAAAAACAGTTAACTAACTTATAGTTAAGACATAACAACTAATCTAACGAGCTATAGTCTGTGCCAGACAAATGCGCATCGCTACCCCCAGTACCACTGCATGCCGAAACAGAATCGCGTCGAACCGAAATATAAGCCGTGGTCATAGAATTGTGTAAACATACGTATCCTGGTACGAGAAAAAATAGCGGGCAAGTGTCTCTCCCCTAGCGACACAAACGGCTAAAATTTATAGGTAATTTATCGTTTTTTTGGGATGAAAGGTGAAAAATGATAAATCATAATGAATTGTTAACTTAAGTTATTACTTATTGGAATAAAATTAAATATGATTTCCAATTATCGTATTGATAATGTGGTAAGTAATAGAAATTGGAGTTTTTGAAGTAAAATAAAGTAACGGCTGAAATGAGTTTTGGAAAACATTAGTACCTAACCATCATAACCTAGGCGACCTGCCTGGGAGGCGCGCCAAACGAACCTACCTAAACTGCGGAGTGACACCCCCCTGCTATTATCCCCGAAGGGTTAGTCAGAGACTAGGCAATGAGGACCGCAAAAGCAGCCATCTACCATAGTCCAGTTTTCACCAAATAGCGACTGCACATGTGCTCAGCGTAACAGGTGGTGAGCCCATCGCCGCTCTATACTTTTGGATGTGCAGTCTTTAGTCCGTTAGTCGCATTTTACGACACCCAAGGGTAGAAATGGGTTGGCACACAGATCATACATTTGGTATCATCATAATTTTACGAACCATTCATCCATTTTCCTTCAAGATACAATATCTTATTCAGTTCAGGCTACAATAATTTTGAGCACTTCTTAAGAATGTCGCTATGCCATCGGTTCGTAAGTCATAGGGCGCGAGACTTTACTGAGAATAGAAGGTGACTTACTCAGCAAGGGCATTAATTTTCTCCCTTTCTTTTACAGCGTCAAATTAAATTTTTCTATTAGCATATATTATTATACGTGTAATTAAACCAATCATAATCATGTAAGTCCAGTAAGTATATGATAGTGAAGTAGATATGTATGTTTAGATGTTTACCGTATTTTTTACTAAATTAAAGTCTCTTTAAAATAGATCCAATGTGGCTTTTGTAACTAGGGTTGCCAAATATCCTGTAAAAAACGTTATTAATCTGTTTTTCACTACATTATACTTTTTACTGTTGAACAAAAATAAAGTATCCAAAATACTGTTTTAGTATCACTGTGCACTGGTAACCATATTTACTTGTTACCTGTACTTGTTTAAAAAGTAAAAAAGTTGCGAACGTTGTCCGCGCGGTGCAGCGCGGCCATAAATTAAATCTTTGAAAAATAAAATACTGTCAATTATTCTAAAATACTGATTATTTTTTTTATAGTCGGCAACCCTATTTGTAACTAACATTTCGATCGTTCGTTATTTATTAAGTAGCGCTCAATGTAATGATATTTAAGGTCTTGGGGTTCAATTCCCGGGGCTGTGATCACCAAACCGCATCGGGCAAGCGTGCTGATTAACGGCCGAAATTAATAACCGATCCTGAGATAGAGATATGCCTATTTTGGATTTGTTACTAGGCAACTGTTGTTATTTCCCGTCATATAACAGAAATATCTAGGCAACAAATCTAAAGTATGCCTATCTCTACCTCGGGATCGGTTATTAATTTCGGCCGTAAGGCAACACCAATCAATTGGCTATTTGACAGTTGTAACAATAAAATATGAAATATGTCGGATATATTAACAATAATTATCCAGCAAAATATACGTTACACGAACGCTCTATGTTCCATCTGCGGAGTCGACTCGGCACCTTGCTTTAGTGTGGCTTTGACATAGCTATATAGTATTATTAGAATAGAAAATATTTTTTTTCAATTATTTTTATTGACAATCTATTTAGAACGCCATCTTGATACACGCTACGTTGTCTTTGACCGATCTGGCGCTGCGATGTCTGTCTGTTGAATATATGACATAAATGTTTATGCGCTGCAGAGGCTGCAGCGAACTTTAGGTCTCTCATTCCAGAATTTGAACAAATGGTTTGTATGAACGTTCTAGTCTATACTTCTAGGTCAATGTAACTATCCATTAGTTTTTTTTGTTAAGATAATTCGTAATATTTACGAAATATTTATTTCGTAATATTTATTTATTTTTACAAAATAAATTTGCGATTTTTTATCTGTGGATTACAAGACCCGAAACACTGGCGGCCATGATTGAGCTTCGTATAACGTCACATTACACAAAATAAACAAAAACTATTTGTCAGGTAGGTTTGAAGATAGTTTGTTTAATGAAGTGTGATGTCCCTGGGCAAAATGTCACGTGACCAACTGTTTTCGCACGAAATTTCAAATTAAAGAAAAATATGTCTTTTATCTAATTAATAAAGCTTTTTCGAGAAAAAAATATTTTAGGAGGTATAAAATAAGCGTTTGTAATTTTTAAAATACTTTTCCGAGAACTGTCAAGTAGCCTATTTGTAGCGATGACCTGATTGCAATGATGGCCATTGCCCAGCATTGGGGCAGAATATAGGCTGTTACTTTTCATTAGTGTTATTATAAGTGCATAGTTTCGATTGACAATCAAAATTTTGGAAAATGTATGGGAAAACCGAATTTAGGTCAAGAGGTTTAGTCGCAGAATGTCCAATTCGCAAAATGTCCAGCGGTCGCAAAAAGTTCAATTCGTCATTATTTATTTAATTCGTCCGGCACAATAAAAATAACTCGTGGATACCGTTTTATTGTGCCGGACAAATTAAATAAATAATGACGAACGTAAGTTGAGGAAATTGTCTGAAGAAAAGCAAAACTTGATGATGATCAAGATCTGTCAGCTGTTTCAGGAAGAAAGCCTTCAAGGAACTGATAATGAGAGGGGTGCTGACACTAATTAGTTTTGCGTAGAAGTTTTTTTCACTACGGGGTAAGTGCTTGGCCTTCATCTTGTTTGATGGTAAGCGACGTTAGGGCCGAAAATGGAAGCGCTTCACCCGGCTTCCTTAACCGCTGTGGCACTGGCTATCTTATCTCTAAACTGTCAACAACAATACATACGTAAAATCACGACTATTATCACAGAATAACTAATAGTACTACGTACAGAAGGTTCACTCTCTAACGACTTTCAGGCGAAATTGAAACTTATCGTGTGACCCGAGCGTTCATATTCCGTTAAGCAACGCTGACTCGATATCGATTTGACGTCATGACGTCACAGAGCGTAGGGTTTACGCGCGCGCGCAGGGTTTGCGAGTGTTGCGACTCGGCGCTCGGTGTTCGGTGCTCTCGCGCTCGCGGCAACGTTTACTGCCATACGCCTAAAGTCAAAGTCAAAGTCAAATTATTTATTTAATGTAAACCTTTACAGGCACTTATTGACGTCAATACAAATAATAATAAAAAAAACAGTTAACTAACTTATAGTTAAGACATAACAACTAATCTAACGAGCTATAGTCTGTGCCAGACAAATGCGCATCGCTACCCCCAGTACCACTGCATGCCGAAACAGAATCGCGTCGAACCGAAATATAAGCCGTGGTCATAGAATTGTGTAAACATACGTATCCTGGTATGAGAAAAAATAGCGGGCAAGTGTCTCTCCCCTAGCGACACAAACGGCTAAAATTTATAGGTAATTTATCGTTTTTTTGGGATGAAAGGTGAAAAATGATAAATCATAATGAATTGTTAACTTAAGTTATTACTTATTGAAATAAAATTAAATATGATTTCCAATTATCGTATTGATAATGTGGTAAGTAATAGAAATTGGAGTTTTTGTAGTAAAATAAAGTAACGGCTGAAATGAGTTTTGGAAAACATTAGTACCTAACCATCATAACCTAGGCGACCTGCCTGGGAGGCGCGCCAAACGAACCTACCTAAACTGCGGAGTGACACCCCCCTGCTATTATCCCCGAAGGGTTAGTCAGAGACTAGGCAATGAGGACCGCAAAAGCAGCCATCTACCATAGTCCAGTTTTCACCAAATAGCGACTGCACATGTGCTCAGCGTAACAGGTGGTGAGCCCATCGCCGCTCTATACTTTTGGATGTGCAGTCTTTAGTCCGTTAGTCGCATTTTACGACACCCAAGGGTAGAAATGGGTTGGCACACAGATCATACATTTGGTATCATCATAATTTTACGAACCATTCATCCATTTTCCTTCAAGATACAATATCTTATTCAGTTCAGGCTACAATAATTTTGAGCACTTCTTAAGAATGTCGCTATGCCATCGGTTCGTAAGTCATAGGGCGCGAGACTTTACTGAGAATAGAAGGTGACTTACTCAGCAAGGGCATTAATTTTCTCCCTTTCTTTTACAGCGTCAAATTAAATTTTTCTATTAGCATATATTATTATACGTGTAATTAAACCAATCATAATCATGTAAGTCCAGTAAGTATATGATAGTGAAGTAGATATGTATGTTTAGATGTTTACCGTATTTTTTACTAAATTAAAGTCTCTTTAAAATAGATCCAATGTGGCTTTTGTAACTAGGGTTGCCAAATATCCTGTAAAAAACGTTATTAATCTGTTTTTCACTACATTATACTTTTTACTGTTGAACAAAAATAAAGTATCCAAAATACTGTTTTAGTATCACTGTGCACTGGTAACCATATTTACTTGTTACCTGTACTTGTTTAAAAAGTAAAAAAGTTGCGAACGTTGTCCGCGCGGTGCAGCGCGGCCATAAATTAAATCTTTGAAAAATAAAATACTGTCAATTATTCTAAAATACTGATTATTTTTTTTATAGTCGGCAACCCTATTTGTAACTAACATTTCGATCGTTCGTTATTTATTAAGTAGCGCTCAATGTAATGATATTTAAGGTCTTGGGGTTCAATTCCCGGGGCTGTGATCACCAAACCGCATCGGGCAAGCGTGCTGATTAACGGCCGAAATTAATAACCGATCCTGAGATAGAGATATGCCTATTTTGGATTTGTTACTAGGCAACTGTTGTTATTTCCCGTCATATAACAGAAATATCTAGGCAACAAATCTAAAGTATGCCTATCTCTACCTCGGGATCGGTTATTAATTTCGGCCGTAAGGCAACACCAATCAATTGGCTATTTGACAGTTGTAACAATAAAATATGAAATATGTCGGATATATTAACAATAATTATCCAGCAAAATATACGTTACACGAACGCTCTATGTTCCATCTGCGGAGTCGACTCGGCACCTTGCTTTAGTGTGGCTTTGACATAGCTATATAGTATTATTAGAATAGAAAATATTTTTTTTCAATTATTTTTATTGACAATCTATTTAGAACGCCATCTTGATACACGCTACGTTGTCTTTGACCGATCTGGCGCTGCGATGTCTGTCTGTTGAATATATGACATAAATGTTTATGCGCTGCAGAGGCTGCAGCGAACTTTAGGTCTCTCATTCCAGAATTTGAACAAATGGTTTGTATGAACGTTCTAGTCTATACTTCTAGGTCAATGTAACTATCCATTAGTTTTTTTTGTTAAGATAATTCGTAATATTTACGAAATATTTATTTCGTAATATTTATTTATTTTTACAAAATAAATTTGCGATTTTTTATCTGTGGATTACAAGACCCGAAACACTGGCGGCCATGATTGAGCTTCGTATAACGTCACATTACACAAAATAAACAAAAACTATTTGTCAGGTAGGTTTGAAGATAGTTTGTTTAATGAAGTGTGATGTCCCTGGGCAAAATGTCACGTGACCAACTGTTTTCGCACGAAATTTCAAATTAAAGAAAAATATGTCTTTTATCTAATTAATAAAGCTTTTTCGAGAAAAAAATATTTTAGGAGGTATAAAATAAGCGTTTGTAATTTTTAAAATACTTTTCCGAGAACTGTCAAGTAGCCTATTTGTAGCGATGACCTGATTGCAATGATGGCCATTGCCCAGCATTGGGGCAGAATATAGGCTGTTACTTTTCATTAGTGTTATTATAAGTGCATAGTTTCGATTGACAATCAAAATTTTGGAAAATGTATGGGAAAACCGAATTTAGGTCAAGAGGTTTAGTCGCAGAATGTCCAATTCGCAAAATGTCCAGCGGTCGCAAAAAGTTCAATTCGTCATTATTTATTTAATTCGTCCGGCACAATAAAAATAACTCGTGGATACCGTTTTATTGTGCCGGACAAATTAAATAAATAATGACGAATTGAACTTTTTGCGACCGCTGGACATTTTGCGAATTGGACATTCTGCGACTAAACCGGTCAAGATCAACAAAAATATTTTTTATACTTTTATAGTAAAAAGTTTTACTTAGTTACTTAAACTTAAAAAAATAATTAAAAATAATTGTTAATATTTACTTGTTAAGATTGGCGCACAGCCTATAAATATCTCATTGTTGATTTTTGAACCAAATGTTTTCTCGTTAGTGATCGCTTTTATCAATAAGACCGAACGTAACTTAGTTTTACTTTTTCTCGTAAGCAATCACGATTGTCCTCGTAGCTAACGACATAAGAATATGTGTTTATCTAAAACTACTGTCTTCAGAAAAATTAATACAAAAAACATGTGATTGACTAACAAAACTTACTACCTATAGGGTATTAATGACTGGTAAAAAAAAATCTCGTGAAATTTAAATAATTTGAAATATTGTAATCAATGACAATAGTCTATAAGCCCTTTTATTGTAATTTAATACATACATTTATTTTAACCGGAACCGGAATGGTAAACTAGCTAGTAGTTTAGGTTTATAGTAAGCCATTGTGCAAAAATATTATTATGTCCTAGTTATTAAGCGCCTATGTATCTACCAACTATTTAAGTCTACCTTAAATAATAAGGTACTAATACTTATATGTATCTAGTGGGTACCTATTAAGAATTTAGCTATAAATCTAATATCTTATGTTATGAGTAACTAGGTAGTTTACATATTGTTTTCTGAGGTTTAAGCGAGCACTACGCATTGAAATGAAACACTTTTTTACGGATTAACTCTCGTTTAATTTACTGTTTACATAGTTTTTTATGTTATCCTGACGTTTCGAACCCTTTACAGGGTCCGTGGTCACAGGGCGACTGAGGTGTTGGTCGTCTCATAGTTAGAAGTTATTTGCCTACCGTCAATAATTTTTATATTTAACCGGGTGCGTTAAGTTTACACAAAACGTCAGGATAATATAAAAAACTATGTACTTAAATAGTAAATTAAACGCGAGTTAATCCGTAAAAAGTGTTTCATTTCAATAGGTAGTTTACCTTTATGTGCAATTTCGAATAAATAAATAAAAATTAATATGTACCTAACTAAAATGTTTTTCTTTCATATTGAGCTTTTTGTTTTAATGTGGGAGATAGAAGTGGGATACTACCAGCGAGCACAAAAAAAAACGAGATTGAACCGAACGGCTAATAATGGCCTTACTAGAAAGTATCGCGTAGCGTTGAAAGAATACCACTACCCCCTCTCTTCTCTTGGGTGTCGTAAAAGGAGACTAACTTTTTTTTATATTAGAAGCAGGCAAACGAGCAGGCGGGTCACCTGATGGAGAGCAATCACCGCCGCCCATGGACACCCGCAAAACCAGAGGAGTCGCAGATGCGTTGCCGACCTTTAAGAAAGGAATAGGAGGGAAGGGGCCTCCGGAACTCACACTGGCCGGACGAACACAACAGCACTAAGTGCCATTATTTCGCACCGGATATTAGTGAGAGGGTGGTATTACCCCGGGCGAACCGGCCCAATGCGTGCTGCAACGCAGCGTGGCTCTACAACTCAGACTGACTAAAGACCGCACATACATCCAACAGCATAGAGCGGCGATGGGCTCACCACCTGTTACGCTGAGCACATGTGCAGTCGCTATTTGGTGAAATGGACTTTGGTAGAGAACTGCTTATGCTGTCCTCGTTGCCTAGTCTCTGAATTACCCTTCGAGATATAGTCGTGATTATAATATAACTATGTATAATATGTAAAGCTCGACATTCACGGTCAGTTAAACTGATCAGTTAAATAACTGATCAATATATGATAAAACAACTGATCAGTTAAAACAATCCCCACTCACTGGCTTCAAACCGGCCTTCATTTCTCGATGGAAGGGCAGTGTGACCATCTGTACTTCTTATGAAAGGTGCTAGAAAAAGTAGCTAAAAAATTTAGCTGCAATTTTCATAAAATTGTAGCTGCTTGTCTTCCAAAAATGGCTAGATTTAAGCTATCTAATCTTTCCATTTAAGCTAACTTTTGTCAGTATTGCCACATAGAAAAAAATTACCCACGAAATAGTAGCCGAAATTTTTAGGAAAGGAAACGTCATAGTACTGGCAATAAAATAACAAATGGTCAAAATTGACTATGGTTAAAAAGAACATTGAAAAACGTAAAAGCCCTTCAACTACTGGTTAGAAGGTTAACAATAGTTAACCTAACCAAAAGGTTAACATAACTTGACTACGGATCAAAAAACTGGCCCTAAGGCAAAGGACTGCTTTTGTTGTCCTCAATGCCTAGTCTCTGACTATACCTTCGGGGATAATATTAGTGATTATATAGTATTAAAAAAATTTGGTCACCTGTCCTGTAATCCAGGATTGCATAAGTTGCTGCGCCATCGAGGTATCCAGCGGCTACCCTTCACATTCACCAGGGAATCAGGGAATGAACGTCGGAACCACGGAAGCATGTCAAAAATTTGCATGTTATTAGTAAATACTGCACCAGTACTTCTTGATGTAGTCTGGCTAACGAAAGCTGAACCTCGTTGTTATTGGATTGGCAACACTTTGTCTTTATGTGTCTATCTGAGGTGTCATGTCTTATAATAAATTGAATTTTTTCTGAGAAAATTGCAGGTTTGTAAGTGACCCTGTGTTACCCTGTCATGATTTTTTGAAATTGCCGCGTTTTTCCTGGTTCAGCTTTCGTTGGCCAGACCTTACCTTTGTATATTTTATTTTGTTTTATTCTTATTTTCAAATGGTCCGCCAACCTGACGTCAGCTCCGCGGAACCACTACCAATTTACCATACCCCAAAAGCTTTGACGAAAATTTTAATGTAACAACCTTTAATACTCTTTGTATTACATATGTGATGTTCATAAAATGTTTCTAGATGCAACCATTTAAAATTTATAAACATAGGTAATTATTTCATGTTAAGAGGCCTATTACATCTCGACTGTGATTTTTGCGTAAATTGGTCAATTTTGGCGTTGTGGATCTCGGAAACAAAAATACATTAACAATTATGACTTATTCAATAGTATAGAATAGCTATTGGAATAGTGCGTAGCGGCCTCGCTTTTTGTAAATTTTGCTTAACTTTTAATTAAACCCAAAATTGCAGAGAAAGATTTTCATAAAGTGCGCGAAGGCACTTTTTTGAGCTCATCGATTGAACTACTGTGCCAAACAAGTAAAATAAAAAAAATATAATGTTATCTATTATATAGTTGAATAGTGCGTAGCGGCTTCGGAATTTTAGATATCATTGATTTTATATAGAAAAAAAAATCTTATTCTAAACCAAAAAACTTCGAAAATTGCTATAAGTTAACTGTGAATATCTCCATCTACGATAATATTATTGAGCAAAATTTATACCAGAGTAATTGTTACTTAATGAGGAATAAAGATTTTATAATGAATTTATTATCCTATTTCGATAAAAACGATAAATACAACTGCGAAATTACTACAAAATGCGATGCGCCGGCCGTCCGAATTCAACTTATGCTCACAGAATGGAGATTTGTAATATTAAGCACAAATTTATTATCCTATTTCAATAAAAACGATAAATACAACTGCAAAATTACTACAAAATGCGAAAATGGGCATTTTACGCAAAAATCACATTCAAAATGTAATAGGCCTCTTAACGCCTGTTAATTTAGCTTGAGCAATTAATGTAATGGACACATTTTGTCAGCGTAACGGAGGCGCGTACAGTTCATAATTTTTGGAGCCACACCAAAGTCCCGGGTTTGATTTTTCGAGGGGTCAACATATTTCTTTGTAGCCTCAGTTAATCGGTGTTTATTTTTCAATTTTTTTCCATTATTTAAGTCTAGCCCAATTAATGATAAATAAAAGAAAATAATAAGCTCAATGCATTTAATAACTAGTATCACAAGCAAATGTAAATGTGAACGACAAAGAAGATACGCCATCGAATCATACCCCAAAACTACTAGGTATAGCTACTTGCTTTATAATTCAATATCAAAAAATATTTGGAGTTCTTCTTTATTGACAAATAAACACTGACATCCTAAACGATAATGCTTCAAGAATATCACAGTATACTGTATATCATTTTCATGTGCAAAAAAGTTGTTTCAACTTCGCTGATACCTACGTTTTTTTGTTCATTTAACTTCACTGCCGGTTTTCTTCCTGTACTATTTTCCATAATCAAAACAACTTGACCACAAAATGGATCGTGTGCGAACATAAATTAATTAAATCTATCTACCTCCATTTGTATTAAATAAATCTCTTTGGTATTAAATAATCACGATGCGCCTACAACTTTAGTGAGATATTGTATGCCATGAATCATGATGTATTGCTCAAACTGAATTATCAGGAGTTAATATTAAAAATGGTTGCATTTAAAAACTTATTAATAACACCAATATACCTAAAATAAAGAGTACATAATTAAAGATTGTTAATTGAAATCTTTATCAAAAACTTTTATCGTTTGGAAAATCGGCAGTGGTTCCGCGGAGCTGACGTCAGGTTGGTGGACCATTTGAAAATAAGAATAAGTCAAAATATACAAAGGTAAGCTAATAATTTTAATAAAGTTATACCCGCGCCAAACATCTAGCTCGCTGTGAACACAAGGCGATTCGCGTCGCAGTAGCACAATATGGGTATCAGCGGGACGTAAGCGGTTAGTGAGGGCGGGGCACACCCCTGCGCTGTACCGCGCTCGCCATGTGACATTCGTTTGTTTTGGTTTAGCAGTGGAAAGTACAGTCCATAGAGAAATATGTACAGTCACGACACGAGCATATTTTATTTGGTCGCGTCGCGATATTAGGGTGTTTGTTGTTACGTTACTGTTTTAAGTTGTCGATTTATGTTTTTTTTTTACTGTTATTGTAGGAGTAGGTAAGTAGGTACTGTTTTGTTTTGAAAGGCTGTTAAAATGCCTAGACGTATTACAGTTTTACGTCGGCAAGCTAGAAATTTTTTTTATAACGTATCGAAGTTTATGAGGAAAGAAGCTGACAAAGGTATACAAATTGTCCTTAAACATGCACAAAAACGAATTTCGGATGCTACCTACTGGATTCAGTATGGACTATGAACGGTGCACAGAATTAATGCAGATGCAAATAAGTCGGACCTTTGACCAGTTTTTAAATAATAATATGTAAGTATGCTTATAATTTAATTGTTGTTATTAGTTTATCCTGGTTAATTTTGGGTATAAAAAAATAAATAAAACGCCTAATTTATACGCCAAGGTAATTCTTGAAGTGTTATAGTATAAATATTATAAAGCTCTAAATATAATGTTGCTAACTGTACACCTGCGCTTCGCAACTTCAGAGCGAGCTAGAAGTTTGGCACGCACTATACCAAGAAGCACTGGTGCAGTATTAACTACTTGAAAGGGATTGCGATTTGCGATAGATGTTATGTAAGTAGTTAATTTTGTTATTAATCAATAAATTAAGTTCTAAGTAATCTCTATACGAGTATATTACCTACCAATGTAACTACAGCCATTTAGGGTCTAGTCATGAAAGGTATTTTAAAAACTAGGAGTAGGTAAGTAGTTATCAATAAAGATATTTTGACTTTGATTTTTGATGTTGAAGTTAAAAACCGTGTGGGGTAGAGCGATGAAAGAATACTACCACCCCCTCTCTTCCCTTAGGTGTCGTAAAAGGAGACTAACGGACTAAAACAGCACACACTTCCAACAACATAGAGCGGCGATGGGCTCACCAGCTGTCACGCTGAGCACATGTACAGTCGCTATTAGGTGAAATGGACTTTGGTAGAGAACTGCTTATGCTGTCCTCGTTGCCTAGTCTCTGAATTACCCTTCGGGATATAGTCGTAATTATAATATAACTATGTATATGTAAAGCTCGACATTCACGGTCAGTTAAACTGATCAGTTAAATAACTGATCAATATATGATAAAACAACTGATCAGTTAAAACAATCCCCACTCACTGGCTTCAAACCGGCCTTCATTTCTCGATCGAAGGGCACTGTGACCATCTGTACATCTTATGAAAGGTGCTAGAAAAAGTAGCTAAAAAATTTAGCTGCAATTTTCATAAAATTGTAGCGGCTTGTCTTCCAAAAATGGCTAGATTTAGCTATAAAGTAGCTAAGTTGGCAACACTGGCTCCGACTGATGGCAAACGGATGTAAGCACGCGCACTCACGGTCAGTTTGAACTGTTGCAAACGAACTGAAGCTAGCGGATTACGGTCCGCTCGGAAATATCCGTAGGTTGTCGTCAGTTAAAAATTTCAACTTAAGATTTCACACTCACGGTCAGTTTTAGGATGTACGTCAGTTAAACTGATCAGTTTAACTGACCGTGAATGTCGAGCATAAGTTAGACATTCCCCAGATCGATAGTCCACCATATTGTGGCCACGCATACATTGCGTGTTCCGGTACGCTATCGTCACATCCGTTTCTGCCCTTACAACCATCAGTCTGTTCTACAAGCGAATATGCCCTGCCCGTTGCAACTCCATAGTCAACCTAACGTCCCACTGGTTTGACGACTTTCATGGCCGAGTGGTTAGCACGCCGACTTTGGCGTCATATCCGAGGTGCCTGGTTCGATTCCCGGTCGGGTCAATTTATGAATGACCTTCTTTCAATATATTTTCTGGTCTGGGTATTTTCTATTAAAAATAAGTTTCAAACGAAGCTTAGCGCTATATGATCGGTGTTTTAGCTTAGGACTATTATTTAATAAAGAACTAAACATGCAAGTGTCTGTAAAAAAAAAGAAATGCATTAAGTAGGTATGGGAATGTCGTGATTTTATTCCCGCCCAAGGCATTTAGACGCATAAAACCACAAACGTGAAACACCAACTCGAGGTTTTGTGGTGTTTTGCGGATTAGCAGAAATAATGACGTCAATTACCTACTTTAAACATGTTTGCCTCTAGTCTGAAGTGGAGTGGGTCAACGAACCAGCCAGTATTTTATTTAGAGAGGTAGGTATTATAAAAAAATTTAATAAAAAAAAATATTTAAATTTTGGTTTTACTTATTAATTAATTAAACTATTATTATTATTTATTTATTGTAAAATTATGTTTTCATTATTAATTACTATTAATTATAATGAAAACATCCGGTGTAATTTTGTGCAAGGGCTACGTGTTTCAGTTAACTACTTATAAGTTACTAAGTAATTTTAATTTTGTTTTCTTTCATTTGTACACACTTACTTAATTTAAGCATAAAGTTCAATTTTAATTGTTTCATTTCATAATGTTCCATTTTAATTGTTTCATTTACTACTAGCAAATTAAAGTACGGAAAGATGGTTCTTCCAGTCGGTTACAAAAAAGTTGGTGTTATGCTTAGTTGGTATTTTGCGTAAGTCAAAGTTGGTGTTATGCTTAGTTGGTATTTTGCGTAAGTCAAAGTTGGTGTTATGCTTAGTTGGTGTTTTGCGTAAGCGGTTTTTCCTAGTTAGGTGTTTTGCGTATAGGTGATGTTTTGCGTACCTATATAGTTTTATGAGTCTAAAGGGCCCGAGGCAGTGACCTAAGAGAAAATAAGAAATAATACAAGTGTTTGTATAAATAGTATATAAACAAAAAAAAAATAGTTAACTACTAATGTGGACATCTTACAAACTAGAATGTTTAAAATAACACAATCTTTATAATTAGTTTAGTACATTCATAGTTATACGATACGATGTAAGTTTAACAAAACAAAACACAGTTTTGTCATGACAAAGGCGACGTTATGGTATTCTAAGCACACCTGTATAATACCTCAACTGGACCTATCCTATTAGGTGCAAAAAACAACTAAGTATGTGTAATGTCATGTCATGTGTATGGGAAAAACTCGTCTGAGTTGCTTTTTTATCATTATGTAAGCTTAGAATAATAACGCATAGAAAGCGAGAACACGCACGATAAATGAGGCCAGTAAAACCAAACCATACTGGCTTGGTATCGAAACGGCCCGCGTCAGTACTAATAATCTAAACTTATATATCTATCAACAGTTCCAATTTCCTAACTTTTAAGGCAAATCTGATTCCTCTAGCAACATTACTTGTACTTGTACTTAGAACTTTGTTCTAACCACGGAGCATTTGTTCAGTGGTTCCAACTTGCTTGAATCTAGCGAGCCCAGTTCCTAAGTGATGTAACTCCAATAATATTTTTAAGAATTTGTACTTTAGCGCCTAAAGTTTAGGGTTTACTTTACAATAAATGTTTTTCTATTCTCGTTTCTTTCTGATGTTGATCTATGGATATGTATGTATGTATTTATTATACACGGGGACATTACTTGAGTTTGATTTTGTATGAGACCATGCATCTATTGTTTACATGATCGAAGACACATACTACACAGATGCCTGTGCTTGTTCATGCATATGTATGATACCTCAACCCCGAATATATCATGATACCTCAATGAAACGGTACCCCGTTTGCCATTTGTCTGGGGGGGGGGGGGGCGGAGGCGCTGCTTCATTGCCGCTGAATGGTGAATGAAACACACTCTTAAATTCAAATATATTAATAAGCCTTCTATTTCCATAAGGTAGGTACCTATGTTATGAATTAAAAGTAACCTACCTACCTACATTATAAATGTTAATAAATTATCATGACAATTTTAAAATTATTAGCAATGAGAAAGCTTAGAAATAAATTAGCACACTGTTGCATTGTTTAAGGGCAATGATATTATGTATAAAACAATTGTATAAGAGTAAAAAAAGATTTATTTGTCTCTTGTGTCAAATTAATGATATTAACACAAATAATTACCTATTTAAAATCTCACTACCATAAATTAATGCGCGGTGATGAGCTCACCACCTGTCACACTGAGCAGTTGCTATTAGGTGAAATGTGGACTATGGCAGAGGACTGCTTTTGCGGTCCTCATTGCCTAGTCTCCGACTAACCCTCCGGGGATAATAGTTGTGATTATATGTATGTATAAATTAATAGCAATCAAGGTTCGAAAAGATAATTATCAATGAATTAAATGAATGAATGAAATTGATAATAACAAAAAATTTTGCTCGTGAAAGTGAACTGTTTTCGAAGTATTTAAACGTGTGATTCCGCACTTGCGTGTTTCTCAACGTACGAAGTATCAATGTCAACGTGCCGCGCCGTAGAAATTACCCTAACATAAAAATAATATTTCGGATTTTGCAAAGTTGAGAAAACTTGAGTGTATTTGTTTTGTTAAGGTGATAATTATCAAGAAGCGTAATTATCTTGATAATTTCGAACCCTGATAGCAATGAGAAAAAGCTACTGCAAGCAAGCACTGTTGCATTTTTCAGTCATAAAAACTGAATAAATAAAACTTTAGTAAGTATTATGTATTATTTATTTTTCATATTTATTTTAATACTTATTTTAAAACTGTGCTGTTTATCCTGTTTACCCAACAAAATTAAATGTTGTTATAACAAACATCTTGTTTAAATAGCATCATGGGTTGGTTTGATAGATGTGGTGTTTACCTTCTGGTAAACTGGTGCATTATGTATGAATGTTATTATATTATTTGTACAAATTTTAAATTTGACTTTTTTATGGTAAATTCATATATAAAGCACGAGAGTTGAGTATCCTAGATAGCCCAGCTACCGTTAACAACTTCTTCCATATTATTACAAAATGTGGACTAGATTCAAACCTAGTTTAAACCTGCTGCTGCCTTTATTAACAGTGATGAGATGAGACAACTTCATGTATAAGAGAGATTTAACTTTAGTCCACATTTTAAATAAGAAGACATAAGTTTAAATAGTTTCTAAAACACTTTTTATGTAAGCAGTATGAAGCAGAGCAGTGTGAAAAGGAATTATCCCCTTACCAAAAGATATCCCGTTTAATCAATACCATTGGAGTTTTATCTGCGCGATCGCAAAAACTGACATAAGTCTCTTAATGAACTTCTAAGCAAAATCAATCTTATTTATATTTTTAATTAGAACAATTCTGCTTTGAAGTTTCAGGCCTAGTAATTTAATTAGAGCAAGTTTTTATTCTGCAAAATGTGTAAAACCATCACACGCTTGTGTTAAAAATTAAAATTTACTTCTTAAAGAAGGGGGTGCCCTGCGGAATATCAATACAAATATTTTCATGTAAGAATTATTGTTTCATGCGTAAAATTAAGAAAGTTGTCGAAAAAATATGAATTTAGAAGTTATTACATTTATGTATTGTTTGTTATTGTTTAAAGAATTTGTTTCAAATTTCAACAAGGCCATTACTTTGTGCTATGATCAGGCTAACTTATTTAAGTTCTTTTAATGTATTTAACTAATTCAGGGCATAGTAAAAGTGACTTAAAAATACGTAAATTTTCACAATTTCATGCAGGACCCCCTTAAGTAATAGGTATATTTTGCAACCAGGCTACCCTATTAAATGCCACAAACTACATTTGTATATACAGGGCGTCCCACGGATATGCCACATGGAGGGAAAGTACCTTGAATATTGTAGATGGAACATTTTACTGAAAGAAGACATTATTTGAATTTAAAAAACAATTTAAACTGCATTCATAGATATTTAAATAATTACATGGTTGAACCGGGAATCAAACCCGTTACTTGGGAAAAATAATCACCTGTAGCTTTATCACACCGATCGAAAGGCTTCATCATAAGGATTATTTTTGCTAAATAACATAGTGTCAGAAATAAAAGGAAGACCATGAATTTTAACATTTTTAGTACAAAATTAATCAATTTATGTATGTATTTATTTCAATGTCAGTTGTATGTCCTTACGGCAACGTCAGCTTTTCATTTTTCTGAACAAAATTTCTCATCAAATGTTAAAATTAATGGTCTTCCTTATTTGTGACACTATGTTATTTAGCAAAAAATAATCCTTATGATGAAGCCTTTCGATCAGTGTGATAAAGCTACAGGATGATTATTCTTCTCATGTAACCGGTTCGATTCCCGGTTCAACCATGTAATTATTTAAATATCTACGAATGCAGTTTAAATTGTTTTTTCAATTCAAATAATGTCTTCTTTCAGTAAAATGTTCCATCTACAATATTCAAGGTACTTTCCCTCCATGTGGCATGTCCGTGGGATGCCCTGTATAATAGAATTGCAAAACTAACTCATCTGTTATCCATACAAAAGTGCAAATATTATTCAACTTAAATGTATGGGACAGCTTATTTTACAAATAGTTGTTTTTTATACCTAATGGGATGGCCCAGCTTTTTTTTCTAGTTCACAACAATCTGTCATTCACACTTTTGCTCCTTTATCTGTACAGACTGGGTTTGTGGTCTCTGCCTTTATCCAAATCTTAAAATAAATGAAAAAACTATACATACATATGCATTATTAGTAAACATGAGAGCTACTATCAAATAAATTAACTTTTAAGGCCCTTACGACAAATGCCTTAACACTTACAACCTTAACGCTACAAACTTATTGTAATCATAACCGCTTGTGTATACGATTCACATGGCTTACCAAAGACTCCTTTGCTTTAAACTGCAACGTGCAATAGTCACATTGGAACGTCACATTTTTGAATGTATGCTTGTTCTGTATATGCTTGGCTAACTGGTCTTTGTTCATGAACTTCTTCTGGCATTTTATGCATGCGTTCTCTAGCATAAGCTGTTTCATTTTCATATGCCTTCTTAGACAGTAGCGTGACTTGAAGGTCTTCGCACAACTCTCACATTTGGACTTGCTCTTAGCTTGGTGATGCGTCTGACAGTGTAAGTCCAGGTTAGTCTTCTTAGAGAACACTATCTGACAGTCGTCGCATTCAAACGTAGCTTGGTTCCGTTGCATCTCGTGATTGGTTGTCATGTGCCGGAAATATTGGCTGTTCTGTGTGAACTTGAGACGGCAATACTGGCAGGTGTAGATGAACTTCCTCTCGTCAATAATAAGAGGAGGTGACAGCAGTTGGTCTTCAAATTTTCGCATACGATTCGCTGGTCTCGTTATTCTGATGCGGGGACCGATACGAGTCGGTTTCTTACTCATAACGAGGCCGAAATAAGATGGTGTTGTAAATTAACACCGACCCGTAAGCTTTTCGATGAGGTTTTTGTGATTTTTTGGCGTTTTACAAAACACCCAACACGTAGGCAGTAGGGTATTGCTAATAGCAGCTGTTTAGCTAGCGTTCTGCTATAATTTGCACTTAAAAGACAATTACTGATGATGCTACAGAAGATTATATAAACTAATTCTTCAGAAAACACTAGGAAAATTAAAGTTTCTCCTAATAAAACTGCGAGATTTATGTGCCTTCCTTCGCCTTTCTCCAAAATAACCTGAGATGAGAATCAAAACGTCAAATGCAAACGTCAAACAAAACAAACTTTTTGTTTGCTGTAACGTTCCGTTTCAACTTTCACGTGGTCGTGATATCTATCTATCTGATATTAAATTAAACCACTTTTATTTAATGATTTATTCAAAACATAGGTACAATATCTATTTGCATAATACGTAACTAGGTACTTGAATTAATTTCTAATATTATATTTGAAACTATTCGCTTCGTGTATATTTACATATACCTAGATAAATCACAGGTGAATGAAGTGAGCCGGCGCATGCACTACTCTTATCATTCTCTCAAGCGACTTCAGTTCTTCTTGCCCTATAATACCAAAATTATGCTTGCTCAGTCGCTTCTGCTCCCTCTTCTGGACTATGCCGATGTGTGTTACTTGGATGCTACTGAAGAGCTGCTGAACAAACTGGAGCGTCTACAAAATCTGGCTATTCGGTTCATATTCAGCCTCCGCAAATATAACCATATTTCGGAATACCGCTCAAAATTAAGATGGCTCCCTATTCGACGTCTATCTCAAAATCCTCCACTACCCTCAGCTCCCTCATTACCTTCGCTCCCGTTTTACGCTCATACCTGCTACTTCCCGCCCCAAACGTTCTTGTGACACAAGAACCCTTCTATTTCCTCAATCCAACTCCAAATATTTCCATAGCTCTTACACCGTTCACGCAGCCATTTTGTGGAATAAGCTGCCAGCCGACATTCGTGAGAGTCCATCGGTGTCATCTTTCAAACATAAATTAAAAGAGCACTACCTATCCAACAACAACAGTAGTTAGCAATGTTGTAACATAACTAGTTATTCATTTTGCTTATATTATATATTAATATGTATGTATATATATATATATATATATATATACCTATATACAATATAGGTAGTTAGTTTAAGTAGGTATGTATGTTTAGGAATGTTATAAGTATGTATTTGTAAGTATCATTAGTCCCGTAGACTCTCTTTCCACACCACAGCTAGGGTTGGCTGGAAGAGATCTCTTCTAGAGATAAGCTCACCTTTGTATATGTCTTTTGTAACGTCTTTTTCAATGTGTTTTATATGTGCAATAAAGGATTAATAAATAAATATTTGGTGATTAGATTATCTCCTTGAATAAAAAAAAAATATATATAAATAACAGCCCCCCTAGACAAGTGGCATACGCATACCCCCTGTCTATTCGTAATTCAAAGTACAATGCGCGCACGTTGCTGTAAGCAATGGGCGATTTTCTGACAGCCCAGATTAAAAAATATAAATTAGTTCAAAAACACTGTATAGATGGCGTTTTATGAAAGCAGAGCCGTACACAAATGGTGCACTTTTGTTGTCAACCAAAAAATAAAAAAATAGTATTTTCATTTCAGCATCTATTTCTATTTTCCATAATTTTCACACTTTGACAGTTGCACAATATTAATATTTTCCAAAGAGATTTAAATAGTAATAGAGCGGCTATTAAACACTATTTAATACAAAACTTTGAGCCGGTGCTCATGTTACGCTATCTAACGTTGAAAGGCAAAACCTTATATTTAGAATATAATGAACAATTAGAATGAGTTTTACCTACTTCACGGTAGGTGTCGCTTTGCGTTAGGGATGTTCCGTTATGAAATTCGACAAATTGATAATTTTGATGAAGATTAACCAAAATAGCATAAACAATATATAACATTTGAACAAGCAAGTGACAATCAGGAAAGGAAATGAAAATTCCGATATTGCAAATACTATTTATTTAGTAATAAAGTGTTAACTTATTAAAAATTCAACAACTAATTATAAAACAATGTGAAATAACATAAGTACCTAGCTACCTACGAAGAGCATAGAACATTCATTTTTGAAGTAAGCCCACCCCTGCGATCACTTATAATAAGTAAGGGTTATTATATGTACGCACCCGTATACCAAAATCGAGTCTACTTCTAAACATATCTAACATGGTTGTGTGATTGGATTTACGAATCAATTCATGGGGATGATAAGGTTAAAAACAGATTAACACGAGTTGATCCGTATAGTGTTTCATTTATATATATTTATTTAAAAATATTTTTCATAAAATACTTATGCAAACATAGGTAGATACCTATTATTAAGTCCACATTGTGTTAAAGGAAACTCGCAATCGCAAGTATCAAATTATTTTTGTCGATCTTAATCTGTTATTTTGAATGAATTGATTAAACACCATTCCATAGATTTATTTAATGCATTATCATTAAACACCAATGTCATAACGGATGTGTGTATATGTTTAATTTGGACATCCTTTTTTCTTATACTATATCCATTCAATGTCTTTTAAGTTTAACATAAGTAGTAATATTCTGATTAAACGATCATCGCACGATGTTGTTACACTGCATA
This sequence comes from Scoparia ambigualis, assembly GCA_963921215.1. Taxonomy (NCBI): domain Eukaryota; kingdom Metazoa; phylum Arthropoda; class Insecta; order Lepidoptera; family Crambidae; genus Scoparia; species Scoparia ambigualis. The sequence goes on along the minus strand of OY992525.1, from coordinate 14,109,516 downwards.
ACAGTCCCCCAGCGCAATGATCATTGAATCAGAATATTACTACTTTTAAAAAACTTAAACTTACGATATAAAAATATTATCTATTTATACATTAATCGATAAATAAATGGACATCACTTGAACACCGTTAAATCATCTACTTCCGCTTCGACAAGTGTGGTGACATCCTAAAAGTACTTTTGCTTTTCATCACTAGAGGTCAGCATAGGGCAACGGTAAATGTTCTAGAATAATTTATTGAATATTATTATTACAGTCTGATTATTGGGTAAATATACAAAATACTTACGAGAATAAGCTGTAATCACATTCAGCCGTTTTTCCATATCGGAATTTGCAGTATCGCAATACGCAATTTGGCATATTTTCTATTACTCGTGCTCTAAATGGACTCGCCTTTTATTAAGCGCCATCTATGAAGTCATTAGGAACCAATTTTTTTATTTGATCTCGGAAAATCGCCCATTTGGGCCATACACAACAGTGAACAACAAAATTACGAAAAACAGGGGTGAACGTTTGCCACTTGTCTAGGCCATCTAAGGGTAGATTCGACCAAACTGGAATAAGACTTACTCCGAAATAAGTCTATACAAATTCGTCGTTTAATCTAGGTATAAGACCTTATTCCAGTTTCGTCGAATCCACCCTAAGCAGTAAAAACTGATAAAACCAACTACCTAGGTAGGTACTTGGTTGGCATGCCAGCTAGCTGGCTGACTGAACGATCGCATAAACAAAAACTGTTAATACTTGCGCGGGTCTCCTGCGACACTGTTTTGTGTTTTCTAACACCTAACATCAAACATCTTACAAAATAGGTATGTCAAAATATGTACGTAGGCCATGCCCAAATTTGTAAGATGTATGATGTTAGGTGTTAGAAAAGACAAAACAGTGTCGCAGGAGACCAGCTTTTTGGTTTACTCACTCAACATTAATGCTGAAGTTACGTTACGATACGCGGCTCCTGGGCCTAGCGCAGCGTGCGGCCAGCTGTGAAAGTAGGTAGGTAACTGATGAAAATTTTCTAATTTTTTTGTTTTTAATTATTACCTACATAATAGAAGCTTAAGCGTTTGATAGACGTGCCATTTTGTTCGATAACTTTTTGCTATTTTGTAGGTAGGGACATGATCCCATTGCAATAGAAATTTTGGGGTTTCTGATCAAAATTCCGCGACATATGGTTTTGGGAGTCTTCTCGTGATGTTAACCTGGCACTGCCTAAAGAATTCTGAAGAGACCGAAACAGGTGGAAATCTGAAGGTGCAAGATCAGGACTATATACCTATACGGCGGATGCATTAACACCTCCCAGCCAAACTCTTAATTTTTGCTGAGTGGCTAAAAATATGTGAGGTCTAGCGTTTTATCATGATGTAAAACCACACCCCTTCTGTTGATTAATTCCGGCCGCTTCCTCTCAACTTCTTACTTTAATCTTATCAGTAGTTCGCAGTAGAGTTCAGAATCGATGGTCCTGCCTGGTGGTAACAGCTCCTATTGAATTCATAAGCCCTTCCAATCCCGCCACACACACAGCATCACCTTGTTGCGAGTTAATCCGGGTTTCGCCACAGTCTGTGATGCCTGACCGACCTTTGACCACGACCTTTTTCGCACGTTCTTGTCGTACGTGGTCTACTTTTCATCACCAGTTATCAGCTTCTTCAAAAATGGTTCGGTTTCATTACATCGTAATAAAGAATCAAAAATGAGTACACGGTTCATTAGGTTTCTTTCAGTCAGCTCGTGAGGAGGTACCCAAATGTCGAGCTTTTTGTCTAGTTACCCAGTCTTTTCAAATGCGCCAAAACTGTTTTGTGGTCAATTCCCAGTTCTTCAGCTACGTCGTAATTACTTATATGCCTGTGTTTCTCAGCGGTACTACGGGGTTCCGGTTCATGCCCCCCGCTGGTTGTGCCCTGACCGGCGCCTCCGGCGGGATTCGGACGTGGGTTGGACTCGTAGTGACTTGTGGTTAGCTGTAGAGTTTGGGAATGTTGGTTTCTCCTGGTATTGTGTGCCGGGACTTCCAAACTCGCGCACAGCGAGCGGGGCCTAGTAGCGGTCTCCGTTGGGCCAGCAGCGAAAAGTCCTGCGGGGAACGTGAGTTTCCCTTATAGTTGGCAGCTTTGTCCGGTGGTTCTCATTGGACATTGGTGTTGACATCTCCGGTACTAGTCTGGAGAACTAGTAGAGGCGGCCCCTAGGTGCCGTAGCCTCCGGTCCAGCCAGCCCGTAGGACGTGGGAACTGGCTAGGTGCCCGGATGGGTTCCGAGAAGTGAGTGTGCTTACTACTCCGCAACCAAGGTAGACACTTGGGAGTCGACTTTAGAGTCGACGACCCGAACAGTGGCAACTGTGAGTTGTGCCCTTCGTGCAACGAGAAGTGAGCGAGCTTGACAGCTCCGGTTACCTATCTGGACAATAGGCAGTGAACTACACGTGTTCACGGGAAGACTCTCCCGAGACACTAGTCTTATGAGTACCGAATGAAGAGCGCGCTTCGGCGGGCACTTATTTGGCGTTAAGAGGCCTATTACATCTCGAATGTGATTTTTGCGTAAAATGCCTATTTTTGCATTTTGTAGTAATTTTGCAGTTGTATTTATCGTTTTTATCGAAGTAGGATAATAAATTTGTGCATAATATTACAAATATCCATTCTGTGAGCATACGGCGCATCGCATTTTGTAGTAATTTTGCAGTTGTATTTATCGTTTTTATCGAAATAGGATAATAAATTTATTATAAAATCTTTATTCCTCATGAAGTAACAGTTACTCTGGTATAAATTTTGCTCAATAATATTATCGCAGATAGAAGATATTCACAGTTAATTTATAGCAATTTTCGAAGTTTTTTGGTTTAGAATAAGATTTTTTCCTATATAAAATCAATGATATTTAAAAATTCCGAGGCCACTACGCATTATTCGACAATATAAGAGATAACATTATATTTTTTTTAATTCACTTGTTTAGAACAGTAGTTCAATCAATGAGCTCAAAAAAGTGCCTTCGCGCACTTTAGGAAAATCTTTCTCTGCAATTTTGGGTTTAATTAAAAAGTTAAGCAAAATTTACAAAAAGCGAGGCCGCTAAGCACTATTCCAATAGCTATTCTACACTATTCAATAAGTCATAATTGTTAATGTATTTTCGTTTCTGAGATCCATAACGCCAAAGTTGGCCGTTTCAAATTTGCCCAAGGAGGCCTCTTAAGACCTAAAGCAGATGGTCTCCTGCGCGAGTGTTCTACTGGCGCAGAGACGTCTGGCACTTCTTGCATAACCTAACGGTTGGTCTCGAGGTGTCAGTACAAATAAAGCTTAGTGAATTAAGGAAGAGGGGATGTTCCCCGATCGGGAACAGGCGTGATCGCGAGCGTATTTTGTCCCGCGACAAAGGGTTCGCGCCGCGTTGACGCGTACAAATCCACATTCACGGCCCCGTGCCAGTTTACCAAAGAGGAAATCAATCAGTTTATCTTATTTTTTTCCAACGCTTTCTAATAATGTTTTGGACGTCTAAATAGTATGTTGCCACAGCAAACAAAGTTATTGCAGCAGCAGCTTCTACGTCCATTTCGCGATGGGTTTCACGAACGATTGTGAGCGTCCCGTAGAGCACGACTTGGGCAAACTTAAACTTAGACTAATTATGTACAGCGTGTTTCTTGTAAGGTGTCAAGCCGATGTGTGGTGATAGGGAACTACGTTACCTACGAGTATCTATTGAACCCCTCATGTATGTTCTACGATTTTTTTGTAGTTTTCGAGTTACTTATATGTGTTTTTCGTTATTTTATGATTCAAGGACGAGACAGCTCTAAAAAAATTATATCTTTTTTTGGGTCGACTTTTCTTCAAAGTTTTTTTTATATAATGCCTATTGATTGCACTTTTATGAGTAAAAAAATCTCCTTCCTAACTTTAGTCTAAGGTACTAAAATTTTGATCCTAACTTTAAAAACTGGGTTAATCAGAACAGAATGGAATTTTCAACTAAAATAAAAAAGATTTTCCATAGCTTCTGATTAGTTATAAACTGCCCAACCAAATATGCTTTCATACTAATACAAAAAAAACGTACTAAATGGGACATTTTTTGCTGAAATCGGTCGTTGAACGTGGTTGATCGGAAATTGTGTAATTTTCATCTATACTAATCTTTACCTATGAAATTGCCGTTTTGTATGGAATAAGTGAAAGTACTTATTTTTCTAAACTTTATTATTTCTGTTATTTAAAGTTATCACCCATGCTATCGACGTATCTTTGCCAACGCATTGGCAGTTTATTGATGCCCTTCTTGTAAAAATCAGCTGGACGGGAGGCAACAAACTCTTTAAAGGCATTTTGTACTGCCTCTCGGGAATTGAATTTTTTACCCACTAAAAAGTTGTTTAAATTTTGGAAAAAGTAATAGTCGGTAGGTGCAAGGTCTGGTGAGTATGGCGGATGTGGGAGAGCTTCCAACCCCAGCTCTTGCAGCTTGGAGACTGTCTGTTGTTCAGTATGGGGTCGCGCGTTGTCGTGAAGGAGCAGTGGGGACGACCGACTGACCAAAGCTGGTTGCCGATGTGCTAGCTTCTCCATCATTGTCTCCAGTTCTTCACAGTACACATGGCCACCAAACAGTGTTTTCTTCCTGTTTTGCTAGATCCAATGGTTTATGCATTAACTAAAAAATATTTATTACACTTAATTATATTGCCTAAAAATGTGCTAATTTGTTACGCGATTGATGTACATCACTCAATTATACAAAATCCCGAAAACAGGCCACAACAAAAGTCTAAAACGGCTGATTTCTTACACTTTTCTTATATTTTTATATGTAAATATTTATTTTGACGTACCGGTAGAAAGGGGCTATAGGGTAACGTGGAGAGTTTTTAAAAAAAATATATATATTTTTGAACGAACGCAAACAAATTAAAAATAATAAACGTGAACGCAACCTTTTTTTTCTCTAACAATTTGTAACTCCGATATCTGTCAATCTCGACCAATCAGAGAGAAGAACACCGCGCGTGTGATGATATGAGAGTCTGTCAGTGGTGGTAATAAAATTTTCGTATTGAACTTTCGGTTGGAATTATTATTTGCAAACATATTTTTAAGACTGTGGTAAGGTAAGTTTTATTGTTTATTTAACTATTCAAATAAAGGATTATAATAAAGTTTATTAAGGCTATTTCAATATTTCTAAAATAATACAACTTTTTTTTTAATTGGGGCTTTTTGGAAGCTGATATGGAGTTATTTGAAAATTTTAACCAGCCCCATGTCCAAATTGCCTTGCACCATATGGAGTATGTATTAGTTTTTATTTTACCTCATATTACATTAATTCGTTATGTTGTTGAAGGAGAATGACTTGCTCTCCTTGCTTGTAGCTAGGGCAGCATTGTAAAGTTGTTTGTTGGCGAGTATGGGACTGCGGTTCGATTCCGCGATGAGCCGCAACAACTGTCTCTTCTTGCCCGATTGATTTGAGCTAGCGGTCTGGGGCTGGCCCTCCAGACCGAAGCGGGGGGATGTTCGGAACAAAATGGCCACTTACGGCTGGCAACCTTTTGTGTTAGTTTTAATTTGTATTTGACAGACGTGTCAGTGTCAGTGTGACACAGACACACTCACGTTGACATTGACAGTCGTCTGTCAAATACAAATTAAAACTAACACAAAAGGTTGCCAGCCGTAAGTGGCTATTTTGTTCCGAACACGTTATTTGCAGATGCTACATTAGTTTCAAAGTGGCAAGAACAAAAAAAGCGGAGCTAGGGATAGAAGAGCTCCGCATCAGGCAGACTGCCACTGGCTCCAGGATAATGGAGATCCCGGGAACATCCAGTAGACCTAAGACTGATGCTCTGGCGACCAGGGTCCTCAGCACGACCGCCACGGTAGTGAGGCCCACTCGGTGCGTGGACATCAGGGGTTCGGGCTTGGATGATTCCATCCGGGCCGAAGAGGTCGTTGCCGCCTTGGATAATAAGTTTTGGGCCAGGCGCAATACGCTCCGTTTTGGTCCGGTGTCCTGTGGGTGCCGCTAAGGGTATTGTGGAGTCAGGCCGGCTCCTGGTTGGTCCCTGGCAAAGTGGAGCCCGTGTCGTGGGTTTGGAACCGCTGGCAATGAGGTGCTTTAAGTGCATGAACTTCGGGCACACTCGGCAGCGGTGCCCAGTCGATGTTGACCGCACTGACAGGTGCTACAATTGCTGTCAAAATGGCCACAAAGTGACGCGGACATGAGATGCGCAGTCTGCACCGCTGCTAAATTGCCCTCGGGCATATCATGGAGGGAAGGATCTGCTCCCCCCCCCCCCCCCCCCCCCCCAGTTTCATGGACAAGGGCTACTTCAAGGGCCGCCAGGGCATTTGCCCAAGGAGGTTGAGATGCAAGAAACTTAATGTTAAGTACGGCCCATCTCAACTTCCTCTATACTAATTTCAACTACTCCGGAGCTTCACAAGACCTCTTAGTGCAGCACATTATGGAATGGGGTTTGCAGGCTATGGTTGCCGCTGTGTCATCCAGCCCAAATTGAACTGTGGACACGACCAATACAGTTCCATTGGAACCCCTACGGGCGCTGTCCACTCCCCTCCCCTCTCAATTAATGAGAGGGGTTCGGGATTTGTGTCGTGCGCCTGGGGGGAAATAGCCCTCGTAGGGGTATATTTCTCCCCAAACGGGGGGTTATCAGACCTCGAGGATTTTCTCCGGAAGCTGTGCGTGGACGTAAGACGCTTGGCGCTGACCCAGGTCTGGGCATGCATAGGGGGCCTGAACTCCAAATCCACGGCATGGGGTTGCCCTTTTTCTTTGTTCCAAATTAGTTTTAAAGTAAAAATGTTAATTATTAAGTGTTTACTTTTGCATTTTTTGTAAATTTTGAAATGTATGTTACCAAATATCGCCGTCCGTATTTATATTGAAATAAAAAGGGTTTTTAAAGAGATATTTTCTATGTCACTTTTTATTCATACCAAATAACTCCACCCTGGGGGTAATTTGGAAAGGCACCTTTTTTTTTAAAATAAACCTTACTGTTTGTTCATTCTATGTTTTTATTATTGTATTTTTATGTTTATCTATTTAGGCAACACATACTTCTTTGTCTGTTAATAGAGTTATATCTATTTAAGAATTCCATACTTCTTTGTCTGTTAAAAATTGAAGGAAAAATAAATATTTAAATTGTATCCCTACTTTTTTTACCAAGAAAACGCAGACGTGGGTTAAACACCTCGGTGTGATCTAAGCCGCCGGTCTTACACCCAGACGTTCCTGGGTCGATTGCCAGCGGGGGTACGTCTTTGTGTACCTACTTGGTTTGGTTGATGGTAGAGCTTAGTTAAGTCCGCCTGGCTAGCTACCGCTTTAGTTTATTTCCATCGTTTTTTTTCTCGTCTACTTACATAAGACAAATTTTGCTGTGCTCTGGTAGATAACGTATTTCGCGCAACTTCACCTAAGCGTTTAAGAGGCCTATAGGTATATAGGCCTAGAGGTTTTATGCTAAGCCTGGCAAATGACCCCACTCCACCTGATGTTAAGTGGAAATGAAGTCCAGGCGCGAGGACAACTGGTGCAGCGTAAGAGACGTAGCATCAGTCACCCTCACTCTGCCGGCCCACAAAGTGCTTCTTCACGCCTCGTTTGAAGGACCCTATGTCATAGGTAGGAGGGAATACGTGTGCTGGTAGACTATTCCATCTTTTGGAAGTGCGACAAAGAAACGAGTCCTCAAATTTCTTTGTGCGTGATGGAATGTTCGAGACTATAAATTGGTGACTGCGGAGAGCAGCACGCGTACTCCTATGGAGGAAGGGAGAAGGAGGGATGAGGTCAAAGAGTTCTTCAGAGCACTCGCCATGGTATAAACGGTAAAAGACGTTGAGTGACGCAATATCTCTACGCAATTGCAAAGGCTCGAGAGTTTTAGTGACCTCCGCATTGCCGATAATGCGCACAGCGCGGCGCTGCAATCTGTCCAAGGCATCGAGAAGGTACTTTGCGGAGCCGTCCCAAAGGTGAGAGCAATACTCCACGCAAGACCGCACCTGTGTCTTGTATAATAGACACAACTGATCAGGCGTGAAGAATCGCCGCACCTTGTTCAGGACACCGAGTTTACTTGAGGCATTTTTAATCACGCTTTCGATGTAGTCCTTTTGGTTCAGATCGCAGCGGATATTCATACCGAGCATGTTAATACTGCTCTGCAGGCCTAGAGATGTACCCTGAAGAGAGGGAAAGGGAAGGAATGGCGACTTTTTCGCTGTGAACGCGCATACCTGTGTTTTCTTGGCATTGAACTCCACCAGATTATCAGAGCCCCATTTAGAAATGACAAGATTTGCTCGCTTCATTTCGGTGTCTACCCGCCCAGCCGTTAGGTGACCGTTATATCCCCCATGCACTGTGCTATCATCTGCATAGCAATGAATGTTTCCAAGAGGAAGCATGTCATTGATATGCAGAAGAAACAGCGTGGGGGATAGAACGGAGCCTTGAGGAACACCAGCGTTCACTGACATGAACCGCGAAGCGCATCCATCCGAAAGGACACGGATTCTACGCTCATGCAGGAAGCTGGCAATCCAGGTACAGAACTGAGCGGGCAAACCGTATGCCGGGAGCTTGGAGAGAAGAGCTTTGTGCCAGACCCGATCAAAAGCCTTGGCTATGTCAAGGCTAACTGCCAGTGACTCGCCACGTTTGTCAATAGCTTCACCCCAGAGATGTGTGACGTACGCTAGAAGATCACCCGTTGACCGTTTTGGCCGAAACCCATATTGACGATCGTGAATTAGGGAGTGATCTTCTAGGTATCGAATAAGCTGTTTGTTCAATATTCGTTTTAGGATCTTACACAACACTGAAGTTACGGCTATAGGGCGGTAATTAGTCGGATCTGACCGATCTCCTTTTTTAGGGATCGGTTGCACATTAGCTTCTCTCCAAGATTCCGGCACACAACCCGAAGAGAGCGAGAGACGGTACAGACGCGTTAACACAGGGGACAACTCCGCTGCACACATTTTCAGGACTGTTGCTGGGATGCCATCAGGACCGTTAGCTTTCCGGACATCGATTGACTGCAGCTCCGCACGGACATCACACTGCCTGATTTTAATATCAGACATTGTGTGGCCACAGTGAGGAATTGAGGGTGGCTGTGCATTACAGTCATCGATCCGGGAGTTAGCCGCAAAAAGTTTGGCCAGGAGATCGACCTTTTCCTGCGGCTTGTGAGCTAAAGTTCCGTCAGGACATCTCAGTGGTGGCAGCGAGGGTTGGCAGAAGTTGGATTGCACGGCTTTGGCCAGACGCCAGTAGCTACGGCTGCCCGTAGGATGCGTCAGGAGTTCTTGGCCTACTCGTGCAACGCGCTGGGCATCCGCTCTAATGTAGGCCCTCTTACACGACTTGGTGGCATTATTATAGGCTGCTTTTAGCGAGCGAGTTTCGGGATCCCCATGAGCTTTACCTCCGATCCAAGCGCGGTATGCCGTCTGTTTGCTCTCAACAGCGCTGGCACACTCGCGATTGAACCAGCGGTTGCGTCTGCCTTTGCTGATGACATAGGAGTGTGGAATATAGTATTCCATTCCTAATACTATCTCATCAGCAACGGCAGTGGCGCTAGCGGTCGGTTCCTTCCCACTAAAGCAGCGCTGCCTCCAAGGGACGGATGCAAAATACGTCCCGCATTCCGTCCCAGTCTGCCGACGCGTAGTGCCAAATCTGGCGTTTCGAAACCGCTGTTGGCGGGCGCGATGCCAAGGGCACTGTGCTGGATATCAAGCAGTGATCCGAGGAACCTAAAGGAGCTCGAATCTCCACCCGGTATCCAGCAGGGCGACTCGTCAGCAGAAGGTCGAGTAAGGAGGGCGTATGGCCAACTATGTCTGGGATCCTGGTAGGCTGGTTCACCAGTTGCGTCAGGTCATGCGTGAGAGCGAATGCGTGGGCAGTTCTACCAGCATGGTCTGTTTTGGAGGAACCTAACCACAACTCATGGTAGGCGTTGAAGTCCCCCAAAAACACCAATTCCGCCGATGGAAACCGCTCCTGCGCATCATCTGCTACCCGACTAAGATGTTCAATAAGTCGAGTTGTCTCCATGTCGCCGTTATGGGATCGGTAGACGCAGACGTAGACACGGCAATGAGTGCCTAAGTCGACGTGTACCACTAGGAGGGAGAAGGAAGGGTCCTCCAGACAGCGCAGACGGCGACAGCAAACATCCGCCCGAACGAATAAGCAAACTCCGGCTTTGGCTTTGAAGGATTCTTCAAGCACAAAGCCGGGATAGTTCAGGTAGGTGGTGTCAGCAGGGCGGATTATTTGCGTCTCCGTCAGGAACAACATTGCTGGCCGTGCCGTCTCAAGATGGTGGTGGACGGCATTGAGGTTTGCATGGAGTCCGCGGATGTTAGCGAACTCCACCTCAAACGGTAAAGTTGTGGTGGGGGTGTGCACCGCTGTAGTACCAGTTTTGTTATTAGGCGCTGTCATTTTAGGAGTGGAAAGAGAGAGGCGTGAATCGAGAAAATGATGCCGCGATGCGAATGGTCAAAGTGTGGTGGCCTGTTTCCCCAGGAATTTGCCCACAGACGAGTATTATTAACCTGCCGAACGGAAGGGCCCCCGAACCCCCCCCGGGAATGGCCGCCGGGACCCCACCTTCCGGTCACCAACCGGCACGACGGACCACCCCGAGATTATGCGTGGCATGGTGAGGCAGCCTCACGAGCTGGTTAGGCTCCCTTGGGCCCCTGTACTGTGCCACGGGCGGCCAGCGGGACAACCGTTTCTACGAGCCTCCCTGGTCGGCAGGTTAACGAAGTTCTCCTGGCACTGGTATAACGGAAGCCTCCACAGACCAAATACATCGCAGCATCATCCTCTCGAGCTCTGGTTATACGCTGGCTGATCCCGAAACGCGACCGACAAGCAGTCACTTGACGGGTTTTACACCATGCGTACGGTGGTCAGTAGTAGGGTTTTGAGAGTTCTGGCGCACTCAAAACTGGTCTGGTTCTGACCCCCGCTGGGCTACTTCAAGTCGTTTCCAAAACTAAAAAAAAAAAAAAAAAAAAAAAAAAAAAAAGGAAAACCCCCCCATTTGAATCGATTGCGCTGGGTCCCAGAGCGATATCTTTAACCGTTTCCGAGATACAATTTTCGAGCGGCAGCTCTCAGTTGATTTACTAATGAATCGTTAATGACTCCTCGGTCCTAATCACCATTCCCGATGCACATCATTATCTAATGACGTACCGACGCCACTGTACTCTTGTTCAGTTGATTTACTAATAAACCACTGTTAATGACACCTCGGTCTAATCACCTTAACAACTATGCGATTGTATTTTATTGATTCTTCAGGAAAGCGCTTTGTCTTCATCTCACCTGATGTTAGGAGATGAAAAGTAAGATCAAAGTGAAGGCATAACTTCACCTGGAATCCTCACTACTAAGGCACTGACTTAGATAAAATGGTGGTACGAAGCTTGCCAAACGGATATCGAACCCGTGACCCGGAGTCTGAGACCGGGGTAGTCCTAACCACTTCACCACAGAGGTGGTTAGTGAGCTAATTGTAATCATTCAAGTCCTACCACCAACCATACTGAATACACACATGTGCAACCTCTGCTGGGAATCGAACCCGTGACCGTGAGTCTGAGACCGGGGTAGTCCTAACCACTTAACCACAGCGGCGGTTAGTGTGTTAATTGTAATAATGGACATTCGGTATGCATGAAATCTTCCCTTCATGGACCATCTCTCGTGAAATATTTTTGCTATAATAATACACCCATACTTACTAACTTTCTGATAAGAGTATATCTTAATAACTTTGTTCATTATAATTAGATAAACTCTATTTACTTATACTTTGAAACTAGTTTATCTGCTCGTTTAAATTAAATTAGCTACCGAACTTGTTTATTCGTGATAGAGAAACACACATTGTTCATTAAAATTAGACTTTGAAAGTAAAATTTTCCTAAACTAAAGTTAAAATAATCATTACATTAACTATCTTGTCTTGTTAAACAACATCGAATTAGATATCTTAAGTAGAGTAAGTTCAAATAGTCATTACTTACTAAAATTGATATTAACACACTGAGTTGTCTATTTTCGATACTCGTGCATAGGAAACTACTACAAGTGCTCCGTTCTGTATTCAACACCAGTACCATGAATGTAAGTAAAACGTTTTTATTTTTTATTTTCTGAGTGAATGTTCTGATTTGTTCTGACTTCTGTCTAACGTATATGATGTGCATAAAACTGATGTGATTCGCTTTCATTTTTTAATTACTGAGTGAATGTTCTGATTTTTTATGACTTCTGAGTAACGTATAAAATTGTACTGGTTGTTACAGATTGCTCGTTCTACATTCAATGAAGACGATGACGATGTGGTGTTCCAAGAAAACACATATAAACATTATTATTACCCACAGTCGGACGACGATGAACTTCCATCGTTGCAGAAGAAAAAATCAATCGACGAATTCTTTGAACCACCAAAGAAGAAGCCGAGGACAATGAGATCTTCAACAGTTGGACGTTGTTCCGGGAGAGATTCGACATCTTACGTGTCAACCAACACCGACGACGGAGCAAGTGCAACACATCTCATTAAGATTGAGGTGTATGATTTGAAGAAGATTGAAAACATTGATCAATCGGACCATTGGAAGCATGCAGATGTTCGTGTGAAATATTACACAAAGTCTATCAATGACGATCATCATAAGAAAACTCGTCAGCTTATTTACAACATAACAAAGGGAATATCCAATTCTCCGAATTGTCGGAAATACTCTTACAGCAACAAAGATAAAAAGTAATACGCCTAAATCCATAGTACTTATTTGTGATTTTGTAGAACGAAGCACTTTCTTATGTCATACAATAAATCAGATATTGGTTTGTGAGTATAAAATAAATATATTGTTAAATCATTTACTTGTTTTTATTTATTTCAAAGGTTTTAATGAAAATACCAAGTTAAATTTCAACATATTTAATAATAATTTCTCAAAAAAAAAAATAGGTTACAGTTACATGTAATTGAATCAATAAAAAAGACTTAAATACATGTTTTATTAACACATCATTATTATGTATCTTTATTAAACATTTCAACAAAGTCACTAAGAGGCATACCTCTAAGCGTAAGATACAAATACACAAGACGTTATTCACCATAAAGAATAAGAAATATCGAATACAATATAACTTAAATTATATAAAATAGTTTTTTAAAATTTTATTTATCGTAATTTATAATGACCCCATGCTAATGTGTCAGTGGAATTTGGTATAATATATCTCTTGGTATCATTGTTAGACAAACAACTTTTATTTATCTTTTGAGTAAAAATGACATGTTTAATGGATCTAAAACGATACATTTCAGCAAGTTCTACATTTTTTTAAACAAACAAGTTTTATAATTATGTAATTTCAATTGTCTAGTTACACATTTGTTTACACCTTTTGCTTTAGTTATTGTTTTATTCTCTACTTGCATAGCATACATTTTTGAGCGTAATTGTGTTCATCTTTAAAATAACCTAATTTTTTCTTATTTAATAAAGGAAAACCATAAATATTGTTTCGTGCGTAATCCGATGTGTCAAAATAATTACATATATCGGGTAGAATTTCTTTATAAAAATCTGCACAAAAAATTTGGTAAACTAAGCTGTCAGTGTCCGTATACAACAATTTTAAATTTTCAAATTTACACTTCATGTATTTGTAATGGAAATCAAACATTAAAGTTTTTGATAAATCTAATATACTAAAACCTAAAAATATGGGTTTATTGTAAAAAAGTTTAGTCTTTTGTAATTGGACTGCTACTAAACTCTCAGAGAAAACTGACAAACTATGAAATTCAGGTTTGGCAATCAGATCTGACACACCTTTTCTTTTACCCCGATTTTCCCAGTGAGTCAATAGTTTAACGTTTACTCTTTTTTCAATATTTTCCATGGTCTTTCCAAAAATTGAATTATTCTTTAACTTATAAAAATCTTTTTCAAAATCAGATTTTGCTAACGTACGCAATTGCGTGTTTAAATCTATATATTTTTTTAACCAGGCACTTTGTTTAAATTTCAGAACTCTATGAACTTTCGTAAGTTTTAAACCCAACTCTAAGCTTTGTAAGAGATTTCTATAATGTAAAATATATTTTTCCTTATTATTTAAATTTGGGACCAGCTTTCGTTCCTTAGAACCACCAATACAAATATTTTCAGGACATAATGGTAAATCGGAATGATGATCATGAAGGCTATCAGGATATTCCAAATCTACTTCTAAAATGTAACCAAACTCTGAAGTGATAGGAACATTAAAATTAACATCAACACTCGCCCATTCAAATTGAGAAATAGGTAAATACTGAGACATAGCCCACCCATACAAATTATTAGCATCCAAATATGTTAGAAAAGAAATAGGATCATCTGCTTGATAATTATCCATATAAGGATTATTGGCTTTAGCGTAACGATTACTACATTGAGACACACCACCTCTGATACCAGCTTTTATAAAGGCTATTTTATCAAAATCTGTCAATAACTCGATTTCGACTTCGGTAAACTTTAACATAGCGTCCCAGCTTAAACCAGGAGCAGTGTAATAATGAGCAGGATCTAAATCATAGGTTTTTAAACAAACATTTCTAAAGTTTTCGAATATATCACTTAAAAGCAAAACATCTGTTTTTAAATAAAGATTAGAATAATCAGACATACTACAACATTTAAAATGAGACCACACTCTTTGAGCGTGAACGTAGTCTTCGTTAGAAATCGTTGACCCAGTAAGTGAATTAAAAAAGTCATAAATTTTTGGTAATGATGGTGATTTTAATGACCTGAAAGAACTCATATACTCATATGGATATACACCTTTTCTTTTCAGCAATTCAAAGTCGTTTACATTCGGAAATTCATTTTTTAGTTCTATAAACTGATTATTATTAAGATTAGAAGCTAATGAATTTAAACTACTTGATAAAAATTTAAAAGAATCAATAAACCTTAAACTTACACGCTGACCGTTTACGTGAAGAATTTTAGAAAATGAAATATATTTTTCTTTATTTTGGGGGATTATTTGTACTTCACCATCAGCAAAATTTAATGCGTGTACAATAAAGTGAGCATCGTAATTACTTAGATTATGTAATACTACTGGTACAAAGTCTATTTTATGAAACTTTTTACTACATATTTCATGTGAAACACCTATAAACGCTCCCGTCTGCCAGTTGTAGTCAATAAATTGCTCATATAAATCTTTTTTACAAATGTAACATACTTTGGTTTCTTCTATATATTTTTTATTTTCATTCGTAAGAGGGAGAGGAGCAGTTTGAAAACTATATTTACTACATATAATTTTTAAATCTTCTTGGAGCTTATTCATAAATACATGAGCACAGTTTTCTCCGCTATAACTAACATATTTAGAGAGATTACTATCATATGAACACTTAATATAATAACCGAAACTGTACACGTCATGTCTCTGAACATTAATGGTTGATGATTTGTTAGGATCACCAGAACAAGAGGCAATAGGTTTTAAAAACGATTCGAAGTCAGCGTAAATAATAAAAGGAACCTTCTTTTTCTTTTCAAATTTATCAAAATATAACCTATCATTAGAAACATTTTCATTGAACCAGTTTTTTCTAAACATACTTGGACTTGGTAATATTGTACTAATATGAGCACAATCATATTTTTGGTGGTTATCTACCGCATTGCTTGTAGGAAAATAAAGCAGACAACCATCACAAATGTGAACCGCGCCATTTCGTTTAGTGATCTGCTTACTCACTAATCGTGATAAATTTTTAATATAGCAATAATGTCCGTTACTATCACTGGTGACGTATAGTAAATTTATATGTGTTGATTTGCGAGACTTTGTGAAGTACAGGGGGCCAATAACATGATGAGTTTTAGTCTCAGAGTTATATTCTAAACCAAAAACGTTAATGCTTATATTGTTTAAGCGCTCAACTCTGTAAATATCAGTTAATTTTACTGGAAACGAAATCCCATTAAAATTTAACTTGTTTTCCAATTTCCAATACTCGTTTACACGATCGGGGTTTTTTGTTACAGGATACAAAGCTGAGAGTGAAGCCCATTTACAACACTGCACATCTGCGTTTTTAACATTGATGACTGCTTTTTTAGTCCTAATGTCATAAGGTAATTCAATAAAAGATGATCCCCGCAGTGGATTGAATTTATTAATATTCATATCTAAACTAATTAGGTCCGTAAGACTCCATCCACTATCTTTTTTCTCAAACTCACTGACTTTATTAGCTAATACTTCTTTTATTGAATTAAAAAGTATATTGATGTCTTCGGATTCATTGAGAATATAGTTCTGAGTTTGGAAGTCAAAAACGTTTTGTACATTTTTATTTTGGTGCACGAAGTTGGCACACAGTATAAAGTTTACTTTAAACGTTTTTAATTGTACTATATCATCAAGAATCAAAGTCCTTAAATCATCAATTATTGAATTAAAAAATGTATCAACCGTTTCCAAATCTTTTGAGTCCGCTAAAGAAGTTATTCTGTATGTATGAACTCTTTTGCCAAAAGCAGTTTCAATTAACCTTACATTTGGTAAATTATCATGGGAACGAAACACATTATTTTTGTGATTCTTACTTTTATAGTGATTGGATAAATACCTTTTTTTAACGGAAATATTGCAAACTGAACACATCATCATCTCGCTATTATCTGCAGTCGAATCATCTTCAGCTCCTCTAGATGTTGATGGTTCATTAATACGTCGTCTTTTCTCATTGTTTTGAATGCTATTCTCAGTTTGCCGTTTTAATCCTCTCCCAATTTGTATGTTAACACTGTAAACATAAATAAAAATATTAGAACTAACAAAAAATCAACAACATAATTTTTTTTTTAAATATTAAAAATAATACTTACGTCTTTTCAATTTCTTCACTGAGTTTCACTAATGATTCATCGAAATATGAGTCAAAAATATTTCGTTCTTTACTTTCAGTAGTTTCTACTATATCACAGATTTCATTTAACTCTTCATCATATTCAGTGCAGTTCAAATCAGTTTTATCGACTGAAGATGAAAAAAAAGCACTGACATATTTCGTTCCAGCCATTTATTATTAACTCTCAAGCAATTAGACGAGTAGAAGTTTATGACTCAGGCAGTGGTGCTTGTGGTATGTCAAGTCAAATTCAACTTTCAATTGTTCAAAATAACGATAATCTGAGTGTGAAATCCTCGTTTCATGGACCATCTCTCGTGATATATTTTTGCTATTATAATACACTCATACTTACTAACTTTCTGATAAGAGTGTATCTTAATAACTTTGTTTATCTGCTCGTTAGCTACCGAACTTGTTTATTCGTGATTGAGAAACACATAATGATCTACCTAGTATAAAAACGACGAGCAGTGGTGCCTATGGTCTGTCATGTCAAATTCAACATAAATAGAAGATCGATCAAATATTAAAAGTTACTAGTTAGTAATCAATGCTCTGAGTCATAAACTTCTACTCGTCTAATTGCTTGAGAGTTAATAATAAATGGCTGGAACGAAATATGTCAGTGCTTTTTTTTCATCTTCAGTCGATAAAACTGATTTGAACTGCACTGAATATGATGAAGAGTTAAATGAAATCTGTGATATAGTAGAAACTACTGAAAGTAAAGAACGAAATATTTTTGACTCATATTTCGATGAATCATTAGTGAAACTCAGTGAAGAAATTGAAAAGACGTAAGTATTATTTTTAATATTTAAAAAAAAAAATATGTTGTTGATTTTTTGTTAGTTCTAATATTTTTATTTATGTTTACAGTGTTAACATACAAATTGGGAGAGGATTAAAACGGCAAACTGAGAATAGCATTCAAAACAATGAGAAAAGACGACGTATTAATGAACCATCAACATCTAGAGGAGCTGAAGATGATTCGACTGCAGATAATAGCGAGATGATGATGTGTTCAGTTTGCAATATTTCCGTTAAAAAAAGGTATTTATCCAATCACTATAAAAGTAAGAATCACAAAAATAATGTGTTTCGTTCCCATGATAATTTACCAAATGTAAGGTTAATTGAAACTGCTTTTGGCAAAAGAGTTCATACATACAGAATAACTTCTTTAGCGGACTCAAAAGATTTGGAAACGGTTGATACATTTTTTAATTCAATAATTGATGATTTAAGGACTTTGATTCTTGATGATATAGTACAATTAAAAACGTTTAAAGTAAACTTTATACTGTGTGCCAACTTCGTGCACCAAAATAAAAATGTACAAAACGTTTTTGACTTCCAAACTCAGAACTATATTCTCAATGAATCCGAAGACATCAATATACTTTTTAATTCAATAAAAGAAGTATTAGCTAATAAAGTCAGTGAGTTTGAGAAAAAAGATAGTGGATGGAGTCTTACGGACCTAATTAGTTTAGATATGAATATTAATAAATTCAATCCACTGCGGGGATCATCTTTTATTGAATTACCTTATGACATTAGGACTAAAAAAGCAGTCATCAATGTTAAAAACGCAGATGTGCAGTGTTGTAAATGGGCTTCACTCTCAGCTTTGTATCCTGTAACAAAAAACCCCGATCGTGTAAACGAGTATTGGAAATTGGAAAACAAGTTAAATTTTAATGGGATTTCGTTTCCAGTAAAATTAACTGATATTTACAGAGTTGAGCGCTTAAACAATATAAGCATTAACGTTTTTGGTTTAGAATATAACTCTGAGACTAAAACTCATCATGTTATTGGCCCCCTGTACTTCACAAAGTCTCGCAAATCAACACATATAAATTTACTATACGTCACCAGTGATAGTAACGGACATTATTGCTATATTAAAAATTTATCACGATTAGTGAGTAAGCAGATCACTAAACGAAATGGCGCGGTTCACATTTGTGATGGTTGTCTGCTTTATTTTCCTACAAGCAATGCGGTAGATAACCACCAAAAATATGATTGTGCTCATATTAGTACAATATTACCAAGTCCAAGTATGTTTAGAAAAAACTGGTTCAATGAAAATGTTTCTAATGATAGGTTATATTTTGATAAATTTGAAAAGAAAAAGAAGGTTCCTTTTATTATTTACGCTGACTTCGAATCGTTTTTAAAACCTATTGCCTCTTGTTCTGGTGATCCTAACAAATCATCAACCATTAATGTTCAGAGACATGACGTGTACAGTTTCGGTTATTATATTAAGTGTTCATATGATAGTAATCTCTCTAAATATGTTAGTTATAGCGGAGAAAACTGTGCTCATGTATTTATGAATAAGCTCCAAGAAGATTTAAAAATTATATGTAGTAAATATAGTTTTCAAACTGCTCCTCTCCCTCTTACGAATGAAAATAAAAAATATATAGAAGAAACCAAAGTATGTTACATTTGTAAAAAAGATTTATATGAGCAATTTATTGACTACAACTGGCAGACGGGAGCGTTTATAGGTGTTTCACATGAAATATGTAGTAAAAAGTTTCATAAAATAGACTTTGTACCAGTAGTATTACATAATCTAAGTAATTACGATGCTCACTTTATTGTACACGCATTAAATTTTGCTGATGGTGAAGTACAAATAATCCCCCAAAATAAAGAAAAATATATTTCATTTTCTAAAATTCTTCACGTAAACGGTCAGCGTGTAAGTTTAAGGTTTATTGATTCTTTTAAATTTTTATCAAGTAGTTTAAATTCATTAGCTTCTAATCTTAATAATAATCAGTTTATAGAACTAAAAAATGAATTTCCGAATGTAAACGACTTTGAATTGCTGAAAAGAAAAGGTGTATATCCATATGAGTATATGAGTTCTTTCAGGTCATTAAAATCACCATCATTACCAAAAATTTATGACTTTTTTAATTCACTTACTGGGTCAACGATTTCTAACGAAGACTACGTTCACGCTCAAAGAGTGTGGTCTCATTTTAAATGTTGTAGTATGTCTGATTATTCTAATCTTTATTTAAAAACAGATGTTTTGCTTTTAAGTGATATATTCGAAAACTTTAGAAATGTTTGTTTAAAAACCTATGATTTAGATCCTGCTCATTATTACACTGCTCCTGGTTTAAGCTGGGACGCTATGTTAAAGTTTACCGAAGTCGAAATCGAGTTATTGACAGATTTTGATAAAATAGCCTTTATAAAAGCTGGTATCAGAGGTGGTGTGTCTCAATGTAGTAATCGTTACGCTAAAGCCAATAATCCTTATATGGATAATTATCAAGCAGATGATCCTATTTCTTTTCTAACATATTTGGATGCTAATAATTTGTATGGGTGGGCTATGTCTCAGTATTTACCTATTTCTCAATTTGAATGGGCGAGTGTTGATGTTAATTTTAATGTTCCTATCACTTCAGAGTTTGGTTACATTTTAGAAGTAGATTTGGAATATCCTGATAGCCTTCATGATCATCATTCCGATTTACCATTATGTCCTGAAAATATTTGTATTGGTGGTTCTAAGGAACGAAAGCTGGTCCCAAATTTAAATAATAAGGAAAAATATATTTTACATTATAGAAATCTCTTACAAAGCTTAGAGTTGGGTTTAAAACTTACGAAAGTTCATAGAGTTCTGAAATTTAAACAAAGTGCCTGGTTAAAAAAATATATAGATTTAAACACGCAATTGCGTACGTTAGCAAAATCTGATTTTGAAAAAGATTTTTATAAGTTAAAGAATAATTCAATTTTTGGAAAGACCATGGAAAATATTGAAAAAAGAGTAAACGTTAAACTATTGACTCACTGGGAAAATCGGGGTAAAAGAAAAGGTGTGTCAGATCTGATTGCCAAACCTGAATTTCATAGTTTGTCAGTTTTCTCTGAGAGTTTAGTAGCAGTCCAATTACAAAAGACTAAACTTTTTTACAATAAACCCATATTTTTAGGTTTTAGTATATTAGATTTATCAAAAACTTTAATGTTTGATTTCCATTACAAATACATGAAGTGTAAATTTGAAAATTTAAAATTGTTGTATACGGACACTGACAGCTTAGTTTACCAAATTTTTTGTGCAGATTTTTATAAAGAAATTCTACCCGATATATGTAATTATTTTGACACATCGGATTACGCACGAAACAATATTTATGGTTTTCCTTTATTAAATAAGAAAAAATTAGGTTATTTTAAAGATGAACACAATTACGCTCAAAAATGTATGCTATGCAAGTAGAGAATAAAACAATAACTAAAGCAAAAGGTGTAAACAAATGTGTAACTAGACAATTGAAATTACATAATTATAAAACTTGTTTGTTTAAAAAAATGTAGAACTTGCTGAAATGTATCGTTTTAGATCCATTAAACATGTCATTTTTACTCAAAAGATAAATAAAAGTTGTTTGTCTAACAATGATACCAAGAGATATATTATACCAAATTCCACTGACACATTAGCATGGGGTCATTATAAATTACGATAAATAAAATTTTAAAAAACTATTTTATATAATTTAAGTTATATTGTATTCGATATTTCTTATTCTTTATGGTGAATAACGTCTTGTGTATTTGTATCTTACGCTTAGAGGTATGCCTCTTAGTGACTTTGTTGAAATGTTTAATAAAGATACATAATAATGATGTGTTAATAAAACATGTATTTAAGTCTTTTTTATTGATTCAATTACATGTAACTGTAACCTATTTTTTTTTTTGAGAAATTATTATTAAATATGTTGAAATTTAACTTGGTATTTTCATTAAAACCTTTGAAATAAATAAAAACAAGTAAATGATTTAACAATATATTTATTTTATACTCACAAACCAATATCTGATTTATTGTATGACATAAGAAAGTGCTTCGTTCTACAAAATCACAAATAAGTACTATGGATTTAGGCGTATTACTTTTTATCTTTGTTGCTGTAAGAGTATTTCCGACAATTCGGAGAATTGGATATTCCCTTTGTTATGTTGTAAATAAGCTGACGAGTTTTCTTATGATGATCGTCATTGATAGACTTTGTGTAATATTTCACACGAACATCTGCATGCTTCCAATGGTCCGATTGATCAATGTTTTCAATCTTCTTCAAATCATACACCTCAATCTTAATGAGATGTGTTGCACTTGCTCCGTCGTCGGTGTTGGTTGACACGTAAGATGTCGAATCTCTCCCGGAACAACGTCCAACTGTTGAAGATCTCATTGTCCTCGGCTTCTTCTTTGGTGGTTCAAAGAATTCGTCGATTGATTTTTTCTTCTGCAACGATGGAAGTTCATCGTCGTCCGACTGTGGGTAATAATAATGTTTATATGTGTTTTCTTGGAACACCACATCGTCATCGTCTTCATTGAATGTAGAACGAGCAATCTGTAACAACCAGTACAATTTTATACGTTACTCAGAAGTCATAAAAAATCAGAACATTCACTCAGTAATTAAAAAATGAAAGCGAATCACATCAGTTTTATGCACATCATATACGTTAGACAGAAGTCAGAACAAATCAGAACATTCACTCAGAAAATAAAAAATAAAAACGTTTTACTTACATTCATGGTACTGGTGTTGAATACAGAACGGAGCACTTGTAGTAGTTTCCTATGCACGAGTATCGAAAATAGACAACTCAGTGTGTTAATATCAATTTTAGTAAGTAATGACTATTTGAACTTACTCTACTTAAGATATCTAATTCGATGTTGTTTAACAAGACAAGATAGTTAATGTAATGATTATTTTAACTTTAGTTTAGGAAAATTTTACTTTCAAAGTCTAATTTTAATGAACAATGTGTGTTTCTCTATCACGAATAAACAAGTTCGGTAGCTAATTTAATTTAAACGAGCAGATAAACTAGTTTCAAAGTATAAGTAAATAGAGTTTATCTAATTATAATGAACAAAGTTATTAAGATATACTCTTATCAGAAAGTTAGTAAGTATGGGTGTATTATTATAGCAAAAATATTTCACGAGAGATGGTCCATGAAGGGAAGATTTCATGCATACCGAATGTCCATTATTACAATTAACACACTAACCGCCGCTGTGGTTAAGTGGTTAGGACTACCCCGGTCTCAGACTCACGGTCACGGGTTCGATTCCCAGCAGAGGTTGCACATGTGTGTATTCAGTATGGTTGGTGGTAGGACTTGAATGATTACAATTAGCTCACTAACCACCTCTGTGGTGAAGTGGTTAGGACTACCCCGGTCTCAGACTCCGGGTCACGGGTTCGATATCCGTTTGGCAAGCTTCGTACCACCATTTTATCTAAGTCAGTGCCTTAGTAGTGAGGATTCCAGGTGAAGTTATGCCTTCACTTTGATCTTACTTTTCATCTCCTAACATCAGGTGAGATGAAGACAAAGCGCTTTCCTGAAGAATCAATAAAATACAATCGCATAGTTGTTAAGGTGATTAGACCGAGGTGTCATTAACAGTGGTTTATTAGTAAATCAACTGAACAAGAGTACAGTGGCGTCGGTACGTCATTAGATAATGATGTGCATCGGGAATGGTGATTAGGACCGAGGAGTCATTAACGATTCATTAGTAAATCAACTGAGAGCTGCCGCTCGAAAATTGTATCTCGGAAACGGTTAAAGATATCGCTCTGGGACCCAGCGCAATCGATTCAAATGGGGGGGTTTTCCAGCGGGGGTCAGAACCAGACCAGTTTTGAGTGCGCCAGAACTCTCAAAACCCTACTACTGTGGTCACCAACCAGACGGGTCAAGCCCTACCACCAGTGGAGCAGATCATCGCTCGAAAGAGTCCGTTAGTCGCTTCTTACGACACCCACCGGACGGAGAGAGGGGCGGCGATTGGTATTCTTTCTCCGTCACCGCAAGGATATGACACAAACATACATTAACAATTATGCCTTATTGAATAGTGTAGAATAGCTATTGGAATAGTGCGTAGCGGCCTCGCTTTTTGTAAATTTTGCTTAACTTTTTAATTATACCCAAAATTGATGAGAAAGATTTGTATAAAGTGCGCGAAGGCACTTTTTTGAGCTCATCGATTGAACTACTGTTCTAAACAAGTGAAATAAAAAAAATATAATGTTATCTCTTATATAGTCGAACAATGCGTAGCGGCCTCGGAATTTTTAGATATCATTGATTTTATATAGGAAAAAATTCTTATTCCGAACCAAAAACTTCGAAAATCGCCATAAGTTAACTGTAAGTTTCTCCTATCTACGATAATATTATTGAGCAAAATTTATACCAGAGTAATTATTACTTCATGAGGAATAAAGATTTTATAATGAATGTATTATCCTATTTCAATAATAACGATAAATACAACTGCAAAATTACTACAAAAAGCGATGCGCCGGGCGTCCGAATTCAACTTATGCTCACAGAATGAAGATTTGTAATATTATGCACAAATTTATTATCCTATTTCGATAAAAACGATAAATACAACTGCAAAATTACTAAAAAATGCGAAAATGGGCATTTTACGCAAAAATCACATTCGAGATGTAATAGGCCTCTTAAGAAACGATTAAATGTGAAGTTGCGTAACATTTAACTACATTGACGTACCTAATAGGAAGTCTTAGGAAATGGCGATAAGTAACTACTTACCTATGTCACAATAAGTACCTTTGTAACTCTTTTTAGTTTAACTAAGATGTCATACATTTACATTATTATCTAACACCATATCATTCAGAATAAGTTAAAAATCACGTACTAATCAATATTATATCATTGCAATACTATAATAAGTAGTATGCAAAAAGTTACAAAATACCGTAATCATTTTGTATAAAAACAAAGAGTAATAACAAAAAATAAAATTTTAAGTTAAGTTACCCGTGGAAATGGATCGTTTTCGGTCTGCTGTCATAATATTTGCGTTTTTTGGCGCGATTTCTTGTTTGGACCAAACTCAAACTGTGGAAACTAAATATGGGCCGGTGGAAGGCAGTTTGGCAGCGAATGAGTTGTATTACGAATATTTGGGGATCCGATACGGAATACCTGTGAAGTTTAGGGTGAGTGCACCTTTATTTTTGAACCACTGATTCGGAGTTTAATAAGTTAATAAATGTGGCAGGAAATAACCTTTATAGGTACTGTGGAGTCTATGCTATGTTAGTGCACTGACATGGCAGGTTCTACGTTGCAATGCAATAGTAAATAAATAAAACTTATGTGATTGATTAGAAATCATGAAAATAATTGGAATGTCAAACGGGTTGTCGATAGTTACGGAGATGGATGATGGATGGAGTACCATGTTGTTTTTGTATTTACGTGTTTTGTAATATAGAAGTAGAATAATAAATAAAGAATATTACAATAAAAAGGTTGTGGGGGCCTTTTTAAATTATAACATCGTTTTCTTAGTAACATTCTTTATTTATGATTCTAATTATATGTTACAAAACACGTAAATACAAAAACAACATGACAAGTCCATCCTTGTTGGCACTTCAGATCCATCTCCTTAGCTATCGACAACCCGTTTGACATTCCAATTCTTAGACGTCTGTGATTTCAAATTATGTTTTATTCATATATTATTGCAACGTAGAACCTGCCAGTGCAATAACCCACAGTACTGTCCCACTACTGGGCAAATGCCTCCGTCATTAAAATGAAGGCATTCCTCATTCCTCAATCTTTAGTTCGATACTCGCCTTGTATGACACCCAAGTGAAGAGATGGTTGGTTGATATCCTTATAATGAGCCTCCAACACACAGCTCTTACTAATAAATTATTCAACTTCATTTCAGAGTCCCGAAGAGCCACCCACTCACACCTCGGTATACACAGCAGACAGCAGAGCGGTACTCTGCCCTCAGTTCCCTTGCAACGACCCTTTAGCCGTCCCTAGCGAGAACGAGGATTGTCTAGTCCTCAATATCTACTCCCCAAGCGAAACCTCCAATAGCACCCTTCCTATATTAGTTTTCATACACGGCGGTGGTTTTGGTGTTGGTTCAGGCAGTCCCAGTTTTTACGGCCCCCAATATTTGGTTAGCCATGGAGTTGTGGTCGTCACTATCAACTACAGGTTGAATGCGTTCGGTTTCCTCAACTTAGGGATCAGAGAAGCACCCGGAAACGCCGGTTTAAAAGATATTAGAGCAGCATTGCGATGGGTGCAGGAAAATATTAAAGGATTCAATGGGGATCCTGATAATGTTACGGTTATGGGTCAGGGTAGTGGCGGGACTGCTGCTTTATATCTTACACTGTCTGAATCGACTAAAGGTTTATTCCATAGGGTGATATCGGAGAGTGGAACTTTGTTCACGCCCCAATCTTTCGATGCAAACCCTTTGGCAACTGCCAGCCAAATTGCCAAGTCTTTGGAGGTGAACTCACTTGATCCTGAAGAGTTATTGAATGTATACACGGAAACTTCGATAGCTAAAATCGAGGAAGCAATATCAAAACAGATGAATCCTAAATCCGTTTTCGTGCCATCAGTCGAAGAAGTTTTTGATGATGAGGAGCCATTTTTGACTGATACTCCATACAATATACTGTCCAAAAGGACGGAGTGTTTCCACCCTGTTCCTGTTATTATTGGCTTGAATACCGTCGAAGGTTTGACTTGTACTTTAGATTACAACACTATAACAAGTCAAATGGATAGGATACGGAATAAAGATTTTAAAGCGATCGACCAAAGGAGTTTAGTCATACCCAATGATGAGGTCGAAGACTTCAGAGAGACGTTAAGAGAAACTTATTTCGCTGACGTTGAATCAGACGAAACTCTCATAGGTGGTATAATCAATTTGAATTCTGACTTCTGTTACGTGGGTCCTATGGCTTTGTTCAGTGAGTTGTATGCGAACACTTCTGTGCCGGTATTTCAGTATATTTTCAATTACATTGGTAATAGGAACTTGGGGAGACTACTGACAAATAGCAGCCTCCCAGCGACAACGCATCAGGACGAGCAATTTTATCTGTTTGAGCTGGAACGTCTGCCGTTGCCAATGGACGAAGATGACGCTAGAATGGTGACTTTCATGACTATGATGTGGACCAATTTCGCTAAGTTCGGGTAAGTTCATAACTTTTTTATACAGCCCCCCTCTAGACAAGTGGCAAGCGCTCCTGCCTGTCTATTCGTAGTTCGACGTACATTGCTGTGTACTGTGCCAATTACTTGTGAAAATTACAGCAGTGCGCGCGCATTGTACGACGAAATAGAACGGCGCTAGCGTGTGCCACTTGTCTAGCAAGGCAGAACCCTTGCTCTTTAAAATCCTTGTTCGCACTAAGCGAGTACTTTTGCCGTAGAAAAGTACAATGCTTCGCTAGTTTGGTTATTTTAAACTTCGATTTATTTTAGCCCACAATAAACATTGTAAGTAGTTTTAATACTTACCTCTTTTTTTTATAAAACCTCTCTTTTTCTAGGACACCCACACCCGAATCGGGTAATGGCGAATGGCTGCCGTTTCCATACCATCTGGCCATAGATTTGCAGCCGCAATACGTCACACCAATTACCCCGGAAAGAGCTTACTTTTGGCGGGCTTTTTACCTTAAATATGGCGCCGATTTAATACACGACGACGAAAAATAAAAAATACGTTATTTTGATAAACGTATATAGATTTGTAGTAATTTATTTCTAGAGGTGTATTTATCGATAGATTTGTCTACTTGTGTTTTATAGCACAAATGCTTGTAGTGGTGATAAATAATAAAAGACACAATTAAACAAATCATTAAGTTACCTAATTTTATTTTTTATTTGAAAATCTACTGAAGCTTAAAAATAGTAGCTTAGTTTACAACGATCCTATAGATTTTATCATAAATACAAACAATTATCAGGATGTTTTATCATTCTGTGTTTTGCGCTATTATAAATAACCCGTTGTAAGTTCATATATTCGTATTTATAGCCTCACTACAATTTACAGTTTTTAAACAATAAGTTAACTGATATGAGTATTGTACAAATATACTTAATAGATAATTGTGCGATATTCTAGTAAGTATATTTCTTATATTATAAGGCCGCCAGTATTAAAGCTCAGTTTCCACCAATAAATACTTTACAATCATAAATCAGTAATATGCAAATATTGCTATAAATTTTTTAATTTGACATAATAAGAGTAGGTATAAAGTTTTCCTAACTGAAAAT
Source organism: Scoparia ambigualis (assembly GCA_963921215.1). Taxonomy (NCBI): domain Eukaryota; kingdom Metazoa; phylum Arthropoda; class Insecta; order Lepidoptera; family Crambidae; genus Scoparia; species Scoparia ambigualis. Next base: position 14,081,231 of record OY992525.1, on the reverse strand, counting down.
AGTAGGTAAGTACCTAAGTACTTATTTGAAAAATGCAGACTAACCTCAAAGGAGATGTCCCATTCCTGATACATTGTCCGCCCCACATAAAATTATTAATGTTACTTGATCAAAATTGAATTTCTGTATTGGTTATTCATACTGTTCTAAGAATCAACAGTAGTTATTGTTGTAAATAGAGAGGTTTTAAAGATAATAATTAATTATTAATTCCTTGTAACATTTGACATTGCCGCCAAATATTTTATTACAATTCATATTTTGAAACATAGGAAAAGCAAATAGGGATTAATCTCACACAGACTTAATATAATGTGATACGTAATTAGTGCTATGCAATTAAGTTTTCAAATAAATGCTGTCCATAGTGTCAACTTAATTCTGTACTTGCGAACTAAGAATAAAATGTACATTGATTAGATTTTTTTTCTTTATTTATAAGGTTGGGCTCAAAAATCCCTGATGCCAGTGCCATAACAAAATTGCAGATGTGGTAGATACATAGAACATTTGGTCCGAGCATAGAACATTAATTATCCACTCAAACGTCCACGGTAGGTAGCACTTTAGTTATTATTCTGAGGGTAGATACTTTAGATAGGAAATGACGTAAGTCTAACTTTAATTCCTTTTTAAACGTAATTTTCAACTTAACTTAAAACACGGCTAGGTACGAAATATCTAGGTATATACAGGGTGGTCCAAATAGTGACGTCAATCCATTTTAAACAGATTCTTTACAGCCAGGGGTATCCAAAAATACCCCATGTATGTTCCCCGATATTTCGTGGTTTAAGAGTTATTAATTTTTTTTGTGGGATTTTTTGTGACTTTCGGTCGGATCGGCTTAAAAAATTTAAAAGTAGGTTTTGGTGGTTTTTTGGATATTTTTTATGTATGTATGATTATTCTCATTTAGTGAACTTTCACACATAAAATAATCAGCTTCCTAACATTAATGAAAGTAACATAAAAAATTATTCAATTTCAAAAAATTACGTTTTTGCGGGTAAGAGTTGAACTTTCCACTTTAATTTAAAAATCGAAAAAAGGCATTCTATAGCTTTAAAGTAATTTTAAAACCTTTGTCAGACTTTTAGCTTATAGTACTTTACTGAAATCGGTGAAAATCGATGAAAAAAAGTGGCTGATTTCAGTGAAAAATAGCCTATTAAATAAGTACTAAAAGTCTGACAACGGTTTTAAAATAACTTTAAAGCTATAGAATGCCTTTTTTCGATTTTTAAATTAAAGTGGAAAGTTCAACTCTTACTCGCATGAACGTAATTTTTCGAAATTATATAATGTTACTTTCATTAATGTTAGGAAGCTGATTATTTTATGTGTGAAAGTTCATTAAATGAAAACAAACATAGGTACATAAAAAATATCCAAAAAAGCCACCAAAAACTACTTTAAATTTTTTTACGCTGATCTGACCGAAAAACCCTAAAATCACACTAAAAAAAATAAAATCGGGGAACATACATGGGGCATTTTTGGATACCTCTGTATATAAGGAAACTGTTTAAAATGGATTGACGTCACTATTTGGACCACCCTGTATAAATACGTTTACTTACTATAAATTACACTGCAATTTCTTGAAATCACGTTTATCAGGTGGTACGCTATTTTTCACAATCGAACTTAGATTAAAACAAAAAGGGAAGATACGGCATTAGCGTCTCGTGAGTGAGCCGCCAAAATTAGGCCTAAAGGCACAATTTCACTTCAGTCACAATTTGCCGAGCGAACAGGCTACATCGCACTATTGCAGATATTCTACTGTGTGAAAAAGAGAAAGACGCTACTCCGCAGTGGCGTCGGAATCGGTCGTACGTACTCGTCTGTTGCGAAGCGACCGAGACGTCAACGCGCTACTCGCTGACTCCCTCGCGCTGGCGTTGAAACTTACCGCTTTGTCTCGCTCGCTCGATTTACACTTTATAGGTGTGCATGTGTGAGTGGTGTTTGCATGTAGTTGCGTAGGACTATATTTTGAATGACTACAAGTAGGAGCATGCCGTATCTTCCCTTTTTGTTTTAATCTAAGCTATCGAAACATGAAACGTCTATAAGGCAGAAATGGGACATCTTCTTTGACTTGCTAATATGTAGGCATCTACAAACATACATTATACTAACATTAACCGTGTCGCGTATCGGTGAAAGAATACTACCACCCCCTCTCCTCCCTTGGGTGTCGTAAAAGGCGACTAACGGACTAAAGACTGCACATACATCCAACAGCATAGAGCGGCGATGGGCTCACCACCTGTCACACCGAGCGCATGTGCAGTCGCTATTTGGTTGTGCCGTGGACTATGGTAGAGGACTGCTTTTGCTGTCCTCATTGCCTGTGAACTACACGTGTTCACGGGGAAACTCTCCCGAGACACTAGTCTTATGAGTACCGGATGAAGAGCACGCTTCGGCGGGCACTGATTTGGCGTCAATCAAGACCTAACGCAGATGGTCTCCTGCGCGAGTATTTTGTTGGCGCAGGGACGTCTGGCACTTCTTACATAACCTAACGGTTGGTCTCGAGGTGCCAGTACAAATAAAACTTAGTCATGTAAGGTCCTCATTGCCTAGGTCCTGATTAACCATTCGAGGATATCGTGGTTTTAAGATGATGATGAATCATACATTACACTCATTTCCAGCAGGTTTTATTGTAATGTAAACCACAGCTTTCCATTAAAATAAATATTTCAAAAAAAGCTTTATCATACTTATATAGCTGTACATGATCTATAAAATATATACTTAGGTATATAAATACTTACTATAAACTTTAAATATTCTATTTACCAAATAACAGCTCTTTTAAAACTAGTAACTACAGTAGAAAATTAATCATATATTGTTCGAAGAGAAATATTCATAAAGTATATCTAAGTACTTATTTTTAATACCTATCGTTGTCTCATGACCAGTTCCACCTAATAAGCGTCAAACAGTCTATCCAGAACCTTTGTCACAGTTATTCATTACAAGTATGACTGATTATAAACTACTGATTAGACTATCTGCCACATAATGGTGAAACAGATCTTTTGACACGTATTATTTATATTTACAACAAATCGACACAGATAAAACACAGACGTAAGTAAGTCGTACTTACTCTTACTTATTACAAAACCGTGATTTCTTTTGCAATAGTCTGCGTTTTTACCAGTCAGCTTCTTTGTCAATGCAAGGCAACTATGTGGTCAAAAATATAATGAGTAAAACTGACTTTACAGCCATTATGTAGTGTACGCTTTTGACACTAATAATAACATTATTGGTTCAAGCAAAAATATATCCGGATTATTCTATCTTAGTTAGTCAGGAACTAACTATACTAACCTTGAAATATCTAAATAAATGAAAAATAGACTAAAGCCAAGGAACGCATTGAAAGATTTTTTTTTACCTTATTGAAACTTTTGACCGTACAGAATGCTTTGATCAACTTCATGCCAATTGCCAACTACCTATCAAGTCAAATACAAAAAAAAACATATTCCCGCGCTGTCAGTTTTGACATTACACTTTCCCGCCAAAACTGACGCCACGCCACGGTATAAAAATACCCAAAAAACGCAAAGGAGCCACAGTGTACACAGCCTAGTGTTTCAACTGCTGCTGTCACTGTCACTTTCGGTGCTGTCTCGTCTCCTCTTGCTCTTTTCCCTCTTCTTGTCTCTCCTGTCATCGTGTCTGTGCTTAGGGCTGCGCTTAGGGCTCTCCCGGCGCACCCGGTGATGTCAAATGCCCGAGTCGTCAGTGGTATGGTGGATGTTGTTCAAAGACTCTTCAGACGATTCGGACTTGTGTTTCTTCTTTGAACTGCAACGAATAAAAGATGGCGTAAAAAAAATGACATAATTAATTTAGATTAGTCAGTTTAGCTACTGTTTTTATTTGTTTTATCAAATTCTGACATTTTAGAATTTTATTTCATTTTACAAGCTTGACGTTGGCTGTGTGAATTTTATGGAACAGCAAATATTATTAAGATAATTTTATTTTTTTCTATAAGTACCTAGCCTAGTACAAACACAAAACCATTAAAATAGCCGATTCCTTTTTATACGATTAGACTAACATACGTTCGTTGTTAGAGACATGATCGCATGTTGCTTTGTCAAAGGATAATGACCAAACCAGCTTATTCGATATCTATTGCGTCTTAATCATTCACATATCAAAAGTGTTCTCTTAAGTTATAATGATTACTGTTAATAAAGGTTTTGTATAGAACGCCGCGTTAATAGTCAAGTGATAATAAATGCTGAACTGTACCCCAAACACGAACCATTATGGTACTAGTTAAGGTAATCGTAATCGTATTATTTTGTATGAAAACCATAAAGTTAGCAAACTTTTTTACACAATAATACGATTACAATTACCTTTACTAGTACTATAATGGTTCGTGCTTGGGGTACTGAACTGATAGTCATACGATAACAGTTGTCATAACCTCAAAATACCTAAAAAGTCTTAAACTAAAAATGAAGATAGCTTCAAACTCCCGCATGATATTGTAATGTAATTTTTTCTACATAATTCAGAGCATTGCTGCTATTGATTACTATTTATTTCATTAAAGCGCTGTGTTACGCTAGCTAGCTAAAAAAACTAGCCTAACTCCCATAGTAAAATGGTCATTCTCCATTGACGACCTCCGTGGTCGAGTGGTTAGCTCGCCGGTTCTGGCGTCTCTCTCTTAGGTCCCGGGTTCGATTCCCATTCGGTTCTGAGTGTTCTCTGTTTAAACTTATACAGGGTTATTGGAAATACGTAGCGATCCCTTTGTGGGGTGATAGTATTTAAATATTTTTTCTCTTTATTGAATTCCTGTTCTTTTTTACACTTATTAGTGTTAGCAAACAAAAAACACACAAAAACAACCATTAAATACGTAAATTTCTTTTTTTAATCCAGTTTGATGTAGCCTCGCCTACTTTTCTTAATCGGTACATTTTGCCCCATCTACCCGAGGGCAATTTGATAGCTGTTGATCAGAATCAGAATCAGAATCAGAATATCTTTATTGCGTAAAACTGTGTAACAACAAGTTGAAAAATATTGTTAAAATAGGTATCAACAGTTACCTTAACAGGCATGCAATGTTATAAAATAAAATAGAAAACATACAAAGAACTCAAATCGTCTCAAAATCGAAATATTCATAGATGGGGTAAAAAACATTATTAAATAACCATATTCTTAACTTATGCTTAAACACATGACCATCTAATGCTTTAATTTCAGTTGGTAAATGATTGAACACTTTAATACCGTATATAAAAGCACTTTTGTAGTATACATTATTATTTACTATTGGTAGGTTTAAATTATATTCATATCTATTACGCTGGTTACGAAGAGATTTTGCACTGTTAAAGTATTCAATGTTAGTTTTAATAAATACACATATTTCCTGAATGTAAATGTTAATGAGAGTAAGGAATTTCTTTTCTTTAAAAATACCTCTAAGTGTTTCATCATAATACAAGTTATAAATAATTCTTATACATTTTTTCTGTAGCAAGAATGTACTATTTGAATTTACAGAGTTACCCCATAATATAATTCCATAAGTTAGAAGAGGATACACATTACCACCATCACCCCTCCATCTATCTCTCCACTATCACCCCTTAAAGAGATCGCTACGTATTTCCAATAACCCTGTATAAAGAGGGTCGCTCTCACCTTTTCTTCTTTTCGTTTTCCGTGGATATCTGATCCCGGAACAGTGTTGACAACTCCAGTTCCCTTATTTCGTCTGTGTTGGTCAGGATTATGGCTCTGCAAATGGAATAATAATAATTAAAAAATAAAATATTATAGGTACGTTTATTTCGACCAACTTAGGATCATATGTACCTACTACAGTATCAAATAATTCGAAATAAAAATTACAATATAACAAAATTACAAAACATAAAAAACAAAATTAAAATTCAACGAGTTATAATGACAAAAGCAAAATTATTTAATTTAATTAATAATTACAAGTATACCTACTCAGATAAAATTCCTACATTTACAACAATCACACAAATAATATAGTAAAATTAATAAATTAGATATAAATCAGCATTAAAATAATCGATGAGCTCGATGGCGCAGCGGTTAGCGCGTTCAGCTTGCGATGTTGCTCGCTAAGCAACTTTCGTAATGCCGGGTCGCTGGATGGGTGACCGAATCAAAAACATCTCGAACTCCTCCGTGCTTCGGAAGGCACGTTAAGCCGTTGGTCCCGGTTGTTGTCGCAAGATGACAGTCGTTAAAACCCACCAACCCGCATTGGGCCAGCGTGGTGGGTTATGGCCTAATATCCCCACGTGCTATTGTCTACGTGGGAGGCCTGTGCCCAGCATTGGGACGTTTATAGGCTGATGATGATTAAAATAATAAAAATCAATAATAAATATTTATAGTAATAAATTTATTTATAGCCGTGTGATATAGCGGCTTACTGAAAGAATACCTACTATCGACTCATCTCTTCCCTTGGGTGTCGTAAAAAGCGACTAACGGACTAAAGACTGCACAATATGCACATACATACAACCGTATAGAACGGCGATGGGCTCACCACCTCACAGGTCACCACATATCACGCTAAGCACATTTGCAGAAAATCTAACATTAATTGAGAGAAAACAGCACAACTATGAAATTGCCAGGTATAGACACGTGAGCAAGCGTTGTTAAAATTAAACATTAAATTTGTTTACGCTTAGTCCAATTATTTAGATAAAGATAAAGATATATTTATTTGCAAATATGGGTACATGATTGGTGGTACAAAAAAATTAAAATGATTCAGCCATTTTTTACCACTAGGCATGCAAAAATATGTTAAACATAATTAAATTATTATAAATTCTAATTTATTGTATTAATAAGATAACTAATCAATTATTAATTGTTTCTCATTCAGAAATTCACTTACTCTATAATATGCTCTATCTGCTAATAAAATTCGAAGTTTATGCTTAAATTTCAATAGAGGTAATTCTTTCCAGCACTTGGGTATTTTATTGTAAATATCTGGAGCCATGCAATAGACACTTTTGCGCATAAGTGCTGTCTTAGCTTGAGGCCGACATAGTAGACTATTTGTCGCGCCTATTCCGTGGGACTACGTCGGCTAGGCGTTCAAAACGACTTTGGTTAGGCATTACAAAGACAGCTACTTCTAGTATGTATAGACTTGGCAACGTTAATATTTTATATTGTTTAATGTATGGAACACAGCTATCAGTAGTTTTAAGTCTAAACATCGCTCTAATGCACCTTTTTTGTGCCCTAAATGCTGTTTCTTTTCCGGTCGAGTTACCCCAAAATATAATAGTGTATCGTAAGTGTGATTCCACTATGCCGTAGTAGGCAGTAAGAAGTGCATCCGTGTATATTATTGGCGATAATGTATGCAGACTAATTTTCTTGCATAAAGTATCGATTTGTGATTCCCAATTTAGCTTTTGATCTATTTCGAGTCCTAAAAATTTTGTATTTTCTACTTCTTCTATTCTATCTTAGCGTAATGAACTTTGAGATCTGTGCTAGGAATCCTCTGTCTAAAATGGATAACTTTTGTTTTTTTTAGGTTAATTTTTAAATTGTTTTCATTTAAGACCAAGATGAGTTTCTTTTGAAACTCGTTAATATACATAAGTAAAATTTTAAACACTGAAAAAAGACGACAACCTCAGGCGGGAATCGAACCACGCACCTTCCGCATTCCGGGCGGCTGCCTTAACCACTTGGCTACCGAGGTCTGGTTATCACCCGTCGAAATTTGTCAGTGCTTGATGCTTATGTTTTTTAGTCAACATTGCTTCATCAAATCTTAGAAGTTTTCACCTCTGAGATCCGAGAGAAATATTTTTACAAATATTTGAACATTCGGTTAAGATGAAGCTGCGTTTAAAGATTAATGCTTTTTTATATATTTTAGCGTTTTATTAACGCTTAAATATACTTAAGTAAAATTTTAAACAGTGAAAAAAGACGACAACCACAGGCGGAAATCGAACCACGCACCTTCCGCATTCCGGGCGGCTGCCTTGCTTGCTGCCACTTGGCTATCGAGGTCTGGTTTTCACCCGTCGAAATTTGTCAGTGCTTGTGTTTTTAGACAACATAATAACAACTCGAATTGATATACCGTCCAGTTATTAGGTCGATATTATATGAATTGCAAGATTATTAAAATTGTATTCCCATTAATTATTTGTCAATGTTCCTAATTACCCTAATCCTAACTAATAATTTAAATGCAAAGGTGACTGGTGTTTGTTTTTTACAACGCTTTCACACCGTGAATTTTGGTAGAGAGCCCATGTCGCGTAGCGCCTCATTAAAATAATACATCCAACCCCCTCTCTTCCCTTGGGTGTCGTAAAAGGCGACTAACGGACTAAAGACTGCACATATATCCAACAGCACATAGCGGCGATGGGCTCACCATCTGTCACGCTGAGCACATGTGCAGTCCCTATTTGGTAAAAGTGGACAATGGTAAAGGATTGCATTTGCTGTCCTCATTGCCTAGTCTCTGACTAACCCTTCGGGGATAATAGTCGTGATCATACGTATGTATGTATGTAAAATCAAGAATCCATTGGCTCACTCAGTGTTTACTATACTAACGTATTACATAGAGTATGTGGTGGCAGAGGGGTGTCGGCGGTCGATCGTCACCTTGACACGACTCTTGGCCGAATCACCCGCGCGCTGGGACACGGGGAACGAGTTAAATGTCGATAAGAAACCGAATCTTTCCTAATATTTTTTTTCCAGAGGTTGATTTTGTTAAAAGCTTTTATTCTTTTCGCATTATTTCCCAATCTAATCTTTTTCTGATAGTTTTTATTCCAGAAGTTGATAAAAAAAATAGTATTTTTTTTATATTGTTACATACTTTTTTTTTAAATAGCATAGAAATGAGATAGGAAAATTTGCTTAGTAATATTTCCTAGTGATCACGTAAGCGAATGTGTAAATTACGTGACTAGGAATATTTGAGAATGGATATTATTACTTTCAGTTCAAAAAAATATTCAGAAATTTATCCCCTGGAAAAAAAACGCACAGAAAATAAAAAATTGGAAAATTATGTGAATGCAAAAATCGCTTGCAGTAAAATTCGATTTTCGGAAAATCATCACCACACTCCATTAATTAATGCATTTCGGTTTCCCATGCAAACATCCTTGTTTAAAATTTTACAAACCAATGGTCCAATTTTAATAAATTTTGCATTCACATAACACGGACAAATTATAGATAAAAAGTTTCTTCAATTAAATAGACAAAATAAATTAAATTAAATTATTTTTTTAGATCACATGCGATTATAAGTACGTACAATTAATAACTAATGTTAAATAAAAAAGAAAAAGTATCCTAACAAGGAACTCAATCTTTATTTTTTTTTGTTTAATTACCTATCTCCATTTACATGCCCTGCGTTGGCAAAATAGACGAACCTTATAATGAATTACCATCTTTTGTACCTACTCTATTTTCAGTGATTAAATTATTTAATTTCATTTAACTTCATGTTGCAGTGACAATCACTACAACCAATTGGAAATATTTATCGACAACTACCTAAATTCTATCGATACTCGAACATGTCTACAACACAGGGTGCGGCCAAAATGACTCCGCGGGCCGCTCAATCGTCGGATGACCCGTCTATTTGTTTATAGATACACGGCATTAGGTATACAGTGTGTACCTATATTGTGTTTGGTTCGTAGTGTTCGTACAGATTGCTGTGCGGGCAAAGAATGAATGAAGGGACTGATGTTTTTGCATTATTCAGGCCAGGCCAGAGGGAGTGACTCGATTTTAATGATAGAGGTTTTTACGCTTTTAAAACTGATCTGCAGTGAGTATATATGTAAAGTAAATAAAGTAAAGTAAATTTATTTTCACACCACTATCAACATAATACATATAAAACAATAAGGTACTAAAAATAAAAATAGTACAATTTGCAGATTGTGGCGGGCTGACACTGCACTAGGACGTATCCCATAATAAACAAGGTTATCAACCCTCCACCCCAAGCAATAGTCAGTCAATAGTAACAATTCCGAAAAAGGAAAAGTAATTAATCAATAAACTTTAGTTAATTGCTCACAAAGCCAACATTGGAAAACAGGTAACATAATATGCTGAAAAAAAAATATGTTTCGAAAATGTAGTGCAAAAATCGACTTAACTTGTATTTTATAATTTTTATTTTTATTGCTGTGGGGTCAAAATTTGTTGCGTTATAATACAGGATGTACTTTACTTTACATACATATTTATTTTTACATATTTATTATACTATTACATGACGGACTTAATGCCCGAGGCATTCTCTACCAGTCAGTCAACCATAGGATGGTGCAGAGATAACATGGTAGGTGCAATTATAAACGTGGCATGAATATAATTTTTAACTTGGAAATAAACATACTTACTAAAATAAAAATACATAAATACCAATTCACAAATAGGTACATAAATACTTATACAAATATATAAATATACCCTCATAATATAAAATAGATAGGACGTTACTGAGATGATTCTGCCATGCTTTTATAAAACAGGAGCATGTGGACTTTCTTTTTGAATGCGTCACACATAACTCGTAGCCATCCTGCATACGAGTACATATACATACTTATAATCACGACTATTATCCCCGAAGGGTTAGTCAGAGGCTAGGCAATTAGGACAGCAGAAGCAGTTCTCTAATAAATGGTATGGTGGTCTGGTCTATGGTCCACTTTTCACCGAATAGGTAGTGCTGCACATGTGCTCAGCGTGACAGGACAGGAGATGAGGCCCATCGCCGCTCTATGCTGCAGGATGTATTTTATTTTTATTTTATTTTACAATTTTTGGAAAACTTACAGCTATATGTTAAAAATAAATTAATGTATGAATACAATAAGGCCAATTACAAGTTTTCACCTATAAGTATATTCAGTCTTTAGTCCGTTAGTCGCCTATTACAACACCCAAGGGAAGAGAGGGGGTGGTAGTATTCTGTCACCGCTACGCGTGTTTTGTAATTTTGTTTGAACCAATACCTACCATAATTCGTTGTAGGTACTTAAACTCGAACTTTTTTCTCGAAATTTATTTATATCCATGAACTCAATTAATGAGTACTTACTTACTTTGATTCAATATACTCAAACTCAAAATATATAAGTAGGTAGGTACTTTGAATTGTCCAAATATTTTTTAGGCTGTGGATAGAGTGCCGCAAGCGGCATTCTAGTACGATCGGTTACGATGCCGTCATTACGGTATCCTAGTACAAAGTGTAGGCAGTGAATAGAGTGCCACAAGCGGCAACTTAGTACGATCGGTTACGATGCCGTAATTTGACGGCATCCTAGTACGAAGCGTATAGAGCCACAAGCGGCATTCTATCTCAATCGGTTCGGGAACCGTAACATATTTTTTATTTGTCGTAATGTTCAGACGACATAATATTCAAAAGATATTTTTGTATGGAGTTAGATTTCTGTTGTCTAATAAAAAAAAATAACCTCGAAATTCAAGACAATCGCTACGCTGCGCTTCGCGATTGTCTTAAATTTCTAACCTATCACGTGACCTACAGGAGTAGGGCAGCTCGTGTTTCTGTTGTCTAACAAAAACTTTACGGCAGCTTAGGCGGCGTCACTATTATACCGCAAAACTTACGGTTCCTTAACCGATGGAGATACAGTGCCGCTTGTGGCACTCTATACACTTCCTATTTTTTAACGTACCACTTATTCAGGACGTCATTTTTTAACTGTGGCAAAGAACGGGCCGGGCGCATGAAACTGTATAGGTATTCGGATTCTGTATACATATTCATTCGGTCGATCAAATAGAGTTAGCATTCGTCAAGTATCTGTAAACTTGTCTATAACAATACATATAGCTATGTGGCTCATATAAAGAAAACAAATGAGTTTTCCCTTGATTATCACTTAAGCACTGCACTGCACAAACACCCAAACGCATAATGCGACGATGGGCTCACCACCAGGGACCGGATTACCGGTATTTTTCATAAAACGTTACTAATCCAACGTTAATGTAACGTTATACCCAAAATTTGTATCGTTCTTAGTACCGTTAAAAATTAACGTTATTATAACGTTACCAATAGTTCTTTCTCTTTTCAATTTGCGATTGCTCGCGTAATTCTTTCATAGCGTACTTAACAGTGTAAGGTACACAGTGTGTTTTGGTTAAGTTTTTTAACTTAAAATGATGATAATTTTTTGCATGTCCCATACTGACTAGATGAAGTTTAGAACATTATTGTTCATTTATTGTTAGCTCTATGCAGTCGCGAAGTATTTACATTATTATATGCATCAGCATATAATAATGAATTTTAAGAAATGGAGTGTAAATTATTGAAAATACAAGTACCTACCTACATTATTTTTAAAACTCATTTAATTACTCGTGTCGGATTTTGGTGCTGACATGGAATTCAATTTTGTAACTGCCTTTTTGCAAAGAAATTGTATAAAAACTACCAATGAATGTCACTTTTTATGGTTTAGTAAAACTAAATCAATTCCGGCAAACATATTTTACTTGGATTGGCAAGAATCATGTTTTGTCGGTTCAGGTTCTAACTCGTCGTTGAGAGAGGTACAAAAAGTTGGCTTTGCTTTGTAACCGTTAAAATAAAAGTTATTCAAGGAATTGCTGTTAAGGCCTATTTTGAAAGGCAAGTTTGATTATACTACAATGCATACATAATACATTTAGAACCATTGGGTTCACACTTTACGAGATATTACAGTTTTTAGCGGCCGAAATGGAGGAGCGTTACTTCCACTTTGTTTGGTTACATATAGGATGGAACCTCTGGATGGAATAGAAGTTACAAAGTGGAAACATAAAGTCGAATTCACATGTTGTATTTTATTTTAAAAATAAATGTTTCGCAAACCAGGTACTGTAAATATAATAACAGTTGGTGTTGTAAAAGACAATTATTTTAATTTCATGCATTTGGCTTTGCACACCTACTTTGTCTCGGTGATGTGTGTGGTGTCAGTGGGTATAAGTACTGATTTAGTTTCATTAATCATACTTACACTTTTAAGGGCCGAGTTCATGAAGTACAACGTAACCGAGGATTTTATAATCATTCGGTTATTTTGTAACAATTGTTTACAAAATTATTTCAATAGTTTCTAAATCATCCAACACATTCTCCTCTTTCAATATATAATTTAAAGAATCTTGCATTTTTATACGTAAAAATACGAAGCGATAAAATGACTAGACAATGGTTAACCGGAATCTGTTTTTTATATCATAATCGGCTGTTGAACAATATTTTGCTGTTCGCCAAGCCTTAAACTAAGTTTAAGTACAGTAATCGGCTGTTTAGCTTAAACAGACTCCGGTTAACCATTGTTTAACATGTATTGGTGAACTTAGGTCTAAGTGGCCTTACTTTACAATTTTACATTACTTTACAAATTATTTTTAACCGACTTCAAAAAAGGAAGAGGTTCTCAATTCGGTTGTATGTTTTTTTATGTTTGTTACATTAGAACTCAGTCATTTATACACCGATTTAGAAAATTCTTTTTTTATTTGAAAGGATATAGTTCCAGATTGGTTCCATTTTTATAAAAATCCAGTTCTGATGATGGAATCCTCAGGAATTAAGGGAACTCCTCAAATATTGTAGGCATACCTATAGCGATTTTGATATTTTCAGCAATAAGTCAAGAATTTGCATTCAGAAAGTATCATTTGATGAAGTAGAACTGATGAAGAAGACCACAGAATGTCATTGGAACTCCTCAATTATAAGGGTGGCGATAAGATATCTCGATTAAGATAGTTAAGCGACTATGGGCTGATTTTTCAATCCTCGGTTAAAACTTTTCCGTCGGATAAAGTATAACACAATCAAACTAAAATCTCACCTGTAAAAAAAGAAAAGACTGATGACAATAGATTTTCAAAATGGTTGTGCAATACTTTAACAGACAAATAAGTTTTATCTAACTGTTGAAAAATCGGCCCTATGACGAATTAAAAGAAGGCAGGTACCGGAACTCAGTTCTGATTGTGGAATCCTATAGCGATTTTGGTATTTTCAGCCATAGGTCAAATGAGATCCACTCCGGCAATAAATCCTTCCTAACTAATATTGTAAATGCGAAAGCGTGTTTGTTTGTTTGTCCGTCTCTCACTTGCGCATCGACCTGATTTTGCACATAGATAGCTGAAGAACAATAGTGACATAGGCAACTCTTTATCACTCCTTCCGAAACATTTCTATTAGGATTTATAAATACACTATTCACACTATTATTTCTGTCACTTCTTGTCTAAATTCTTCTTAATATCTTTATGCCGATGACTTACAAATTTAGTTTCAGGCCTCGGCTGAGAACCTCTCAGAAGCGATTGAGCAGATCAATGGTGACTTGGCTACGATCTACGACTGGAGCAAGTCAAAAACGTCCCTCTAGTTTGTCTAACGGTGAACCCAAGTAACTCGCAAGTCATCATCGTAGGAGGGTCTATACAGCGTTCACGAGTAAATCCGGGTAACTTGCCGTCTGTTTTGGATGTTGATTTCCTACTTTGTGATAGGCGTTTCTCGTTTTCTTTGCTTGTCGCATTTAAACGGCGCTGTCTCATACAAGTAGCGCGTTTTGTAGGTTTACCAATATTCGCTTTCGATAAATAGAACGGAACGATTCACTAAAAAGCGAGAAATAAACAAAAAAATTAACAAAAAAATAACCGACTCTAAAAAATTTTACTGAAATAAATGCACTAAAACGTAAAAAATAATTCCGTAGTTTAGTTTGTTCAATTTACTTGCAATATTAACCTTTATTTTACTCAATTTTATAATCTTAAAAAATATTTTGGAGTCGGTGCCAGCTTAATACGACAATGTAGCAATACCTAATAAAATCTATTTACCAATGAACACGACAACTGTTAAAGGCTAATTAAACATATTTACAAATAAAAACGACAATGGGGTTAAACGGCAGCAAGGTCGACCCAGACGGAGGTGGAGAGATGAGCTTGATGCTTACGCGAAGGATTGGCCAACACACGCAAAAGACCGCAAATACTGGAAGGGGGGGGGAGGGAAAGGCCTTTGCCCAGCAATGGGACAATATGGGCTAATATAATAATAATATAGTATGTCTTTTAATGTTTATGATTACCTTGGCTGGCACCGACCCCAAAAATGGCTAAATCAGCTGTAAACAATTTTACATTACTTTATTTTTAACAATTCAGCTGATTCAGCCATTTTCATCATAGTTTTTTAACTAAATATTAGCAAAATACCTATTTATGTGTTTGTATATAAGGTGACTGCTAGAAACCGCAAAAAACTTCTAGGGCTGGTCAGGTCAAGTGTTTTAAACATGACAAAAATGACAAAAATGAAATTCGTGTTTTTTTTCATTTTTTATTAAATAATTCATTCTGTAAATTTTAATTAGATTGTCTTTGAATATCTTATTTATTTTAAAGCAATAACATAAGAAAAATAAAATGAAAAGCAATTAAAAATAACGATTATTTACAACGCGCGGGCAACGAAGTTCAACGAACTGCCGGGAGGCCGTCGGTTGACACGTCCGCGTCGTCAGCTGGGCGTTAAGTACCTACGTTAGTCTGCAATCATGAGACCCCATTTATTTTCCTTTAATTGAAATGTGCGTAGGTATAAGGTGCAGTTAAGTCCAAAGACTATCGATTGCATCAAGTTATGGCCACATTTTAACTGTAATTATGATAAGTGTTATGTATGAGCGTAAATTCAACTCAATCCTACCCTACGTCTTACAAAAAAAAATCTATCACACATTATGAGAAGATAGGTAAGTACAGCTACCTTTCCTTACAAATGAAAGATCAAATGTAGGTAGTTATCTAAGGTACGACCAACGACCGAACGATGACCTTTCATGTCTACGACAACTAAACTAAAATAAGTATGTACCTATTACCTATTTTGTGTTATTGTTAGTCAAGCGTTATTTCACTATTCAGTCTTGCCTACTTACACTAAATTAAGTTAAACTAATGTATCGCATTAAAGGCAACGTTGATACCTAAACTGCTGCGTAATTGATAGGTAGGCAGGTACTTACGTGGTGTTATAGAGCATTCCAGTTCATTACATTAGCGCACAGGAAAGGTGATAAGCTTCCCACTGTCAAACTAATGTAATAATGATTAAATAAAAGTAAAAACCTGTGCTAAAATTTCGTAAATAAATTAAAATTTATTAAAGGATAAACTAGAACAACTTTTGTGATCGGCACATAATTATTATTACACTAATTCGGCGTGCTTTAGGCATTTTTACGCACACGCGACGCGAATGCACCAGACAGAATGCATAAGTTGACTGCCGAATAAAATCAAAGATGCAAGATGCGCAAGCGAGCGACACGTAAACGATCTGCTGTCTCTTTCCAATTCTGTGAATATGAAAGAGACAGAGTAAATTCTTATCGCTGCGGCAGGCGGTGTACCAACGTTACGGCTTTAACTTAGAGAATCGCACTGTGGCACTGCTGTGCTGAGTCGAGTCACTGAACTCACTTGAGTCTCTTGCGCAGCGCAGCGCAGCAGGTGTGTGCAGTTTCCTCGGAAAAGTTTTGGTGTGTATGTGAGGTGCATTTGTGTGTGGGTGATTAAACTAATAACTAGTATGAGTTAATTAGCAAAGGATTAGTATTATTATGAATAGGCTACCGTGAATAAAGTAATCAGTTCAGTAACAAATTAATGTTTTGTGTAACAAATGAGTGTTAAGTCGTATTAGACTTGTAGGTAGAACAGGTGGTGTTCTTTTAAACACGTTAAATAAGTGTAATAATAATGTGCCGATCACAAGAGTTATTTTAGTTCGTCCTCTAATAAATTTTATTTTATTTACGTTATTTTGGCGAAGGATTAATTTTTATGTAATATTACGTTAGTTTGACAGTCCAAAGCCTGTGAGGTGTGATGGGAAGCTTATCACCTTTCCTGTTCGCTGATGTAATAAACTGGAATGCTTCTAACACCATGTAAGTAAGTACCTACCGACACCTATTAATTACGCAGCTTTTTAGGTATTAACGTTGCCTTTCATGCGAGACATTAGTTTGACTTAATTTAGTGTAAATAAATAAGTAAGACTGAATAGTAAAATAACCGCTTGAATAACAACAACATAACATAGGTAACTTATCACAATGCTTTAGGCTGTTTAGTTGTCGAGGACATGAAAGGTCATCTGGTAATTTGGTTTGGAGTTAGCGGCAAGTGCTTAGCGTGCGGACGCGATATTAGATAACTACCCAACTACCCATTGATCTTTCATTTGTAAGGAAAGATAATTGTAACTTCTCATAATGTGTGGTGTGATAGATATTTACTAGGATTGAATTGAAATTACGTTCATACATCATAACACTTACCATAATTACAGTTAAAAAGTGGCGTTGGACTTAACTGCACCTTATACTTACGCACATTTCAATTAAAGGAAAATAAATGGGGTCTCGTGATTGCAGACTAACGTAGGTACTTATCGCCCAGCTGACAACGCTTACGGGTCAACAGTCGGCCGGCCAGCCGTTCGTTGCCCGCGCGTTGTAAATAATCGTTATTTTTAATTGTTCTTAATTTTATTTTTCTTATGTTATTGGTTTAAAATAAATTAGATACTCAAAGACCATCTAATTAAAATATACAAAATGAATTATTTAATTAAAAATTTAAAAAAACACGAATTTCCTTTTTGTCATTTTTGTCATGTTTGAAACACTTGACCTGACCAGCCCTAGAAGTTTTTTGCGGTTTCTAGCAGTCACCTTATATAGTTTTGTGTTTATAAGACACACATTTGAAACAATGGGCGATTTTCCGAGATCAAAAAAATAAATAAATTGGTTCGTAAATGACTTGATAGATGGCGCTTAGCATAGATTAGTATGGCGCTTAGTAAAAGGCGAGTCCATGAAGAACACGTGTATGGCTACGTAATATTTATTCCATTCGAAAAAAGAAATAGGTCCTGGAAATCCTGAATAAAAATTTGTTAGTACTATTTTTTATTTTTTTGATAGACAAGCACAGATGTAGAATTTATTACAGCCTAAGGGCTGTAATAAATATGAAAGCCGACCCGTTCGGAACGGGTCGGCTTTTATAAAACGCCATCTATCGAGTATTTTTGAACTTATTTTTATGTTTTTAATTTGGGCTGTCAGAAAATCGCCCATTGTATTTGCAACATTCAATAAACACATATATTATCATATTGTGTTGAATTGAATTTTGAATGTTGTTACACGACACTTGTAACAAATGCTTCGAATAATTATTTGCATTGTGATTGTGGATTTATATTTTCATTTTGTAGCTTCATGTTCAATTTTGTACCCTGTCCCATTTTTCAAATACCCTAAAATTAAAAATTTCTTTAAAATATTACTATGTTGTTTTAATTGTTTTATGCTAAGGCAAAAGTAGATGCTAAACATCTACTATATAATATTTATTTAGTTATATTGGACGTTCTGAGTACAATGACAAAGAAAATCAGTGTCCATTATGGACCACTAAGTGAAAAGTGGATCTTATTTCACCCATAAAATTATAACTATAGCTGTTAGCGCTTCTGCTTTGTCTAGTTTATCAAGCTATGCGTAACTAATGTAATGCAGTAAAAATGCAAATCTCAACACTATAGTTTTTTTGTTAATTAGAAAACAGTATGGTTACAAAGTGGACGTCAAAATGGTGTTGTACTGAATTTGAATCCGTTTTTCACACGTTTCTTATGTTTTTTCTAAAAAACTTTTATGTTCAATCGGTAGCTTGAAATATAAGGAATATTTTTACATCTAAAAAACATAATTTTATAACATAAACTAAAATGACATCCACTTTGTAACCGGGACATCTTTGCGCGAAAACGCCCAACTACAGCTTATAACCAAAACACAAATATGTAGGTAATAAATAGGTAGTTAAGTTAATGACAAAAGATTCGATAACAAGTACCTAGAAATGAAAATATTTACATTTAATGTTCTATTACATATAGAGCACTTTGAATTAAGTTTTTCTTTATTAATTTTAAAGTATTTGTACACCTTATTTTCTATTTTACGTCCCATTATTGTACAATACGTTTAATAACTTAGAGCGCTAGAGTAATATCGCAACAAAATCAAACAAACAAGTGTAGTCTGTCGGTCGGCACTCGGCGCTACACTGTTGCCAACTTGCCACGTGTAAGCGACTTGGCAACGTCGCGATAATAACGTTATTGGTAACGTTATAAATACCGGTAATTTGTAACAGAACAAAAACGGAACAGAATTTTTTGGTACATTACCGGTATAAAATAAATAACGGTATCCCTCCCTGCTCACCACCTATCACGCTGAGCACATGTGCAGAACGTGGATTATGGCTAGGGCATCGAAACCCGGTCCGCTTTTTAAAAACCCGGGTTTCGGGTTTTCTTGTAGTCAAAACCCGGGTACCCTGGTTTTTCGAGCTTTTTCGGTCTTTTTGAAATTTTTTTTTTAATATGAGGAAACTGTATTTTAGTATGGATTTGCTAAGTCAATACGAGTAGGTACCTATATAAAACAAGGGAAGGATTCATATCAATTAAACAGTTCTTTCAAAATCACAAAAATATTTTTAATAGGTATTAAAAAGTCTTTTAGACAAGTGAGTATTTGTTTAAAACATATAAGTATAAAATAGAGAAATATCTAGTATTTATCTAGCTAGTAATTATTTTTAATCACAGACTCACGCAGATCAAATTATTTATATAAATTTATTCTTTTGGTAATAGTCAATTCTTAGTCTCTTCTAAGAGAAAAGTTTAATTAAAGTTAAAATAAACTTTAATTAAACTTTTTTCTTAACCTTAACAATAAATTCGTCTAGTGGCTAACTAACGCGTAAGAAGGCAGATTTTTTTTAATGTGAAACGTCATAGTGACTGCATCCTTCCTGCTGGTAAGCAGCCGATGCAGTCCAAAATAATGGAGCGCTCCTCACCGTGGAACAAGCACGGTAACAAGCGCACCCATTCATGATGACGGCCTGCATAAATGCCGTTTCACGCCCCGCTTAAAAGACCTGGGACTATATATATATATATAATTATAATATATATATATATATATATATATATATAGCCGAATAGTCTTACATAGGAAAGACTTCCCAATTTTTTTGGTACGAGTGCTGATAGTC
Source organism: Scoparia ambigualis (assembly GCA_963921215.1). Lineage (NCBI taxonomy): Eukaryota > Metazoa > Arthropoda > Insecta > Lepidoptera > Crambidae > Scoparia > Scoparia ambigualis. The sequence goes on along the minus strand of OY992525.1, from coordinate 14,060,900 downwards.
TGCACAGTATGTGATGGTGGTGCCTAAGACCAGCACGTGTAGTCCGGGACAGGAAAGGAAAGGGCGGGATTAGATCAAAAAGTTCTTCAGAACATTCTCCGTAGTAATTTCGGTAGACACTGAAAGAACAATGTCTCTACGAAGCTGGAGGTCCTCAAAAGAGGCTATTACCTCAGCTGCCTCAGCATCTGCAATAATGCGTACCGCTCGCCTTTGCAGTCTATCAAGTGCGTTTAGCGGGGCCGTCCCATAGATGGGAACAATACTCCATCATACCTGAGTCTTGTACAGCAAACAGCGCTGCTCGGGAGTGAAAAACCGCCTCACCTTATTGAGAATACCCAACTTACGGGAGGCAGTTAAAATAACACTCTCGATGTAGCATTTTGGATTCAGTTCCTGGCCGATGTCCATGCCAAAAAAGCTGAGGTCCACTGAAATTGCTAAAGGAGAGTTCTGAAGAGAGGGAGGAGGAGAGGACTGACGAAACCAAATGGCGGGGAAGTCACTCGCAGCTCACCGCTCCCGTTGCGTGTCAACAACGCGACGACGCATCTTGCCTCAGTTGCCTCCAGCTTTCATTCCGTTTATGTAAGGTCTGATCTGAGTCAAAGGCACGAATAACGTGCAACTTGCTTTATTAATTAATCTTTTTCGCACAAAAAAACAACTGTAGTTAGTTAGGTCAAGCATAAATTATTAGTGCCAAGTGCAAAAAAAGTTAAGAGTTCTCTCTTTACTTCTGTAAACTTCACTAACTTGTTTGTATCTTTGATTACATACAAAGGTTTGTATGTAGTGAGATACAATGAAGTTAGGCACTTTTTGACCGTGTTCAATCAAAGAGATCATTTCCAAAAGGCGTAAATATGCTTATGATACAAATAATTACCGACAAGAAAACGATTGTAAAAACCCGAAAACCCGGTTTTTGATTTTCCAAACCCGGGTTCGATGCTCTAATTATGGCAGAATTACTGCTGTTACGGCCCTCCTCATTGCCTAGTCTCCGACTAACTCATTGGGGATAATATTCGTGAGTGTAATTCTGCAGTGCGATTCTCTAAGTTAAAGCCTTGGTCACAGATTAAAGAAGAGTTCCTTGGTAGCAGCGGCTGCCGCAGCGCTGAAAATTGACTCTGTCTCTTTCATATTCATAGAATTGGAAAGAGACAGCAGATCACAGCCATGCGCGCAGCGTCTATGTGTCGCTTAGAGAATCGCATAGCTGTATGCCATTTTCAAGGCGTCGCGCGTCGGTAGCAGAGCGGATAGATGTCGAACGCGAGAAATCGTGGTTTACCCCCATAGCTCCGTTAGATACTGACGTGAACCCACTCCACACAGTTATATAGGCACATTATTTTAATTTATCATGTAAGTGTGTGTTTAATAAAATGTTTTCTGTTCTATTCTATTATCGCCGACCCGGTCGAGTGGTTTGAACACCGGTTTTCTCTCTGAGGTCCCGGGTTCAATTTAGAAATTATTTTTTTTCTAAATTGTCTCGGGTCTGGGTGTTTTCTATGTATAATAAGTATGTATTTCAGTTTAAAGGTATGTTTATCCGTTGTCTAGTAACCATTTAACGAGTTTCTTCGCAGCTTCTCTTGGGCTAGATAATTGGTATGAGTGTAGGAAAGTTTAAGTATTTATTTTTTATTTATTTTATTTGTTATAATTATGATACAATAATAATTTATTTATTTTTAAAAGAACGGCAAGGATGAACAGGCATTATCTAGGCAAGATGCTACATCCTAGGCTGCATCGTCACTTACCATCAGGTGATATCGCGGTCAAGTACTTGCCAATAAAAAACAAATAAATAAAAAATCTTTTGAGAAACGATAACGAATCGACATGGAGCGTTCGCCACTTGTCTAGGAGGAGGTCACGTACCTGATCCTGCCGCCTTCCACGCGGTCGTGTCTCTTGGGGTCGCTGATCATGGCAATCGATGTCTCACCGTGTTCTGGCTTCTTCTTGTGTTTCTTAGATTTGTGTTTTCTGAAAGAGGAAATAAAGTTGGTAGGTAGATGACTAAATACGTTTAGTCCACTATCGTCCCCTCGACCCCCCTAAATAAATAATGCGTCACTGGACCCCTAACTACAGTGTATTCTAGACCCTCGGGGGTCGAAAGTAGATTTTATTACCTGTGTTATTTGCAAAAAGTATTGGGTTTATTCATAATAAAAAGAAAACTTTTATTGTTTTCTTGCTTTAGTTGGAGTTGCTCGAGTGTATCATGCTCTCTCAAAGTGTCTCTGCGGTGGTGGCATGTGCGTCGGGTCGTTACGTTCCCTAAAGCATGGTTGAGCGAAGCGATGGCTGATTCACATGTCATACTCGTGAACGGGTGCCGCCTGTAGAGTCTGGTCTGCTCTTGCAATGTTATTTTGTTGGAAAAATAAAATAAAATATTCAATAACAATATTTTTTTTATAACCTAAATCCCGCGTATTTGAAGAACGTCGCCATAGTAAAAAAATATCTATCCTACTAGACCCTTCAAATGACACTAATTTCAAATCTGTTGGATGATGGGGACAAAATTTCCCATGGTCCTTTAAGTTTCTTCTCGACCCCCAAAATGTCTACCTCAGGTGTGAATTGAACCCACGTTCGTCGCACGACGACGTCGTGTTTCATTATCTTCAAGTTTATTTGAGCGTTTTAACGCAAATACTTAATTAAATATTGAATAATAATATCAAATAAAGAGTTTTAATTTAAGTATGTTATATAAGGTGACTGCTAGAAACCGCAAGAAACTTCAAGGGCTGGTCAGGTCAAGTGTTTTAAACACGACAAAAATGACAAAAAAGGAATTCGTGTTTTTTTCATTTTTAATGATATAATTCATTTTGTGAATTTTAATTGGATAGTCTGAGTATCTAATTTATTTTCAAGCATACGACCGTTTGTTGACCCGTCCGTTGACGCGTCAGCTGGGCGATAATACCTACGTTAACGGGTCAACAGACGGCCAGCCGGCCGGCCGTTGCCCCCCCCCCCCACCCCTCAGCTGGGCGATAAGTACCTACGAAAAAACCCGAATCCCTTTTTTGTCATTTTTGTCATGTATAAAACACTTGGCCTGACCAGCCCTTGAAGTTTCTTGCGGTATTATTACTTTTTGTTCTTTTTTAGCTATTTTTAATCGACTTTAAAAAAGGAGGTGGTTCTCAATTCGTCGGGAGCTTTTTTATGTATGTTCCCTGAGCTAGACCACAAGACAATTCTACTATTGAATTTTAAATATTTCTGTCCAATTTGATGACGATGATATAAGATAAGAATTAACATATCCATTTGCCTTTGACGACCTCCGTGGTCTAGTGGTTAGCGCGCCGGTTCTGGCGTCGCGCCATCTCTGTGGTCCGAGGGTTCAATTCCCGGCCGGGTCAATTTAGAGAAAAACTGTTTTTCTAAATTGATTTCCGATCTGGATGTTTTTCTATGTTTATGTATATTTATCCGTTATCCAGTTTAACCATTTTAACGAGTATAAAACGAAGCTTTACTTGGTATACTTGCTATATAAGTGGTGTGAGCATAGAAAAGAAAGTTATTGAAATGAAACACTTTTTTTATTGTTTGTTTTTTAATATAAAAAACTATGTAAATAGTAAATCGAATGCGAGTTAATCCGTAAAAAAGTGTTTTATTTCAATGTGTAGTGCTCGCTTAAACCTTAGAAAACAATAAGAAAGTTATTAGTATCATTTACTTGTGCTTCCGGTCTTTGTCCTTCTTCTCCGATGACTTGTGTTTAGTCGCCTTCCTGTACACGGAGCCCCCAGCCTCGTCCACCGTCTCCAGATGTAGGACGTACAGCCGGTAGATTTGCAGCAGAATCACCTGAGAATGGAGAATGCCTTCGTCATCACCAAAGGCTTAGTCGTAGATTTGCTGATGAATAACCAAAGATATAGATACTTTCTAATACCTAAAATCGAAGAGGTAGGTACTTACCTACTTCAAATTCAAGTTGATTCATTTTTTATGTGAAAAGGAAGCAACGAGGCGCGAGCAGGTGCGCCTGATGGAAAATAATCACCGCCGCCCATGGAAACCCGCGGAACCAGAGGAGTCACAGAAGCGATGCCGGCCATGGGGAAGAAAGTAGGACCTTTAAGGAAGGAGAAGGACCTTTGAGGAAGAAGTATAATCTTTGAGGAAGAAGTGGGACCTTTGAGGAAAGAGAAGGACATTTGAGGAAGAAGTAGAACCTTTGAGGAAGAAGTAGAACCTTTGAGGAAGAAGTAGGAACTTTAAGGAAGGAGAAGGACCTTTGAGAAAGAAGTAGAACATTTGAGGAAGAAGTAGAACCTTTGAGGAAGGGGAAGGACATTTGAGGAAGAAATAGGACCTTTGAGGAAGCAGTTGGATCTTTGAGGAAAGAGTAGAACCTTTGAAGGAGGAGTAGGACTTTTGAGGAAGGAGCAGACTCTTTGAGGAAGAAGTAGGATCTTTGAAGAAGGAGAAGGACCTTTGAGGAAGAAGTAGAAACTTTGAGGAAGAAGTAGGACCTTTGAGAAAGGATAAGGACATTTGACGAACAAGTAGGACTTTTAAGGAAGCAATAGGACCTTTGAGGAAGGAGTAGAACCTTTGAGGGAGGAGTAGGACTTTTGAGGAAGGGGTAGAACCTTTGAGGAAAGAGTAGGACTTTTCAGAAAGCAGTAGGACATTTGAGGAAGGAGGAGGACCTTTGAGGAAGGATTAGAACCTTTGAGGGAGGAGTAGGACCTTTGAGAAAGGAGTAGAACCCTTTACGAAAGAGTAGGACCTTTCAGGAAGGATTAGAACATTAGAGTAAGGAGTAGGACCGTTGAGGAAGCAGTAGGACATTTGAGGAAGAAGTAGGACCTTAGGGGAAGCACTAGGACCCTTGAAGACGTGGGTTCGATTCCCACCTGAGTTACCTAGTTGTTAGTTAAACATAATTCACGTAAAAAACATAATTGGTACTTAGAAGTTACGCAAAAAATACTTACCAAAGTATTCTTGCACGTGAAGAAGATATTCATGTAGTTGATAATCTTGTAGTGGCATATGATGAGGAGACGAAACGCGAGGAATGGGGCGTCCTGCAGCGCTATGTTCATGATGATAGCACAGACTTCTATGGAGCAGCAGCAGGCGCGGCTGTTTCTGTTGTAAGAGGGAAGGCGTAACGCACAACACTGCCGGTATCCGGTAAGGGGGATACCGGTATTTTTAGGAATCGGTATCAGTAATAATCGGTATTGATGTTATACCCAAAAGTGGCGTATTAGATGGAAATGAAAGAAAATATCCGTGAGCATATTCAATAGCATTGAACACTGGTATAATTGAGAACCGGTACCTTTGACATCACACGGTGTAATACCCAAAAGTAGCTTTTATCAACAGGTCTTGCCATTTTTGGGTACAGTAACAATGGTTTCGGCTAAATACTCAAAATTACAGATCAGCGATAAGTTCATAATGATTGCGCTAACTGTTTCTGTTGTGGGCTGAGCGGCATAACGCAAAACTGTTGGTATCCACCGATACCGGTATTTTTTGGAACCGATACCATGGGCATTGGCTTAAGAGCGTTTTCACAAAGGCATTTTAGTTAGAAGCGCTGCTGTCGCACGGCTTGGCATCCATCCATACATATTGAAGTAGCGAGGATGCCGCGTGACAGAAGCGCGAGTGCAGAGAGAGCTGCGATATAGTAGTGGCGTATTAATATATATGGCAGTCGCTAGCGGCAGCTTCGCAACTTTGCTGCGCTGCAGGCTGTTGTAGTATGAAAGAGTTGTTTAAGTCGCACGACAGCAATGGCTTTTACCCATATGTGGTAACGCCCTAATACTCAAAAGTAGCGTATAAGCAGGAATTGAAATATTGGTATTTTTGGGATTTGGTACTATTGGCCTTGACGTGATAACCAAAAGCAGTTTATCAGTAGGCCTCCAAATAGCGGTTAAGTATTTTGGAAACCAGTCCTAACATCCCTTGGTGTGATACGGGTATCAGACGTCGTAACTGTACCATTGGTACCATAACCAGACCTGTTTTACTATAGTGGTGATTATTGGGAGAAGAGTTCCTAACATCCAGCTCTATGGTTTAATTTTTACAGTACACTACTAGATACTATTTAAAATTAATATTTCATGGCAAAATATGGCCTCGAAACTAGTCACTCTGTTCACAATCACAAAGCATATTTCTATACCTATGACACTCTTAATAAAAACTACAAATTAAATATCTGATACCACACACTTTTCTTCCAAGAATCACTATTTAGTTTTTAATCAGTATCGGTATTATTACCATTTATATTAAACCCATACATGAGGACTTATAGACGACATTGCCCTTTGCAGTTACCCTTGCAGCATCGGACTACCGGTACGGAAAATAGATGTACCTAACACAAATATTTTTTGAATACGCGGGTGCCCGAATTGGATACCAATATTTGTTGGGGGAAGTTCTGGTACCCCTCTGGAACTGGTTCCCAGGTACCGAAATAACAAGATGAATTGAGTATCGGTACATGTGGGGGGAGTACCGGTACACGTCTGGACCAGGGGCCCAAGTCTGCTAATTTACGAATGGCATAATTTAATCGTAATTGTATCGCATTGTAATTGTTTGACACTATTTGGTATTCTCTTACTCATTTAAGAATACCAAATGTGTCAAACAATTACAATGCGATACAATTGCGATACAATTGCGATTCAATTATGCCACTCGTAAATTAGCAGACTTGGGCCCCAGGTTCCCAGGTAAGTACCGAAATGACAAGAACCGTTGATACCGAACCTGTACTTTCGGAACCGGTTCCCATTAAGCCTAGTTCGCACTGTGCTAGTAATTTAGTCGAGTAGAAGTAGGTACACACGAGAGCGGACATCCAACCAAAAAACCTCTCATTTTTATCTAAGCGATAATGATCCTTAATTCTAAACGATAAAGTTCAAAGTTCAAGTTGACATTTTGTGGTAGGCTGATTTGCTGGGGTCGGTCGGTTTGGTACATTGCTTCGTAGTTAGGTAGATAACATTAAAACTAGTTTTAACTTTCTATATAGGAATAAAATAGAGTTATTACTTAGTAGGTAGTTATTACACAATTATTATTATTGCATTGTTAATTTGTACAAACAAATAGAAGCGGTGAAAAGCATCGAAAATAATAAGTAAGCTACAAAGTAACAACAGAACACTTCGATGGTTGTGTGGCTAAGTTCTACGTTCGACCCGATAACGAAGGTCCAGTGTTCAATACTCAGTCGGGTAAAGGGTGTTTATGATGTATCGATGCTGCGCCCGGGTTTGTGATCAGTGTGATCACCAACTCGGATTTTGAAAGCGTGGTGCGTGCTCAAAATCGAATCTTGGATTGTTGCCACGCGTAGAGTTACCACTTTACCACGCCCTCCATCGCCATATTCTATACATTGACATCTGTCATTCAATTTAACGCCAAAACTTCTGATTTGACTTGACTTGTCTTTTGATATCTTCCATCAAAGCATTTAAACCGATTCAAATTATGCTCTTTCCTGAAATACTTAGCTGCAAGCTGCATAGGAACTAGCTGTGACTTAGCTATACTCGTAGTTCAAATAGTATTACAATTTTGTAACTAAGTAGTTCTTATTATTTTGATTTTTCTTTTCAATACAATTGCTAACTGTAAGTTGTGGGATTTACACCAAGCTTTCTGTACAAATAATATATAGTAGGTAGGTACCTATTTTAAGTTTGTAAGATGTTTTTGTATGATAAAGTAAAAAGAAATTATCATACACAAACTTCCCAAACCATAGACAAACTAAACGGCAAAACAAAAGTAACTTTGCTTCGTGAAGCCTTCGCAGCGTGCACAAATACGTACATTTCAGACCTATTGGCAGTTCCTCTGGACTTGCGTGACTTGGTAGCCGTCAGCACGACGGTGAACTGCATGAGTGACCACGACCAGATGGCTAGCGTTAACAGCACCAGGACTTTCTCCGAGGCGACTTTTTCATCTTTGAATGAGTCGAAGAACTCTATGATGTCCGCTGCGGTGCCTATGGAAATTCGCGGTTTGAAGACTTATTGGTTGGTCAAAAAGAAGAAATAAGAAAAACAATTCATTCGGTTAACACAATACAACTTAATTATAATACTTAGAGAAAATTATTAAGTTTCTATAAACTTAAACTTAATAGAATATGCCTACAACATATTATTAAGGTAGGTAATTAAAATAACCTAATAGGTAGGTAAGTACCTAATCGAATGTCGTTTTCGTTATTATAGTTGACCCTGTGATCTAGACCAAATTTTGCTAAGAAATCTTGTAGGTATAGGTAGACCTTAGACAGAAATGAACATTTTCAACTTAACTGGATGAGTACTGTCGCCGGCACCATCAAATGGCCCGCGAGATCACCTGCTATCACGCCACTTTATTACTTCGTAAGTGCTACACACGTATGTTATTACCACGTCACGCCACTTTATTACTAGGGTTATGTTAAATAATAAAATTTAGAAGATTAAACAACAGCCTTAACACAGATGCATCCGACAAAAATACGAAACGCTATAGGTACTATTGCATTCGTTACCCAAGTGAATTAATTTTTTCATCCACGAAAATGGCTACCATTTTGAAAAATTATCTTTTATTTGGGATTACTTTTAATTATTTACAAGATTCCATGACTTTTTATTCATACCATCAACAAAACCAACGAATAAACTTGCAGACTATTTAACATTGTTTGAGATTGAGACCGTGTGGGTTTGACTGCATGCCGGTTACGTATGAGATGAAACAATAAAAAATTAATGCAGTTTTTATGAAATCTAAAATCGAGGCCATGGTTCCTTACAAAAGATTTCCCTATCTTATATAGTTTTTGATTTTTCCCTACTAACCCATTTGGATTGACCCTGTATAACGTTGCTGCTCCTACTTACCGATAAACACAAGCAAAAGTCTCCTTCTACGTGGCCACTCACCAATGTAGACTAACAACAGTTGGCTGAGCTGGTCCCTGGTTAAGTCCCCCTTGGGCAGCAGCCACCTGCCCACTATGAGGGTCAGCATCAGGAACTGCTCGATCAGCGTCACCCACATGTCGGTGGGGATCTTGGTGGCGCCGGGTATCGGAAACTCCGTCTGTGGTAGAAGGAATTGACTGAGGACCGAGTGGTTTAATAACCGGGTCCCTAGTATCGAATGTCACTGTTGCGACAAACGCTATTTCCACTTCCACTACCTCATAGGTTCAAAAGTTTACGGACTCGAATGATGTAGTCACGAACGAAGCTGTTTCGAAAAACATTTTTACTACCTCATACGCTCGAATGCTTGTGATTGAATGCTTCGATTTATTACCTAGTCCTAAGTGTTTAAATATATTCAAGTACCTAGTAAGTAAATAAATAAAAAAACATTTTAGTGTCAATCAACATTAGGTACTAAGTACCAGGAATTCTGAATTGGTAATAAATATTAAATGTAAAAAAATATTTTGGAAATTTGCAATTTTCTTAATATTAGGATCTAATAAAAACGTTATTTGTTGTATTGTTGTTGTTGTTGTTGTTTGTGAGCAACCGTGTCGCGTAGCGGTGAAAGAATACTACCCTACCACCTAACCCCCTCTCTTCCCTTGGGTGTCGTAAAAAGCGACTAACGGACTAAAATCTGCACATACTTCCAACAGCATAGAGCGGCGATGGGTTCAGCACCTGTCACGCTGAGCACATGTGCAGTCGCTATTTGGTGAAAAGTGGACTATGGTAAGACTGCTTTGCTGTCCTCATTGCTTAATCTCTGTCTAACCTTTCGGGGTTTATAGTCGTAATTATATGTAGGTACTTATGTATGTTGTTTTTTGTTGTATTACCATCGGTACATCATCTTGCTTACCTATTAGTGAGAATCGTAGGTCTCGCGACATAGATTTATAGGTATTCCTAGCGGCCCGCCCGCGCCTTCGTCCAAACTAACTTAGAAAAACCGTCATAGTTCAGCCATTTAAAAAAATATATCTACAAAATATAAACAAAAACCATCCTCAGTTAACGCTCTATCTTTTAGTGAAAACCGCATAAAATCCATTGCGTGGTTTAGGAGAATAGTGCGGTGCCACAGACAGAGGAAAAACAGCGACTTACTTTTTATTATGTAATGATAACTTCGCAGTTTCGCTTCCCGTTCCTGCCTAGATAATATTATGCATAGAATAAATGCAAATAAACATGTTAGACTCATATTCAGTTGTATCGATTTCAATACAAAGCCAAAGTCAGTAATTTCAAAATGTGATCGAGGGTATGTTAGGACGTGGAGATATTGGGCCATAACCCACCACGCTGGCCCAATGCGGATTGGTGGGTTTTACCGACTGTCATCTTACGACAACAACCGGGACCAACGGCTAAACGTACCTTCCTAAGCACGTTTTTTATTTACTATTTGAATATTTTTTATACACATTATGACTAATAAATCGAAGTCACAAGCATTCGAGCGTATGAGGTAGTGAAAATGTTTTTCGAATCAGCGTCGTTCGCGACTACATCCTTCGAATCCGTAAGCTTTCGAACCTATGAGGCAGTGGAAAAAAAATTCGCAACAGCGTTTGTCGCAACAGTGACATTCGATACTACGTTGGGGATGGGGACCCTTAATAACCAGTGATCGGAGTGGGTCAATGATAGTTTATAGGAAGTGTATAGAGTGCCACAAGCGGCACTGTATCCCCATCGGTCAAGGAACCGTAAGTTTTGCGGTATAATAGTGACGCCGCCTAAGCTGCCGTAAAATTTTTGTTAGACAACAGAAATACTAGCTGCCCTGACCTGTAGGTCACGTAATAGGTTAGAAATTTAAGACAATCGCGAAGCGCAGCGTAGCGATTGTCTTGAATTTCGAGGTTATTTTTTTTTATTAGACAACAGAAATCTAACTCCATAAAAAAATATCTTTTGAATATTATGTCGTCTGAACATTATGACAAATAAAAAATATGTTACGGTTCCCGAACCGATTGAGATACAATGCCGCTTGTGGCACTCTATACGCTTCGTACTAGGGCATGTAAAACCGGAAGCTTCTCAACTCCGGATCTGGCTTCCGGTGTTAGCAGTTCAATTCCGGAGTTTCGGAGCTAAATCGGGACTTAGCCTTTTTCAGAGTTAAAAAAAACTAACGAGATATTTTGTTTAAAATCAGTTTTATTCATCAATTAACAACTGTTTGGTATATAATCAACCAATATTTAATCATATCTGTAACAAATCACTTGAACAAAAACAATAAACAATCAGTCTCACAATACATTCTGTCAAAAAAGTTTCTGGAACGGATGATTTGTTTATGATTCCAAATTTGTTTTTTTTTTGTTGTTAGATTGGCACAACTGTTATCCATTTTGGCGCGGAGTTTGAGTTGCATCTGTTATTTAGATTAAATACAGTGCTATTTTTAGTTATTTAATATTTAGTGTGTATTGCGAATTTCATATTGGATAAAAACCTCGAACAAAAAAGTTTGTCTTAAATTTTGCGTCGCCAATGGAATTTCGTTTTCGGAGTCACTGAAAATGTTACAGAAGGCTTACGGTGAATCAAATTTTATCAAAAACACGTGCTTGCGTGAGTGGTACAAAGCATTCCAAAGCGGTCGAGATGTGATGGAAGATTTGCTTCGCTCTTGTAGGCCATCAACGTCTTCAACTGAAGTTAACATCGCAAAAGTGAAGGAAATGGTGACTGAAAATCCTCATTCAAGTTTGAGAGAGATAGCCGCTGGACTTTCTGTGTCTCACGAGTCCGATCCGTACCATAAATAATCACTTGGGTATGAAACATGTTGCCGCTCGGCTAGTCCCAAAAAATCTGAATTTTCTCAAAAACTCAATCGCTTCAGAGTCGCTGAGGACATGCTAGAACGAGTCAATTCCGACCCAACATTCATGCAACGCATTGTTACTGGTGACGAGACGTGGGTTTACGACTTTCACATGCAAACTAGTCAACAGGCTTCGGATTGGCGCCTTCCGACTGAACTGAAACCGAAAAAACCACGCCAAAGTCGATCACAAGTCAAAGTCTTGTTGACTGTTTTCTTTGACTATCGCGGTGTTGTGCACTTGGAATTCTTGCTGGAAGGTCAAACGGTAAATAAAGAATATTATTTGAGCATTATGCGGCGTTTAAGAGAGCAAATTCGATGAATAAGGCCAAGTTTGTGAAAAGATAATTCTAGGATTTTGTACCACAATAATGCGCCATCGTACAAGGCCATCATTGTGAACGAATTTTTGGTTAAAAATTCAACAAATACCATCGAACAGCCACCTTATTCACCAGGTATGGCTCCATCCGACTTCTTTCTTTTTCCTCAACTCAAATTACCACTTCGTGGCACCCGTTTTCATCCGGTAGAAGACATAAAGGAGAATTTGCAGCAAGAAATGAACTCAATTCCGAAAAAAGCGTTTAAAAATGTTTTGATGATTGGATTATTCGGTGGCGTAACTAAGTGTATCGTTTCTGAAGGAGTATACTTTGAAGGCGATAAAATAATTTTGGATGAATAACTAACATTTTGTGTATTATTGATCTTTTCCCGGTACTTTCTTGACAGAGTAGTATACTTAAAAGTAATAATATTTTTAAAGTCAAAATATAAAAATAAGAGAGATATTCTTTTCCATTTACTCATTACTTAATTAATATTTTGACAAATGAAATCAAATTCACAGGTATTGTAACCTATCATTTTTTCGATTATTGTTCTCCTTCTTCTTGAAAGTACGTTCTTAAGAAAATAAGTGCACCAAGCGTTTTATCAGAGAGTGAGCTACGTATTTTATATTAAATGGTCAAAAAATATAAAACTGTCGCTTTCACTAAATGCCAAGAGTTGGATTAGGTATTAGTTCATTGGCGATACGGATATTGCCGCGCTGTGTAGATTTTTAACTAGGAATACTGAAATCCGGACTTGCTATGTTGAAGCTTCCAACTCCGGATTTAAAACACCGGAAAAAATGCCCGGAACTCCGGAGTTACGATACTCCAAAACTCTGGAGTACGTGCCCTACTTCGTACTACGATGCCGTCAAATTACGGCATCGTAACCGACCGATATGTTGCCGCTTATGGCACTCTATTCACTGCCTACACTTTGTACTAGGATGCCGTAATTGCGGCATCGTAACCGATCGTACTAGAATGCCGCTTGTGGCACTCTATCCACAGCCTAGTTTATAATATTGGAGTGGGTAGACTGATTTTTCGTAGTTGCATGCATCATAATTTGTTCCACTTTTCTAAAAAGTCGTTGTTGTCGTCTGGTAAACATACGATTGTCACTCAAATCAAGCCACTTTTTACCCGACTGCGCCAGAAGGAGGGTTATGTTTTTTGAGAGCGTATGTATGTATTCTATCCTTCCTACTAATATTATAAACGCGAAAGTTTGTAAGTATGGATGGATGTTTGTTACTCTTTCACGTAAAAACTACTGAATGGATTTGGATGAAATTCGGCATACAGATAGTTTATAGCCTGGATTAACACATAGGATACTTTTAATCCCACGGGAACATAAAACCACGCAGGTGAAATCGCGAGCGGCCGCTAGTGTAAGTATAAATTGTTTGGCACGCTCTGCAGCCTGGACGACTCGATGGATTTTAGCTTCAAAGTATTTGTGTGTCATGTGTATATAGGTTACTATAAAAATTCATTTAATAATAAAAGAAAGGTAGGTAATTTAAAATACTAAAAAACCCGACTGCGTTTCTGTGTAATTTGGAAATGAAAAAACCCTAAAACAAGAAAGTCGTCCTACCCGATTGCACTTAACGTAAGAATCGCTAAAGTTACAAAGAAAAATTGTAGCAATCGGGCCCATTCTAGAAAGTCAGCCGTCTAGTCAGTAGATTGGAGTGATCTGCATTGTAATATACGTATACATGTGATCTCAATTCACTAAACCTCCATTTCTAAAATGGGTCCCGAAGTCCCGACTGCTACAATTTTTTTATGCAAGTTTGGCGTTAAGGCTGGGATTTCCGAAATTCCCGAAAATAGGGTATTTTAAATTATAGATTACTCGCAAATCAAACAAGTACTTACTCAAAATTTGGAAAAAAAATATGTTAGTCTACCCACAGTCTTTTAACTAGTCATTGCGGCCATTAAATACTCTATTAGCTTAGATTAAAACAAAAAGGGAAGATACGGCATTAGCGTCTCGTGAGTGAGCCGCCAAAATTAGGCCTAAATAAAGGCACAATTTCACTTCAGTCCTTAGATTAAAACAAAAAGGGAAGATACGGCATGCTCCTACTTGTAGTCAATCATATAGTCCTACTCAACTACTTAAGCAAATACTCACACACGCACACCTATAAAGTGTAAATCGAGCGAGCGAGACAAAGCGGTAAGTTTCAACGTCAGCGCGAGGGAGTCAGCGAGTAGCGCGTTGACGTCTCGGTCGCTTCGCAACAGACGAGTACGTACGAACGATTCCGACGCCACTGCGGAGTAGCGTCTTTCTGTTTTTCACACAGTAGAATATCTGCAATAGTGCGATGTAGCCTGTTCGCTCGGCAAATTGTGACTGAAGTGAGGCCTTTAGGCCTAATTTTGGCGGCTCACTCACGAGACGCTAATGCCGTATCTTCCCTTTTTGTTTTAATCTAAGCTTCAGTCACAATTTGCCTTGCGAACAGGCTACATCGCACTATTGCGGATATTCTACTGTGTGAAAAAGAGAAAGACGCTACTCCGCAGTGGCGTCGGAATCGGTCGTACTCGTACGTCGTACCGTACGTACTCGTCTTGCGAAGCGACCGAGACGTCAACGCGCTACTCGCTGACTCCCTCGCGCTGACGTTGAAACTTACCGCTTTGTCTCGCTCGCTCGATTTACACTTTATAGGTGTGCGTATGTGAGTGTTTGCTTAAGTAGTTGAGTAGGACTATATTTTGAATTACTACAAGTAGGAGCATGCCGTATCTTCCCTTTTTGTTTTAATCTAAGTCTATTAGTGATACTTTACTACATCAAATAAAATTTCAAACATCCGTCTAATCGTAATTCAAATATCGTATTACTTGCATTACACTTGGTTTTAGTATACGAAAATAATTGTCTTTGAATAGGTGAGGCATTCCGGCCGTTATAAGTTGAAAAATTTAAAAAGAATTCTTGATTTTCAAAATTACTTACCTACCTATTTTGCTAAATTGACGGTCGCGAATCGCGATGTGCAATCAATCAGTCCCCTACTAGTTTCTGCGCTCGGGAATCCTAGCCTTAAGTTAAGTGCAATCGGGTATGACGACCTCCGTGATTGAGTGGTTAGCACGCCGGGTCTGGCGTCCGCCGCGCCATCTCTGAGTTCCGGGTTCAATTGTTTTTGTAAACGGTTTTTCTAAATTGATTTCGGGTCTGGGTGTTTTTTCTATGTTTATATTTATCCGTTATGTTACATATTAACGAGTTTTCAGAAGAATATCATACTCATCTTGGTCTAGATAATTGGTGTGAGTGTAAACATTTTTTTTTAATATGATGATCATGTCCAGAGCTATACTTCAAGCTGATGATGATGATGATGATGATGGCTTTAAGTCAGTAACAATATCCACTTACACTCACCTCGACGAGGGTCGTGTTCAGCACGTTGTTCTTGTTCCTCAGTCGGATGTCCACCTTGTGTAGCTCCAGGAGCCATATCGCGGGCACCACCAGACCCAGGTAGATGAAGACGGACGGGCAGAACCTGGGTAAAGTACATAAAAAGTATAATATTTTTTATTTGTTTTATTTTTGTATAAAAGAGGGAGGCAAACGAGCAGGCGGGTCACCTGATGGAGAGTATAATCACCGCCGCCCATGGACACCCGCAAAACCAGAGGAGTTGCAGACGCGTAGTAATAGGTTTAAGGAAGGAATAGGAATTGGGGGAGGGGGAGGGGGGAAGGGGCCTCCGGAACCCTCACTGGTCGGGCGAAACACAACAGCACCAAGTGCCATTATTTCACGCCTAATATTCGTAATATTCGTATTTCGTATTACGCCGGGCGAGCCGGCCCAATGCGTGCTGCAACGCAGCGTGGCTCTACCACTCAGGGTGTGCCGCCATCTTGGATTTAGAATGACGTCACACAATTTACCATGCATTGTTATCCAAATTGAACGTGTATACAAAATTTTAGCATCAGTTGAACATAATTATCTGCTTCAAAATTGAGTTGCAAGATTTCACCCAAACAAACATACAATGCAAATTCAATCAAAGCTAGTAAAGTACCAGCCTGTATACAGGGTGAGGGTAAAATACATGATAGTAAATAATTTTTGTCTAAGAACTTTTCCTTAAAAATGGATAATTTTAGATAAACATTAAACAGCTTTTTTAAGATTTCAAAAAAAATGTCGCTGTGGTAACCCTGGTGCTCAGGTGCTTTGAGAGAGAGACAGATTTCAGTTCATTGCCGGGACTTCTTGCCTTAGCTAATATGCTTTAACCCCGTTCCCTCTTCAGGGTTGTACATTTTTTAAATTACGTAACCATCAGTTATTTTGTATGGAATTAAATATGAACGTTTTTCGCAAAGCTTATATTTGCATTAAAACAGTTGAAAGTAGCACTCTCATTTGTCCGCGGCTTAGTACCCTCTTTCCGACTGACGTTGTATATTAAAAAAAATCGATTTTATGTTCCTCCCTTACAAAAATTCAATTTTATATGTAAGGACCTAACATTTAGATATTATAGAAATAATTAACCGTGTCGCGTTACGGTGAAGGAATATACTACAACCCCCTCTTTTCCCTTGGGTGTCGTAAAAGGCGACTAACAGACTAAATACTGCACATACATATTGCACTATTACTTACCACAATATCAATACGATAATTGGAAATCATATTTAATTTTATTCCATTAAGTAATAACTTAAGTTAACAATTCATTATGATTAATCATTTTTCACCTTTCATCCCGAAAAAACGATAAATTACCTATAAATTTTAGCTGTTTGTGTCGCTAGGGGAGAGACACTTTGCCCGCTATTTTTTTTCTCGTACCAGGATACGTATGTTTACACAATTCTATGACCACGGCTTATATTTCGGTTCGACGCGATTCTGTTTCGGCGTGCAGTGGTACTGTGGGTAGCGATGCGCATTTGTCTGGCACAGACTATAATAGCTCGCTAGATTAGTTGTTAAGTCTTAACTATAAGTTAGTTAACTGTTTTCTTATTATTGTTAGTATTGACGTCAATAAGTGCCTGTAAAGGTTTACATTGAATAAATAATTTGACTTTTGACTTTTTGGTGAAACGTGGACTATGGCAGTGGACTGTTTCTCCGGTCATGGCCTAGTCTCTGACTAACCCTTTCGGGAGTCGTGAATAATAGTGAAATATGTATGTAGCTATTAGGGTTAATGAGGATTCCTCTTCCGCTTCCACATGTTGCGGAAGTTCCGCAATTATTACAGTTTCCCTACCGCTGTCGCTTCTCCATAATAAACAAAAGTCAAAAATTCCTCTTCCGCTATCGCTTCCTCATAAATTAAAAGGAATTATGGTGGAATTGAAATTGCGCGCGAAATCTCCGGCCGGCAACAAATAAATAACAAATAAATAAAATACGACGTAGGTCTTTGTTTTTATTAATAACTAAAAGAAAAACGGAGAGTGTGATGAAATACAATTAATAATGTGCCTGTTACATCTCACTTTCTTTTTCTTCTTCTTCCTCATCCGCATCCTCTTCTTAATAAATAAATTTTCCTCTTCCTCATCCGCATCCTCTTCTTAATAAATAAATTTTCCTCTTCCTCATCCGCATCCTCTTCATAATAAATAAATTTTCCTCTTCCTCATCCGCATCCTCTTCTTAATAAATAAATTTTCCTCTTCCTCATCCGCATCCTCTTATTAATAAATAAATTTTCCTCTTCCACATCCGCATCATCTTTCTTTTTGCTATACAATTCCTCTTCCCCTTCCTCTTCCCCATAACCTCATCCTCAACAACCCTAGTAGGTATACTGTTGCATGTCAAAGACCTCCAAAATTGAAATCAAACTATCGCTACAAGTGATGTGTATATAGGGTTACTACTTTGTCCGGCTCTTTAATTTGTCTGGAATTTAGAATATATGTAACAAAACTACATTTTAAGTAATATCAAACTAGTCTTAAATCTTTAGGTATAAACTTCTTATTTATCTAAAAACAATACATAAAAAGGGAGTAATGTTTCCATTTGGAGACTAAAAAGTCCGGACTTTTATCGAAATGTCAGGCTTTTTGTCAGGGCTTTTCAAATTCGTAATATGTGCAAGTATAGGCTTTATCACCACGCTTGCCTAATCCGGGTTGGTGACCACAAACCCGGGTGCAGCATCGGAACATCCGAAAACACACTTCGCCCGACCCGGGAATTGAACCCGAGACCTCCGGTTATGCCGCGCGCTTGAACACTCTGCCACCGAGGCGATGGTGGTAAGAGTAAAGGTAAAAAGTAATTTTAGGTGCCTCTGTGGTCTAGTTGCTAAGCCACCAGTCTTAAACTCACTGTTTACCCGTGGTCCCATGGCACTAGGGATGGTTTCCTGGACTTCTGACTGTATCGATAGATAATTAAAACCATCAGTTACACACAAAGTATCAATCAAATAAAATAATTCCATCCTTTGGAACAAAACATACCTACTCATACTAGAACCAATATTGAAAATTATGAATTCATAACCGATACACTAAATTAATGACTCATTAAACTATCCTAACATTTCTAATGCGTGTTAAACTACCTACGTCTAAATTCCATAAAGGATGTTTGTTATCTCTTCGTTTCGCAGAACGTTCATTCAGAATAAATCATTAGGCAAAGGTACTTTATTTGCCCATGACTTCTTTTATAATAATGAATTAATGATATATCATCATCAAATGTTAGGTTTATAGACATTTATTTTCTCAAAAAGATTACAGTAATCACTTATAGAGAAAAAACACAATATTTTCAAAGTATAAAATAATATAAACCGTTTAGCGCAGTTATTAGGGTAGTAAGAAAAAGTTTGCCGATTTTGTGTGTAGCAGTAAGCGAGCGCGTACGTCACCGCGAAAACAATACTTGTTTGTTTACGCCTATGACACAAATGTTCATGCATATTGAAATGTTTTTACAATAACGATTACTAAGCATAACATTTTATTGGCAGTCATACATATAGAATAACATAAAGTTAACATTTAGAATATCACAAGAGTATACCTAATAACGCCTAATCGTCTAATACCTCTCACGTGACCTACAGGAGCAGGGCAGCTAGTATTTCTGTTGTTCTGTCTAATAAAAAAAAACCTCGAAATTCAAGACAATCGCTACGCTGCGCTTCATACATTATGCGTTTCGTATTTTATGATAAATTGAATTTAGACGTAATAGCAATCTATATTCTTTACATTTATGCTGCTTAAAATTATGATAAAGACAATAGATAATTATAGTAAGTTAAAATTATGCCGATGAAACCATTATGGGTTTAAAACACTCTGCTTATCATAATTTATGCGAAAAAACTTTATGCTGAAACTGTTACGCCAAACTACATTATGACAAAAGAGATTATGCGACTGAAAGGGCTCCCTTTGTAAACAAATTATTGTCAATCTTTGTGCATAGTATATGTATAGTGTCACTCGGATTTCTACTTTTTCTTGGGAGAGAACCGCGAGAAAACCGCTAGACAATGGTGTCTTTCTTTTAAAAAACAGTAAAAATTCTGGTACCTATCACTAGCACAAAGAAATGACTGTAGATAATTATTTACAAATATTCTTCATCGAATTTGGCTGCAGTATAAGGATCCAGAGCTCCCGGGTTCGATTCCTAGTGGGGAGTGCATGTTTGTACACCGTTTGAGTACTTTTAGTTGATAGGGGCTTGTCAAGTCCGTCTGCCTAGCTACCACCATTTTATATAAAGTCTGGTGCCATAACACCGTTGCTGTATTCCAAAAATTTTTAGAAGATACAGCCAGATTCGAAAATAAGTTTTCCTGGCAAAATCCCTGCCTCAGCAATAAATTTCCTGACATTTCGGCAGCAAAAGTATCTTATTTGTGCGGGGCGCGGCAAGGCGCGACGACAAGTTATTTATTTTTCGTGCATCCTCTTATGTCGGTCTTCCAGTCACAAATCGCAAAAATAGAAAGAGAAAATAACTCCGTCATGGATATTCTAGGAATATTAAGTAATAAATAAGCAATTAATTGATTGGTAATTATTAGATTTTATTCTTTGGATTATAATTATTTTATTTATTATTATTCCTCTTTTTTTTAAATTCCTGACGATTTCCGACTTTCCCTGTTTCCCTGACAGAGAGCTGAAATTTCGGACATGTCAGGAAAATTCCTGCCATCTGGTAACCCTAGCCATGGCTATCTCTTTTAGTTACTTAGTGGTGAGAATTCCGGATGAAGCGCACTTCCACCTTCGCTTATTTATACTTGCAATACTTATAAAATAAAAAATAAAATCACAATTGCAAAATAAAAAATACTTTCCATCAGGTAAGATGAAGGCCAACAAGCTTGCCCGTTATTTATTGTTATTGTCAGCCTATTTTGTCCCAATGCAGGGCAAAGGCTAAGACCCAGATTATACGCTTTTTCACAGCTTAAGCCTTACCTAACCTAAACTTAAACCGCTAATACGATTTTGACGAATTTCGTTACGTGTAGCTATAGATAGGTCCACACAGGTGAATGCTCTGAGGAGCTCTTTGACCTCATCCCTCCCTCTCCTTTCCTTTCCAGATCAACGCGTGCAGGTCTTAGAAGCCACCCTCATACCGTGCTGACCATCAGGACACGTACCAAAAAGTTTGGACAATCATCCTTTGCCGAACTGCCCGTATGTGGAATGCGCTTCCCGCACACGTGTTTCCTTCCTCTTTCTCTCCCGGGTTATTTAAGCGGGGCGTCAAAAAGCATTTATGCAGGCCGCCATAGTGTGAGCGTTCGGCATAGCGTGGTAGCGCTGTGATGAACGCTTTCACTTCTTGGGCTTCACTGGCTGCTTTTCATCAGGCAGAGAGAAGCCATTATGGCGTGCCACAATACAAAAAAAAACACAGAGGGTTTATTATTATTTAGGCTTAATTTTTTTCCGCAAAAACTTCACAAGAGCGAAGCCGCGGACAGCTACTACCTACTCAATAAAAAAGTTACAACGTCACCACAAAAAACATCTTTGAACAATTAAGTGGTTAACAGGATGATTGCCAGAAACACGAGCGGCGAAAATGACGAGGCGCCGCGTCAACACAGGCGCGGCAGGAAACCGGAAACGCCATTAGCATTAGACAAGTTGCAATTTGCCAGCTGAGGTTACATTTGGTAAATTGGCAATACATACCTTCACTAGGCGCTTTTACGTATCATTATTTCTGCTGTGTCACGACCACAGACATATATAAGAAGGTATATGTCTGTAGTCACGACAGCCTTCTGGACAAGTGACAAATCGTAATCATCGTAATCCTACGGACCAAATAAGTAGTAATCCGTCGTAACACTGCTGTCTGCAGTGTGTGCTGTGCTTGTACAGTCACGAGCAAAATTATGTAAACAATTGTAACTCTTAATACAATGGAATAAGAGTCAAAGTGTAATACATATTGGTGCTCGTGACGTACGACGAATTACGAATAGACAGAGCGTGAGCTTTTTGGCAACTTGCCTCTTGTCTTGTCTAATAGAAAAAGATAACGAAACGTTGAAAAAATGTCTACCTCAGGCGGGAATTGAACCGGCGTCCTCTGCAATCCCGGCAGCTGCGTTGACCACTCCGCCACAGAGGTATTGGCTAGGCCGACGAAATTTTCCAACGCTTTTTACTTTATGTTTTTATAGCAACAGTGTCTTACGATTCGAATCGTTGCAAATATGTCTACCTCAGGCGGGAATAGAACTCGCGTCCTCTGCAATCCGGGCCGCTGCGTTGACCACTCCGCCACCCCCAAGTAACAAATTATTGTTGCATAATAGTTGAGAAAACGTTTTACATTTCCTTTTGGTTCTATAAAGTGCGTCATATAAACGTGTCGTAGACGTTTATACAACGCGAAATAGGCCCATATTAAACGACATTATTGTTATTTACAAGTTAAATAAACGTCAGTCAACAACTTTTAAATGTTACATAAAAGTTTTCGACCGACTGTTATCGAACCACTGAAGTCCTATAACAATTGCATAGACATTAGAAGATGACTGTAATGTCGGTTAAGTGTTTAACATTGACTTTTATTGTACACAATGGAATGAACTTCAGTTCATTCCATTCATTCGTTCCTGTGATGTTTGCTGGAAAAGTGCGGGTTATCAAATACAAAATTTAAACGGTTTATAAGTTATAATTTACTTTATTATTTTTATATTTACTTTAACAATATTATACATGAACAGAGTGTATGGATAAATGTGTGCAGTGCACCTAGTTCTTATGGGACGTTTAGTTTTGTGGTGAAATATAGGTGTGTTGTTGTGAAATTTTTTACGCCCCCATCGAATTTCTTGAAATTAAATTATTGTAGACTATTGCTTAAAATTTGTTTACATACTAAAATAGCAGCCATCTTGTCTAAGTTAAGAAACGACTTCTATACATCAATTATAGAATGAAAAGGTCGCATAATGCGGTTTCTTGCGACCAAGATGGTCGGCCATGATAATTTATTTTAGAGTTCCGTGAGATAATAAACATGAACAGATAACCTTTAATTTAAATAAACCTTTTATGATAACCTTTAATTTAAATAAACCCTTTATACGTGGTGTCATATTTTTTTTTATTTATCCGACCTACAACCTGGCTTCATAATACGAAGATATAATAAAGCAGTCGTAAAAACGTTCACGTAACCTATACTCCAACACCACTATTCGACGTTGTATGAATCAGTCGTAAAAACGTCTACCTAACCTATACACAGGCACCACTATACGACGTTGTAGGAATCAGTCGTAAAAACGTCTACCTAATCTATACACAGGTACCACTATTCGACGTTGTATGAATCAGTCGTAAAAACGTCTACTTAACCTATACACAGGCACCACTATACGACGTTGTATAAATCAGTCGTAAAAACTTCTACCTAACCTATACACAGGCACTACTATACGACGCTGTATGAACCAGTCGTAAAAACGTCTACCTAACCTATACACAGGCACCACTATACGACGTTGTATAAATCAGTCGTATAAACGTCTACCTAACCTATACACAGACACCACTATACAACGTTGTATAATACCGTCGTAAAAACGTTTACTTAACCTATATTTTTGTACCATTATACGACGTTGTATAAAGTAGTCGTAAAAACGTTTACTCTACTTATTTAGTAGACCATTTAGTTACGGGACTAAATCGTTGTAGGAATTACGGTTACACAACGTTGTAGTTGTCTAATAACATCAATTCAACAGTTATATAACTGAAAGTCGCATAGCACAGTTTTTATATGACCAATTTGCTAGTTGGATCGTTATCTTTGAGTTTATTTGAGCGTTTTTTTACGCAAATAATCAAGTCTTAGACCCAGAGGTCTAGACTTGATTATTTGGTTCGATTCCCAGCTCCCCGCTGTACTCCCCCGTACAGTCACGAGGTGGTAGGGCTTGTTAAGTCCGCCTGGCTAGCTACCACCGGTTTATCTAAAGTGTGGCGCTGTAATAACATTGTTAGTATATTAAGTAGCATTTTTGTTATTTGTTTGTGTTGTTTGTTTATTTTGTTTTGTTTGCAGAGTTTTGATAGCACTCTTTCAGGAAAAAATATATTGACGCTGCAGAGAGGATGACGATAGCAAATATCAGCAGAGATTGGATAATATAATTCGAGTGTTCAGTCTTCGCTATTTCTGTGTTTGCAGTTGCTGCTCCATTCGCATTTTGGGCGATGACGACTTCGTCCTTGGAATAGCTTTTCCCCATGATTATCAATTTTCAGCACCTGGAGCGTTGACAATCCTGGCAGGGTCGCCATGAAACATCCTCGTTTTCCTAGGGTTTTGGTTATTAAATAAGACACTTGTTTTCAGTACAAAATCCAGAGTTATATTGATTTCAAATCCTAACTTCACACGCTTAGCGGAGAGCGCGGAGGGGGAGGGGAATGCTGAGTATGACAAATTCAACACTCCCGTGGTACCGCGTATGTTTACTTTATTCCACGTATGATCACGTTACAGTTCGGACAGTTTAGAGATGAGATAGCCAGTTCCTCAGTGGTTGACGGTTTCAGGTAAAGCGCTTCCACCTTCGGCCTTATCGTTAGGTACTTACCATCAGGTGAGATGAAGGCAAAGCGCTTGTACCTATACCGATTGTATGGATAAAAAAAAATCATGGGTGTATTATGTAAGTATAAATCCAGCAAGTGCCGTGGGGTTAATCAAAGCTCCCCCGCCTGTTTCGCTTGACTGGCCGTTGACAATACACCCAAATGTCACTTCAAAGAGTTGAAGGTCGGCGGTGAGTGGTATACAAGGCTTATACCTAATATTTGATTTTAGAATACAATAGAATAGAATATGTTTATTTGCATTTGACTGGGGTACATACATATTAGTTATTGAAATATATTACAAAAAGCTCCTCCCATTCAACCAACAACGATGACATACAAATTGTTTGATTAAAATTTAACATAATAAGAAAGGTCAACATTATTTTCAAACAAGTTAAAATTATACCTACTTACTGTGTGAAACGAACTGTTTCTTATCTGCGACAGTGATGTGGGAGTGGTCTACCTCAAGAAGCTTAGTAGGTAAGTTACAGACATTCGTCATCGAATTTGGCTGGAGTATGAGTTAAAATTTAAGATAATGCTACTAAAATTGGCAGAGGCATGCAGTACAAGTTAAAATTGTCCTAAAAGTGCTCTCTTCGTTAACATTTTCTTTTCGCGACTGAGCATTAAAGTAAATATTATGTACCTTACTTAAAACCGTACTTAATTATACTTGTCTTCGTAAACAGTTTCGACCAAAAAACTACAATAATTCTTAGATAAATGATTGGTCGAGCTGCACATTCATCTAAGCAATAATTATTAATCTAAAGTGTTGTGAGAAAATATGGACACCCTAGGAGTAACACGTCAGGTCATTTCAATGTCATATTTTCTCGCCTCTAGTAGGTACTTCTATTAAGCGTGGTCTCCAGTCTTACCTACAAGCTTCTTGCTCTACCTACATACTTATTTAGAAAACATCTTGGTCATTGGTTGGTTGGTCTTGTTCAACCTACATCAAGTCTACTAAGTCCTAGCCAATTACGCACATACATTTTCAATTTTTCAAACTTAGGGCGGCCATGGCGCTTTACAAAATGTTTCAAATTAATCAATGACTAATTAGACTTAGATAAATATTTATGTCAACGCAGTAGGGTGACTCTTGAAACACAATTGCATTAATCAATTTCCAATCACAAATCTAAAAAATGTCAAATGGCACTTTTGTAAGCGACAATTATTGCCTTATTGGAATTAAATTGCGTGGAAATTGATTGAACCAAATTATTATCGAGATGGCATTCCGGAATTATCTTTACTTATCCCAATATCGATACATATTAAACGCATTAGAATTGTATTACGATTGAGTTTGCGTTCAAGGTCAACGCAGCCGCCCGGATTGCGGAGGACGCGGGTTCGATTCCCGCCTGAGTACCTAGTAGTTTTTTCAACGATTCGTTATCTTTGACGAATAAT
The DNA here is from genome assembly GCA_963921215.1 of Scoparia ambigualis. NCBI lineage: Eukaryota > Metazoa > Arthropoda > Insecta > Lepidoptera > Crambidae > Scoparia > Scoparia ambigualis. The sequence goes on along the minus strand of OY992525.1, from coordinate 14,035,047 downwards.
TATTTACTAACAATTTTATTCTTAGTGAACATTTGTAGTGTCACTTGGATGTTTACTTTTTCTTGAGATAGATTAACGAGAAAACCACATTTCTCTAACAGTAAGGGATGAAATATATTAGACCGGGCCGTGCACGGGGCGTGCCGTGTGCGTGGCCCGGACGGGGCCCTGATTTGAGACGTTGCATACATTTTGTATAAAGCAGTTCATATTACACAGTGCTGCATGCAACGTCTCAAATCAGTGCCCCGTCCGGGCCACGTACACGGCACGCCCCGTGCACGGACCGGTCTAATAAAATTCATCCCTAAGAATCCGAGTGTCACTAGGCACAAATAATTGGCTTATGTTTAAATGAACACCAAAATAAAAGTAAATGTTCACAAACAAATATATACATACCTAACCTAACATAAGTAATCTGTTTGAAATGAAACACTTTTTACGGATCAAAACTCGCGTTTAATTTAATGGTTGTCATCAAATCCCAGCCCCAACAGCAACACATTGCAAGACTTAAAAATATTGTTAGCTAGTATTGTGTAAACCTGAACGCACCCGGTTAAATATAAAAATTATTGAAAATAATAACTTTCAACTATGACGACCAAAACCTCAGTGTCCCTAGCTGTGACCACGGTACAGACCACACTTACACCCTGTAAGCCGGGTAATATACTGTAAGTGTGGTTTCAGAGTCACGCTGATCGCCCGCGCGGGTGAAGCGACGCGGGCCACGGGCTAGGTGTTGTCTTGTACCGTTTTATAGTGACGCTTATGCTGGATTTACACGAAGCCAATACTTGAGACAATCCACTAAGCCAGTCTAATAAGCCAATGCCATTGCTAAGCAAAAATGCCTTGAGGACAATCCAATGTAGTGGACTGTCTCTATTTACACAATGCCAATATTGGACTGGCTTATTGGATTATACCACCGCGCTGATCTATGGAACCAGCGTAAGAGGGTTCGAAACATCAGGAACAAAAAACTATGTAAGTACTTAATGTAGCAAATTATACGCGAGTTTTGATCCGTAAAAAGTGTTGCTCGCGTAAACCTTAGAATACAATATAACCTGTTTGGTGTGAATTTAAATTTTCCCCTAATCCACGAAGGGTTAGTTAGAGACTAGGTAATGAGGACAGCAAAAGCAGTTCTCTGCCATGGTCCACTTTTCACCAAATAGCGACTGCACATATGTGCTCAGCGTGACAGGTGGTGAGCCCATCGCCGCTCTATGCTTTTGGATGTACAGTCTTTTGCCCGTTAGTCGCCCTTTACGACACATAAGGGAAGAGGGGGTGGTAGTATTCTTTCACCGGTACGCGACACGGATAATTTTGGTGAACGTCAAATAGGTAATTGTGAATAGTTTTGATTACCAACTCTTCATCGAGTAGGTTCCGTACCAATAAAAAACAATAGAAAAAACGACAAAAAAATCACGTTTTTATTTATTAGGTAAGTATTAGGTATAACAAACAGTTACACATTACATAGTAGTGCGGCGAAATAGCAATGATTCGTATAATTTGTAACCAACCACGTTATTCGCGGAGTAACAAGATACAATTTGTCTATCAGCTGAATCGGCCGAGATGAAGGAAAAAATCTAAATATTCATTTACAAAGAAACGAGCAAAAAGAATACCCAACATTTTAATGATGTGCTTCTTAAATCTAGTTGCAGACATATGTCTAGGCCAACAAAGTGTTTAAAGTATAATTTTCAACCAGCCGATGCATCGGAGATCGCTTACCCGCATTTGTTCTGCATCTAGCCGTAGCAAAGACATGTCGGGGTTCTGTTTACACGTACCTATGTAAGTTGATCGTGGGACATTGTACTTGAGTCTGTTATTTAGCTCTATACAGTCGAAAGCGTTGTAAACTAAACCGTGAAGTAAATTTGCTTGAAGTAAATGCCTTCTTGATTTGAGGGTGGACATGTTGTAAATTTTGAGAAGTTCAGAGTATGTAATTTTCCTACGGTGGCATCTAAAATGAACAGCACGCAAAAATTTACGTTGGACTTTTTCTATTTGTTGTATATATTTATTTATTTATTTATCGTAGTATGGGTCCCAAATTGCCACTGCATATTCAAGTTGGGGACGTATTAATGATTTATAAAGCGTTATGAAAGTTCTTGGTTGACTGATTTTTTTAGTAGATCTCATAACAAACCCATAAAGTTTAAATGCTTTGTTAATATTTTTTTCGATATGAGTATTTAGATGGAGTTTGGAATCAAGTCGTGTGACTCCAAGGTCCTTAAGTTTATTTACTTCACTGAGCACAAAGTTGTTCAGTATTATTTATTTTAGACTTTTTCTTCGTGAATGCAATTTTAAGGCATTTATTTAGATTTAAGTGTAATTTGTTGAGAGTTTAATATTCAGATAGACGATCTAAATAGCATTGAAGAAGTCGACGGTCTGAATCGGATTTAATACTACGGTAAATTTTCAACTCATCGGCATACAATTTAGAGTGCTGGAAGCAGTCTTGTATGTCATTAATGAAGAGTACAAAAAGTAGTGGCCCCAAGATAGAGCCTTATGGAACACCGATGTTACTTTGACTGTATCAAACTTAAATCCCCTTACAACGACTTTTTGACTTTTATTTGTGATATATGATATGAACCAGCGAAGAATATTCCCGCGCATGCCAATAAACGTTATTTAAAGTAACTCATCAACCTGCTCTCCCTTATCCATGTTTTCAATTAACAATGTCGCAAAATTTAATAAATTTGTAGTAGTTGAGGGAAATAGCATTGTGGACTAGACGTTCAAATACTTTAGCCAGTGTACACAGAATGGATATGGGTCTATACCTAACTAGCAAATTGGTCATATAAAAACTGTGCTATGCGACTTTCAGGTATATAACTGTTGAATTGATGTTATTAGACAACTACAACGTTGTGTATCCGTTATTCCTACAACGATTTAGTCCCGTAACTAAATGGTCTACTAAATAAGTCGAGTAAACGTTTTTACGACTACTTTATACAACGTCGTATAATGGTACAAAAATATAGGTTAAGTAAACGTTTTTACGACGGTATTATACAACGTTGTATACTGGTGCCTGTGTATAGGTTAGGTAGACGTTTATACGACTGATTTATACAACGTCGTATAGTGGTGCCTGTGTATAGGTTAGGTAGACGTTTTTACGACTGATTCATACAACGTCGAATAGTGGTACCTGTGTATAGATTAGGTAGACGTTTTTACGACTGATTCCTACAACGTCGTATAGTGGTGCCTGTGTATAGGTTAGGTAGACGTTTTTACGACTGATTCATACAATGTCGAATAGTGGTGTTGGAGTATAGGTTACGTGAACGTTTTTACGACTGCTTTATTATATCGTCGTATTATGAAGCCAGGTTGTAGGTCGGATAAATAAATAAAAATATGACACCATGTATAAAGGGTTTATTTAAATTAAAGGTTATCATAAAGGGTTTATTTAAATTAAAGGTTATCTGTTCATGTTTATTATCTCACGAACTCTAAAATAAATTATCATGGCCGACCATCTTGGTCTCAAGAAACCCCATTGTGCGACATTTTCATTCTATAATTGATGTATAGAAGTCGTTTCTTAACTTAGACAAGATGGCTGCTATTTTAGTATGTAAACAAATTTTAAGCAACAGTCTACAATAATTTAATTTCAAGAAATTCGATGGGGGCGTAAAAAATTTCACAACAACACACCTATATTTCACCACAAAACCAAACGTCCCATAAGAACTAGGTGCACTGCACACATTTATCCATACACTCTGTTCATTAATAATATTGTTAAAGTAAATGTAAAAATAATTAAGTAAATTATAACTTATAAACCGTTTAAATTTTGTATTTGATAACCCGCACTTCTCCAGCAAACATCACAGGAACGAATGAATGGAATGAACAGAAGTTCATTCCATTGTGTACAATAAAAGTCGATGTTAAACATTTAACCGACATTACAGTCATCTTCTAATGTCTATGCAATTGTTATAGGACTTCAGTGGTTCGATAACAGTCGGTCGAAAACTTTTATGTAACATCTAAAAGTTGTTGACTGACGTTTATTTAACTTGTAAATAACAATAATGTCGTTTAATATGGGCCTATTTCGCGTTGTATAAACGTCTACGACACGTTTATATGACCCACTTTATAGAACCAAAAGGAAATGTAAAACGTTTTCTCAACTATTATGCAACAATAATTTGTTACTTGGGTATTGTTCAACATCGTGCTTAGAGCCGGACATATGAATGGGAGTAACATTAGCGGTCTTCCAAGTTTCACTAAACACACCTTCGCAGATACATTTATTAAATGTGATGTGTAGGGGTACAATTATGGTATCAACAGTCTTAATAAAAAATAGTGGAGGAATTCCATCGGGACCAGGCTCTTTTGATGAATCTAGTGATTTTATTGCTTTTTTAATCGTGGATTTTTCAAAATTTAAACTAGGTATTTAATAACTAGTCATTATTTACTTATGCATCCGGGGGAACCCAAACATCAACAAGGCTTTAGCGTAGAAGTTTCATAAACTGATTTGAAAAATTGTGAAAACATGTTACAGATTTCACTAGAGTCACTAGATTGTAGGTTTCTGTAAGTCATTGAAGCCGGTAGTCCTGAATTACATTTTAAATTATGTATGTAAGTCCAAAAGTGTTTGATATTAGATCTGATTCCTTCTTCAACTGGCATCCTATACCGCTTATAACATTTACTACTTTCAGACTTAAATCTTTTTCTGTGCACAGAAAACTGTTCGTAATCACTAATGTTTTTATGAACAAGTCTTCCATTTGGACCAAGCTTTATTTTTGTCTTTGAAAATACGTATAAGTGACGGTGTAAACCATTTAGGAAAACGATCGGATCTAATGATTATCATTGGAGTGTTCCTTTTTATAATATCAAAGATGATTTCGAACATTCGGTTGACCGCCTCAATGCATGGAAGACCAACTCAAATGTTCTTCCCATAAAGTATTGGAAATCTCTTTATTTATACTGTCATAATCAGCTCTATGATAATTAGGTTTGGATATTTTGGAGCGAGACATTCGGGGAGCATTGTTGTTTGTACTTAATAGGTAATAAAATGTAAAATGGGGGATGATGCCGGTCGATTGGGAGTAAGGAATCATTAGTTGTATGAAATTCACACTCAATATTGGAGATGACTAAGTATAATATTCTATTATTTATGTTTCCAAAATTATTATATTGAGATGCGTTATTCTGAGATAAAAAGTTCTCCATCAACAAGGATAAGTATATCAGATGTTCCCAAACATGTAAAGCCCGTACACGCATTCATATTGTAGTTGGAAACCCATATTGAAGTCACCCAGTATACATATATGAGTATCACTGTGATTATCGATTACTTTTTGCAAGTGATCCAAGTACGAGATATATCACGTTTGTTGTATGGGAGCCCCCCTTAAATATTTATTTTATTCCTGTTTTTAGAATCTATATGTTATTATAGCGGCAACAGAAATAAGTGTGAAAATTTCAATTGTCTAGCTATCACGGTTCATGTGATACAGCCTGGTGAGTCTAGGGTTCCCACCTTTTTTGAGTTAGGACCCTTGTGCCGACTTTCCCTGTTTGTCGACTTTACTGAAATATCATACAACGAATTACCCTTATGCCGAATTTTCAAGTTTCTTTGAGTTTGGTTCCTTTAGCCGACTTCATTTATTTCATAAATTTCTTACCGTTATGACAAGTTTTAAAAATTTAGGTATTATTGTTTTATAGTTTGCCGATTTTTGTACAGTCACGAACGTAATTTTAAAAATGTTTTTATACTTAAACATAATATTATTATAATTGTGTTTGAAAACGTATTTTTATTGCTCTTTGCGGCATTTAAGAAATATTAATTATCTTTTACGTAAATAGAGTATTTTAGCGTAGGTACTTTATTGGTGTTGTAGATTACAAAGTACTTTTATATGAAAAAGAGGACAATACTCTATTTTAGAGTACGGGTGGCAACCCTACGGTAACAGACGGACGGACGGACAGTGGAGTCTTAGTAATAGGGTCCCGTTTTTCCCGTTTGGGTACGGAACCCAAAAAAATATTTTGGACGATATTTTTTACCTTATTTTACCTCGGTGGCCGAGTAGCCAAATGCTCGGCTCGATATGCGGAGGTCCCGGGTTCTATTCCCGCATTAGGAAAGCGTGGTAATTAAGCCAATGCCCATCTATGGCAGCAATGACATGATTTCAGTAATGTAGGCCTTTGCCTAGCTGTGGGACAGTATAAAGGCTGTACTTCGCTTTATAATTTACCTGAACGAAGAAACTATGTCTATGACGACGAACAATAATACAACTTACCATTTCCACTCCTGGTTTTCTTTTATAGTCAACGTGAACAGTCCTTCGAAGATTAGCAGCAGAATGGGCGATGCCAAATACCAATATTCGTTGTTGTATTTGAACACGGTGACTTGCCAAATGGCTATAATGCCGTGACATGCGAACACCAGGCGGGTGATGACAGCTTTGATTGTGGCCAACACTTTGCCGACTTTCGCCATTTTGCTTTTGAAAAAAAACAAAAGTTTTTTCAATTTAGGTAATTGTCTCGTGATGGCTGTATGTTCGAATCACGTTTGCCTGTCGTCATTGTACGTTAATAGAAATAGAAAATAAATCGTTTTCAAAAATAACGAACTCTTTTTTTCTTTTTCTCCATTTGACTTAATTTTGTAGGTTTATTTTTTTCTGCTTTAATTATCAAAAGTTAAAGTTAAAGGCACTAAGTTAATTAAGGCACTTCCTTTAAACACAACAGTCACATAACTTGTAAAGATAACAAGAAGTTTCCCCCGAAGCTATTCTTACGAAGTTCGGGACTACACTGCTACAAATTTAGGAATGGCAAATGCAACTTTGTATATTAACCTATATGCGAAATAAAGGTTTCCTATTGGATGACGTACATTGCGCGTCTGTAAATACGTACACACGGCGTCAGATCAACCTACCTTAAACTATCAAATTTCTCCAATGAATATTGATACTTAAAACCAAAAATTAACGTTCAAAATTAATTGTAGAAATTTGACAGTTTTGGGTAGGTTGATAGGACGCCGTGTGTACATTGATTCCCGACTATTATCCCCAAAGGGTTAGTCAGAGACCAGGCAATGGTGATTGGTGACCGTAGAAGCAGTCCACTGTCATATAGTCCACCAAATTACAATTGCATATTTGCTCAGTGTGACAGATGGTGAGTTCATCGCCGCTCTATAATGTTACTTAAATATTTATTAAACACAATTATAACACCATAACAGATTACCCAAGGCGATATGGATGGCCAGAATACATAGCTGTCATTCCATCCTCATCACCTTGATGGATGGCGGTCTATGTGCGTTTTTCACGAAATTTCTTGCCTCGAACTACAGTGTTGTGGAACCAGCTCTTGGCGACGGTATTTCCAGACCGTTACGACTTAGGGATCTTCAAGAAACGAGCTTATTCCTTCCTAAAAGGCAGGCAACGCGTCTGCGATTCCTCTGGTCTTGCGGATGTCCATGGACGGCGATGATTACTTTCCATCAGGTGACCCGCTTGATCGTTTGCCTCCTTCTGCTATAAAAAAAAATTGTTCCATTATCGCGTTTTGCAACACCCAAAGAAAAAGAGGGGTCAGTAGTATTCTTTCAGTGATACACCACATGCGGCTCTAATACCACATGAATTTACCAAAGGTTTTTTAGTGTTGTGAGAATGTTATTTATCTATTTATCATTTACATTCATTAACCATTATGGATGGAAATATTGGAAGGGGAAAGCCTCGACGCACGTACCTAGATCAAATCGGGGAAGTTTTAAAGAAAGGTCAGGCCAAGAGTACCCTAAACCGACGAGCGCGTATGAAGAGATTAATGAATGTGGATGAACCGAAAGAAGTCTGTAAGGATCGCAGCAAGTGGAAGGATGTGATCTCTGTTTAGCCCTCCGGGAAAAAGCGCGTAGCGGTGAAAGAATACTACCACCCCTCTCTTCCCTTGGGTGTCGTATAAGGCGACTAACGGACTAAAGACTACACATACATCCATCAGCATAGGACTGAAGAGGACTGCTTTTGCTGTCCTCATTGAGTCTCCCCTCGGGGATAATAGTCTCGTGAACCCTTCGGGGATAATTCGTGATTATAATATGTAGGTATGTAAGTAGTTATGCCTATAATTAAGTAATTATGGAACAGCTGATTTTTTTCGCTATTTGAGAGTTGTTTGCAAATAGTTCTTCTTTGCACCAGTCGCGGAATTACATTACCATAAAATGTTTAAGAATTTTATAAAGTTTTTATTTTTAATTTGTGTTAATTTTATTTAAGTAAGTATTTTAATCTATTCACCAAGCAACGTACACCATCCACACCGTTACATCCACATTGTCCCGCGCAAGCCCAGATAGAAGCCAATCATGGCTACCCTTCCAACAAACGGGTTTGGGATCTCACAATATTAGCAACCCGACCTTAGAGCCTTTAAATCGTTACGTTTAAAGGCGAAAGTTGAATGGTCAGCGGTATGCAGGAATAAGGCTGCAATTCAGTGACGATTGTCAGCGGTTGCAAAGACAGATTATACATATAACTAGTACTTATATACACACATTATGACGACCTCCTTGGTCGAGTGGTTTGTACACCGGTTTTCATGGTGTCGCCATCTCTGAGGTCCCGGGTTCGATTCTCGGTCGGGTCAATTTAGAAATTATTGTTTTTCTAAATTGACTCGGGTCTGGGTATTTTCTATGTATAATAAGTATGTATTAAAGTATTTTAAGTAGATTTATCCGTTGTTTAGTAACTATTTAACGAGTTTCATAACAAAGCTTCTCTTGGGCTAGATAATTGGTGTGTAGTATAGGAAAGTTTATTTATTATAATTTAATAATATTCTTTAATTAAAGAGCCACATTATTATTAGAGCGGCGATGGGCTCACCACCTGTCACGTTGAGCACATTATGCGCAGTCGCTATTTGGTGAAAGTACCTATGGCAGAGGACTGCTTTTGCTGTCCTTATTGCCTAGTCTCTGACTAACCCTCCGGGGATTATAGTCGTGATTAGATGTTTGTACGTAACTATTATAATTATTATTCAGCCGGGCTTGTTCCTCTGCTGGACAAAGGCCTCCCTACCCTCCCTCAACTCTTCACGGTTTAGGGCTGTAACTTGCCAGTCCTTCAGATAGTAGTCTAGCTCGTAGTGTTGCCCAAATGCAAGAACAAGACGAGACTTAGCCAGTCTTGGTCTTGGTCTTGCGCCACTACATCCGGTCTTGGTATTGCGTTCCCAGTCTTGGTCTTGGTCTTGGTCTTGCAGCGAGTCTCGCAAGTCTCGCAATTACTTATTAGCCTATTGCTATTTATTAAACGTTACTTTAGATCTTAGAACAACGTAACAGAGTAGGTACATTTTGAGCTTAAATTAAAATTAACATAACCATAGTAAAGGTCAACCAAATTAATAAATGTCTAAACATTTAATGAAAACTTCGAAAAATTTACTGACCCCGGGACCACCGGGTGGGGTTTGAATGTTTGCAAAAATGCAAAAACAAGACCAAGACCGATTTTGGGCAACAACGAGCTAGTAGAGCTCGTCCCACCGCGCCATCTTCTTCATAGGTACTCGTATAAATAACCACAACATGATCAGGAAAAGAAAAAAATATTTTTTTTTTTTCATTTATCTAATTTTATTTGTTTTTATATTCATTCTTTCTTTCTTAGGCATCTTATCTTTATAAGGCCTGCTAAGGTCTCCCTTTCGCAGTAGCATGTCGACCCATTGGGATCTCATTTCACCCGCTTTTGACGGTATTTTAAAAAAGAAATATAATGCAGACATTGATTATTTGTTATATAGGTACAATATTTCTGAAAAGTTACAAGCAAATCGGATTGAAGCGATAAAAGTACCTAGGTAGGCTATGTTAGGTACACAAGTAAAATTTTCGATCTTCGATCGACTTATCAACATTTATCAAAATCGGCTCAACATGAAAGCGTAACAAGAAAACAAACTCACTCACTCAACTCACTTTCGCGTTTATAATATTAGTATGATGTGTATAAAAACCCTGTTTAAAAAACCTCTCCGCTCGCTACTTACACCGAGACCTAACTTTATAGAGGGAGGAACGCGCCTAATCGAAAGATACGATGTATATTCGTCGATAGTTCGATGCTATTTGAAGGTTTTTTTTATCCACTAAGTACGGGTTAGCACTTGGCGTTCATCTCACCTGACGATAAGGCCAAAGGTGGAAGCGCGCTTCTCCCGGAACCCTCAACCACCGAGGAACTGGTTATCTTATCTCTAAACTGTCGCAACAGAAAAATGTAAATTAATTGTTGGTAATCTCTGTCGGTGAACAACGTTAACATGCATATAATATTAGTTCCTACAGTTAGAGATAAGATACCCAGTTCCTCAGTGGTTGATGATTTCGGATGAAGCGCGCTCCTACCTCCGGCCTTATCGTCAGAACCCCTGGACCAAGTGCGATATTTTATGTTTAGAGACTATCAAGGTTCAATACCTTTTTGATACTATTTGATACCTAAATTAAATTATCTATGCAGTACAGTACCTCGACGAGCAGTGAAAAAACATGAAAATAAAGTGGTCAGACATTCTGACGTCAGGTTGTCTGGACCACATTTTACTACTTCTACCACTACCATCAGGTCAATGCCAAGCGTATCGTAGTAGAATATCCGCATGAAGATTTGCAAATGGTCGTCGTCTTACCATTGAAAAGATAAACAATTATTTAACGTTTGTCATAGGTAATGTTCACATTCTTTATGCATTAAGATTTAAGATAACAATTCAATCCAATTCATTTACGAGAGATATAGTCTTTTGAAAGAGTCCTACGAGACATGTATCATTTCAATTTTGCAGTTTTGTACAACATAACACTTTTATTGTGTAAGTCAATAATGCGTGTAGAATTCAATAATTAATACACACTTATGTACACACGGCGGCAGATCAACCTACCCAAACTGTCAAATTTCTACAATCAATTTTAAACTTTACTGTTTTGGTTATAAGTATCAATATTCATTGGAGAAATTTGACAAATTTGGGTAAGTTGATCTGCTGCCGACTGTACTATATAAACATAGATTTACGGCTATCATCCCCATAGGGTTAGTCAAAGACTAGGGGGCTAATTGTGTAGCTTCAACACCATGCCATGAGAAGGCGCAGAATCACCATAATACTTTTTCAATTTGTCTTCGGTCTGCTTAATAGTTTTACCACGTAAAAAATAGTGTTTAATTGCACTCGAATCGAAACTCGCTTTTCTCCATTTTTAAAGAATACAAGTCGTCTAACTTTTTTGTTTCTAAAAAGGTGTTTTCGCGCCAAATTTGAAAAAAGAACGCCATGCGCTTCGTAGTAAGTTTCCAAATACGAGACAAAAAAAATATTAAAAAAGTAAAACCTTAAAGTCATTGAGTTGCCAAACTGCCCTATAAACATACATTGCTAGTTTGCTTAATTAAAACTAATTTTAAAATTATCAACCTAGCGAAGCAATGTTCTTCTACCTGAGGTAAGTATTACGATAGAATGTTGAAGTAAGACAATATGTAGTCCCCAGGCGTAGAGGACCGCAAAGGCAGTTTACTACCACAGTCCACCTTTCACCAAATTAAAACTGCACATATGATCAGAAGCCCATCGCCGCTCTATGCTGTTGGATGTATGTGCAGTATTTAGTCCGTTAGTCGCCTTTTACAACACCCAAGGGAAGATAGGGGTTGGTAGATATTCTTTAAGTGAGCTGCTACTCGCCTTCTCCTTCAACTGTCTAAAGCTAAATTAAGATTTCACAGTAATTATCTCCCTTCACTATTGCCAATCGAAGAATAACACGCAGAGACATATACTACGACGGTTAAATTACAAGGCTTTACTCGACCGTTTCTATGAGGGAAACCAACATAACCTCAAAATAGCATCGCACAAATCGAGTGACGACATTTGGAAAGCAAAACTGCGAAAGGAACAGCTTAATATGAAAAACAAGGCGGCGGCAAACTTAGAAATCATTGAAAAAAATGCTGTAGTGAAAAAAGACTAAACATGAAAAGAGGGTACGCAATAAAAAGGAGGAAGAAACTCTATGGTACGACGTTGATGGGCCCGAACTGACAGTTGAATGGTAGTAGACGTTTTTAAATAAATTATGTATTTTCAGTTTGGTTTCTTGTTATTTCTTTTTTGAGCTACAAACACATTAATACATACCTTTATATAATCACGACTATTATCCCCGAAGGGTTAGTCAGAGACTAGGCAATGAAGACCTTAAAAGCAGTCCTCTGCCATAGTCCACTTTTCACCAAATAGCGACGGCACATGTGCTCAGTGTGACAGGTGGTAAGCCCATCGTCGCTCTATGCTGTTGAATTATGTGCGGTCTTTAGTCTGTTAGTCGCCTTTTACGACACCCAAGGGAAGAGAGGAGGTGTTAGTATTCTTTCACTGCTATGCGACACGGTTAACACATTAATAATATTCTAAATTCAAAGTCATCATCATCATCAGCCTATAAACCTCCTACTACTGGGCACAGAGCTTCCTATAAGGGCAACAGCAAAACGAGAGATTGGGCCCATAACTTACACTGACTGAATTTGTTGTTTCATGTTGGGATAAGAGAAAAAGGCCATAGCCATATTTCTTGATTTAGCTAAAGCTTTTGACACGGTTACCATCCTCATCACTTTGTAGAAACTCAAACACATCAGCATTCGACAAAACTAGATAATGTTTTTCCAACTAACTGATTTCTATGTGCCAATAAGATTGATCTGTTATCAGTAATAGCTTGCAGTTGAGCTATGAAGTTCCACAAGCAAGCATAATAGGCCCAACTCTATTTCTTATCTACATTAAAATCCTTACAATCGTGCGAGTATAATCTCATAAGCGGACGACACAGCTCTTTTTTTCTCTGCTGAATGGTGAATAACTATTATTAGTGTATTATATTATATTTTGAACTAAGTCAATGAGGTAAGTCGATGATAAGCTTTTTTTATTTGATAGGGTTTTAGAAAACAAATCTCTCGAAAACCCAAACTGTCAGAATTGGTCTTAAATCAACCACGAAGAAATTAATGAAACATCAAGTCTTAAAACTCAAAATATATTTAGGAACTATTAAAACACTAACATTTGGATAATAATTAAATCTATGAAAAGGTAATAAAACAGGTTCTAATAAACCTTTTTAGCAAATTGATTAACAAACATGAGATTTCAAACAGAAAACGAAGTTACATAAAAATAAAGTGTACACAACTTATGTTAATAAACATAACAATTAATATTTCTTATTCTAAACATGCACTATGTTTAGAATCCATCCATCTGCCATCCATCAAAGCCATCTGAAGGCGTTTTGTAATACGTATAAAATATTGTTTTTATTTTTTTTTCGTGACCATGGATGGATACAAGTCCTTCAGTCGTAATAATAGAGAACCGTATAATATAATCCCGCATAGGGTTGCCAGGCGTACAGCTTTGTAGTGGTATTAGGCCAAATATATTGTGAGCAACCCAGTGCATGCAGAGGCATCGGTAGCCGAGCGGATAGATGCTCGGGTTGAACGCGAGCAATCGTGGTATTCGTGGTTCCATCCCCATAGCTCCGTTAGATTACTGACGTGAATCCACTCCGGCATAATCATTTAAGATTACGGGATGGGTTAAGAGGGTTTACGCATTTCGGTTTTCCATACAAATTTCCAAGTCGAAATTTTTAAAAACTAATAAACCAATTTTATTGAAACTTTGCATGTTTAAGTAACATTCAGGGATCTAAATAGTTTGTTGAAAACATTTTTAAAAACGTCTATTTAACTGAGTTATTGCGATTTTAAACTTTCTTTAGTGGACTTTAAATCGCAATAACTCAGTTAAATAAACATTTTTTTTTCGTCTTTTCAACAAACTATTTAGATCCTTGTAACTTTAACTTTACTTTACTAAATTTTAATGATACTTTGGCATGCAAAGTATCATTAAAATTGGCTTTATGGTTTTTAAAAATTTCGACTTGGAAGTTTGTATGGGAAACCGAAATGCGTAAACTGGATGAAGAACAGGACTGGACAAAAGGAAGATTATTTTTTTTAAATGTAAGTCCGCCTGGCATGGCAAGCTACCACCAGTTTGCCTAAATATGTCGCCACATCAATGTTTGTAGCGTTGTTGTGTTCCGTTTAGTGATAACCAGGGGTCGGAATAGGTAGAGTTTTTAAGTACTAAATGACGTTACTTTCATTGCGAAATCATAACATGGACATACCAATAAATAATTTAGATTACAATTAATTTAATGTTTTGGCCACTTATTTATCCGGCCATCAATGTAGATGTAAAGTACACAAAAATCTTTCTCAATACCAGAGAAAATGTTAACATACCGTTTGAAATCCAATAACCAGTATATTTTAGAGGCACATCCATGTTATATCTACGTATCTACTTAAAAACTCTGACCCTGGTGATAACATAGCCAGCTCCTTAGCAGTTGATGATTCCGGGTGAAGTGAGCTTCCACCTTCGGGCTTATAATCACTGAGCATCAGGTGAGATGAAGGCAAAGTGCTTATAAGTAAATATGTTTATTTAATAATGCTATATATCTATACGTAAAATTAACAGACCGCATAAGAAATACGATACTGCGTTCCAAGACACAAATCACCGATGTGACTCGGAAAGCCGCCATGCTTAAGTGGGATTGGGCAGGACATGTTTGCCGCATGCCTGACGAGTTGTGGGCAAAGGTCACTACCAACTGGATCCCACGTGGAGTTAAACGGCAACGAGGCCGACCTAGACGCAGGTGGAGGGACGAGCTTGATGCCTATGCAAAGGATTGGCCAGCACAAGCAACAGACCGCGAAAAGTGGAAAGAGGGGAGGGAGGCCTTTGCCCAGCAGTGGGAAAATATAGGCTCTTAATAATAATAATAATAATAATCTATACATACATACATAGATTCATGACTACACTCAAGAGCAATGAATCCAGGTCACTTAAAGAAACCCATAAATCTCGGAAACTAAGAATGCTAGCTTAATGAAATAAATAGTTTAATAGACAATTAAATACTCCTTATATAAAAGTAATAAAATTCATAAGTCACTACACTTCATTTACAAAAAATTACATCTGTTGATCTCGCATTAAAACAAAAATAGGAAACATGACATTTTTTAACAACAATACGATTTTCTTGAATTTTAATACTTCGTATTGCCTTCTCGTGCTTCCATTACTTACGCGGTTTGGGTTGGCTGTACACAAAGTTTCCTAAAATCTCCCTTTATCAAATTCCATTTTTTATGACATAACTTTACAATAGCTAAGAAGTTTTAATACCTTCATTTAAGGAGTATGTAACTGTCTATTAAACACAATTTATTTAATTAAGCTAGCATTCTTAGTTTCTGAGATTTATAGGTTTCTTTAAGCGACCCGGATTCATTGCTCTAGAGTGTGGTTAGTCGGTGGACTATGGCAGGGGACTCCTGCGGTCCTTATTGCCTAGTCTCTGACTAACCCTTAGGCCTTAGGGTTAGGGGATAATAGTCGTCAATCTACGTATATATTTATGCTTAGTGTTGGCCAGGACTCGAGTTCTTTAAGTCCTAATTTAGGGACTGGACTCCTTTTGGCAGAGCTCGCAAGACTCAGACTAAATTAGTCCTGAGTTCTGAGCCTTGAGTCATTTTGTCGACTCCTAATGCAAAAATACTCGAATCATAGAACTAAGCCTTTATTATGGAACTCAAGTTCTTAAAAAACCTAACCTTATTAGTTGTATAATACTAATATAAATTTTGCTTAGGCGTCACCTACATGGACAAGTATTTTTCCATAAAAAATTACAGTAACTCTTCGATCTTAAGGTCGAAGTAGTTACTCTTTGAACTTCTTTTTTCCTCTTTGGCGCACTCGTAGCGTTGGCTTGCTTGTAGAGGTGTTGACGAACGCCATATCAATAAAATTGATAAGAAACTCACTGTTTCTAAAAAGACTTCGGCACTAGCAATGAACTCGTCTTAAGTCTCTATATGTCTTCTCGAGTTATAATGTAAGGATCGACTCGTGAGTCTTATCACTGACAAAAAGGCTTGACCTCATTTACGAGTTCAGTCCCTAAAATAGGACTTAAAGAACTCGAGTCCTGGCCAACACTATGTATGCTATTATATGCGTACTCTTGCTACGCTTGCTACTCTTGCTACGCTTGCTTAATACACCGGAAACTCGTTGTCCACGTATTTCGCCCACGCGTGGAGTCCGCCGGTGAGGTCAACGATCTTTCCCCGGTGGGGCTCTTCAATGGCGTCTAAAACTTTCTTCGCAGCAACCTGAGAGTCGTTACCACGGCGACATATGAATACAACTGGAGGGGAAAAGAAGGGCAAATAAAAACAAGTTTATATTCCTTTTATCAAATCGACAGATACGGTAACGGTTCAATAACAGTACAATAATAATACGAAAACGGTACAATAACGTATCAAAAACGACATGATAATGAGACAGATTTTGGGGGTAAAAGTTACTCGCGTCCGTAGGTTTACCCTTGAGACCCTACACGTGACCCCTGAGTGGTGCTAAATGAGTGACACTGACTGAGTGGTAGAGCCACACTGCGTTGCAGCACGCATTGGGCCGGCTCGCCCGGGGTAATACCACCCTCTCACGAATATCCGGCGTGAAATAATAGCACTTGGTGCTGTTGTGTTTCGTCCGGACAGTGAGGGTTCCGGAGGCCTTTCCCAACCCCCCCCCCCCCCCAGCCCTCACAACTCAACCTTTTCCTTCCTAAAACCTATTCCTTTAAAGGCCGGCAACGCATCTGCGATTCCTCTGGTGTTGCAGGTGTCCATGGGCGGCGGAGATTACTCTCCATCAGGTGACTCGCCTGCACGTTTGCCTCCTTCTATTATAAAAAAAACAAGAAATAATTCTATGTGAGTAACATACTACGTAAGTAACTAATGGGACTTCTTGGTAGGAAAGTGAAGCGTCATGTCAGCAGAAAGTTTTGTTTTATTCTCAAAAAATTGTATGTTTGTCGAATATTAACGTGAAATAATGGTGGATTGTTATCCGTTAAGTATTCGTAAAACGTGCATGAGTATTAGCAAATAAAACAAAACTGTGCAACGTCATTTTTCAAATACTCTCAAGAAGTCCGTGTGAGATCTCAGTAAAGCCCCAAATCTTTACAGAAACTCAAGGGGTTTGGGGGGAATATCATTTACCAATTAACAATCATATCATCACTTACTATGACTGGCTAACGAAAGCTGAACCAGGAAAAACGCGGCAAATTCAAAAAAATTATGACTGGGTAACACGGGTCACTCACACAGCTGCAATTTTCTCAGAAAAATTTCAATTTGACATACGACACCTCAGATAGACACACATAGAGACAAAGTGTTGCCAATCAAATAACTACGAGGTTCAGCAGAATGTGCTTTATGTAAAAAACAAACCTTGATCGGAACAACTCCTTATAACCTCCATCAGCTCATCCAGCTTGCCACCACTCAAACTGTCTATGGGCCAGTTGACAGTGCCATCTATCCTGCACATGTTGAACTCCTGCTCACTGCGCACGTCCACCAACAGATGGCGTTGGCGCTGTTGGTTTGAGTCTGTGTTGATTTGTTTGAAGAGTTGCGGTGCGGTTATACGGTGTGCCGACGGTAGTATGTGGAGATCTAGATCCTGGATAGTGATATATCAAAGTGGAATCAGCAGGGAGTTTGGTAATAATAACTACTTAATAAAAAGAGAACACAATATATGTTTTTTTATTCTATAACGGGTAAGACTGTCGCGTAGCAGTGAAAGAATACTACCACCCCCTATCTTCCCTTAGGTGTCGTAAAAGGCGACTAACGGACTAAAGACTGCACATACATCCAACAGCATAGAGCGGCGATGGGCTCGTCACCAGTCACGCTGAGCACATGTGCAGTCGCTATTTCGTGATTATATGTATGTACGGATAAGCGCTAGCCTTCATCTCACCTGATGGTAAGTGACGATAAGGAAGGTAGAAGTGCGCTTCGCCAGCAGTCAGTGTATCCCAGTAGTCCCCTCTAGCCTTTCCCCATTGGGGGACAATTGGGATTATTTTTTCATAAAAACCTCCCAGTTGTCCCCTCTACCAACGACACGGGTGACAACTGGGACTTTAATTTTTAGATGTCCCAGTCTCCCCCACTTGAGATGTTGCCGTATCATTTTTTAAGTGGGAGAGACTGGGATATTTAAAAATATAAGTCCCAATTTTCCCCTCCATCGATGACACGGGGGACAACTGGGAGATTTGTATAAAAAAAATCCCAAGTGTCCCCCAAGGGCACAAACGCCAGAGGGGACTACTGGGCTAATTTCAATTGTTTGGGTGACGGATCCGCCACAGTAGCAGACAAGAGGTTAAAAGAATACTACCTCCCCCTCTCTTCCCTTGGGAGTCGTAAAAGGCGACTAACGGACTAAAACTGCACATACATCCAACTACATAAAGCGGCGATGGCCTCACCATATATCTCAATATGGTGCGTTTACTTTTATAATAAGGAAAACAAAGGAATATTTATCTGGAGTACGTACCTACTATGAATTTAATGCACATGAATGTACTTTATAGCGTATAGTCAAGTCCTTTTACCGAACATGACGATTTTACATTTCAGACGTCCTACTTATACAATCTTAATTTTTCTGTATACAAAACCAATTAAGTGTGAGTTCCACCCATGAAACAGAACAACTTTCCCCAAGAAACCTATGTGCAAAAATGACAAAAAAATTCGACCTCCCATGGCTCCCACACAAAACTGTCCGATCAGCTGACGACAATAGTATATAGAAGATCGAAATTTTTTTGTCATTTTTGCACAGTAGTTTCTTGGGGAAAGTTGTTCAGTTTCATGGGTGGAACTCACCCTTAATTGGTTTTGTTTATAGAAATATTAAGGTTATAGCGACTGCACATGTGCTTAGCGTGACAGGTGGTGAGCCCATTGCCGCTCTATGCTGTTGGATGTATGTGCATATCATAATAGGGAACATCACAATATTTCATAGATTATTACAGACAGACAGACAGACAGACAGACAGACAGACAGACAGACAGACAGACAGAAAGAAAGACAGAAAGACAGAAAGACAGACAGACAGACAGACAGACGGACAGCGGAGTCCTAGTAATAGGCATAAAGAAATATAGTAATAGGGTCCAGTTTTGTACCCTTGGGTACGGAACCCTAAAAGTTACAGCGGCTGGTTTAAAGCCTACTGCAGGATTAATAATTAATTATTAATGAATTCGTTTCACAACTAACTGCGTAATGATGATTCACGAAATGGACGAACTGCATAAAGACGAATCTCGAAATGTACGAACTACGTAATCGTAATGACGATTCACAAAATGGTCGAATCAAATTATTGACGAATTGAGTATAAGGCGAACGGCAAAATGCGAAATAGACGAACTGCTTATTGGACCTGCGGCTAACAAATCATTTTATATACTTACTTAATAAAGAGCGTGTTGGTATAAAATGGATTCATTACACAAATAAAAAATTATTATATAAAAAAATATTTATTTACAATTCAATAAATTATTTTATTTTATAAATCGAAAAGAACCTACAGTTCTCAAGGTACTTACAGTTAATATTAAAACATTTTCATATTCTTTTTATATTACATACAGGATGTTATTGAATCATGTAGGGAAATTTTTAGGTCTGGTTTTAAAAGCAATAAATAATATAATAAATTAATAACATATTAAATTCTTTAATAAATAATTGAAAACAATAAGTGAATGAAGTGAATCAACCAGGTATGTTACAACAGCAAAACCTGATCATCGGTGCTATAAAAGAAATTAGAGCTGACATCATGGTTTAAATCTTTCACCATATCCACATTTTCATAATTATTTAAGGATGGCAACACATTATGTTGTGGTACTATATCACAGACATCACTCTCATTTTTCGGCTTAAAAATCCTCAAGTTTCTTAAAGTCACAACTTTTGAGAAAGTCTTTCTTGAAGCAGGACTTATGTTCCCACTTTTCATCACTTTTACATACTCCGTGTATAATTGATACAAATTCTTTACATGACTTAGATTAATATATTTAATATTTGAACAAGAACTTCTGCAAAAATCACATTTCGGCGGTACTATCGGTAAAGCGTCTATATAGGAGTCCACGTTTAAAGACTTTATAGGCTTTTTGGGGGATTTAGGCTTGTCATTAAGACTCAACCAACTCCTAATCATCGCTTCTTTCAAACCTAACGTGTTCAAAAACATTAAACGACACACTATACGTCTTTCACCTTTATTGTATAGGTGATAGAGTTTAGAATCGCCCTTTCTCGACACAGAATCTTTCTTCCTCCGTCTTTTCGGCGGGACAACATCTATGAGTGACTTGACATAATCTTTCTTCTCTTTCCAATTCAAATCGTGCCAGAAGTAACGAAACATCTCGCATCTCGCTCCCTCGTCGAATTCGCCGCACAATCGTGACAAACGTTTCGAGCACAACTCGGACTTGCAACTCGGTCCGAGTGTTCGTTCCGATTTCGGTACGTCTTGCACCCAAGCGCGTTTGTCGTGATTCGTTTTACGGAAACCGTAATAGCTTTTGCCCGACATTCTCTTGTCTTTCTCTTGTTTGCGCCTCTCTGTCACTAGTACGGCGTTGGGCTGAAACAAAACATACGAAGTCTTTAAGACTAGATAATACATATTATCTCTTAGGATGTAAATTTTAAAATGATTCGACACTGTTGCTATAAAAATATAAAATCAAAAGCGATGTAAAATTTCGTCAGGTCTAACCAATGACTCGTTGGTAGGAAGTGGATTCGATTCCCATCTGAGGTAATCATTTCATACCAACGTTTCGTTATCTTTAAGACAAGTTAATTATTTATTTGTACTGCGATATGATAAAGGTGTTACAAAAGAAAACATACTAGATCATATATCAAGCTTATTTTATAATAGCCTATAGAAGAACAATCGGCGTGCTAACCACTCGACCAAGGAGGTAGTCATGATTGAGATAATTAGTTGTTTCAAAATCGCGAATGTTTTTTCTAGATTAATGGCTATTATTATGTTATACATTATGTAGCAAATAATCGTAAACTCTTGACAGAGTAACTATATCAGGTGACTGCTAGAAACCGCAATAAACTTCAAGGGCTGGTCAGGTCAAGTGTTTTAATTTAAACGTAACAAAAATGACCAAAAAAGAATTCGTGTTTTTTTTTCATTTTTAATTAAATAAATTATTTTAATAATTTTAATGGGATAGTCTTTGAGTATCTAATTTATTTTAAACCAACAACACAAGAAAAATAAAATGAAAACAATTAAAAATAACGGTTATTTACAACGCGAGGGCAACGGCCGGCCGTCTGTTGACCCGTCAACGTAGGTATTTATCGCCCAGCTGACGCAGAAAAAACACGAATGCTTTTTTGTCGTTTTTGTCATGTTTAAAACACTTGACCTGACCAGCCCTTGAAGTTTCTTGCGGTTTCAAGCAGTCGCCTTATATATACTAAAAATATGTTATTAAAATTAAAACTAACTTACCTTCTCTAAAGACCAACATTCGCAATTTTGAAAGAAACACTTTTTTGTTAATCATTTTCACTTTAACTTTTTTCTTCCATTTTCATCTATTTATACGTACTTTATATTATTACACCTACATTATATTAAACAGATACCGTCTTATTAATAAAAATGGCCAAATGGATATCCCATAATACAACCACAAAAACAATTGGGGGTGCGTTCCACCCATGAGGCTGAACAGCTTTCCCCTAGAAGCCTATGTGCTATAATGACAAAAAAAATCGATCTCCAATACTATTGTCGTCAGGGGGGCATCACGCTAAATAATCTCAACCAAACCACAACTGAAACGCAGTCGTTAGACGTACTTTTATAGTGCTATCGCGTTTGACACACGCGATAGCGCTATACGAAGTCGGCTGAACGGTAAAGGTTTAGTTTTGGTAATATCGTTGGTGCTTAGTGTGATTGGGGTCAGGGGGGCATCACGCTAAATAATCTCAATCAAACCACAACTGAAACGCAGTCGTTAGACGTACTTTTATAGTGCTATCGCGTTTGACACACGCGATAGCGCTATACGAAGTCGGCTGAACGGTAAAGGTTTACTTTTGGTAATATCGTTGGTGCTTAGTGTGATTGGGGCCATCGGACAGTTTTGTATGGGAGCTCGAAATTCTTTGGACATTTTTGCACATAGGTTTCTTGGAGAAGGTTGTTCAGTTTCATGGATGGAACTCACCCCTGATTGTTTTTGTATTAAGAAAAATTAAGGTTGTAAGTATATGATTTAAAAACAAAGACTAAGAATTTACGAAAAAAAGATAGGTAATATATGAGATTCGATCGGTCCGGAATTTTAAATGGATGGTAAGTAAATAATAGTAAGTAATAAATGGTCTTCCCCAGAGTCAGATTCCGATGTTACCTAAGTACGAGGATGTCATGACCACAACAATTAAGTAGTTATACCAGATAAAAACGCGCAGCTTTAGTGGCTGTTCACTAGCAAATGAAGTTCGCGGTTCGCGCCGGAGTCGCGCAGGTGTGCACGTTAAGTTTCGCGTTGCAGACGCTCCCGCATCACGTCCCGCTTCCCGCGTTACTGACGCGCAGGTTTGGCCGAACCTTTATTGTCTTTTATATTGTTATTGTTTTTCTTTTTTTTTGTGTTTAGCATTTTATTATTTATTTAGATTAGAATTGTTTCGGACTAAACCCAAAAAATTTATTAAGTTTTATACTTCACAATTTTTTACATCCCACTCTGAAAGTGCTGCCGTCACTTAACAAAGTTTTATTCCTTTTTAGTTTTTATATTATTTTAGTTTTATTAGTGTTTAGTTTTTCTATTATTATAATTAAGAATCAAACGAGCTTACCTTGTGAAGCTTGATTCCAATTATGCGAGGGTCTCAACTGAAGACGATTACTTATTACATGCAGCAGTACATGAGATGGTGCTATCTTCTTCACACTTTTAGATATATCCTAAAATGAAATATCTTATTTCCGTTCCCTGCACTGGCAACCCCGCGTCACGAGACGTCATTATTTCAGAGAATTTGGTGTTATCCTCCACAATTTTTTATTTTATTTTTGGGTTGGGAGGGATGGGTTGACGTAATCGTCTTCGGTTGAGACCCTCGCATAATTGGAATCAAACTTCACAAGGTAAGTTCGTTTGATTCTTAATTATACTTCGGGTCTCAACCGAAGACGATTACTTATTACATGCAGATGTTCAGAGCATTGTAATGTTAACACAATAAAAATAAAAAAATATGTCAATTTAAACTTTACAATATGTAGGTAGTTTTTTATAGTTGCGTAAGCCTCCTTTAAACCTTAAAAGATGCATTTAATGGCTATCGATGCATTGGTCGTTTTCTAAACAATGACTTTAACAATTTCATTTATTTATTTGATTAAGTATTATTATTTTGTTGTAAATACTGCATTGACAAATTCATTCTAATTTGTACCTAAACATTTCTCTAACAGTATTAACAAATACATTTAAGTGACTCAGCCCAGCCCACAACAACTCTGCGAAACATCTCCAGACTAGATCTGTGAGCAGTGTGAGCCGTAAATGCCGAGCGACTACGTGACTGTGAGCTCCAAATACAGACAAATATCCGTATCGGCATGTCGTCCACAGTCTTAAAATCTTTTTTCTTTTTTTTTATCTGCAACAAATGTTTGTGACCGCCTTTTTATGAGGTTGGCACAGCCAGCAACAAATAACTGGGATTCTTACAAATATTGGACAATCTGATGAGCGGTTGCTAAACACGGGTCCTGAAGTCTAAATGAAGTCGGTAATTTCAATCACAATCACATAATTTTGTATTGATATATCATTTTTGATTAAACTGATAGACTGCCTTTTTTGAGCAGAAACAATAGAAAATATAGTGTAAGAATCATAAGTGACAAATCATTGATTATGATCTGATTCTAAGGATAGTCCTGGAAATATGGTTTAATTAATGTGACATTTGTGTCCCATGTTGAATTGTATTTTTGATTTGGAGCAATAAAGCTTAGTTAGTGTACACTTAACAAAACTGTGTTAAACACAGTTATTCATGGAAAGTAAATTACTTCCCTTATATGACAGATAAAGTAGACCTATGCGTATAAACAACATAGAACCTGCCTCAAAATTTTTGGTTAGAAATGATAACTTTATAACTATCAGCTTTGAAAAGATTCAAGTTATTATTTTTCGAATAAAGCTACCAAGATATTATCAAATACAGTACTGATTTAATGTTACTGATTTTGTTGCAAGAGATGTAAACATATATCTCAAGATGCTCGTGGTATACCATGTCTGGTCAACGATTCACTAATAATTTGGCGCCACCTGGATAAGGCTATCTAGAAGTGGATGGCTCGCCTTGAAAGGAAATTAGGTATAACAAATATTATTTAGTGCCGAAGAACATTTTTCTTGGACAACAAGTTTGGGCCACATTGTATACCAAGGATGTAAATTCTAATCTGTACCACATCAATACCATCTGCTTTATTCAATTTATATTAAATGTAAGTGTTTTTTTTTTTTTAAACTTAGTCAGGATTTCGTGATGCATTCTGCGTTTGTAAGGATTTGTAATTTCAAATTATGGCTTTGCCAATAAACTACTAATATGTGAAAACGCATGGTAGGAGAGTTACCTACTCCGTATCTAAGTATATTCGTATAATGTTTTCACAAGACTGGATGTAGGATGCGAATACATAAAAGTTTCTGAATCAATTAATGCTAAGAATTTCTCTTGTTCAAACAACTTGGTGCAAACTTAATTCAAACCGCAACGGCCGCTGTGCATGCCTTAGACAATATTCTTGAATTCATCTAAATCTCTTATTATACATTTATGTATAAAACAAGTTCTGTTGCTCGGTTTTTTAGTAATGCTTTTGTAAGTGTTTGTGACAAACCCTATGACTCCAAAAAGGTGCTTGTACTCGTAGTTTTATTATTCAATACACACTCGTCATAATTTGAGCTTATTTTTCGTGCGTAGGTACAAAACATAAACTAAACAGTTATCGTAGAAAATTCAAATATTATGCGCAATTGTTCTAGAACCGGTTCCAGTAATTTCGCAAACACAAATAGGCCGAACAGAAGAACATTAACTTCAACTGAGGTCTCAAACTAAACCTTAACTTTTTCCGATCAGCTTTAATTGCAGTAGATACTTAATTAAAAATAAGCATCTTGAATATCAATTGTTGATAATAGTAGCTGTGATTTAATAATTTAAGGGCAGTTCGATTCTTTTAAATATAATTATTTTGAAGCTGCTTTAAATTTTAAGTGAATCTGTGAGATCCTTTACATTTTTTTTTTGTAAACTTTTCCTGACCTTTATAAACACAACAAAAGAGAATCAGACAAATCAGTCGAGCCGTTTTTGTGCGCTTATTTGCACATTTGGCGATTCATTTTTATCTACATAGATTGAGATAGTAAGTAACAAACATTGTTTTGAAGTATAGTTGTTTTGTATAGGTTTGCCGGGAAATGAATATTACATTTACGAATCCAATGTAAAACATTACGATCCCTAGTGAGCTCACACTTTCTGTCATTCAGTCATAAAAATAGGTCAAGCGACTGCAGGAGCTCTGATTCCAACGTCTCCCTGTCAGGTATCCGGCGGAACCTCGGCAGTCCCTTGGCGGTGTGAATGGTGCTGGTGGGCTTGATCGCAGCTCGATAGCTGATGATACTACTACGCACAGTGGCGCCCCCCCCTATAGTTTAAAGAACCTCGAAATTGATCACAACTTCAGCCCGGGCATTAGCCCGGGACTCTGTACAGAGCGTTGGATTTTTGTTTTCTGTCCGAATCAAACTTGGTTAAGGCATTAGGGGTCTTAATACTATTATGCTCAGAAAGTGAAGTTTTAAAACTTTTATTCATATTTATCTCCCAACAGAGCTTATTATTGTTATTATTATTATAATTATTATTTCAATTTCCTAATTTAGTTTTGGAGCTTCGAGGCTTATGTACACTATTATTATTATTATTTTTATTACTATTTTTATTTTTCCCATTTATTTAGGTAGGTAAGTAAGTACTTATTTGTTTTGTTAATTATTATTATGAGTAACCCTTTATTTTATATGAGGTTCGTCTCTGAGAAATTGTAGAATCCATGGGTGTCCAATGAAAGCAGGCTATCGTCGAACTGACCGTCATATACGGGGACAGATCGAAGATCTTAGTGGCGCAGCTGGCACGGGCACAGGCGCTAGCGCTGCAAGCAGCGCGAATGGCCAAGCTTCGTTTCTGCCGCTACTGGTTGAGTCATTGTAAACATCAATGACATAGTTTAAGATGTCTTCACCAAATCATTATTGATAAGTAAACCCGAAGATAACGAAACGTTGAAAACATTTTCACCCCAGGCGGAAATCGAACTTACGTCCTCAACAATGTTTAGACTCTGTTTTGTTCCACGGATGACGTGGAAACGTGAAACTGTTAGGGTGAAATAGGTATGGCCTCTCACGGTTAATGTGGAGTAGAAAATCCTCAACACAGTTCAAGTGGAGTTAGAAACCATGAAACGGCAATCGTGGAATAAAATAAAGCCTCAACACTGTTAAAATGTACTAAATACATATTCCCGAAACGGCTTGCTTGAAATAAAATATAGCCTCATTCAACCCTGGTAGAGTGGAGTGAGTATCTTCGACACGGCTTGTGTAGCCGCTGTGTCACGGAGAAAGTCTAATTCTTATTCTAATACAATTAATAAGTATATATAATGCTGAGGTCTGACCTGAAAACCGCGTGGCGACTCCTTTGCTTCCAATCCAGAGGGGTTCCTTGGAATTTTCTTTCTTGATGTATCCACCAATTGACAACATCGATATAGCCTCAACACTGTTAAAGTGGAGTGAGTATCTTTGACACGGCTTGCTTGGAGTAAGATATAGCCTCAACACTGGTTAAGTGGAGTAAGTATCCTCGAAACGACTTGCGTTGAGCCTCAACACTGTTAAAGTGGAGTAAGTATCCTTGACACGGCTTGCGTGGCGCTTCAATACTGTTGAAGTGGAGTAAGTATCCTCGACACGGTTTGCGTAGAGTTTCAACACTGTTAAAATGAAGTAAGTATCCTCGACACGGCTTGCGTGCAGCCTCAACACTTTTAAAGTGGAGTAAGTATCCTCGACACGGCTAGCGTGGAGCCTCAACACTGTTAAAGGGGAGTAAGTTACCTTGACACGGCTTGCGTGGAGTAAAATAGAACCTCAGCACTGTCTAATTGGTGTAAGTAACCTCGATACGGCTTGTATGGAGTAGAATCAATGACATTCAATGTCATTGAGTAAAATAAATCATCAACACTGTTGAGCAGTTATATATCCTCGACACATCATACGTTTAGTAAGTTAAACACTGATACAATGGTGTCTATATTTCTTGTTGTAAATGGCTTTTAATTTTGTTACAATCATTATTATAGAACCCAAGAAAAACCAATAAAAATGAGGGTAGATAATTTTAATGATAAATGATCTTAGTTCCTTACCAATATGATACATTCCTTAATAGTTAATTTTCCAGGTAAATTAGCGTTATGTTCCAATACCTGCGTGTCGTAATATCGTTGATACGACATTAATCACTATTCACCGACACCGATGATGATAAACGCCTACGTTTTTTCAATTAAAAATGATTTTTTTACTTTACGAAGAATACCGTAATGATCACTGTCTCTCAACTTCGAACTTTAACATTTTCCCATCTTATTAAATACATATTTAATTTCGTTACGAAAAGTGCGTGTGATTCCGATAACACAAAAACACGTAATGATGTCTTGTGACGCGGGGTTGCCAGTGCAGGGAACGGAAATAAGATATTTCATTTTAGGATATATCTAAAAGTGTGAAGAAGATAGCACCATCTCATGTACTGCTGCATGTAATAAGTAATCGTCTTCGGTTGAGACCCGAAGTATAATTTTAAATAAGTAAGTACTGTTCTGTAGAAAGAGCTTATGTGGTCCATGTAAGTACATCTTATTTTCCATTTGCGAATACCTGTTAATGGCTAAGTAGATTTATATAAATGTATCCATATATTGTTTATGTGCTGTTGGTGTTCCGAACAAAAAAAAAATTTGTTAAATCTTTGTTTTGTGGACACCTCACCGATTAGGCCCCTCCAGAATACCAGCGTTGCAGCGGCTTTATGTCGCTGTAGCACGTGCTGAGGCTGTGGCCTAGTTGGCCACACTTTGTCTTTTGTTTTAGCTTTATATTGTTACATACTGTAAAAATCGTACTTTTGTCTTTATCCATATATATATATATATATTTACATGTAGGTATGTAATTTAGTAGTGTGTGCCAATAAATGTATTTTCTTTCTTTCCTTCTAAATGTTATACCTCGGTTTAAAGTGACGCTGTCTCGTTTTTGTTAAAGAAGAATCTGTCTTCTCTATCTGAGACAGCGTCAATTTAATCCTAAGTGTAACTTTAATCAACGTTTATTAACAACAGGGCTAATAGCGTTAACACCCATTGTTCGTCTCCTTTGCATCAATATAATAAGCAGTGATCGAAAGTTGATTTTTCATAATTGCATCATCAATGTTCATAGACAGCTTCGATCAACAATACAACTAGATGTCAGGTCGGCGCTAAAAATGTGTCTCGGTAAATAAGAGCGCACTTGAGAAATGAGCTCTTAATTTTCTCGCAAAGCAATAACAGGAAAAAGTACTTTATTTGTTGCCCCTTAAGGTTGATTTCACCACTAAATGTTATTGACGTCTTTTCATTTTTAAGTGACAGGAGTAATTTATTGCTTTGAAAAAGTATTTATTCACGTGGACAGAATTTAGCTTTGATTTTGTACGTGACGCGTTATCTAGTTGGTATTGTTGTTCGAAGATAGACAGCGTAACATAGGTTACGTTACGTATCATTACAACTAAACTTGTTATAACTATTCTCAAAATAACTACGGTCGGGAGACCTACTGTTCAATATGCCAAAAGGTGTTTCACATATTTTTTGTAATAAATAATGGACGAAATCCATAACGAACGATTCACCTACGGTTAACTCACCTACGGTTACTCACCTAATGGTTCATTCACCAATCGCTATGCTGCGCTTCGCGATTGTCTTAAGAGACCTATTACATCTCGAATATGATATTTGCGTAAAATGCCCATTTTCGCATTTTGTAGTATTTTTGCACTTGTATTTATCGTTTTTATCGAAATAGGATAATAAATTTATTATAAAATCTTTATTACTCATGAAGTAACAATTACTCTGGTATAAATTTTGCTCAATAATATTATCGTAGATAGGAGATATTCACAGTTAACTTATAGCTTTTTAATCAATGATATTTAAAAATTCCGAGGCCGCTACGCACTATTCGACTATATAAGAGATAACATTATATTTTTTTATTTCTTTTGTTTAGAACAGTAGTTCAATCGATGAGCTCAAAAAGTGCCTTCGCGCACTCTATGAAAATCTTTCTCTGCAATTTTGGGTTTAACTAAAAAGTTAAGCACTATTCCAATAGCTATTCTACACTATTCAATAGGTCATAATTGTTAATGTATTTTTGTTTCTGAAATCCATAACGCCAAAATTAGCCATTTTACGCAAAAATCACACGAGATGTAATAGGCCTCTTAAATGTGTAACCTATCACGTGACCTCCAGGAGTAGGGTAGCTAGTATCCTCAATCCGTCAACAGAGGTACAGACCTATTGACCTAACCAACAGGTACTTCGTACATAGTTGAAGCATCCAATAGCTTAAACTACCATTAGATTAAACGTCCGTTAGACCAATTGATTTTAGTTTAAACAAAATTATGTGAATTAAACAGTAGTTCAATAGGCGATATAAACATAATATGTGAATCGACCGTAGTTATTTTGAAAATAGTTATAACAAGTTTAGTTGTAATGATACGTAACATGACTAGGCAATTTTTCCATATATTTCCGGTAATTCGGTATTCAATAAAATATGTACAAGCCCCAAAGATTAGTCAGAGACTAGGCAACGAGGGCCGCAAAAGCAGTCCTCTGCCATAGTCCACTTTTCACCAAATAGCGACTGCACATGTACTCAGCCTGACTAGTGGTGAGCCCATTCGCTCTTTGCTGTTGGATGTATGTGCAGTATTTAGTACGTTAGTCGCCTTTTACGACACCCAAGAAAAGAGAGGGGGTGGTAGTATTCTTCCACCGCTACGCAACGCGGTTAGTTTTTGCTTCACTTTAAAGCTCGTTCGCGGCCGCTCTTTTGGTATGTTCTGTATTCTGAGCTAGGTAATAGTTTATCAAAGATATAATCAATCAAACAATCTACAGTACAATGTATGCGTGTATTTACAATGGCGCACTCCGTCGCTTTACCAGTAAAGGTCAAAATCCCCTGAACACCGCGTCGTCTATTTGGTACGGGCACGTACCCGGGCGGTCGGGGTGCGATTCATACGAAAATCGCTGCAAAGTGGTAAAGCGACGGTGACCCCGACCGTATGTACACACGGCGTCAGATCATCCTACCCTAAACTGTCAAATTTCTCCAATGAATATTAAACCTTAAAACCAAAGTATAAAGTTCAGAATTGACTGCAGAAATTTGACAGTTTTGGGTAGGTTGATCTGATGACGTGTGTACGTATATAGGTGTGGCGGCGCCACCTACCGCATACGCCGCACATTATTCGACACGAAGCAAACACCTTCTCAACCGTGTCAACAGATGGCGCCACAAACGCATACCAACGACGTCTCCATACTAAGACGGTAAAATAGTATGGGAAGCCTGCATCGCGGTAGCGAAGAATTCACTATCTCCTTCGCTATATACAGGATTTTTTAACATTGAAAATGTTTTTTCGATCGCTCCGGTAGGGCCCCATTTTCGCTGAAAGTGTGTTTGCCCCGTGGTATATAGTGGTTTAGAGCCATGAGGACGTATGAAAGCTCAAAAGACGCAAAATTTAAATGGCTTTCAGATGGTAAACAATTTTTTTGTAAAAGTAGAAAACTTTTTTCGAAAATAGAAAAAAAACAAAAAAAAACCTTGATTTTTTAACACCTTCCCTCGGAATATCTTCGATATCTCGTGAACGAGGTCGAAAATCGAAAAACTGAGAGAGACGCCTAGAGATATTGAGACAAGGAACATTTTGTGCCTTTTACTTTTTTTATGGGAGGGATAGGGGGGGCGGTATGCTCCCCCTTAGCGGCGCGTGGAGCGTCGCCGTGCGGTATTACTCGGGCGTCATAGCCCTGTGGAACTTCGCAGCTTTGAGATACGAAGATCTATTAGGACTTAATAGACGCGGAAAATTATGGGCTGTAGGATAGTATAAACAAATTTTGGAAAAGTCGATTATTTCTTTAGAAAATAAAAAAAATAAAAATTAACTATGTTATATACGAAAATCTATTAGCACTTAATAGACGCGGAAAATTAAGGGCTTTAGGATAGTTTAAACAAATATTGGAAAAGTCGATTATTTTTTTTGAAAATAAAAAAAATATTTTTTTCATTAATAATCTATAATAGCTAGGTTTATTTCCAATGCCCTTTCAAGTCGTGTAGAGCACGAGATCTGTGATTTCTTTTTACATGTGCACAATTTTTTTAAATTATAGAGTAAACTAATCTAGAGCTACAGATTTTATTTTATTTTTTAAAGTGAAAAATAAAGAAACTAAAATTTATCAAACATATCGACAAAAATACCGTTAATCATGGTCAATCGACCAGGACCGCGCAATAGAAGCCCGAGCTATACCACTCAACTTGGAGGAAGATCGTCCCTTTGGCTTTCCTACAATGTAGCATCCATCCTACCTCGATTTGCGACAAAAAGTCAAAGTCAAATTATTTATTTAATGTAAACCTTTACAGGCACTTATTGACGTCAATACTAATAATAATAAAAAAACAGTTAACTAACTTATAGTTAAGACTTAACAACTAATCTAACGAGCTATAGTCTGTGCCAGACAAATGCGCATCGCTACCCCCAGTAGCACTGCACGCCGAAACAGAATCGCGTCGAACCGAAATATAAGCCGTGGCGATAGAATTCTGTGTAAACAAACGTATCCTGGTACGAGACAAAATAGTGGGCAAGTGTCTCTCCCCTAGCGACACAAACGGCTAAAATTATTATAATGGTAATTTACCTACCATCAGCTCCCCTACTTTTAAGTATGTATGCTTACCTTCTCCTTGGCCTGCGCGTTACAGAACAACTCGTAGTCCATTAGTCGCGTGATGCGCGGCGACGGCGAGCAAGCCGCGCATTGCGGCTGGCGGCCGCGTAGCGTCACTAAGGGGAAGAAGTATTGTTCTAAAGCCAAAAAAGTCAAAAGACAATTACTTTATTATCCTAACAAGCTTCGCACTATTATAGGGTCCTCCTCACAGCTGTAATTTGTATACCTACTTGTTTTTGTTAATAGTTTTGTCTTTTTAAATTATTTTTACTTTTAGTTCTTTTGATTACTTACCTACTTTTAATTTTAAAAAAATAGTAAACAATAAAATTTACTTTTAATTAATTTAAAGTTACTTAGTATTGGCCATGATGTATTTACCTATAAGTGTCTGTTACACCTAGTCATAAGTTATGCATGTTTTAATTTGTAAGAATTAGTGTGAACAAACGTTGGTAAATCAATAAAAGAAAGAAAAATAAATATTATTCAATCGACGACCTCCATCGTCGAGTGGTTAGCGTGCCGGGTCTGGCGTCGCGCCATCTCTGAGGTGCCGGATTCAATTCCCGGTCGGGTCAATTTAGAGAAAAACTGTTTTTTTAAATTGATTTTGGATCTGGGTGTTACTTCTATGTTTATGTATATTTTATCCGTTATTTTACCATATTAACGAGTTTCAAAAGAATACTTATCATGGTCTAATTATTTATTTTTTTAAATCTTTATTCGTGTTTATACAAAGTTTTCAAATTTTTGTTTAACGTTAATAACTACAGTTAGTCGAAGACTGTGTTGTAGTCATTAGCGCCCACCTCGAACAATTACTTAACACAAAGATTAACAAAGAAAATTAATCATAATATACAACTACATGCATGCGTTTGTATGAGAGAGTGTTGAAGTGTGAGTGTGTATTGTGTGTGAGTGTGTATTGTGTGCGAGTGTGTATTGTGTTTGAGTGTAGTGTATGTGTGAATTTATTTAATTAGAGACTCAACATCATCATACTCCAGGCTATGAAGCCACTTGTTCAACACAAATTTACATTCACGGAGAGACAATTTATAAATATATAATTAATTTTGTTATATAATGATGAGCTTAGGTATAAGTAATGACGGCTAGCTAGTTCAGTACTACATTTTTCAGTTTTAAATACTCTATTCGCTAATCTAATATTTAATTGGTGTAAGAGTAAACTAATTTAATCAATTTAAAAGCCTTAACAGGCACTTATTGATGCCAAAAACGAATCAAATAATAGTTAACTAACATTTAGTTAATATCTTAACTACTAAAATTACCCTAATTGCTCACTGCTGCAAGAGTCCGCTTGCTCGAGTGACATTAAGACTGGGATTCACGAAATTCCCGAAAATAGGGTATCTTAAATTATGGATATAGATATGGATTACTCGCAAATCACAAGTATATTATATAAGTAGTATTTGGAAAAAATATATGTTATTCCACAGTCTTTTATCTAGTCATTCCGGCCATTAAATACTCTATGAGTGATACTTTACTGCATCAAATAAAATTTCAAACATCCGTCTAATCGTAATTCAAATATCGTATTTTTGCATTATACTTGGTTTTAGTTAATGAAAAATATACGAAAATAATCGTCTTTGAATAGAAGAATTAAAAAAGAATCAAGAATTAAAAAAGAATTCTTGATTTTCAAAATTACCTAAGTACCTATTTTGCTAAGTTGACAGTCGCGAATCGCGATGTGCAATCAATCAGTCCCCTACTAGTTTCTGCGCTCGGGAATCCTAGCCTTAACTGTCACATTACAATACGTTATGTAGTTGAAGGACTATTTTTTATTCATACTTTAGTAGTATTCATAAAATGTTTAGTACAAAAAAATCAACGAGTCTCAGGAAGCTCGAGTGGGATTCGAACCCACGACCTTTGGATTGCCGGTCCACTGCTCTAACCGCTGAGCTACCGAGACCCCAGAAGACTCGTTGAATTTTTCCTAGTAGTTAGATTTACGCTGCAAGCCAGCGGTATTACGTCACTGTGAAGTCTACCCTCACATTCGAAAGAAATACTATTGCAAGTATTTAACAATCGATAAAGACGTAATTGCTTATAAATATATAGCTATACAGGGCGTCCCACGGACATGCCACATGGAGGGAAAGTACCTTGAATATTGTAGATGGAACATTTTACTGAAAGAAGACATTATTTTAATTTAAAAAACAATTTTAACTGCATTCATAGATATTTAAATAATTACATGGTTGAACCGGGAATCGAACCCGTTACATGGGAAAAATAATCATCCTGTAGCTTTATCATACCGATCGAAAGGCTTTAACATTTTTTGCTAAATAACAGTGTCACAAATAAAAGAAAGACCATGAATTTTAACATTTTTAATACAAAATTAAAGAATTTATGTATGGATTTATTGCAATGTCAGTTGTATGTCCTTACGGCAATGTCAGCTTTTCATTTTTCTGAACAAAATTTCACATCAAATGTTAAAATTCATGGTCTTCCTTTTATTTGTGACACTATGTTACTTAGCAAAAAATAATCCTTATGATGAAGCCTATCGATCGGTACGATAAAGCTACAGATTATTTTTCTCATGTAACGGTTCGATTACCGGTTCAACCATGTAATTATTTAAATATCTATGAATGCAGTTTAAATTAAGATAATGTCTTCTTTCAGTAAAATGTTCCATCTACAATATTCAAGGTACTTTCCCTCCATGTGGCATGTCCGTGGGACGCCCTGTATAGCATTGTGAATGCAAAATTTCAACAATAAAGATACTAAAGGCATGTCGTATCTTCCTCTTTTGTATATATGTATGAGGAAAATGTATAAACTCACCAGTCCGGAAGGTAATGTCCTCCCCATCGAACAGCAGCATTCTTCCTACGAGCAGCTTCTCATGGGTATGCCCCACGATCAGCTTGATAGTTTCTAACGCTTGGAGTGCACCTGTGAGTGAAGAACAAATAAACATAAAATTATGCTGCATTGCAGCAGAGTCAGCAAGCATTAGTCTGGCATCCATGTATTAAAAAATACTTCTTTCTAAATTTGATGAAACTTGGTAGGTTTATAAATAAACTACAATGAGAAGAAAAACAAGGATAAAAAATATTTTAAGTAAGGTTATGCAGTTTAGACGAAAATTACAGGTTTGATCAAAATAAGTAAGTATAGTTAGGAGCTTGATGGCGCAGCGGCTAGCGCGTTCGGCTTGCGATCTTGCTAGCTAAGCATCTTTCGCAATGCCGGGTCGCTGGATGGGTGAGCAAATTAAAAACATCTCGAGCTCCACCGTGTTTAGGAAGGCACGTCACTGGTCCCGGTTGTGGTCGTAAGATGACAGTCGTTAAAACCCACCAACCCGCATTGGGCCAGCGTGGTGGGTTATGGCCCATTATCCCCACGTGGGAGGCCTGTGCCCAGTAGTGGAACGTTTATAGGCTGTTAATGATGATGATGATGAAGTAAGTATAGTGATAGACTATCACTAAAAAATTAAACTATGTAATCTTTACTTAGATTACTATCACTGATAGTATTCTAAGTAAAGATTACTTAGTTTAATTTTTGATCCCCAGGCCTAGCAGTAGCAAAAAAATATTTCATTTAAAAATTTTCATTTTTTTACTTTTAATTAATTTATTTTGATAAAATTTATTTTTTAACTTTTTCAATTTTTTGTGTACTTAACTTTTTTTTTAACTTTTTAATTTTTTACCAGTATTTTTCAACAATTTTTAACCCCCGGCACGGGCCTTGCTATCCCGTGCGCTGAGCAGCTGCCCACGGTGGCGCGGGGTGCCCACAGCGGTAGCACGAGCAGCGATTGGTGCTGTGGCGAGTTCGAGTGCCGACTGAGGTATATAAGGCGCCTGCTAGAAACCGCAAGAAACTGGTCAGGTCAAGTGTTTTAGACATGACAAAAAAGAAATTAGAGCTTTTTTTTATTTTTCATTAAATATTGAATTTTAATTTGATAGTCTTTGAGTATCTAATTTATTTTAAAGCAATAACATAGGAAAAATAAACTGAAACAATTAACTATTAAATAACGATTATTTACAACGCGCGGGCAGCGGCCGGCCGTTGTTCCACCCGTCTGTTGACCCGTCCGCGTCAGCTGGGCGATAAGTACCTACGTTAGTCTGCAATATTTTTTGTCATTTTTGTCACGTTTAAAACACTTGACCTGACCAGCCCTTGAAGTTTCTTGCAGTTTCTAGCAGTCACCTTATATACTTACATACATACATAGATTACAAAGGACACCTCATGTGGCGGGTTTAAGTACTGGCTGAGAATATATTACTTGTACATACTACTTTGTTTATTTAAACAACAAAACTTAATACTACCATTACAGATAAAAACCCAATGCGACAGTACAAGCACTACATATAATATGGGCGAAGGGACATACCGCGAACGGGACATATCGCGAACGGGACATGTAGCGAATCGCCGAAGCTTTTATTGGCGGGCCGAAAAGCGAAAGGGCTATATGGCCCAATATCCCCATGTTGCTCACGTAGGAAAGCCAAAAGAATATAAAAAAATTAAGTAAATAATTACTTACCACAAAAAAAAAAAAAATTTTTTTTTGTAAGTAGATTTTTTTTGTAATTTTTTTAAATTATTTTTTCCACTAACCTATAACCCCCGGCACCGGCCCCGCCACCCCATTAGCCGAGCAGCTGCCCACGGCGGCGGCGGGCGGCGGCGCGGGGAACACGCAGCGGTAGCACGGGCCTAGCAGCGACTGATCCTGGTGGCAAAAAACATTATACATCCATACAATAGGCGATTTTCTGACAGCCCAAATTAAAAATTAGTTCAAAAACACCCGATAGATGCCTTTTTATGAATGCCAAGCCGTACACAAAGGCTGTAATAAATTGTGCACATTTGCTTGTCAACCAAAAAAAAAAAAAAAATAGTATTTTCATTTCAGGAGCAATTTCTATTTTGCCTAATTCGTTCACAGTTGGACAGTTGCACAATATTGATATTTTCTGATACCATTACGCAGCCATAGCTCTAATCTAAATGGACTCGCCTTTTACTAAGCGCCATCTATGAAATCATTAGGAACACATTTCTTTTTTTTACGATCTCGGAAAATCGCCTATTGAGGAAGTTTCTGGTTGACCACTTTTTGGCGATATTTGTTTTTTTTTTCTTATAAATAATGGCTTCGTGCGGTCAGTACATTTAGCCAGTGTCAAGTAAGATATTATAGTGAAATTTTCTTTGCATAAAGTAGATCATGTGTGACAATGAACGTTCGATTTTTTCCCCTAAACCCCTTGAGACTCAATAAAGCTGTGGGACTTCATTGAGGTCTCACACGGACTTCTTGAAAGAATTCAAAAAGTGATGTTACACTGTTTTGTCTTATTTGCCAATACTCATTGTAAGGCGACTGGACTCACAAAAAAAGTGCTTAGTCATATTCCTTGATCTCGCAAAAGCATTTGACACGATTTCAATATCTATACTTCTAGAGAAGTTATATGAACTTGGTATAAGGGGTGTTCCACATAACCTCATCAAAGATTATCTTTCTAATCGGACACAACGTGTAATAATAGATGACACTATGAGTGACGAATTGACTGTTGAATATGGTATTCCTCAAGGGAGCATAATAGGACCCTTGCTATTTCTCGCATACATTAACGACTTATGCCTCCTTC
The DNA here is from genome assembly GCA_963921215.1 of Scoparia ambigualis. Lineage (NCBI taxonomy): Eukaryota > Metazoa > Arthropoda > Insecta > Lepidoptera > Crambidae > Scoparia > Scoparia ambigualis. The sequence goes on along the minus strand of OY992525.1, from coordinate 13,996,749 downwards.
CCCTTTCTAAAAGCGGAAAAATAATATCTTACGCCGACGACACAGCTCTGCTCTTCAGCGCGGACACTTGGAGTAAGGCGTACGAACTAGCTCAATCTGGATTTAATACAGTCACTCAGTGGCTTAGAAGTAACTTACTGACACTTAACATAGATAAAACAAAATATATGACTTCCTATAATTCACTATCCCAACCTATCCCAAACTCACATTCAATAACAGCTCATCTGTGCGAGGACTCGCCTGACACTTGCTTCTGCCCTAAGCTCAGCAGCACTGACAATATTAAATACCTAGGGGTAATAATTGATAAGTATTTAAAATTTAAACCACATATTGAAGCACTCAATCTATCTAGAGTTAGAAAGTTAATCTATGTCTTTAAAAATCTTCGTCACATTGCATGTGCTAGTCTACTAAAATCAATATATCTAACACTTTGTCAGTCATTATTTGTATACTGTATTACATCATGGGGCGGTGCACACAAAATTATTATGATAAACTTAGAAAGAGCACAGAGAGCAGTTCTAAAAGTCAGCACTTTCCGACCAATACGCTTCCCGACGGCAGAGCTCCTTACTAAATGCGATGTCCTATCTGTACGCCAGCTGTTTATTTTACTAACAATTACTAAAAAGCACTCAATAATGCTCTATGACCCTGCGCTCGAAACCAGCCGAAGACGTGCAGATATTGTATGCTCTACTGAACCATTTAGAAGATCAAACTCTCACAGATTCTTCTGTCACCTGGGTAATTTTTTGTATAACAGAATAAACTTGTCTCTATGTATTTACTCCATGACCAAAGTAAAATGTAAAAAAACCGTACAAGAGTGGTTAAAAGGTAAAACATATGATGACACAGAGAACTTACTATTAGTTATTACGTAATCGTGAACACCGAGTGAGAAAAATGTTGATTAGTAGAGCAATATTTAATATTATAATTGTACTTTCCATTTTCGTATATTTTATAGTTTAGCTATTGTGTAAATGATTTATTGTCTAAAAAGCACTAACCTACTTTTATGCATAGATACCTAATACACAGGCAATATTGTTTGCTTAGCTTAGGTATTACATATTATTATAAAGTATCTTATCTTATCATGCACGTTCACGAACACTCAACAGTAAATAATCCACCATTACTTCACATTAATATTCGACAAACACACAAATTATATAAAATAAAACCAAACAGCAGGCATGACGCTTCACTTTCCAAGCAAGAAGTCCGATATTCGCTTGCACTCCATTCCCACCGCGCGTACGTACAGTAGCGTGCGCGTAGATTGTGTGCAAGCGAATATCGCCGATATGTGGTCGGCCGGGATCTTCCGCGACTGTACACACATATAATCACGACTATTATCCCCGAAGGAGGAGAGAGAACGGGTGGTAGTATTATTTCAATGAGCAGAGCTCCTAGAAAAAAATAACAGATTCCTAACCTAACAGATTCACATAGATTTAGTAGGTCCGCTGTTGAAATACCAGACTCAATAGAATTTCTATTGTTATCGAGCTCTAGGAGTCCTTGCCACAGACGATGGGAAAAGCAAAAGAGGAAGATACAGCATGTTATTAGTAGTATGAATCAAATAATAGTCCTACTCAACCACACATTTTTTGTAGTGTGACAGCTAACCGTGTCGCGTAGCGGTGAAAGAATACTACCACCCCCTCTCTTCCATTGGGCGTCGTAGAAGGCGACTAAAGGACTAAAGACTGCACATACATTCAACAGCATAGAGCGGCGATGGGCTCACCACCTGTCACGCTGAGCACATTTGCAGGCGCTATTCGGTGAAAAGTGGACTATGGTAGAAGACTACTTTTGCAGAAAGTCTGGTGCCATAACAGCAGTAATTTTTTTTAAATTAATAGTGTACCGGCAGTTTATAGATAACATAGCCAGTTCAGTGGTTGAGGATTCCGGGTGAAGGGCTTCCACCTTCGGCCGTACCGTCACTTACTATCAGGTGATATATAAGACAAGTCTTCATTTCACTTCTTTAAAATAATCATTAGACTAACCTTTTCATTAGGATTTTTCTCTGCCCTATACCCATATACTGTGAGCTGGCCTTCCATCTTCAAAGCACTTCCTGATATTAGAGGTATCTGAAACAAATATAAGTATTTTTTTAAATTAATTATTTATACATAATTATAATCACGACTATTATCCCCTATTAAGGGTTAGTCAGAGACTAGGCAATGAGGACCGCTTCAGCTTAAGTACACACATCAAAAGTGTCTAGGGATCAAGCATTTTTATGCGGATTTCTTGAGATTGAGATGTGGCTTTGTAATAAATTTATGATTTTATAAATTTATATGGATCCTTTTTGGTGCATTTCATAAGTTAAAACAGGAACTTTCAATCAATTTTTAGTAAAAGATGAAAATCAGCTGTCAATATTTTCCCTATAAAAACATACAACGCATTGAAGACATTATTAGTGCTACTGTTTCCCTACTACTGATTAAAACCAACGTTATTATGGAGCGGCGACGTCATTTAAGCAGGGAAGAAATGCTCAGAGCCGTGGGAATGATAGAAGCTGGTTCCCGGCAACGTACTGTGGCTTTAGCTCTGAATACAAGTCAGAGTGTTATCAGTCGACTTTGGACACGTTACCGAAGCACTGGTACCGTGGCTGAGCGCCATGGAGGACGGTATCGCTGCACCACACGGAGACAAGACCGATACATTCAAATCACAACTCGAAGAGCTCCAACAATAACCGCCATGATGTTAGCCGTGAGGCTTCATCACTCTTCAGGGAACTTAATTAGCGACCAAACAGTCAGAATACGCTTGCATGAAGTGAACCTTCATTCCCGAAGACCGCTAAGGGTACCACCTATAGCAATGCACAATCGTAGGATTCGATATCAATGGGCTCTTGAACACAGAAATTGGGCAGAAGAACAATGGCGTTTCGTGTGCTTTTCTGATGAGTCTCGTTTTGGTATGAGACCGGATACAAGACGCATACGACACTGGAGAACTCCTGGACGCCAACAGCGATTAAAATCCTGCCAGGAAGTCCATCCTAATAGTGGTGGAACCATCATGGTATGAGCGGGTATTTGGATCGGCGGAAGAACTGAGTTGATTTGGATCAGAGGCAACCTCAACGCTCAAATTTATGCTGAGACGATTGTATCAGACGTCATCGTTCCTCTACAAGTGCAAATCGGTCCCTTATTTCAGTTAATGCATGATAATGCACGACCGCACACCGCAAGAGTTGTAAGACAGACTCTCGCCGCAGCTAAAATCAATGTCATGCCCTGGCCTGCTCAGTCGCCAGACTTGAACCCGATTGAGCATGCATGGGATATGCTACAGAGAAGAGCTCTGCCGAATATGGAGGGTATCCAGTCGCAAGAAGACCTTTTTTTGTTGTTGCAACGAACATGGGCGGCCATTCCACAGCGTGATTTGGATGAACTCATTTTGAGTATGCCAAACCGATGTTCTTGTGTTGTTAGTGTTCGCGGTAGAAACACGGATTATTAATTGTTTAAGTTACCCAATAAAATTTTAAAGAAAACTGTTATTTCAGTCTTTTTTTCGAACTTTAATGTTAGTGGTTCAAATGTCAAAAATCCCTTTATTAGGAAAATGGCAAATTTCTTTATTAATGCAAAGGTGACTTGGTTTATCGTTACTGTAGACAAACGAAAACACTTTATTTGATGAATCCTTAAAGAAAATTTTAATTAATATCAATCAGGAGAAAAGTTATTGCAAAAATATATATTGATCCCTAGACACTTTTGATGTGTGTATTAAAAGTTTAAAAATATGTTTATTTCAAAATAAATTTGTGTCGAAACAGTAAATTAATTAATTCATGTAGTAAATTAAAGGTAACTTTGTGATTGTTTTACATTACTATATTCTTTTTATTTTTTAATCTTGTTTCTTATTATTCATCATCATCATGTCAGCTCGTATCTATCCACTGCTGAGAATAGGCCTCCTCCATGTTATTTTTTTATGTATAAGAAGGAGGCAAACGAGCAGGCGGGTCACCTGATGGAGAGCAATCACCGCCGCCCATGGACACCCGCAAACCAGAGGAGTCGCAGATGCGTTGCCGACCTTTAAGGAAGGAATAGGAATTGTGAGGGGGGGGGAAGAGCCTCCGGAACTCTCACTGGCCGGACGAAACACAACAGCACCAAGTGCTATTATTTCACGCCGGATTCGTGATAGGGTTTACCCCGGGCGAACCGGCCCAATGCGTGCTGCAACGCAGCGTGGCTCTACCACTCAGTCAGTGTCACTCATTTAGCACCACCCAGGGGTTACGTTTAGGGTCTCAAGGGTAAACCATTGCCAAAGAATAATGGCATATTTTTGCCAAGGGTAAAAATATGCCGTTTTGGCTCTACCACTCAGTCAGTGTCACTCATTTAACACCACCCAGGGGTTACGTTTAGGGTCTCAAGGGTAAACCATTGCCAAAGAATAATGGCATATTTTTGCCAAGGGTAAAAATATGCCGTTTTGGCTCTACCACTCAGTCAGTGTCACTCATTTAGCACCGCCCAGGGGTTACGTTTAGGGTCTTAAGGGTAAACCATTGCCAAAGAATAATGGCATATTTTTGCCAAGGGTAAAAATATGCCGTTTTGGCTCTACCACTCAGTCAGTGTCACTCATTTAGCACCGCCCAGGGGTTATGTTTAGGGTCTCAAGGGTAAACCATTGCCAAAGAATAATGGCATATTTTTGACAAAGATTAAAAATATGCCATTTCGTCTTGTTATGAGTCGATCGCATCCAGGTTTTTCCAGCGATCAGTTCTATGTCCCTGACCCATCTGATCGGTGGTCTGCCAGCGCATAGCTTGTGTCCTCGGTAGCCATTCCAGCAGGGCTAGGCTCCACCGTCGTTTTCTTATTATTAAATATTTTAATTAAGTACGTATTAAAAAAAATACTCAAAAGTATTAAGATCTCTTATCTTAAGGGACCACATACCTTAGTGATAGCGCTCAGGTCATTCAACAGATACCTGGTCGGCACATTGTCCGAGCAATCCAGGATCAGATCATAGCGAGACGCGATCTCTAAAGCGTTGTTGGAATCCAACTGGACGTTGTACGGAGTCACTTTGATGTGGGAGTTGATGCTAAAATAAAATAAAACTAATTAATTTATTTAGATAAGGTGTTTTAATTATGTAAAATAGCTATCTAGTTAAGTACCTACAATAAATATAAGAGATTCTAGGGAGGAGCAGAACCGCTTTAAAACAAGCATTACTGCATGCTTCCTGGGTAGTTCTGGCCACAGAATAAAATGGTCAAACAAAGGTTAACGAAAGAAACTTTTTTTTATAAGGTTTACCAACTAAACACATAGTAGAACATCTCTGTGGTATAGTGGGTAAGCCACCGGTGACTCAGAGGTCCCGGGTTCGATTACCAGCAGGGGTATCTTTGTGTACTTGGTTTGGTTGGTAGTGGGCTTCGATCAACAATACAACTAGATGTCAGGTCGGCGCTAAAAATTAAGAGCGCACTTGAGAAGTGAGCTCTTATTTTCTCGCAAAGCAACAGGAAAAAGTACTTTATTTGTTGCCCCTTAAGGTTGATTTCACCACTAAATGTTATAGACGTCTTTTTTTTTTTTTTTTATTTGGGTAAAAAAACAATGTTGAATACAATGTTGCTTAGAATATTAGATAATAAATAGTATTAATTTCAACACCAGCATCATTTACCACAACTTAGATTTACATTTTAGACGTTGAGAGTGATATTAATTACTGCAAAACAAACTGAGTACCTATCTAAACGTGCTTAACATATATCATTGGGACTATAACAAAAATATATTATATTTTACGAAAACATTTAAATATACAAATGAGAATACCTACACTCGAAACTTTTCATTTTTAAGTGACAGGAGTAATTTATTGCTTTGAAAAAGTATTTATTCACGTGGACAGAATTTAGCTTTGATTTTGCACGTGACGCGTTATCTAGTTGGTATTGTTGATAGAAGGTGGTAGGGCTTGTTATCCGTCTCGCGTAACGGTGAAAGAATACTACCACCCACTCATTAAAGACTGCACATGCCTACATCCAACAGCTTATGGGACAAAGTGTCATAATTTACAATAAAATCCCGAACGATGTTATAATTTTGCCCTTTGACAAATTTAAGACACATGTTAAGGACAGACTTTTAGAAAAGGGCTATTACACTGTTACTAGGCCCTTTCCCCCCCTCCCCCCCCCCTCCTCCCAATTCCTATTCCTTCCTTAAACCTATTCCTCCTTTAAAGGCCGGCAACGCGTCTGCGATTCCTCTGGTTTTGCGGGTGTCCATGGGCGGCGGTGATTACTCTCCATCAGGTGACCCGCCTGCTCGTTTGCCTCCCTATTTTATAAAAAAAAAAATAAAAAAAAAGCGATTACATCAATGACAAAAATGCATGGAATTAACATTCCTCTAGTTTCGCATACATTGTTCTAATGCGTTCATAGTGCCCGAGTAAAACTTGTAGATTCACTTTTGTTTTTATCTTTTATTTTATATAATTGTTTTATGATTATTGATTGTATAATTTGGTAACGACATATTGTTTTGTAAATGTCGTTACCTCTACATTATTATAAAGCTGTGGAGTTTTTTGTGCCCGTTCTTCTCCACAGCTAAAAGACTTCCTGAATGGGTGGGGTGGGTGGGTGGGTTCCTGTGCCTATCCATCCATCCATATAAAAATAAAAAAATTTGACGATTCAAAACGCTGAATTTAAGCTTACTGAATAAAGTTATTTTGATTTGATTTGATTTGATTTGAGCTTAGAGCGGCGATCAACTCACCACCTGCCACGCTGAGCACATGTGCAGTCGCTATTTGGTGAAAAGTGGACAATACCGTTGATCATGGTCAATCGACCGGGACCGCGAAATTAAACTCCGACACATTGCGATACCAGGCGCGGCCGGGCGGGCCAATGCACTTGCCGGTGCAAGGAGACTTCTTGGCGGGAAAGTGAAGCGTCATGTCTGCAGTTTTGTTTTATTTTCTAAAATTTGTGTTTTTTCGAACATTAATGTGAAATAATAGTGGGTTATTAACCGTTAAGTGTTTGTGAACGTGCATGAGTGTTGGCAAATGTAACATAACAGTGCAACATCACTTTTCAAATTCTCTCAAGAAGTCCGTGTGAGACCTCAGTAAAGTCCCACATCTTTACTGAGGGCTCAAGGGGTTTCGGGAACATCATTTATCATTATCATCAAGGGGGAAAAAGAAATAAAATATACTAATGACTAGGCAGTATGGTATCTGATCTTAGCCTGTTACTTCACGGAACAAATCATTAAAAAAAAAAATTGCCGGTGCAAGTGCATTGACCCGCCCGGCCGCCGCCGTGTCGGTGACACATGATCATTCGTTCGCCCGGTATCCACGACTTATTTTTTAGGAAGTGCATACAGTGCCACAGTCACGTACAAAATCAAAGCCAAATTCTGTCCCCGTGGATAAATACTTTTACAAAGCAATAAATTACTCCTGTCACTTAAAAATGAAAAGACGTCAATAACATTTAGTGGTGAAATCAACCTTAAGGGGCAACAAATAAAGTACTTTTTCCTGTTACTGCCTTGCCAGAAAATAAGAGCTCACTTCTCAAGTGCGCTCTTATTTACCGACACACATTTTTAGCGCCGACCTGACATCTAGTTTATATTGTTGATCGAAGGGCTGAATGATCAGTGTGATAGTTGTGAAAATACATATAAACACAACTATTATCCCCGAAGGGTTAGTCAGAGACTAGGCAATGAGGGCCGCAAAAGCAATGGTATATGGTATTAATGGTAACAATATTATTAAACTAATTGGCAATTAAAAAGAGTTGGCCTTGAGTTTCTTGCCAGTTCTTCTCAAGAAGCCCTGTCGCCGGAACTGCCGTGCGATTCTCTAAGCTAAAGCCTTGAAAGCTGCGGCTGCCGCAGCGCTGAGAAATCACTCTGTCTCTTTTATATTCATAGAAGTTGAAAGAGACAGCAGATCACAGCCATGCGCGCAGCGTCTATGTGTCGCTTAGAGAATCACATAGCTGGCACTTAAATTCACTTTCACATTCAAGATATTGTGATGAAAGTGAATCTAAGCTCCGCAGATTTAGCATTTAATAATTTTCATTTGAGTATGTACTTATATTTTATTTATATGACTATTCTAAGTGCTTTATGAAGTCTAAGGAATAAAGATATTTTGATTTGATTTGATTTGAAGCAGTCCTCTGCCATAGTCCACGGCACACCAAATAGCGACTGCACATGTGCTCAGCGTGACAGGTGGTGAGCCCATCGCCGCTCTAAGCTGATAGATGTATGTGCAGTCTTTAGCCCGTTAGTCGCCTTTTACGACACCCAAGGAAAGAGAGGGTGGTAGTATTCTTTCACCGCTACGCAACACGGTTGAATTAAATTTATTATTTATCTTTACCTTCTGAGTTTGTGTGTGGCAGAGGCGGCTTTGCTGTTGTTCTCGTCTCTCTCCATATGCAAAATCTGTCTGTGTATGTTGCTTATGTCCACCTCATCGTAATCCACTATACCGATCTCACCTGAAACCATAAAGAAACCCTATATAGGGTCTAACAATATCAATAAGCGAACGTTTAAGAGGAGCATATATGTATATAACACACTGAGAATGCTCACCAAATTTGGTCCAAAACTACAGGCTCGTTACCGAGATAATCAACAAAACATTATCATAATTCACCAAAAAATACACCCTTTCCAAACCCGTACAGCTGTACTACACGCACACTAAGATAGCTGAACATGCACACTAAACTCGGAGCACACTGAGCTATCTTTTTATTGACGCTTTCGTGCGTGTTAGTAAAGATACAGTATGTTTCATGATGTGAATTATTTTAGTTTGTTAGAAAACATAACTTTGAAAAATCAGTATAAAACTGGAGCCCATTTTTTGTCATTGTATTCAGAATGATGCATAGATACCGCCCGTAAACTTTCGCTTATTGATTTTGTGAGACACTGTATTAATAAAAATCATATTTTCTTCATATAATCTAAATGACTATGTTGGAGTGGGTGGGATCGAACCATGATTTCTCGCGTTCATCCCGAGCATCTATCCGCTCGGCTACCGACTAAAGACTCGTTCGATCGATAGTATTGACACGTGACGATACTTTTGATAGTACGGGTGCCGCCTGTGGAGGCTGGTCTGCTCTCGCAATCTTATTTTTTTATTGGTAGTATTTAATAATCTTTCTTTTTCTTGTTTCAAAGATAAGACTTTGTTTATTTTATTTTAAATCGAGCATTACCTGTTTTTATTGGATATTCTTTTGTGTGTGTAGTGTTGTCTTGTAATCGTATTAAATGTTTTTTTTAATGTTGTAAATGAAAATGCCCTTCTATGATAGGGAGGGCATTTTCCAATTTGTATTGACGCTGTAAAAGAAAGGGAGAAAAGAAATGCCCTTGCTGAGTTTCTTGCCGGTTCTTCTCAGTACAAGGCTCCCGCCCCATAGTTAGGACTTACGATCCGATGACATAGCGACATTCATAAGCTCTCAATTATTGTAGCCTAAATTGAATAAATGATATTGAATTGAATTGAATTGAAAAAGTACCAATCGATAGCCAACCTATCGACTGTTCAACACACAGAATAGATATACCTCCTGTAATGTACTAACCTACCCCCGCCCCGGCGAGGTAGACCGCAGCGGGACATCCCAGCCCACCCGCGCCCACCACCAGCACTTTGGCGGCACAAAGCTTCTGTTGGCCCGATACACCTATGTCTGGGAGTAAGATCTGACGGCTGTACCTGGAGACAACAATTATTATGAAATATATACATTTGAGGAAAGGAAAGAATCGATAGTCAAACTATCTATAGTTCGGCAACACTATTCCAGGTCGACCGAAGCCCTGTTCATGTTTATCATCAGTAAAAGCTATTTAGCATGTAAAACTAAAAATATGAGCATAAAAAATTATTAAAAAATATTCATAAAAAATGTAAGAACCCTTAGTACCGGACGATCTTACGAAAGTCAATGACCGAGGCGCTTCAAACGCTCCGTCTACCCCCCGCCCCGCCGCCGGCGCAGGCGGCCGGCCGGGAAAGTTCATAGGGGTCACGGTGTACTCGTAGATAAGGAGAACGTTACTACGTGTTTTCGACAAAAAGTCACTTCAACAACTTTTTTTACTTAGCTCGTAAAGCGATTATTATTTCATAAATAGGTGCAACACTTGATTTGTATTATAACGTTTTCGGCCCCAAAACCAATGCAAAATCTCGGAGTATACGCGCACGCTACTGTACGTACGCGCGCATGGAATGGAGCGCAAGCGAAAGATGTCAAAGTCAAAGTCAAAAGTATTGACGTCAATACTATAAATAATAATAAAAAACAGTTAACTAACTTGTAGTTAAGACTTAACAACTAATCTAACGAGCTATAGTCTGTGCCAGACAAACGCGCATCGCTACCCCCAGTACCACTGCACGCCGAAACAGAATCGCGTCGAACCGAAATATAAGCCGTGGCGATAGAATTCTGTGTAAACAAACGTATCCTGGTACGAGACAAAAATGGCGGGCAAGTGTCTCTCCCCTAGCGACACAAACGGCTAAAACTTATAGGTAATTTATCGAACCGAACACCGAGCGCCGAGTCGCTTAACTCGTAATCCCTGCGCGTGCGTGTAAACCCTACGCTCTGTGACGTCATGACGTCAAATCGATATCGAGTCAGCGTTACTTAAGGGACTATGAACGCTCGGGTCGCACGATAAGTTTCAATTTCTCGTGAAAGTCGTTAGAGAGTGAACCTTCTGTATGGTAGTACTATTATTCTGTGCTATTATCAATGAGGTCAGCAAACTTTTCACCAAATAGCGACTGCACTACTGCACTACTCAGCGTGACAGATGGTGAGCCCTCTTTGCTGTTACATGTATGTGCAGTCTTTAGTCCGTTAGTCGCCGTATTCTTTCACCGCTACGCGACATGGTTAAGATATAATATGACATAATTAACGTTCTTCAAACACATACTTATTACACTTAAAAAACACTTAAGCCGAACTCCATGGATGTTCATGTTGGAATGAAGGCCTGTGCCTAGCAGTGGGACTATTATAGGCTGAGGATGATAAAAAAACACTATAATAATTTACCTCACCATATAACTTTTAACTTTCAGTCAGTCAGTACATCACCACGGCTCGTGCAACTCTGTTATAAATAGGGTTGCTACCCATAGTCTAAAATAGAGGTTTGTCCTCTATTTCATGTAGGCGTACTTCATAATCTACGTCACCAATAAAGTACGCTAAAATACTCTATTTAAGAAAAATAAACAAATACTCTATTTTTATGCTATGTACTTTACTCCTATTAACCTCCTATAACCTATTATAAACATATTTTTGGGTGTAAATTAATTTTACACTTTTGACAAGTGAAGTTGGTATTTTTTTGCATATCTAACATCTGAACCTTGTGTTCTACGATATGATCGATTTTATCATAGCTAGAAGTTTCCTTATAATAATTCCCTATAATCGTGGAGATGGACAAGGGCCGCGTTTATCTTTTTTTTATATGTTTCTAGTATACCCTTGGCTACTGTTCTCCGAAAGTGAGGTGATCGTAGTCTCCACCATTACTTTTGTACACTTGCCAGGCATTGTGTGTAGCCATGTCCAGACAGTGAGATAATAAAGAAAAATACCATTTCTTGCCACGGACAGATGTTCGATATAGACTGATGTTTTGGTCGGACCTATCCACTCCTCCCATATTTTCGGTGTAGCTTTTGATAATGGCTGGCTGATCAATGCGTACATATTTTTTCTGCTGCTAATTGGCTTTCCACGTATAAATTGTTTACAGCTGTGTCCCCCGTAGTAAGGTACCAAAGCCTCATCAATGCTGTACATTTCTTCTAGAGGAGTTATATCCAGAAATATTTTGTTAAGCATATCGAAAAGTGGTCTCATCTTTGCGAACTTGTCGCTTTCGGTGGTTATCTGTGTGTTATCACAACAGTGGAGGTTAGTCATAATAAATGTAAACCTATCCCTTGACATGGCATTGTATACAATACTGAAATCTGTGTCCGATGATTTCTTCCAGTACATTTGTCTTCGAGGAACTACGATGTATCCGCTGTACAGAAGTATGCCGAGGAATCATTTCATCTCACTCAATGTCACATTGCCAACTTTATTTCTTTTGAATGGCGTAAATATTTGTGTACTTGACCAACAATTCGATAACGCCGTCATCAAACATACACTCGAAGTAATATAAAGGTGACTGAAGGTGTTTTGGTACATGGTTTTCTTGCCATTGTAGTTGGTCGCGCGGGTTATAGCGATTTCGCCAAGTATATGACTGAGTATTTGATACAGTTGGGTTGGCTCAATATAAGGAACGGCTAAAAGCGTGTTGCTAATTACTTGATCTGCACTAGAAATGTCGATGGCTCAGGTTCAGGTTCTTCAATTGGAGGTTCCTCTGTAGCCCGACGCCTTTTGGCTAAAGAAGACAAAGGTTCGTCGTCTTCATCACTGTCTGCGAACCCGTAATCAATTTGTGCAGGTGCTTTTAGCTGACCTAGAAAAATGTAAGTTGATATATAACAACAACTCAACGCATGAGAAAAACATTTACGACCAAAATAAAAGATCTATAACATACTTGGGAGATTGTTCAAAGTAACGTACTCTTCATCACCCGAATCTTCATCTGTGACATCGTCATTTGCCATTTCTGGTAGTAAAATAGTCAAATATCTTGGAAATAGGGCATCGTCATCTTATTGCTCTAGTTCATCGATGATTTAATTGAGCGACAACATCTTAGTATGTCTTTGCCTGAAAGTTACAAATAACACCCCCATATTACTACCGATCGTTATAAAGATCATAAAATCTATCATCATTTTTTATACTAAAATATTGTACAAAAACCAAATTTTATTTCATGAATATGTAAGACAGGTTGTAAATTTTTAAAAAACATCAATAAAAATAATTGCAATCACAAATAACTTTATAAAAACTTACCGATTTGAACACATTGTGGAAGTTCAATCCGCCAATACAACTTAAAACACAAATTTACTTTGAAATTATAAGCAAATAATATTTACGTAAGCGCAAAAACAATGTCGAACGATCACCACAACGATTAATATATAACAAGCAGTAAACTTCCACTTGTAATATGTTTCAATTGGGGGTACTTTTAAGAGATTTTTTTGATCTTTATAACGATCGGTCGCTGTAAATGGGTTAAAGGGGTGCAATTACCTACCTCACTATTGCCCACTTAGACAACCGGTTCCCATTATGTGCCATGCTAGATTCTGTGTTTTGGTTATTTGTATTGTCAAATTGTAGTTTTGCTTCCTGTAAGAGATAAAAAACATGTTTAGAAACAATGTCACTGACTCGCTGGTGAAGTAATAAATAAACATTATCTATATTTATAGAAATCAATTGTCACAAGTGTATGTTCGTGGATCACTTTAGAACGGCTGAAATTATTTGGTTAATTATTTTTTTGTTGAGTTTTTAATTGTCAAGACAACATTTTTTTTGAAAATTCAACATGGGGATGGGGTGTCCATATGGATGAAGTCACGGGCTAGTATAATATAATATCCTGATATGAAGTCATCATATCACATATTAAACCACAATAATTATCTTATATCCATACTTAATTTCCATTCCTTTTTTTTAATAATCAAATAAATATATAAGTCCAGTCAATAAATATTTTTTTATTATTTTTAAGGTCAAAATTATATTAATAATTTATTTAATCTTTATTGCACAAAATTTAAGAAAAAAATACTGTTTAGACAGTCACCAGCAAAAATATCTGATCATTGGTGGAAGGTATATATATCGGCATTTAGATGCCTTCCATCAGATATATTTGCAGGCTGTCGATCACACACACATCTCAATGCTGGTGACTGGACCAATCATTTACGGTTCTTTCACACATATCAGTGAAGCCACAGTTCCGACACAGTACCAGCAGTGTTTTTCGTACATTCCCTATGAACGCATCCCCACTTGTCAGTGATAATGCTCTCAGTTTCAGTGCCGCCACCGGCAAATCAAGGACGTATTCGTTATGACAAAATTCATAGAGAATGTATGAAAGAATATTATTCACTGTGCCGGAACTGTGACTTCACTGTCAGGGCAGCTATCGTCTTGTCAATATCTTCAACATGACATCGCCGATACAATTGCAGATCGGCAATGTCATGTTGCAAATTATATGCAGAAAAAGTTATAAAATTAAGAATAATTATGGCAAGAACTCAGTCAAGAAAGTAATATAGAGGTTAACAGAATAAACAAGATTAATTATTTATTATAACTAACAGGATTAAAACGTTCACATTTCAATTAGAGCAAAATCTTTGTCCTGCAGTATCTACCTAAGTGGAAATGGGTTTTATTTTAATAGGTAATAATAAAATTGTATCCAATAGTTCTATTTTACTAACCAAAGTGCGTTCTTTCTGTAACGCCATCAATTCTGTTTCCTTCTCCAATAGGACTTTGCGTAAATCGGCGATTTCATTCTCCAGAGTTTCTATGCGATTCATTTTCCACCACTTGTTTTAAAACTTTTATACATTCAGAACTTATAACCTATAACTTCGTTAGACTTGTACAACGGCGTCGTTCACTATAAATTCAGAGATCCTTGCAATTTACATTATAAACTGCATCATTTTATAGTATCAATCGTGTTGTTTTTGTAATAAACAATTTGTAGTCCAAAAGCTTTGTTTATTTTTGACAGCTTTTGATTTTTTATTTTTTTTTATATATTTTGTTCCGTGAAGGAACAGGCTAAGATCAGACACCATACTGCCTAGTCATTAGTTTTTTTATTTCTTTTTTCCCTTGATGATTAGTGATAAGTGGTGATTAAGATGATGAATGATAAATGATGTTCCCCTAAACCCCTTGAGTCCTCAGTAAAAATGTGGGACTTTACTGAGGTCTCGCTCGCACCCAGCGGGCCCCTTACCCTTACGTGCTTGAGTGGCGCCAAATTTATGAAGCGGGTTGGCGCCTGCTGACTATTGTTACAAAAACATCGACTGTGAGCTACTGGAGCCGATCTAAGCCAAACCAATTACTGTTTTAAATAGTTAGATGAATAGAGCATCTGTTTTTATAGAATGCGTGGTGACAAAGTGTTGTTTTAATGGTTAATACTTTAGTGACGAAAAAAGTCACGGATTACTTCCTATTTTATTTTATATTTTAAGATTAAATGGCCTGTGATGTCTTTTTTTATATTTTACAAGTATACTATATTAAGTTATCTTTCTATTAAAAATAAAGTACATGTATGTAGTATCGTAGTATGTTTTTTTTATTACAAATTATTTCAGTTTAAAGTATATTAAAATAAACATATTAAATTCTAAAATGAATTAGGACTTTGATACGTAATAAAACATGTAATGTAATATACGATGTTTAGAATATTTTATTTACAATCCCTGTAATAATAAATGAAAATGATTACAACAAATGAATAAAAATGAATATTTTATATTAATACCTATATAATAATAATAATATATAGGTGCTAATATAAATATCAAACCCAAAAGACACCATAACAAAGTTTACTGCCACAAAAAAAGCAACTGCCCAAAAACAAATATGTGCCACCAACCTAATCCAAAAAAAGTTCTATTGCTTCCTGTAATTATAGGAACATGCCATAAATTAGACTTACGTACATACGTATTATTCTCCGTAAATACATACAATTCATGAAGTAAGAAGTAAACAATAATAATCACAAGAGGAAATCACTAGAAAACCACCGCCACTGCAATAATTTACATTAAGACCTAATTTCGTCAGATTTTAACAGAATATCCATCCAGTTTAAAAACAAATAACTAGATAATTAGTTAGAACCTGAAATTATGCGTATTTTGATATATAACACCTCTAGAAAGAAACAATAAGTAAAAAAAATACGACGTTTTAAAAAATACATGATGAGCACGTAAACACAACTTAGACACGTCTACTATAAAATAATCACATTGACTTTATTTATTTTTATTTTTGACAGATCAGCTCCTATTGCTGATGCTACGTTCATGTCCGTCCAGTAAGACACCCATACACGTCCCGCAAGACACGGATTAGCGATATTTCGAGCGTCTAGCTTTACTTTTGTATTATGTAACAATTGTAACAGGAAGAACGTGGGGGCATTCTTGAGATGTAACGATTGTTACATGAAGCGACGGAGTGGTTAAGAGAATTTGAAAAGTGATGTTGCACTGTTTTGTTTCATTTGCCAACACTCATGCACGTTCACATACACTTAACGGTTAATAATCCACTATTATTTCACAAAAACACAAATTTTAGTTAATAAAACAAAACTGCAGACATGACGCTTCACTTTCCCGCCAAGAAGTCCTGATGCTTTCGAATTTTTGATTCCATCAAAGTAGGGATGCGCCGATCCGATTCGATCCTTTGAAAGATCGGATCGGCAGGCATACGATCCATCGATTATCGGATTGGATCGAGGGGATACGATTTTTTGCCGGATCGATACAAAACTTTAAAGATTGGATCGCTTGGATCGTATGCATAAAAACGCGGTTTGTTTAAAAAAAATGGGTACATACTTAGGTTTATATGTTACGTTCGTGTTTTTTCTTTGTTTACATTTTGAATTTGGCGGCTACCTTTGCGGGTAGATTGATAATACCTGTTAAATTGTTTTATACGAATTTTGTGGGTAGGTATATAAACATAAAATGAGTGTATCCAGTCACACGAATACTTATTTACAGGGTTTACATAGGTTTACCTAATAAAGAACTAAAATTAATAGTCTGTCTTACTTATTTGCATCCGATCCGGATCGATTTCCTAAAGATCGGATCGACGGCATGCGATCCGATCCGCGGATCAGATCGTGGCGTTACAATCCATTACGATCCGAAAAATCGGATCGACGACCCGGATCGCGCATCCCTACTTCAAAGGAAAAAAAATTGGGCTTGTTGAAAAAATATCGATATATCGACATTTGTTTTCGATATATCGTTATTTTTTTTCGATATATCGATACAAAATAACCAATATTAAAATTCGTATCAAAATCGATGCGTGACTGTCAGTGCGTTGCTTCAATCAAATCATGTCATGTGTACATGTGTGCTGCGTATACGCAACGGAAATATTTAACACCTACGGCTTCCTCCGTGCCGTCAGAGAGAATGGCTTCTACCGTAAATATGGCGGTTCCTAACAACAGGAGCCGGCTGAGATGGCGGCATGATTAATAGGTTCACCTTCTTAAAAATATAACAATACGTTAATCAATTGTTATGGCCCATATTTGGGCTATGGGCACAGACATATCTGTGGCTGCAGGACTATAAACCAGTTAAAATAATAATTTAAAATAAAAATCTGTTTTTATTACTGGGCTAGGCTGACCTAATTTATTTTTTAACCGATTTAAGAAAAGCAGGTGGTTCTCCTTTTTTTAAAGCCGGTTAAAAATTTAACCGATATTTTGATATTTAAAAAAAACCAATTGTCTTAGGGATGACCGTTGCCCTATCTTAATCGATCGTCCAGAAGAAATACTATCAACCGATTTTTTTAATCAATTTAGATGAATGCGATCTTCACCCAGATGTATTTCAAAAAATCGCCACTTCAAGGAACAGACATGGACAGTACTTACTTTAAAAAAATGGACATTATAAAACATAAATAAAATCTATTTGCGATGTTTACTTTAAACCTTGTCTTTAGTAAGATTATTAATTAATAGTGAACTTTAACATTACTTCGAATTTCATAGGAACTTCCCATGAAACTTCAAACGGAAGAATATTACATGGAAGAAACGTTTTAAATTCGAAGTAATGGTTTAGTAACTTTAAAAAGTTTGTTTCCTGCCTCAAATTTTTAAATCTCCCGCCATACTACTTCATTGGTTAGTTCGTTGGGGATTACGACAGAGGCGCTGTAGTTGGGTTTCTTTTGTCTCAGAACAATAACTAAAGCATAGAAACCACGCTAAAAGACGAGCTAGACAACAGCTCTCTTACTCATATGACTTCATTTAATTCTGTAACGAGAGTGAATAAAACCTCTAATCCACAATCGTTTCTATTTTTTCTAGGTTGTCACAAGGTAAATGTCAAATGGATGTAATTGGATGTCTTTTTAACACCATCAAATTAAATGTGTCGTTTTTTTCTTATTGTTGCTGTGTAAATAAGTGGCAACCTAACTTGGTTACATTATAATGACGGATTATTTTCACGCTAAGTTGTAGCTCCTCTGAGATAAATTTAATTATTTGCAAGGTATTCTTCCGAAGAAACTTATAAACTAGTCATCGTGTCCAGTTCTGTGCTGATATAAGGCATTTATCAATGAAATTTTGTTCAAATGTTGAAGGTTTTTTTTTGCCGCCTAGTGACGTGCATTTCTATTTCGATAAATCAGTATTTTGTGTAAGTGGTTGGCACATCTTTAAATTATGATATATGTATACTCTTCATTTACAACTTGTTTTACTTTTAACATAGTATTAATAATTTATAACTTTAACCTATTGATAATTTAAAAAATATACATAATTGAATGGTCTTCTTGTTTACTACTACTACCATTTATCTGCATTTTCACTAATTTTAAAAACTCTACATTTTGGTTACAGGTTTTTAAAAAATGATGACATAAATAAAGAATGGCTACGGCCGCCGTGTAAGAAGACTAAATTGGATATGGAATAAACGCAGTCATATATGTTCCAAACATTTTACGATCAATCAATCATCATGAACAATGTCAGCGACACATTTGTACCAACAAGCATTTTGAGCAATCTTGTTAATCATTTTCTAGAACAAAGTTTCGATGACAATCACAGAATCCTATTGATAAAAGCCGTACCTAAGTTATATTTGACAATACGATTACCAAACAGGAATTACAGGAATGTGCACCTCGTGACAAACTATGAAGCTTTTTAACCAAAACCTTCTTATTTAAGAGGCAGTGAGTTAATAAAAATGTTTTAAATATTTTTTTATAAGTTTTTTATTTTCTTAATAATCCTTCATATTTATATTTTCCTCGTATCATTTTCAAATTTGCTTTCAAAGCATAAAGTTCAATATCCATCCATCTAGTTAATTTTACAGATTAGGGTAGGCCGATGTGGCGCGCTCATCCTGCGCCTTCATATTTATTTACATGTTCAATATTTAGTTTTATTTTTGTCGATATAAAATGCCGAGAAATGACGTCCCTAGTGTGGAATAAACTAGTGACCACCTGCACAAATTAGGACAAGTCAAACATTCTCTATCTCTTTTTAACTCATTAGCATGACTCGTAAGAAGAAGAAGGATGAATATATGTCTTTGCTTGCTATTTTAGCGTGGTTTTTATGCTTTAGATAATGTTCTGAGGGTTTCGTTCGCCATCGCCACTAATTTTGTATGAAGTTGACATTCTTCTTGTATATATGTGATCTGTGAGCGGCATTCTAGTACGTTATGTTTGCTAGTGTTTGCGATTGCATTTAAAAAAAACAGTTTCGATTTCTGATAGAGCTGTGAAAGTAACGAAAAATGTACTCGTTATTGGATAAAATAATTGTACTCGTTACAATCGTATCGTTACTCGTTACTTTTACATTACACAACCAACTATCGTATTGAAATGCGTGTCTTCTCTTCGTACTCTTCGCACATGAACTAGTCTGGTGCCTACTTTACCTATTGTAGTTTCGTTACTGTAGGTACTAGCATATTTAAACAGGGTTTTAACACCTAATGATTGAAATAAAGAATTGCGAGTATATGGGCATTTTTAAAAAAAATTGTACGGTGACAAAATGAGGCTAAAAAAAATTATAATCATAGTATTGGTGTTTTTCTTTTCTAAGTTTGGTTAAAAACACAAAAACTTAAAGGAAAATTAGGTAGATCTTGACAAAATTGCCACTGGGCTACTTATGGGCTGTAATAAATTCTACACTTTTACTTGTCTACCAAAAGAATAAAAAAATAGTATTTACTTACCTATTTATATTCAGGACATCCAGAACCTATTTCTATTTTGGAATAGAATAAATATTACGCAGCCATACACGTGCTCTTCATGAACCCGCCTTTTACTAAGCGCCATACTAATCTATGCTAAGCGCCATCTATGAAGTCATTTACGAACCAATTTCTTTTTTTTTTTGATCTCGGAAAATCGCCCATTGCAAACACTAGCAAACATAACGTACTAGAATGCCGCTCACAGATGCCGCTTCGCTTGTGGTGGTAGCACTCTATATCGCACAGATTTTAAACGTCTGTAATCCACAGCCTAATTATTCTATCGAAATAATCATTATTAAGCGCCATCTATGAAGTCATTAGGAACCAATTTCTTTTTTCTTATTGATCTCGGAAAATCGCCCATTGCAAACACTAGCAAAGCAAACATAACGTACGTACTAGAATGCCGCTCACCAGTGCTTCCACAATGAGGGGAACCTCCCCTTTCGAGTTGAAATTAGGGTCCAGAGGGGAAGAAAAAGGGGAAAGAGATGAATAGGGGAAATCGAGGGGAAATCATGTTTGCCGAAAGGAGACCCGGAGTTTTATGCTTATATTGTATACTTTTTTATTTTTTTACATATTTGATTTACCTTTTTAGCCTCAAATGTGTCATGTGTAACGGGGACCAGCTGACGTACTTTTTGATCTCACCCAAAATAATTAGTATTTTTTTATTTTAACTGCCTCTAAAAATGATAATTATGAACAATGCATGTTACGGAACGTAACACAATCATGCAGTATATTTTAAGGGGGTCTTAGGCGGTGAAAACGGAAAAATTGGCTGTTTTCTATTAGCTGTTATTCAAAATACATTAGATATTTCGCACTGAAACTTTCAATGTGTATTACAGAGTGTATGTGTGAGGGGATGAACGAAGTCAAAACGCGATTGGAAACATTTGGCTCGATGGAAAAAAATCCTGAAAATACCTCTAAAAGGAGAACCGGCACTTGCCATAGAAAAAATGCTTAACTTGTGTACAATAGAATTTGGTAATAAAGTAAAGCTAATATTATTTGCTACCTAAACCAAGTTTTGTCTTATTTTTATCGAATCGCGGATAAGATTTATTTAATTATTAATATTTTTTAATATGGAAACACTGCGTCTTCACAAACAGACATGTTACTTTAAAAATGTCTAACGTGGCTGCATAAACCATCTTTTGCTTTTAAAAAAGAGAAATGTCAACAATGCCGTCACGTCATGTTTGATTTGACAGCTAGCGGCTGTAAAACTGTATTTTGTCGACAGATATATTAAATAGATATTGAATTACAGACTAAAAAAATAAAAAAGTATACAACCCAAGCATAAACGCCGGGTCACCTTTCTTACAAATGCACATTACGACAGTGTTTTACAATAATAATTCCTATAAAATCATAAATACATAAGAATTTACCTTTTCGATTTCTTGACTGATTTGGAATGTAAAAAAAAACCTTTTTATTACTTTTTGATATAAATGTGAATGGTGCTTACGAATTGAGGCTTGGAATTTACAAATAAGCTAAGCGCCAAAACACAATTATTGAGAAATAAATAAAAATTAATTTGTTTTTTAGTCATCATTTTATAGCGGCATTCTATTATCAAAAACTAAATTAAACAGGTACTGTTTATACTTTACTTATTAATCACATTACTTTTGAACATATTTAAAAAAAAAAACCTTATTTTTGAAATCAATTAAGATATGGGTCAAAATGCAAGATATTTACCTTTCATTGGGGCTAAGTTTCTTAACAAATGTCATTGGAGCAAAGTGCCTTTATTTTTAAATAAATATTATTATTTTAGTTAGTGCTTAGCCCCTATGTTGCATTTTGACAAATTTGTGTAACTAGTAATTAAACTAGTTTAATTATTACACAAATTCCTATAGAATTCTTGATATTCTTGTGGTAATGGTAAGTAAGTAGTAATCAAATAAGTAAATAATAAGTAATCATACTTTCCACTAGAAAAGTTTCCTTTTCCACTTTTTTTTCTTCTTTTTTCTTTTTTTACTTTTTTCTTCTTTTTTTTGTCTTTTTTCTCTTTTCTTTTATTTATTTTCTTTTTTTTCATCGGTTCTTACATTTGCATATTTTCTGTAATGAAAATATTTGCTTAACGCAGTTGTAAAATTAAGTGAAACAATATTTAAATAAACAATAACAATGTAGGTACTAACCAGCATAGAAGGTGGCCTTTTTGCCGGAATAACTTTTCTTTTTCGTAACTCTTTCCTTGTACCTACGTTCAAAGATTTTAACAGGTAGTTTTTTTTTTAGTTTTATTCCTTGAATCACTCATTTTCAAAGTACCTACTTTCTAATATTTCTAACCTCGGTTTATAACAGACAAATCTTAACATTTGAAATGACAGCATAAACGACGCCAATGGGCGATTTTCTGACAGCCCAAATTGAAAAGTAAAAATTGGTTCAAAAACACCAGATAGATGTCGTTTTATAAAAGCCGTACCTAGCGTAAGGGCTGTAATAAATTCTACACTTTTACTTGTCTACCAAAATAATAAAAAAATAGTAAGTCCTTACCTATTTATATTCAGGACATCCAGAACATGTTTCTATTTTGGAATAGAATAAATATTACGCAGCCATACACGTGCTCTTCATGAACCCGCCTTTTACCATGCGCCATACTAATCTATGCTAAGCGCCATCTATGAAGTCATTTACGAACCAATTTCTTTTATTTTTTGATTTCGGAAAATCGCCCATTAGTCACATGACCGACACTGACATTTACTACGATCGGATACACACCTTAGAGCATTCAACCAACAGGAGACGTCACTGGCAGACGTTCCCCTCTGCCAAGAGGGTAAGTATGCCCAATGGTCATACCCGTTATATAAAACTAGTTTTCGCATGTCACTGCACCACTTGCATGTCACAGTTGACGCGTCACGACGGGAGCAAATAATGCCAAATTGCTGTGTCTTTTCGTGCAAAAAGCGAACAGATACATCAAATGTACAAAAGGATAGCGTTACTTTTCATCTGGAAGTATTATTTTGTCTATAAACTATTGATAAATGCACTAAATTTACAATAAACTGAAAAATATTGTCAACCAAAAAGTGTTGCTACTACAACGACAATCTGCAACTTTGCGTAACTTTTAAAATTAAACGTGCAAACATTAAAAAACTACTTTTATGTCCCATTCATTATTGTTAAAACTATTTTTCACTATGGATGCTAATTAAATGAAAGATAGATAACTATTTATTAATTGTTACTTATTTTCATTTTCTTCAGTCTTTTTTAATTAAATTGCTTTAAAAATTATCAATACTATTAAACTGTATGTTTATGATCAGTCTACTTCATTAATATATTATATTTACAGCCTATCATTTATCCCGAAATTAGGAAAATTTTATTTCATTACATTGGCACACTGAAACAGTTCTAGATATACGACAGCACAAAATATCGATATCGACTTCATCATAATGTTTATTCTTGTTATTGATTTTTCAGATTTCCAACCAAAAGATCTAATTATTCGAGATGTTTGGATCCGAGTTTGTGGAAATCATGTTTCGTAGACGCTTTCGTAGAAGCGCACTAGTACACTTGCTCACAGCATTTTCAAACTTATGCAATCCAATAACAAGAGAAGATTGAAAAAGCGTGTCGTGCCTACTCCCGTTTTCAGAATTTAAGCTTTTTATTCTTCGATCACTTAGAAAAACTAGATGCACAATCAAGGCTCTCAAAACATCTGCACAAAAAGAGTTTGTTATACACACATCAAAAGTGTCTAGGGATCAAGCATTTTTATGCGGATTTCTTGAGATTGAGATGTGGCTTTGTAATAAATTTATGTTTTTATTAATTTATATGGATCCTTTTTGGTGCATTTCATAATTTGAAACAGGAACTTTCAATCAATTTCTAGTAAAAGATGAAAATCAGCTGTCAATATTTTCCCTATAAAAACATACAACGCATTGAAGACATTATTAGTGCTACTGTTTCCCTACTACTGATTAAAACCAACGTTATTATGGAGCGGCGACGTCATTTAAGCAGGGAAGAAATGCTCAGAGCCGTGGGAATGATAGAAGCTGGTTCCCGGCAACGTACTGTGGCTTTAGCTCTGAATACAAGTCAGAGTGTTATCAGTCGACTTTGGACACGTTACCGAAGCACTGGACCGTGGCTGAGCGCCATGGAGGACGGTATCGCTGCACCACACGGAGACAAGACCGATACATTCAAATCACAACTCGAAGAGCTCCAACAATAACCGCCATGATGTTAGCCGTGAGGCTTCATCACTCTTCAGGGAACTTAATTAGCGACCAAACAGTCAGAAACCGCTTGCATGAAGTGAACCTTCATTCCCGAAGACCGCTAAGGGTACCACCTATAGCAATGCACAATCGTAGGATTCGATATCAATGGGCTCTTGAACACAGAAATTGGGCAGAAGAACAATGGCGTTTCGTGTGCTTTTCTGATGAGTCTCGTTTTGGTATGAGACCGGATACAAGACGTATACGACACTGGAGAACCCCTGGACGCCAACAGCGATTAAAATCCTGCCAGGAAGTCCATCCTTATAGTGGTGGAACCATCATGGTATGGGCGGGTATTTGGATCGGCGGAAGAACTGAGTTGATTTGGATCAGAGGCAACCTCAACGCTCAAATTTATGCTGAGACGATTGTATCAGACGTCATCGTTCCTCTACAAGTGCAAATCGGTCCCTTATTTCAGTTAATGCATGATAATGCACGACCGCACACCGCAAGAGTTGTAAGACAGACTCTCGCCGCAGCTAACATCAATGTCATGCCGTGGCCTGCTCAGTCGCCAGACTTGAACCCGATTGAGCATGCATGGGATATGCTACAGAGAAGAGCTCTGCCGAATATGGAGGGTATCCAGTCGCAAGAAGACCTTTTTTTTGTTGTTGCAACGAACATGGGCGGCCATTCCACAGCGTGATTTGGATGAACTCATTTTGAGTATGCCAAACCGATGTTCTTGTGTTGTTAGTGTTCGCGGTAGAAACACGGATTATTAATTGTTTAAGTTACCCAATAAAATTTTAAAGAAAACTGTTATTTCAGTCTTTTTTTCGAACTTTAATGTTAGTTGTTCAAATGTCAAAAATCCCTTTATTAGGAAAATGGCAAATTTCTTTATTAATGCAAAGGTGACTTGGTTTATCGTTACTGTAGACAAACGAAAACACTTTATTTGATGAATCCTTAAAGAAAATTTTAATTAATATCAATCAGGAGAAAAGTTATTGCAAAAATATATGTTGATCCCTAGACACTTTTGATGTGTGTATATAGTGAGATGTTTAGATACTTATTTTGTTTAGTAAGCTAAATGTCAACTTGAAGAAGAGCTTCTTCAAAAATTCTGCCAAAACATATATACTTACGAGCTGCCACTATCCGCTACGATTTAGTAGGATTGTGAATCTATTTTTATATGGTGTTTGAAGCTTTTATCATGATAAAGTACTAAACATTACTTCTTTGAAATACTTCCATTACAAATAAAGATTATTGAAATTGTTGTTTGGTTTTCTCATTTTGTTTTCCAACTTTAAGAAATCCTTAAAGATGAAAAACCTTTAGTCAGATAAATAATAGGAATATTTTACAATTATTTGAAATAGGAGCAGTTAATGTAGAAGGTTCATTTTCATTTTGTTAGTCTACTTTCATACTCATAGTCCTCTTCTTAGAATACCCTTCCTACACTAACTACATAAAAATATTTGATCGGCGTTTAGAACCATGAAAATACATGTTTTTCAGTTCCTCCTGTTTAAGAGTCGTAAGGTTAGATAGCCAAGTTTTTTTTTAAAAATAATATTGCAGCATTTTTAAAATACAACTACCTACCTATCAGTCTATCCTCTTGCGATTTTAACTATAACGAAAAGCAAAGTGTCTATCTTATCTAACCATACGGCCTCTGTTTGCGCCACCGCGCAACGGGAAACAGCCGTCGCTACGCCGTAATAGAGTGCATATTAGAATGCACTAAGCCGTCGCGCGGCCATGTTAACTGGTCGCCGCCGGCCCGCGCCGCGCAAGAGTTAGTAGCCCTTGACATCTCAAGACGAAATCACGCGTCGCGCGCCCTTGAACTCAGCCTTCGAAATAAGCAGTACATAGTACATAGCATATGTGTAAGGTTACGCCTAACGAACCGCCCCTAGTGAATAGTTTCGTGTAGTGACTGTGCGCCAGGAAACCAATCAACATCGCCGCCCTCAAGCCTCGCCGCCCGTGGTCAGCTCGCCCGCCGGTTCCTGACTCATCATCCCGGTAAGTCATTCCTTCCTTCAGCCTTCCTGCCTTCAGCCTAGATAACCTCGTCGCATGTTGGTGCCTTAAGCGCCAACATTTTTGGTCCAATCGAGCTCGGAATACCTCTAAATTTCATGGTCTTTCGACCATAATCAGCCCCGAATCAGCCCTTAACTTTGATTAATTATTCATTAATTATACAGTCCGCTAAAAATAATGTTTCATAATTATATTTATTTCACTTCCTAACATTTGTAATTTCATCTCCATACAAAATTTTTCTCCACGACAGTCGTTGCAAAGTTGACCTACCTACACGAATAAAAATTCGTGTTTCGGGTATCGTGTTCCAAATTTTCGTACCAGTATCCGATTCGTGCTAACTCCTAGTTAATTTACGCTAACAAGTTTAGTGTTTATGTTGTTGATTTTATGGTGTCATACAATGTGATTTGAGCGAGCTAGTGCACTAATTGTGTATTACTTGTACTAATGATGCGTTAGGTTTAGTAGTTAAATTATTGCGTTACGTTTGCGTTTTACGTTTTTCGGTTGCACATATAACTTTGGTTACGTAATAACACACCCGCGTCTAGACGACGATATTGTTGTTTTTCCCGTTTTATTTTTTAAGGAATTTTTATATTCTTGTCGTGTTAAATCGGCTCAGATCTCGTGCATGCTCACCACGCGTGCCAAATAGCGTGCTTTATTTTTTCGCCCGTGTTAATTTTATATCTATTTTTTATTTTTTATTTTTGCCTTTGCGATCGGCTCATTCTTGGTGCGTGCTCACCACATGACCGTAGTGTGTTTCATTTAGTTTAATCAGTTTTTTTATATATCGCTTACGGCTATTTGCGTGCGTCGCCTTCGCTTCTACACACGTTAAGTTTAATTAAATTTTTATGATTAGTTTATTTTTATTTTTGTTTGCTTGCGACTGACTCATTCTTCGCGCCAGTGTCGGCAACAGGTCTGCCCGATTGTGAGCGCCTTGCCCAACAGTGGGCTACGGATAACGTGATTCTTTTGTTTTTGTTGTTTTTGTTTGTTTTTGCTTGCGGTCGGCTAGTGTTACGTACGCGCGTTCAATAAGCATACATACATAGACACAGACATACCTACACATACACGCGTTTGCCCACCCGTAGGCCATATACAAGGCGCCCCAACTTAGTTTTGCTTTCTTTATTGTTGCGATAATTTTAGCCCATTTGCTCTTACCTTAGTAAACAAATACCTCCAGCCCAACTATAGAATATATACAGGGTGTTGTTCTTTTTACTGCCTTTAAATTTGTTTAATTTTTTATTTTTTATTATTTTTGTTGTCTCCTTTTATTCATCGCAATGCCGACCAAGTCACAAGCCGCGATATTTAGGGAGGCCGCCAAAGCTTTACACCAGCTCCTAGAGGTGGGATCAATGATCATTGCTGGCGACACCAAACATTCCATAACGGAATTTAACGTGCGTTTCGCACAGATACAGGGCATAAAGGAGAAGCTGGACTCAGTGTACTACAACATTCTCGACGAAGAGAACTTAGACGAGGGGGTTGAGAGGACATACACTGAGAACCACACAAAAGCCTCCGGAGCATACCTGGGGATACTTGTGGCTAGGGAGGAAATCTCACCCTCTTCCACGTCGTCCCCAACCCATAGCGCTCAGCCCAGTTTCGGCGTCAATACGCCCACCGCCGTCCTCCCCAAGATAGCGCTGCTCAGGTTCAGCTCAAAAGTGGAGGACTGGCCTTCCTTCATTGCGCTGTTTAGAAGTTTGACTGACGACATGGCGACCCTGTCGGACGCAGTCAAGCTCCACTACCTGTTCTCAAGTCTCAGCGGTGAGGCATTAAGTATGGTGTCCCACTTAAAGGTCACCAATGAAAATTTTGCCGTGGCCATGGACATCCTTACAAAGCGATACGAGAACCGCCGGGTTCTCATCGATAGTTTCGTCGACATAATCCTGGGGCTGCCGAGCATCCACACGCGCTCTAACATACGCACACTTTTCCTCACTCCGCTGGTGTCCGCCCAGTGTGCCCTTAGTAATTTGGACCTGCCCATAGGAGACGACTACGTGTTTGTGTCGATAGTGGTGCGAAAGCTTAAGGGTGAGCTCCGCACGTTATTTGAGCGCAGACACGGGTCTAGCAGCACCCTGCCCACGTTGAGTGACCTCATCTCCTACCTCGAGGAGCACGCGCGCTGTGTGGAGACAGAGTTCTCCAACGTAGCCCAGCCGCAGCCCATTCACGCCCTGCCCGGCCCTTCTCGTAGCCGCGCGCCTCCACAGTTGCCCCATCGCACTTATGCTCAGATGGCTCAGCAACAACCCGACCATTACCGTGGCCGCTCCTCAGCTCCATCGCCTCACCGCGCCTACGATCAGCCTACTCACCAACCGTCACGCCCAGCGCAGAAAATGCGTCACCGCCCATCCACCTCCCCGGCTCGCAGTCAGCCCTTCCCCGTCTACTCGGCCTACCAGCAAAGCTGCTCCTCATCATCGTCATCGTCCTCTTCCTCACGCTCGACGCCCTACTGTCCCTATTGTGCCATTAGGGGACATACGCTCATGACGTGCAGCTGGTACAATGCCCAGCCAACACAGGGCCGTTGGGACTTCGTACAGGCACGCGAGCGCTGCCAGCGTTGTCTCGGCCGTCACTACGAGAGCGAGTGCAGGTCAAGGGGGGCATGCAAGAACTGTGGGAGTACGAACCACCACACGTCCCTCCATCGACCAGACGGCCCAACGCACTCAGCTCATTCGTCGTCTGTACATGTGCCCCCACCACAGCTGACAGAGCACTCGAGGGAGCGTCCCAGAAACAGCAGGCGGCACGAACCCGCACATGCCAAACAGGCGCAACCCAGCTCTGCTCACAGAGCCAGCCCGCCCAGGTCCGGTTCGCCAGGTAGGCCCCGCGAACGCCGCCAGCAATTATGACTCCCAACTATCACGGAGCACCCTAGCGAAGAGGTAGATTTAGCCCATGCCCAGTCAACCCATGCCCACACAGCTGATACATACTCAGCTCATACAATTTCAGCTGATACTCAATCAGCTCACTCACCTTCTGTGCCCACTGGCACACCCATTTTGTTGCCAACCGTCTCACTAAGAGTCGCGGACGTACATGGCCATCTTCACACAGCCAGAGCTTTATTGGACTGTGGCAGTATGCTGACATTAATAACGTCACGCAAGGCACGACTTTTGAACCTGCCATCAAAACCCACTTCTTTAAAAATTACAGGAGTTGGGAATCAGCACAAACATGAGTCAAAGGCGGCAATAACAATAGTATGCCGACCCACTCACAATGATACTCCTACAATTACTGCCACAGCTCACATTTTAAAAAACGTCACTGGCTACCTTCCCTTAGAGAAGGTACCAAACATTTCCCACGTACTAGGCCAGCCACCCGTGCCATTGGCTGACCAGCTTTACCACACACCAGCCCCGATCGACCTCTTATTGGGGTCGGACGTTCTTGGCCAGGTGTTGGACGGGACTAAGGTCTCGTTGGGCCCGGGCAAGCCCATAGCCTTCGGCACGATTTTCGACTTCGCGTTGATAGGACCCATTGAGGACTTGTATGCGCAGCCGGCGCAGCAGGTTAACTCAGCTCACGTCGTCAGCTCACAACCAGACTCAGCTGAATCAGCCCAGGACATACGTCAGAGTCTGGAAAGGTTCTGGGAGTCTGAGGAGCCCCTCCCTCAATCTCACACTCATAATGATCCCCTGGAGGAACAATGCGAGGAAATCTTCCGCTCTACCACTACACGCGATCCCTCAGGCAGATATACGGTTGCTCTGCCCTTTCTAAAGGACGCCCCTCAACTAGGCAAAACTCACCCTATCGCGTTACGCAGATTCCTCAATATTGAGAAGAAGCTAATGGCGAACCCGTCTCTGCGTTCTAAATACGTCGACTTTATGGCCGAATACATCGACTTAGGGCACATGGCTCCCTGTCACCCAAATACATTCGCCCATAAACCTCACTTCTACATCCCTCACCATGGCGTATTTAAGTCAGGGTCGGACAAGCTGCGCATTGTTTTTGATGGTAGCTGCAAAAGCTCCAATGGTGTCAGCATAAATGAATGCCTACACACAGGCCCCGCCCTTCAACAGGACATTGTGGACATCATCATGTCCTTCAGAACGCATCCAGTCGTTTTCAGCACTGACATCCAGAGGATGTTCAGAAATGTGCTGGTTGCCCCAGACCAGAGACGGTATCAGCTGATACTATGGCGGTCCTCACCAGATCACCCTCTGCTCACCTACGCCCTCAATACAGTCACGTACGGCTTAAGATCAAGCCCATATCATGCAATCCGCACTCTGCTCCAGCTGGCTGATGATGAAGGCCATCGCTACCCTGGAGCCGCTCAGGTTCTTCGCAAGTCTATCTTCGTTGATGACATCTTGTGTGGTCATGACACGGTTGAATCCGCCCAAGCACTTCAGGACGAGTTGATAAGTCTGCTAGACCTAGGCGGCTTTCAGCTCAGTAAGTGGACATCTAACTCGCCTAAGCTGCTCGAGAGATTTCCC
This sequence comes from Scoparia ambigualis, assembly GCA_963921215.1. Taxonomy (NCBI): domain Eukaryota; kingdom Metazoa; phylum Arthropoda; class Insecta; order Lepidoptera; family Crambidae; genus Scoparia; species Scoparia ambigualis. The sequence continues at coordinate 13,965,617 of OY992525.1, read as the reverse complement.
GACAACCAATGCGACATGCCCAAGGACTTCGACATGAACCCAGAGTCCACGTCCATTAAGGTCTTGGGTATACAGTGGAGCCCTCAGTCAGACGAGTTCACCTACCGCATCTCTCTGCCCCCCATCACACATGTCACAAAGCGGTCTATTTTAAGCACCGTAGCCTCACTTTATGACCCAAACGGTTGGGTTTCCCCCGTTATCTTCCGCGCAAAGCTGCTGCTTCAGCAATTGTGGCTACTGAAGCTGGAATGGGATGAGCCCACTCCCTCTGAAGTACAAACGGAGTGGCACCACATCTCAGAGGATCTGCCGCTGTTGGCTAGCATTCGTTTCCCTCGGCACATTTGTGCAAACAAAGGCTCAGCTGCATACTCGCTTCACGGGTTTGCAGATGCCTCTGAAGCCGGGTTTGCCGCCGTTGTTTACCTCCATGAGCTCGATGCCTCCGGAGATACTTTGGTACACTTGATTGTCGCCAAGTCGCGAGTCGCACCAATCAAGAACCGCCTCACAATCCCCAAGTTAGAGTTGTCGGCCGCCACTCTACTCTCCCAGCTCATGATCCGTGTGTCGGTTCAGTTATCGGCCCATATCAGTATACAACAACACATATGTTGGTCAGACAGTACGATAGTCCTGGCCTGGCTCAATACACCGCCTCACCGTCTTCAACCCTTTGAAGCCAACAGGGTAGTCAAAATCAGCTCAGGCTCACCAGAATGTACCTGGCGACACGTACCTTCTGAGCTCAACCCGGCAGATTGCGCAAGCAGAGGAATGTCTGCGCAATCCCTGTCAGCCCACGACCTATGGTGGTCTCCCACGTGGCTTGGACAGCCTTGTGAGTCTTGGCCTGCGATGCCCTTAGCTCTGGGCCATCACGCCCTGCCCGGCCTTAAGCCCAAACACGTCCCGTCGCTGGTCACAGTGCCCGGTCTTGACTTTGACCTGCTCACTCGGTTCAGTTCACTAGACAAGCTCGTCGGAGTGACAGCTTGTCTAAAACGCTTTCTGCACAACTGCAGACACCACCCAGATTCGCGACGCTCAGGCCCCTTGTACGTCAGTGAACGAAGAGAGGCCCTACTTTACTGGGTGCGCAGTGTCCAGCACAATGAGTTTGCGGAGGACATCCACCGCCTTCAAACTGGCAAAATCTGCTCCGTCAGACTCCAGCGGCTGTCACCTCTCATTAAAGATGAGCTCCTTAGAGTTGGTGGACGACTGTCCCATGCGTCTATCCGATATGACGCGCAGCACCCGCTCATACTTCCCAGCTCTAGCCCACTTGTAGACCTTATCATTGACCACTACCACAAAATACACTGCCATCCTGGCGCTGACACTTTACACGCTATCCTACGCCAACAATTTTGGATATTGTCCGCGCGCCGCATCATTAGACACCGAGTTTTTAAATGCATTAGATGCTTTCGATGCCGGGCCCAGCCGCAAGCGCCCTTCATGGCCGACCTGCCAGCCGATAGAGTTACGCCTCAGCCAGTATTTAGTCAAGTCACGACCGATTTTGCCGGACCATTCCTCGTTAAATCTAGTACCCTACGTAATGTTAAACTCTTAAAAGCGTACTTTTGTATATTCGTGTGCCTCTCGACTAAGGCGGTTCATTTGGAACCGGTCTCGGACCTCAGCACGGAAGCGTTCCTCGCGGCATTACAGCGTTTTATAGCACGCCGCGGTGCCCCGGTTCTCATCCGCTCGGACTGCGGTACAAATTATGTAGGCGCTAGAAATCAGCTCATCGAAGTACAAAACTTTCTTGCCTTGAATAATGACACGATTGCGCACAAGCTCGCTGGTCAGCACATTACTTGGTTGTTGAACGTCCCTAAGGGACCATGGTTCGGTGCGTTACATGAGATCAACGTAAAATCAACAAAGCAACTTTTATATCGCGTAATTGGCGAACAACACCTCACATTCGAGGAATTCTCCACACTTTTAGCTCAAATTGAAGCGGTCCTCAACTCAAGACCTCTCTGCCCACTTTCGTCTGATCCTTCAGACTTTGAGCCGCTTACAGCCGGACATTTCCTTATAGGCCGCCCACTAACGGCCCTTCCCGAACTATCCGTGGAAGATAGGCCGATCTCCACACGTAGGCGATTCCAGATGGTACAGGCCCTTTCCTAGCGCTTCTGGACGCTGTGGACCCAGTCCTACCTACATACCCTTCAAACCCGCTCCAAATGGTTGTCCCCATCCTCCCCTCCCCGAGTCGGCGAGCTCGTCCTCATCAAGGAGGACAACCTGCCTGCCCTTCAATGGAGACTGGGGCGCATTACTCGCACCCTGCCTGGGAAGGATGGCGTCGTGCGGGTGGTGGACCTGGACACCGCCAATGGACACCTCCGGAGGCCTGTGTTCAAGATTGCCAGGCTCCCTCTGGATGAGACCACCCCTGGGCCCCGGGAAGATGTTTGCGCCACCGCGCAACGGGAAACAGCCGTCGCTACGCCGTAATAGAGTGCATATTAGAATGCACTAAGCCGTCGCGCGGCCATGTTAACTGGTCGCCGCCGGCCCGCGCCGCGCAAGAGTTAGTAGCCCTTGACATCTCAAGACGAAATCACGCGTCGCGCGCCCTTGAACTCAGCCTTCGAAATAAGCAGTACATAGTACATAGCATATGTGTAAGGTTACGCCTAACGAACCGCCCCTAGTGAATAGTTTCGTGTAGTGACTGTGCGCCAGGAAACCAATCAACATCGCCGCCCTCAAGCCTCGCCGCCCGTGGTCAGCTCGCCCGCCGGTTCCTGACTCATCATCCCGGTAAGTCATTCCTTCCTTCAGCCTTCCTGCCTTCAGCCTAGATAACCTCGTCGCATGTTGGTGCCTTAAGCGCCAACAGCCTCTATAGACCAGTGGCAAATGCTCACTCCATGTCTATTCGTAATTCCTCGTAAACTGATGTGTACTGTGTAATTTGTTTATTTATATTTCTTCTTCTTTATGAAGAAGTTTATTCACAGTACTACAAAATTCACTAGGCTATCCTAAGGGCAGTCAGCTCTTCATATTTGGACTTGTTTTTGGCAAGGCAAAAGAATAATAATAAAAATTTAATAATAATAATAAAATTTGTTTATTGAACGATAAATGGTTTCAAATAAAACATTTTTAAACGATGCTATCCGCTTAAGCTTAAAAACTGTGTAGCAGATAACAACGCCCGCCCCCAAAGAGTATCAGAGGTAGGGCAGTATTTATACATACAGTTTACAATTATTAACCTTTTAAACATAACTAGGTACAATAAAAGTTTGTGTGTGTGTGTGTGTGCGTGTGTGTGTGTGTGTGTGTGTGTGTGTGTGTGTGTGTGTGTGTGTGTTTGTTTTAAGTACTATACGAGGACGTGGGCCTGAATACACAAGGCACATCCGAGGACGTTTTCAATACGAGGACTTTTTCGTGGGTCCTCGGTTTGACTTGACTACGGCATCGTACTCTACGTGCGATTGTGAACCTTCCTGTATACTTAATAAAGAAAAGTCAAGGAATCCTCGGATTGGTCTTGAAAATTTCGGTTCACACACCGACAGAGTGTGAACACTAGGCGGCGCCACTATCGATTTGTACACACTCGCTATACACTCGACTCATGTTTGTTGTACTGTGTGAGGACTTATGTGTAAATTTTACACTCAAGACCTCGTATTGGTGTCAGTACCTGACAGTGTGTATTTAGGTCCTCATATGGATACATTTTCACGTCGTGATCAAAGAGTGTTGTTTTTCCGTCTTTGTTTTGTAAGAACGTAAGCAAAGTAAGTATTTTTACAAGCTTTTATTTAGTTTCACCTGTCCGTTTGCAAATTAAATTTCATCCACTTCCCGGTTACCAACTTCCCGGTTACCGATAGAGCTGAAATTTTGCATACATGTGTAAATCGCGTGACAATGCAATATTATGATGACATGGTGCTGATCTGATGATGGAGCTGGAAGGTGGCCATAGGAACTTTGCAAAGAAACGACACAATCTCATCGAGTTTGGGCTCGTTTGAATCGTCTTGACGAGTAGTTTGTCTTTCAATGGTAACCACGGTCTGATGATGGACCTGGAAGGTGGTCATAGGAACTCTGTAATGAAACGACGCAACCCCATCGAGTTTCGGCTCGTTTCATTCGTCTTGATGAGTACTTGCTTTTTAGATTGTTACCAAGGTCTGATCTGTTGATGAAGCTGGAAGATGGTCATAGGAACTCAGTAAAGAAACGACGCAACCTCATCGAGTCTCGGCTCGTTTGATTCGTCTTGACGAGTACTTTTGTGCTAGATGGTAACCAGGGTCTGATGATAGAGCTGGAAGATGGCCATAGCAACTCAGTAAATAAACAACATAACCCCATCGAGTATGGGCTCGTTTGAATTGTCTTGACGAGTACTTTTGTGCTAGTATAAGTTTAATGCTAACTAATAATAGGTAATGTACCTATCTCACGATATGGGATTATTGTGACGTAGACGAATATGGTTAATTATCGTTAAAGATTGCAATGTAGGTACTTTTACAATGATATTTTTCTTATCAGGTTTAAATTATTATTTTATAAAAAGCATTTTTTCTTTAATTTTAAACCGTTTTATTTAGCTTGCCCTGTTTATTTCTTTGGGTCAAATCTAGTAATTAAAATTAGACCCACTTCCTGTTGACGGATTGATCTGAAATTTGGTACGCACCTTTAGTTCTTATAAGAATATAATTTAATTCATTTGGTATAATTGTAAATCCAAGATGGCCGCCGCTACAAAATGGCGGATTACATATTTTATCACTACATCCTCAATAGGGGTATCAAATGAAAGGGCTTGATTAGTAGAACAGAGTTCTCTATGAAATAAAATGAGAATCCAATATGGCCGCCAAAAAAATAGCAGGTTCATTTTTCTTATGACAACCCCTTCAATATTGGTATTAAATAAAAGGTCTTGCCTAGTAGAATAGATTACACTATGAAAAAAATTAAAATCCAATTTACCCGCCAACAAAATGGCAGGCAAATTTTTTTTTCACTACCCCTTCAATATGGGTATCAAATGAAAGGGCTTGAGTAATAGAATACTGTTTAAAAGTTTTGATATATTTTTAAATTTAAGATGGCCGCCGGAAATGCCAGATTTCATATTTGTTTCAATATGGGTGATGGATATCAAATGAAAGGGCAAGTTGAATGAATTAAAAAGAATGAGAAGTATGATATACTTTTCATTCTTTTTAAATCGTTATTACAAAATTAAATTAAAAAATAAAGATAAAAATGATGTAGACAATGTACTAAAAGCTAAAACATAATTCTGTAGGTCTTAGGTACCAGTCATCAAACTACTCTCCTCATCATACTAGAACATTGATCAGACAAAAAAATAAAATCGTTGGGCGTGTGAAATTTCTATCAAGTGAACGATTTTTTTTTTGTCTGATCAATGCCCTAGAATGCCCTAGATTGATGAGGAGAGTGGTGTGATGACTGGTACCTAGGACCTACCGAATGCTTTTTTAGCTTTTCGTACATTGTCAACATCTTCAAAAATTTCTTTACTATTTTTTTTAAATAGACGATCATAACTTTTAGTTCAATCTTCATTATTGACGACCGCTCTAGTCAAGTCGCTCGCACGCCGGCGGACTCTTATGTCGCCATCTCTGAGGTCACAGGTTCGATTCCCGGCTGGGTCAATGCAGAATCAGAGCAATGTATGTGATGTTGTCTAATATTTTTAACGGACTTCTGAAAGGAGTAGGTTATTAATTCGGTTGTATATACTATGTTTCTTTAATGTATTTTCAGGTTACACTGATTTGGATGATTTTTTTTGTATCGATAGGTTTTACTCGTTACATTTAAAATATGGTGAAGACATGATAAAGACCCTTGGCGACAGGCAACAAAACTCCTCAATGACGAATGATCAAGTTGTGATTGGTTATTGTATTAAACACAAAGAAAGTTGCTGGTACCTATGAGTAGACAAGGGATCACAGACTTCGTAGATACCTTATGAAATTCCTCAATTACCGACAGTACACATATTGTGATTGGTTATCATGTTGAGTACGAAAAAAAGTAGCTAGTTAAGTAACTTTCAATGAGCAAAGAATCACAGATACTCTATAGAACTCCTCAATGACCGACAGTACACATATTGTAATTTATTATAATGTTGAATACAAAGAAAAGTAGCTGGTTAAGTAACGATCAATCAGCAAAGGATCACAGACTTCAGAGATACCTCATAGAACTCCTCAATTACCAATAGTACACATATTGTGATTGATTATTATGTTGAATACAAAGAAAAGTAGCTGGTTAGGTAACATTCAATGAGCAAAGGATCCCAGACATCAAAGATAGCATATGGAACTCCTCAATGACCGACAGTAGACATATTTAGATTTATTATTATGTTAAGTACGAAAAAAAGTAGCTGGTTAGGTAACTATCAATGAGCAAAGGATCCCAGACTTCACAGATACCATATGGAACTTCTCAATCACCAACAGTACACATATTGTGATTAGTTACCATGTTAAGTTCGAAGAGAAGTAGCTAATTAAGTAACTATCAATGAGCAAAAGATCCCAGACTTCACAGATACCATATGGAACTCCTCAATCACCAACAGTAAATATATTGTGATTGATTATTATGTTGAGTACGAAGAAAAGTAGCTGCTTATATAACTATCAATTCGCAAAGGATCACAGACTTCAGAGATACTCTATAGAACTCCTTAAAGACCAACAGCAAACATATTATAATTGGTTATTATGTTCAATACAAAGAAAAGTAGCTGGTTAGGTAACATTCAACGAGCAAAGGATTCTAGACATCACAGATAGCATATGGAACTCCTCAATGACCGACAGTACACATATTTGGATTTATTATTATGTTGAGTACTAAGAAAAGTAGCTGGTTAGATTACTATGAATGAGCAAAGAATCCCAGATTTCAAAGATACCATGTGGAACTCCTCAATGACCAACAGTACACATATCGTCATGGGTTATCATGTTAAGTACGAAGAGAAGTAAATGGTTAGGTAACCATTAATGAGCAGAAGATCGCAGACTTTACAGATACCATATAGAACTCCTCAATGACCGACAGTACACATATTGTGATTGATTATTATGTTGAGTACGAAGAAAAGTAGCTGCTTATGTAACTATCGATGCGCAAAGGATCACAGACTTCAGAGATACCCTATAGAACTCCTCAAAGACATACAGTACACATATTATAATTGGTTATTATGTTGAATACAAAGAAAAGTAGCTGGTTAGGTAACATTCAACGAGAAAAGGATCCCAGACATCAGAGATAGCATATGGAACTCCACAATGACCGACAGAAGACATATTTGGATTTATTATTATGTTAAGTACGAAAAAAAGTAGCTGGTTAGGTAACTATCAATGAGCAAAAGATCCCAGACTTCACAGATACCATATGGAACTCCTCAATCACCAACAGTACACATATTGTGATTAGTTATCATGTTAAGTTCGAAGAGAAGTAGCTAATTAAGTAACTATCAATGAGCAAAAGATCCCAGACTTCACAGATACCATATGGAACTCCTCAATCACCAACAGTACATATATTGTGATTTATTATTATGTTGAGTACGAAGAAAAGTAGCTGCTTATATAACTATCAATTTGCAAAGGATCACAGACTTCAGAGATACCCTATAGAACTCCTCAAAGACCAACAGCACACATATTATAATTGGTTATTATGTTGAATACAAAGAAAAGTAGCTGGTTAGGTAACATTCAACGAGCAAAGGATTCTAGACATCACAGATAGCATATGGAACTCCTCATGCAATGACCGACAGTACACATATTTGGATTTATTATTATGTTGAGTACTAAGAAAAGAAGCTGGTTAGGTTACTATGAATGAGCAAAGGATCCCAGATTTCAAAGATACCATGTGGAACTCTTCAATGACCAACAGTACACATATCGTCATGGGTTATCATGTTAAGTACGAATAGAAGTAAATGGTTAAGTAATTATTAATGAGCAAAAGATCGGACTTTACAGATACCAAATAGAACTCCTCAATGACCGACAGTATACATATTGTGATCGATTATTATGTTGAGTACGAAGAAAAGTAGTTGGTTAAGTAACTATCAAAGAGCAAAGGATCACAGACTTCACAGATACCATATGAAACTCCTCAATGACCAACAGTGCACATATTGTGTTTGGTTATCATGTTGAGTACGAAGAAAAGTAGCTGGTTAAGTAACTATCAATGAGCAAAGGATCACAGACTTCACAGATACCCTATGAAACTCCTCAATGACCGACAGTACCCATATTGTGATAATTATTATGTTGAGTACGAAGAAAAGTAGCTGGTTTTCGTACCTATCATTGGACAAAAGATTATAAGGTCATAGTCAAGATATGTTTATTTAATAAACTCAATTAATTATTACTTTAAATCGTATAAATCTTTTTAACCTACCACCAATTCAGGACATCATTTTTTAACTGTTTCAAAGAACGGGCGCAAAAAACCATAGCGCACAGAAGTAATGACATTTACAAAAAAAATGTCGTTACCAGGTCATAAAATACAATACATACTCATCATATACCAGGTCATATAATATTTATATAGATACAAAATACAATAAGTATATAATAGACTTCAATGGTAACTTATGGAACCAAATAATTAGCTATTGTACAAAATATATAACAACGTCGGTGGTTAGTAGTAGTAGTGGACTACCTAGCCGTAGTCAACTAACAATCACTACGACGAAAGCATATGCATAAGTTCGCAATGTAGAAAACAACAATGCTAATAACATAGTCGTCATGGCGAAATACTTAGATAAGATGGTAGCGGTAAAACTGGTGGTAGAATGTCATAGCCTGTCATAAAAAATATCAACATTTTTAGTAATTTTAACCGCCTCTGTGGTCTAGCGGTAAGACCTTAAACCATGAGGTCCCAGGTTCGATTCCCAGCGGGGGTACTAACTGTGCTCGGTTTGGTTAGTGGTAGGTGTGGCGGCCTGCGTCGCCACATAATTTATTATCCTCACGTATGGTTAAAGAGTTTGTAAGCGCATTCCTAATCGCATGTAGATCCGATAAAGATAAGACGGCATCCTCCCTCCAACATCTACGTAGTATAAATCGTCTTGTATGTTTTAGAGACAATAAGTTAGTTACAATGTAGTCCCTATAAATATACAACATCACATAAAGAGACGCAGTCGTTATTAACCATCACCAAGGAACCTTCCATCATCACAACCTCCTATAACTCGCCAGACGGAACAGTGGGCCTTGTTCTAAGACCGCCTGGCTATAGCTACCACCAACTTATCTTAGTATGTCGCGTCGCCGTAAGAACAATGTTATCAGCAGTTCGAGGTAAGATAGCCAGTTTCTTAGTGGTTAAGGATACCGGGAATAACGCGATTTCACATGCCTTATCATCACTTAACATAAATCAGGTCCGGTCAAGTAAAGAGCTTATGTACATCAGGGCCACATCGAATGTTAATTACAAAATAAATGTTCTCGAATGGTACTTAAAACATGTTATGTTTTTTTTTTATACTAAGCCCGGCAAATGACCCCACTCCACCTGATGTTAAGTGGAAATGAGGTCCAGGCGCGAGGACAACTGGTGCAGCGTAAGAGACGTAGCATCAGTCATCCTCACTCTGCCGGCCCACAAAGTGCTTGTTCACGCCTCGTTTGAAGGACCCTATACACATTAGTGGTCCTCGCTTTGTACATGCGGGACTCGGAAAAACGTCCTCATATTGTTTCTGTACAGTCAAACACACGGTCCTCGAATTGTATTGGATTCAAGAGAAAGTGTGTGAAAATGAGTCCCCGGATTGCCATCTGTAGTCAGGCGATTGGGTCCTCGAAAGGTACACACAGACGTCCTCGGAAAGATGTCTCCACAAGCGTTGGCAGTGTATAATAAGTCCACGCATTGGTCAAGAAAAGTTAATAAATAAAATGCTGCAATAACGTTAGACAAATAGACCTGATCATTAACAAAGTGTTTTCTGTTTCTTTCTATCGTTTTAAAGTAACAATACAAGGTCATTAACATGGTTTTTGAGAGAGTCCTCGGATGGTTCATATAAAACCATAGTCCTCGAAAGGCCGTCTGTACAAACAGGGGTGTGTGTGTGTGTGTGTGTGTGTGTTAATGCAAGTTTATTCGACGGACTTCATAAGTCCTTCTGTGTCCTCGTAAGAGAGAGTAGAAAGCCAATTCAGCGGCATTCGCTGTTCCCGTCCACTCCCGAATGTTTCGCAACCACTACTTACTTCTGCGACCAGGTATCCGTTTTCCTGCAACTTTTCCCATCATTATCGGTTCCAAGAACTCGTATCTGTCGTGTCTGAGCACATGGCCCATATTATGCAACTTTTCTTTGCTAGATAGCTTGCAAAAGCTCACGTTTCTGGCTGACCCGTCGCAGAACTTCCTCATTTGTGACTTTTTGAGTCCAGGATATAGACATCATGCATCTGTATGCCCACATTTCAAAAGCTTCTATACGTCTAAGATTCTGAGATCTTTCTTTATAGTCCAAGCCTCACATCCGTATAGGCCAGGGGGGCGCTAAATAATCACAACCAAACCACAACTGAACCGCAGCCGTTCTGCCGACTTCATAGTTCGTATAGCGCCATCGCGTGTGTCAAACGCGATAGCACTTTAACGGCTGAGGTTCAATTGTTGTTTGGTTGAGATTGTTTAGCGCGATCGCCCCCCTGATATAACATTGGAGAAGACGTATTCGGAAGGCGATTATAAGGTTTCGGTTGCAAAGAACCTTTCTTATTTTTCCATAGGCACTGCGGGCGATATTTACCTATATATTTAAGGATCACCAACATGACATCTATCATAACATATTTAATTTATCTAACATACTTTTGAGAGCATTTAAACATAACATGGCATGGTGAGTACCTGATGTATGTGCAAAAGCTACAAAGTTTTCTATCTTACTTAATTCTTCTGTCAGATCTTCTATATTATCTCCTAGTATTAAGAGTAATTGAGCCAAATGGGCATACTTTACTAATTCAGTTTCTCTATGAGCTTCACTATCCAATACTAAATTTAGAACCTCTCTAATTTTACGTTGGTTTTCTGTTAAGTTTCTTATTATAATAGTTTAGCGAGTGGGGTTGAAGCGAAGCTTGGAGAGAAATTATACTCAGGATGGTCAGTCGTAGAATGGATACTTTATTTTAGTTAGTGATCATATATATTACAATTATTATATTTACAAACATAGGTTGCTTAACTTAGTCACTTACGCAAAAGAGAGAGGAACAACGGGTGTCTCATTCACCCGCGGTCGCTATGCAACGCGGTGCGGGGAACACGCGGCGCGGGGCTTCGCGACGCGGGGAAGTGCGGGCGGGGAAACACGCACGCGACAAAACTGGCGACGTTCGTTGCGCTCGGCCATTTCGACGGCCGACAGACCACGGAGCGGACGCAGTGAAGATGCGTGGCGTGCGGCGTGCGGCGATGGCGATAACGTGGCGCTGTTACGAGTGATGTGTACACGCAGCTGAGAATGGTGGCGAAGAATGAAGATGCTGTTTGCATGCTGACGAAGCTCCATTCCTATTTCATTACGACAGCCCTTTTCAGTGCTATGTTCCTGTTTCATATCGATCTATTCTTATTTCATTATGGCAGCTCTTTTCAGAGCTATGTCCCTGTTTCATATCGAAAAGGCTTCCGTCTGACATTCTATTAAATGGATTTGCTTTACATCTTCTGTGCTTGTTATTGTGAGTGTGCGGCTACAGTGCTCCCCCTCAAGCGAAGCGTACAGGTGGCTTGACGACTCGGCCGGATGTGGTTCGCTTATCTGCCGGTTGTGTCGTCTTGCTGCGGCTTGGTAACGGTGTTGGTGGTAAAATGGTAACTGTTTTCTGTATGGGTACGTCGAAGTTGAGTTCTTGTTCTTGTAAAACGTATGCGGGCTTCAACCGGTCTATGGATATGTTTGCTTCACGGTGAGGTAGCTTGATGGTAAAAACTTTGCTGTTCCGATCCATGACTTGGTAGGGACCTTCATATGGTGGCTGTAGTGGCTTTTTCACGGCATCTGTTTTGATAAACACGTGCGTGCATGTACTTAGGTCTTTATGCACAAACATATGTTTATTGTTGCTATGGTGTGAAAAATCTGCAGTCGGCTTGTTTGCTTGAATGGTGTCGCGCAATCTTTCGACGTAGGTATAATCCATCGCAGTAGGTATGTTAGTACTTGCGGTAAAAAATTCGCCTGGCAATCGCAAATGGTAACCGTAGGTAAGTTCGGCTGCGCTGACTGCCGTGTCTGTGCGTAAGGCTGCTCGTAAGCCTAATAGAACTGTAGGTAGTTCATCTGTCCACTTAGTTGAAGCGGCGACGAGTCTTGCGCGTAATGCGTTCTTGAGTGAGCGGTGCCAACGTTCGACTATTCCGTTTGCCTGTGGGTGATAGGGCGTTGTACGTGTTTTCGCTATTCCCATTTCTTTCATTAGGTTGGTGAACAGCTGACTCTCGAATTGTCGACCTTGGTCACTTGTAAGGGTTTCTGGGCAGCCGAAGCGTGTGATCCAGTGTTGGTAGACGACTTTCGCTACTGTGTCTGCTGTAATGTCGTCCGTAGGTATTGCTTCGGGCCATCGGGTCGCTCTGTCTATCATCGTGATTACATAACGTTGGCCGTTTTCTGCAGTAGATAATGGGCCAACGATATCGACATGCAAATTTCGGAATCTGTCAGCTGGCGGGAATGATGAAATAGGTGAAACTGTATGACGTTGTATCTTGCTCTTTTGACATGGAATGCACGCTTTTGTCCATTTGCCGATGTCTGCGTTCATTGATGGCCAAAAGTACTTCTTTGCGACGAGCTTGCGTGTAGTACGGGTGCCGGGATGACTCACGTTGTGAATAATGTTGAAAACTTGCCATCTATGTTCTGTAGGTATATACGGGCGAACGTAGGGCGTAGACGTTTCACAATATAGGTCGAGATCAGTGTCAGGGATAGTTATTTTCTTGATTGAGATGTTGCTTGAGTTTTGAGATGCTAGTTGCGATATGTTGTTGTCTCGCTCTTGCGCGTTGGCTATATCTGCGTAGGTTATTGTTTCCGGGCACGATATTGTTTCTATGCGGCTGAGTGCGTCGGCGACTACATTTTCTTTGCCACTTATGTGTCGTATGTCTGTGGTGAATTCGCTTATGAAAAGACATTGGCGAGTCCGGCGCGGCGTTTCGTTTGCCGTTTGCGTTTTAGACATAGCGTAGGTAAGCGGCTTGTGGTCGGTGAAAATAATGAGGTGGCGGCCTTCAAATGTTTTTCTGAAATGCTTGACTGCCATGTAGATAGCTAGTAGCTCTCTGTCGTAGGTCGAGTATTTCTTCTGCGCGGTTGAAAATTTCTATGAGAAGTATCCTAATGGTTGCCATTGGTCGTTGTAATGTTGTTGTAGCACGGCACCGGCTGCGTTATCGGAAGCGTCGCAAAATAACGCGAGTGTCGCTTCGTGGGATGGGTGTGCGAGTAAGGCAGCGTTTATAATGCTTGTTTTGCAGTCTATAAATGCTTCCTCCGCTTCGGTATTCCATTCGATGGTGGTCTTGTCGCGTTTTTTCGTATTGTGTAGGTACGAGTTTAATGGTGCTTGTATGGCTGCGGCGTTCGGAATATGTTCACGGTAAAAGTTTAACATTCCGAGAAAACGCCTGAGTTCTTCTATGTTCTTTGGCTTCGGGTACTCCGTGATGGCTTGGACTTTGTGCAGCGGTGGTTTTATGCCTTCTTGTGATACAGTGTATCCTAGAAACTGTACTTGCGTTTGGCCAAAGTTGCATTTGACCGGGTTTATGGTAATGCCATTGTCTTCCAGTCTGCTTAAAACCATTCGTAGGTGTTCTTCGTGCTGAGTTGGGGTTTCTGATGCCAGGAGTAGGTCGTCGATGAAAGGAAACACGAAGTGTAGCCCTCTTAGAACTTCATGGATGTACCGTTGGAAGGTTTGACCTGCGTTCTTGAGACCTGGGCACATTCGTGGAAATTCGAACAGTCCCATCGGGGTGATGATTGCTGTTTTCTCAATGTCCTCGTCACGTACTGCTAATTGTTGATACGCCCGGTTGAGGTCAATTGTACTGAATATTGTTTTCCCAGTGAGTTGATGTGTGAAATCCCTTATGCGTGGTATTGGGTAGCGATCGGGTTTCGTGACTGCATTAAGACGTCTGTAATCTCCGCAGACTCGTAGGTCACCATTTTTCTTCGGTACGATATGGAGTGGGCTTGCCCAAGGACTTTTGCTTGGTCTGCATAGCCCTTGACTGATCATATTTTCGAACTCGATTTTGACTTGATCGTAGCGATGTGGTGGAATAGGTCGAGCGCGGCAGTGAATAGGTTGACCAGTTGTTTCGATGAAATGTTCTACTCGGAGTTTGGGGTTGAGTTTCATTGAAGTGAGACGGGCGATACCGGGGTACTCTGATAGTATGTTGTGGTACGATTGTTGGACGTCGATGCTGCGTACTGTAGGTATGTCGGTGTAACGCCCACTGGTGTCGGTACCGAGCTTCGTTGTGTTGTCTATAAGTCTTCGGTTCTTCAAATCAACTAGTAGGTTGTGATGTTAAGTCTGCTCCGATTATCGGTTTTGTAACGTCGGCCACGATGAAACGCCATTTATAAGGTCTTCGTAGGTTGAGGTCCAATGTCATTGTTTTTTCACCGTAGGTTGGTATGATGGTGCTATTGGCGGCGTACAGGGTGAATGGAAGAGGTTTCGCAGATGTTCCTTTTCGCTTCGGCAGAACGGAGATGTTGGCGCCGGTGTCGATTAAAAACGATAATCTGGAGCTTTTGTCGGTGACGAATAGGCGGTATGACTTTGTTCCGACGACGTTGGGTTCCGCCTCTGCCAACGTGTTTGCTAGTTTTCCGATGTTTCTTCATTGTTGAAAGTACATGGTGTTGTGCAGCGTTTTGCATTTTTCCCAAAGCGACGATGATAGTAGCAAAACGGTGATGGCGTGGCAGAGCGAGAACGGGATGATCCGTCGCGGTTGCGAGACGGAGACGGCGAACGGCTGGTATTTCTTTCTCTTGCATTTCGATGTGGATGTTGTTGTGCGTAGTGATAGCGTGCATGTGGTAGTGGGCGAGGGTACGAGTAGTTGTTTCTAAATGCTCGGAGTTCTGCAACTTCTAAATGGAGTTTTCTTATCTCGTCGGCCAGGAACTGTATGTCGACGTGTTTTCCTTGCCGGGTTGATGACGAAACTGAAGCTATCGTGAAGACTTGACGATTTTGTTCCAGCATCTTGTCAGCAAGCTTGGCTAGCTCGTCCAGCGCTGTGTCGTTGCTAATCGCATCGCTAACGATGATCACCGAGTGCACGTGCGGTGGCAGGAGGTTCATCCACATCAATCGGAGTGTACTGTCAGGAACCTTGTTGCGTGCGAGGGTTCGCATGCGCCGTAACAACTGGCTCGGCTTCTGATCGCCTAGGTCCATGTCGGACAACAGTTTTTGTAGTTGCTTTCCATCCGATTCTTCATAGACAGAGATTAGTCGCTCTTTGATGATTGAGTAGTAGCGTTCGGCTGGCGGCTCGTAGAGTAGGTCGCATATTTGCTCTATGTCTTCTTTTTCGAGTTGTGCGATGACCATCTGCGCCTTTTGTGCTTCGCTTTTCTTTAGTTCGCTAGTTGCGGCTTCGAAACTTATGAACCAGAGACGCGGACGATCTCGCCAGAATGGTGGTACACGCATAGAGAGTGCAATGCCGGAGACTTCTTTGTTGTGCTGGAGAGGTTGGTGCTGCTGGTTCTTCGTTAGCCATTTTCTTCTTTCTGGATTGTTCTGAGTAGGGTCTTCTGTGTTCTGACTGGGGTCACCACTTTAGCGAGTGGGGTTGAAGCGAAGCTTGGAGAGAAATTATACTCAGGATGGTCAGTCGTAGAATGGATACTTTATTTTAGTTAGTGATCATATATATTACAATTATTATATTTACAAACATAGGTTGCTTAACTTAGTCACTTACGCAAAAGAGAGAGGAACAACGGGTGTCTCATTCACCCGCGGTCGCTATGCAACGCGGTGCGGGGAACACGCGGCGCGGGGCTTCGCGACGCGGGGAAGTGCGGGCGGGGAAACACGCACGCGACAAAACTGGCGACGTTCGTTGCGCTCGGCCATTTCGACGGCCGACAGACCACGGAGCGGACGCAGTGAAGATGCGTGGCGTGCGGCGTGCGGCGATGGCGATAACGTGGCGCTGTTACGAGTGATGTGTACACGCAGCTGAGAATGGTGGCGAAGAATGAAGATGCTGTTTGCATGCTGACGAAGCTCCATTCCTATTTCATTACGACAGCCCTTTTCAGTGCTATGTTCCTGTTTCATATCGATCTATTCTTATTTCATTATGGCAGCTCTTTTCAGAGCTATGTCCCTGTTTCATATCGAAAAGGCTTCCGTCTGACATTCTATTAAATGGATTTGCTTTACATCTTCTGTGCTTGTTATTGTGAGTGTGCGGCTACAATAGAATGCTCTGAAATCCATTCTTTGGTTAAGCTAATATGGTTATTATATTCGGAAACTAATTTTTCTTCATTATTCTGTAAAGATCGTAGAGCGCTATCATAGTGTACAGCATCTGTATAATCTAAGTTTCCTGAGATGCTTTTAATGACCGATCCTAACCCATCTATCAAACCTCTTTTAACTCGATTACTTTCAACGTTTGTAACTTCTCAGAGACCTTTATAAGCTTATTACTAAGATAGTCAATGTGCGGTTCGTATAAAGACATGGTTTTATTATTTAACTGAGGCCGAACTTCATTTAACTGTGATTTGACAAGATTTACTTTACTTTTAATGTCATCAATATCTATAAAATTTAGGAATACGTGATAGTGAGAGATGATCTTGGAAGTGCCTAATTTAAAAGGTAGGATACCCGGACCGTCTTCGAGGCTGTCAAGTATTAGTTCTTGCGCTCCCATTGCTTGAACTAGGGCCATCATTATTATCCTGTAACAAGCGGGCGCTATTAGGTACTCTTTTTAACCTAGACTTAGCTACGGGACCAAGTTTTTTCTTAGAATAAATATGGATTGGGAGATCAGCTAATATGGTATCGTGTGTATATCTTGGAGCGAGTTTTTGACGACTAGCCATGGGATTCTTAATAAAGATGCTTTGTTCGGGGTTATACGTTTCCTCGGGTTCCCTATTTTTGTTACGATTTTCCATAATCTCAGTATGGCGCTGTAATGATGAATTTTGTATCATCTCATAGACCTTACTCATCTTAGCATGGTGATCTATAGTATATTGCTGTAACAGGTGTATAGTTAGCTCGATATCCAATGGGTCGCGCGGATCGAAATGACCTGTGATAATATCTAGCGGCCTGCACTTGGTAAAACTATGTATCGAACTATTGTATGCAAGAATGGCATAAGACATGAGATTAACTATGGATTCACCGCGATGTTCTAACTTGAGTATACGTAAATGTTCGAGCAACGTGAGATGAAAACGTTCGACTATTCCATTTTCGTTTGGTGCATGTGCTAAGATCTTATGATGCTGAATCTTGTGAACGCGGGTGAACTCTAAAAATAATTGGTTTGTAAATTCTGTTCCTCGATCTGATACGATAATTGATGGTATACCGTGGTGTGTGCAAAACTTCAATAAAGCTTGTACTACACTTATAGCGGTGCCATCTCTGAGATGGTACGCCTGTCCGTATTTCGAGAACGCATCTACTAACGTCAGATATTTTTCCGTTTCTACTGTGAACAAATCTAGGTGAAAAATCTCGAATGGTTTGGTCGGAGGAGGAACTATATGAAACTGCTGTTTAATTGGGTTGCGATCGTACTTAGCTTGACCGCATATATTACATTCGTTGATGTATTTCGCGATATTATCTTTCATCTTAGGCCAGAAGTATCTTTTAGATAACGCAAGATAGCATTCAGTAATACCGCGATGATTGGTTTTTCTGAATTAGGAGAAGGAGAATCAGGAGAATTATCTCCTGTTGTCTCAAGTATTCCTTGACGTTCTCAAGTTCAACTTTGGCTAATACTAAATTCATAGCGGAGCTTTTAAAATGATTCTGTATAACGGGAACGATAGAGTACATCTCTAATGGAGGATGTATAATGATACCGGTCTTAACTTTAGGATTGACGAATTCTTTAACCGCATTAATTACATCTAGTTCAAGGTTTGATTTAGATATTTGAATGGCGGTGCGCGTGTGACTTTCGAAGGGTTTAGATACCGTCGTTTTACCTTTGATGTCACCGACTACTGTAAAACATATTTGCCTATGAAATTTATTTAATGGTTCTTCTGTAATGGGCACTTCTAATATTGGGTTTTCCGTATCTGTATGAACTGTGGCGGCTGTATCTGAATTACCTAATGAAGGAGCATGTTCCGTGGGATTAGCCACTACTGAGCTTATTTCTTCATTATGTATTTCGATACGAGATAAAGCATCGGCATTTGTGTTACATTTGCCTTGCTTGTACATAACAGTAAAATCATATTCGCTCAATTTAAGTCTCCAACGAGTGAGACGAGAGTTAGGCTCTTTGAGACTCATAACCCATTGCAAGGGCTTATGGTCTGTGATAATTTTAAATTTGCGACCGAAAAGGTATGGACGGAAATATTTGGTAGCCCATACTATTGCTAACAACTCTTTTTCGATGGTACTATAATTTATCTCGCTTGTGTTTAAAGTTCTAGATGCATACGCGATAGGTACCAATAGGGCCTTGTGATAATACGGCACCAATAGCTAGATTAGATGCATCTGTTGTAAGAACAAAATCTTTAGAGAAATCTGGGTACTGTAGAATAGGATCATTAGTGAGTAATAATTTACATTTCTCAAAACAATTTATGTAATTTTGATCTAAACTTATCTTAGAACCTTTCTTTAGGCACTGCGTCATTGGTTTAGTTATACGCGCGAAATCTGGTATGAACTTGCGGTAGTAACCTAATAATCCGAGAAATCGCTTAATTTCGGTTGGAGTTTTTGGCAATGGATATCTTTTTACAGCTTCGATTTTATCTGGATGGGGTTTAATCCCGTCCTTACTAATAATATAGCCTAAATATGCAGTCTCGAGTTTGAGGAACTCGGACTTTTCCATTTGTATCTTAAAATTTGATTCGCGTAATCTCTGGAAAACTTTTTCTAAATTTAGCATGTGTTCTTGTAGTGACGTACTGAATATAATGACGTCATCAAGGTACACTAAGCAAATGACGTTTTGAAGCCCTCTAAGAACATTATCCATCACGCGTTGGAATGTACTTGGAGAGTTCTTAAACCCCATCGGCATTCTTAAAAATTCGAAGTGGCCGTGTTCTACGTTAAATGCTGTTTTTGGTATATCCGAGGGTTCCATTTCGACCTGGTAAAAGCCACTAGCTAAATCGAGAGTAGTGAAGTACTGGCAGTTACCTAATTTATCTAAAATATCCGCGATGTTAGGGATCGGGTATTTATCGTCAATGGTTTTCTCGTTTAATTTACGAAAATCCACTACGAGACGCCATTTCATTTTGCCAGACGCATCAGATTTCTTGGGAACTACCCAGATTGGTGAGCTCCAAGCTGACTGAGAAGGTCTTATGATCCCTTGTTCCAACATTTTACTAATCTGGTCACTAACCTCCTGCCTATGCACGTATGGGTAACGGTAACTCTTAGTATACACCGGTAGCTCGTCTGATGTTTTAATGGAGTGCTTTATTTGATTAGTGAATGTTAATGTCTCGCCCTCGATATAAAATACGTCCGCGTACTGAGCGCATAAAATTTCTAAGTTCGCGCGCTCTTCCTCACTAAGGTGACTTGTCCGTAGCCGCGAGAGTACTTCCGTAGCACGCGACGATAAATTGTCGGTAGCGCGCGGGTGACGTAATGATGTACTCATACTACGAGAGTGACGTGGATCGCCGCTCGTAGTACTGTTAAAGTTCGTAGCACAGCGCTCGGTACGTGTGTACTCGATGTTATATAGCTCGGCGTTAATGTGACGATCGACCGAGAAGATTACGTCATGTTGAGTGGGATTTGTAACTTCCAAGAATCCCCGGTTATTTTTAACTGTTGTAAGACACTCTCCTACAATGCAATTAGATACAATCTGTTCGGGAATAAAAACTTCTCCGTCACAGGAATTTATTGGTAATTTTATTAATTTAGATGAGCGGGCCGTGATAATGTCTTCATACAAATTTACGTTTCGCGAGTTATAAACATGAATTGGATTTTTAGCGTAGCGAGTAACAAGTGTCTTATTCTTAAAATCGATAGAAGATTCCCAACTATTTAATAAAGCGGATCCGATGAGACCATCAAAGTAATCATGGAATTTATATACGTAGAGAGTAATGTTATCCCTATCCTGGAACTCAGGGAAACACGGTAACGTTATAGAGTGATCGCACCTACTTACCGCGTGAACATTAACTACTTCGAACGGCTCATAATTTAATTGTACGTGCGGGAAGTATTTTTCGACCGCTTCCAGGCTTATAAACGATTGGTTGGCTCCGGTATCTACAAGTAATTTTAAAGGAGGATTTGATATTCTAATAAAAGGTAATTGTCTCTGAGTCTGTAAGTTAAGTTCTATTTTGGGTTTTCGGACTGGCTCGGGTTCCGAAAATCCTCAACATTACTGGATGAATGACTTTCCTCGACAGGTTCGTCTACATACTCCGTGCTATTCACTCCGGGATAGCAATAATTAAAATCGTAATTACAATTGTAATTATCAGTATAGTCATTGCTATCGTAATAACGCTCCGTTTCACCGTAATAGTAATCCGAGTAGTTATCATTGTAGGGGCCGTATTCATAGTCGTTACTCTCATTAAAATTCATTTCCCGAGTTTTAAAATAATTACTTGGCGGTGGATTGCTAAACTTACGCCAATCATGCCCACTGGGTGGCAAGGGTTTGCTTGCGAAAACACTTACGCCGCTCATAGGTTTAGGTGCCTGATACTGCAAAGGGAACGAATTATTCTTATTAGGCACTCTAAACACATTACTCTGTGGTTGATAGTTCGGAGGTAAAGCTCTGAACATCTGCTGCGTTCTAGTTGGTCCACGGTTGTTTTGAGGTTGAACTGGATTAGGCCTCCAGGGTTGGAAAGGTTGAGGCATTTGGATAGGGTGAGGTCGTGAAGGGCCTGGCATGTTAAAAGCAAAAGGTTTATTAGGTGACATATAAACTGGTGGATTATAATAAGAAGGCTTATGGGACGGATGGTTTGCAATCATATTAGATGTTAATTTCCTTTCCGGTACGTGATCGTTACGTTGTTGCAAGTATAAAATATTCATTTCCTCTTGCACGTATTCTAACGCCTGCTCTATAGATTGGGGACGCATACATCTAATACGCGAACCTAGCGGCTCTTTTAATCCGCGCAAATAGGACTGTAAAGTTAGTTTTTTGTACATCTGACGTTTAGCCTCAATTGTAGTATGAACCGAATCATGTAATGTTACGTATGTCATAATCGTGCTAAAAAGGGTTTGACAGCGTTCATAGAACTCTTGCGGAGTACCATGTCCCTGCGACTGCAATGCTAAATCATTATACAGTGCCGTTTCATCGCGCTGATCAGCAAAGTTATTTATCAAGGCGGTCTTAATGCCTTGCTAATCGCTAGGAATTCCGTTTGAATTAATAAGACGGGCGGCTGGCCCTGTAACCTTATTTAAAATACCATTTAACAAAGCCTGATTTTCGAACTCATGGCCTGGCTCTAAATTTACATGTCTAAGTACGAGCTGATCGCATAGTTGAATAAAACGGGTTAACACGTTAGGGTTACCGTCAAATTCTGGGAGTAACCTAAGAGACTTAAAAATATCATCTATGGGATCAGACATCTTAAGATTTAACGAGGAGGTTGAATACTCTTCGCCTGATTGAGACAAGGTGTAGTCTCCGGACGCCAGATTTAAATTTCTGTGTTCGTCTAACCTACTTTGCCTTTCTAACCTAGGGGTATCGGACCCCGATTGCCTTGGATGGATAATTTTGGAAAGGAAAATTACACACTTAGGAAAAATAAAAGGATTACACGCTAAGGAAAGCAATACATGAAAGATTCAAATGTACTTACAGTTTCATCTTCTTGGTACCTTGCTGTATCAATGTCTGGATACGCTTGCGCTGCAACTCGCCGTAGGTTCTGGATACTCGGGACGCGACTTGATAGCCACTCGGGCGGCTCGATACGAAAATCTTCTGGATTGTAGCGCGAGACCGACCGCGAATATCCTACCGACTGCGCCAATTACGAACGGCTGCAGCGGAAGGTGCAAAAAAAAACAATTTCCCAAAATGAATTTATTAAAAATAGAAATTACAATTAAATTATAATTAAACGCGTTTGACAATGTTCGCAGAGTGACCGCAGGAAAGTTCCGATGATTGGCGGCGACCCGCCGCCACACGTTGTGCCGAATCAGCGCCTCGTGTCGCCGATTGACGCAATTACAATATTTAGGTAAAAATGGGGTCGGTGCTGCATCGGCGTTTCCCTTGTGGCGCAATGGCATAACAAGCGACGTCATTTAAAAATGCATTAGTGTGTTAACAATTTCTATGTGTGTTTCCTTCCCCCCGCAGGAAATGACATACTTTTTTGCATAGAAAATAGTGCGCGTGTCGTCTCCTGTTGGTTGAATGCTCTAAGATACACATCCCATTTGTAAAGAAAAAAAGTTTTTCACTTACACCCAATGTCATCTATGAAAAAATCTCAAGATTAGAATAATTTTTTGTAGGCGCCTTGCACTTTTGATATGGAATGGCTGTCCAACATAACACCTTTAAAAAGCAAAATCTCGATTTTGCTTTTTTGGCACTTAGCCCATTTGTAAATACGACGCCTCAATTACCGCGGACCCCGCCCCGCGCAACATTAAAATTTTCGCTGAATGTGTAACCCCTTGTAATAGTTTAGGCCACCAACCTGGCGACGAAAATTTATTTTTTTAGATAGTAATTTACTAACAGAATAAGTTTTGAGGGGTAAAAAATCCTGAGAAAGGGAAATCTCGGTCGTGGCGTGGGGAAAGGAAATCATGAAAGTGGAAGCACTGCCGCTCACAGATGCCGCTTCGCTTGTGTTGTGAACTTATTTGCTCAGTGGTGTTGTGTTGTGGTGGTAGCACCATGGTGGTAGCACTCTATATCGCACTGATTTTAAACGTCTGTGATCCACAGCCTAATCTATCGAACGAAATAATCAAATCTGACATAAACGTGTGATAGAGCGAAACGAAACGTAACAATCTAAAATGTCATTGAACTCTGAGATTTTGCGTTAGCGAAATCTTGTTTTTTCCCAGTTTACTTCTTACAAGTTTTGTATACCTATCGATTTATTTACTGAGGTGCTCACAATAACTTAAAATCGGGGTGTTTGATACAACATTTATTGATAACGTGCCTTTACCTTCAGTTTCTGTAGCGAAAAGTTAGTAGGTACTTATGTGTTTCCTCTGTTGCTGATATTTATCGAGAGATAATGTCTTGTTTTGGAATTCTTGTGACAATGCGTAGCTCTGTGTGACCGTCGCTAGTTTTTACGGCACGATTCTATTGTGGTGAGTTGTTGACATTGTTTGTGATAAACTAACCTTTAAAATCCATCGTAGTTCAGTAGTTTGAGTAGATCAGTCAAAAAGGCGGTCATTTAAATGTTTTGGTGAAAGTGTTATTGATAGTGTGAGTTTACTTATTTAATTTGAATTAAATGGTTTTATTTTGGATATATGTATCAAAACTGGCAAATTTGCCATTGAGCGCTGAAATCTAGATTGCAATTACTTTTTTTTTTGGTAGTTTTCTATATCTTTTCAATTGCTGTTTTTCGTCAGTTTGTTGAAAAAAAGTTAGATTGCATTTTTGCTTGAAAATTTTCTAAGTCCTGCACCCCCTAAGCGACACAACGTGGAACCAAGAGTAAAATTTTACAAGTCCAAACTGCATACAAAAATATCAAATTTTTTTTATGTGTTGGCTCCATATAAAAATGAACTGATAATTTTCTTAGTCTTCTTTTTCACAATTTTTTAAAACATTTCTTTGGAAATTATTCTGTACCTTTTTGATAGCTATGTTTTTCATCGGTTAGTGAAAAAAAAAGCTAGAGTGTATTTTTTATGCACTCCCTTTGTGACACCCAGACTGGAGTCTCAATTTTCTCATCTCAATAAAACTCATGACTTTTACCTTTAGCTAATACCCATTAATTGTTTTGATGCATGACTTGATTTGCATGGCCTTAACCTGGCATGGAACAGTATCATAAGTCTGTTATAATAATAATCTATTTTTTAAAAAGTAATAAAATTAATGTTTGTATAATGTAACAATTGATTAGATAGTGAGGAAACCACCTCTGTGGTCTATAACCGCCTCTGTGGTCTAGTGGCTAAGCCACCAGTTTTAGACCCAGAGGTCCCAGGTTCGATTCCCAGCGGGGGAGCTTCATCTTTGTGTGCTCGGTTTGGTTGGTGGTAGGGCTGTTAAGTCCACCTGGCTAGCTACCACCATCTTATCTAAGTCTGTCGCCATAACAACGATGTTTATAGCATTGTGGTGTTCCGACAGTTTGAGATAAGATAGCCAGTTCCTCAGTGGTTGAGGATTCCGGGTGAAGCGCGCTTCCACCTTCGGCCTTATTGTCACTTACCATCAGGTGAGATGAAGGCCAAGCGCTTACCCGTTGTGGATTAAAAAAAAAAAACTTTGGTAGGATGTTCTTGGAAAACCAGTGAGGGTTCGTGACCCAAAACAATGTACGTAGCATTTCTACTCAAGCCATGTTTTTTATAAACAGAAGTAGGCAAACGAGCAGATGGAGAACTTGATGAAGAGTAATCACTGCCGCCCATGGACACCCGCAAAACCAGAGGAATCGCAGACGCGTTGCTGGCCTTTAAGGAAGGAATAGGAATTGTGAGGGGGGGGGGGAAGGGGCCTGGTTAGTCACTAATAACTACCGTTTATTTGTGCCTTACAGACATTGCACAATTATACAATTAAGAGCCAACAAGACAAAGAAAAAATGGACTTTTAATTCAGTGGCTACAGTATAAACTCTGCCATTCCGACCTAGCCTTGAATGAACTCTCCAAACGTCGTTAACTTATTTTCGTGTGGCATACATACATACACTCACACACACATAATCACGACTCTGACTAACCCCGAAGGGTTAGTCAGACACCATGCAACGAGTACAGCAAAAAGCAGTCCTTTAACATAGTCCACTTTTCACCAAATAGCATCTGCACATGTGCTCAGTGTGACAGGTAGTGAGCCAATCGCCGATCCAAGCTGTTGGATGTATGTGCAGTCTTTAGTCTGTTAGTCGCCTTTATGACACCCAAGGAAAAAAAGGGGGTGGTAGTATTCTTTCACTGCTACGCAACACGGTTTATTTTGTGTGACATTGTATAACTTCAACATAATTGAAACTGTAATAACGGCTTACCGTGGTCATGTAGAGTGTATTATGCGATATGGAATCATCTTCTGGGGTAATTCGACAAATAAAGTTCTACTATTTAAGACCCAGAAGAGATGTATCAGAGCTATGAAAGGGCTCAAATCAACTGATAGCTGTAAGCCATTCTTTAAACAAATGAACATACTAACCTTACCGTGCTTGTATATCTATGAAGTAGCTTTATATGTGTATCTTATTAAACATCGGTATGTTACTTTTTCCGAGAGAAATAGTGACAGAAATCACAGGCACGGAAATAGAATATGCGCAGTATCTTGCAGAACCGAACTATTCAATGGTAGCTTGTTTGGTATGGCACATAGAATATTTAACAAAATTCCAGATGGATTGAAGACTCTGCCAGTGAAGTCTTTTAAAAAACGTCTATCATTATTGCTCAACGATAGATCATACTACTCGGTTACAGAATTTCTAAATGACAAAGCCTTGAAATAGTAAGACATTTACTTAGTTTTTAGAGTTTGTAATTATTTATAAGTCTTAAATTTATTTATTAGTATAATTTGTATGTGGACATGTTTTAATTTTATATTTTCATAATTGATTTTTTTTACTCGTAATTATTTTGTATTTGGACATAATATCATTGTGTAATTAATTATTATTATTAGATTTTTTGTATGCCAAACAATTAGATATTTGTATGCCTTGACGAAGGTGGAAATGTAGTGAAACTTAAATAAGTCTAACAAGTATGATATTGTAACTAACCTGCATTTCACAAATAAATACTATTCTATTCTATTCTATTCTATAATTATATCGTAATACCTTTCAAGTAGAAGTACATTGCTTCTGTAGTTTGATTATTTTAAAATTGGTTTTGTAATAAGCAAACTGTCCATGGGCGGCGGTGATTACTTTCCATCAGGTGACCCGCTTGCTCGTTTGCCTCCTTCTGCTATAAAAAAAAAAAAAACTAGCAAAGCAATGTACTTGTATTTGAAAGGTATTGTGATAGGTGTTGAAGTTGAACAAATAGCTAGCCCCCTGCTGAGGTTTCCCTCACTCCCATCTGTTAGAATGTTGATCTATTGGGCTCTTTTGCGCCATCCCATTTTATCACTTTGTCTCCTAAGGAAATATGACTGCCATAAGTTTGGCAAAGAGCCTAGCAAATGTTCTTGTTTTCGCCAGCCTAGCCAGCCAGCCTTTCCTGGCAAGCCAGTCACAGTCTTACAATAATAATCTCCAACCGTTACTTTCAGACCATGGAGGCGCCTTACTCCCGCTTCACCGCGGCAGAGGGCGGCTCGCGGCTCGCCACCGCCGCTGGAACTAAGAATATATTGGCCGTGGAACATGCGGCGTTTATAGCCACCCGGCTGATACATGAGCAGGCGTTTAACATCCGCGGGTAAGATGTTGTCACACGTTATAAATATTGTTTACTAGTGTTGCCGAACTATCGATAGTTCGGCAACACTTGCTTGCTTGCTTGTTCAGCAGCAACTGCTGCAATTTTCTCAGATAAATTTCAATTTGACATACGACCAGTGTTGCCAGACCTACGGATTTGTCCGTAGATCTACGGACTTTAGGTCTTGTCTACAGACATACGGATTTTAGTCGCAAATCTACGGATATTTTGTTCGATTTCATGTACTCAAACAATAGTATGAAGATTCAAAAAAATACATTTTTTTGCGTAAAGTGAAACGTAACTCAAAAAAGTTAACTGTGACCTGATTTCGTTCTTTTTTTATTGTCTGTAATACAATACCTGTCTCCTGTCCTAAAAATATTTTGATTAAGATTGAGTTGAATAGCGACTAACGTAAAACGGAAAGAACTATCCGTTGGTTTGGTTTGTTGGCGGTACTGACTGACGGATTACTGTGAATGTCAAATGTCAATTAAATATGTTTCTGTTTTGTGTTCGTTGTTGGGTTGACTACAACGCACGGTTTCTTGTATATTTATTTTCACTAAAAAGGCAACATAGCAGTGAATTCATTGTTCCTTTCTTTTTCCTCTGCTTTTTTTCAGTTATTAATTTCTTTACTGAGGAATTAGGTTTTAGGTAAGTCCATCTCTAAATAGTCAGGTTTTTAAGCTTAAAAAATGTCTGTAGATCTATAGATTTTTGTAAAGACAATCTACGGACTTCTACGGACTTTTGAGCTAGCCCTACGGATTTTTTCAAATTTGATCTGGCAACAAAGTGTTGCCAATCAAATAACTACGAGGTTCAGCATTCGTTGCCCAGACTATTGTACTTCGACTATTGTATTGTGACCATTGTTATTTAAACAGGAATCTTTATTTCAGCAGGTAGTCTCAAAAAATACTTTTTTATTGTACTTGGTCGATTCGTAACAAAACAAGCAAAGTCTATTGGATTTGGCTCTTTTTGAACCAAAATACACTGGAGTTGGTTTAGTTTGACATAAAGTGATGACGTAACTGGCAGCCATCTTAGAACAAACAAACGCTCTGATTGGCTCACGGTGACTTGGCACCAATGATATTATATATCATTGCTTGGCACGTTTTGTTATTCAGTAAACAGGTTGGACATGGCTTTATTC
Organism: Scoparia ambigualis; assembly: GCA_963921215.1. Taxonomy (NCBI): domain Eukaryota; kingdom Metazoa; phylum Arthropoda; class Insecta; order Lepidoptera; family Crambidae; genus Scoparia; species Scoparia ambigualis. Next base: position 13,937,369 of record OY992525.1, on the reverse strand, counting down.
GAAACGGAAAGCTGATTTTAAAACCATTTTGTATAGAATGTATAGGGATATGACTGTTTTTGACAAGTAGCATAGGACCATATATTATTCGTCTTTCCAGAGACATTTCTAAGTTGTTTTTTTTTTTAATTAGTCTTGGCTGGTTTTGAAATCAAACGACTCATTATACTATACATACAATATATTCACGACTACTATCCCCAAAGGGTTAGTTAGAGATCAGGCAATGAGGACTGCAAAAGCAGTCCACGTTTCACCAAATGGTAACAGGTTGTGAGCCCATCGTCGCTCTATGCGGTTGGACGTATGTGCAGTGCAGTCTTTAGTTAGTTAGTCGCCTTTTACGACACCCAAAGGAAGAGATTAGGGTTTGCAGTCTCGGTACTGAAATTAAATTTTTATTTCCCGATACTGGAGTCTCCTCCAGTATTGGGAAATAAAAATTTAATTGAAAATTGAAAAATTTAATGAGATCTGATACCGGAAAATACCGAGAAATTCTATAATTTCCTCTCCACATGTCCTGCATAGATTGTCTGTTGCTAGTTGCCTTCTTGTGCAGCATTTGTTTTGTGGCATAGTGCCCAGTCAGGGCACCGGTGATTATTCGGTCCTGCCTTCTGCTGCCTCTGAATATGATCTTACTCCGTCCTAGGGCTCTTTCGCCTATGAAGGATTTTGATTGTCTCATACCAGGTAGCTCTTTCCATTCGGTTTTATGCCTGTTTTGGATGTGGTCCTTGAAGGCTTTGTTGATGGTACTCGGTACCAGTGCCACAAACGGCTCAGGACCAATATATGGGGTCTCTGAGCCCTCCCTAGCAAGTGCATCGGCCATCTCATTGCCATGAATTCCCATGTAGCCTGGTGCCCAAATAAATATCACCCTGTTGTGGCTACCTAGCTTGTTTAATGCTTTCATGGTTTCAAGTACAAGTCTGGAGTTAATCCCAGGCCAGCCGATAAAAGTGACTTGAGCGCAGCTTAGCTGTCACTCAGTATGAATATGTTACGCTTATTAGGAGCGAGTTCTAAACTCTTTTTAGCGCACAGGAGAATTTCGACAGTTTCTGCCTAAAGTCATTGCTAAAGATACTTGCTCCAGTGCCCGACTCCATTTTAAATCCGTCGGTGTACCAGATTAGGCTGTCTTTCTCTGGAGACGGTGGCTGCTTCCATTGGTGTCGAGTTGGGACATGTATACTGAATTTCTTTTCGAACATGTCTTGGGGGAAATCTTGTCGCACCTCATTTTCATGTACCTATCAAGGGTATCGTTAGGTTCCCATTTCGTGTGTCTGGCCAGAGGCAAAGATGCGTCGTACAGCCCGCCCACCTTTACTCTGTGTAGCGCTTTCCTTGCTTGCTTGCTTCCTATGACACTGTGCAGGAAAGCGCTGCTGTCGGTGTGGTTCTAAATGCCCCGGTAATCGCCAGGCAGACTGTTCTCTGTAGTTTGCTCAGCGCATACTTACAGATCTTCAGCCTGGTTCTTGGCCACCAGAAGATGCTACCGTATGCGAGGATGGGCCGCACCACCATTATGTAGAGCCACCTTATGATTTTGGGGTTGAGTCCCCACATTTTGCCATAAGTGGAGCGGCACATACCAAAGACCCTATAGGCCTTGACGACGGTCGTGACCATGTGCTGTTTTCAGGTGAGTTCCTTATCTAGTGTTATGCCTAGATATTTCACTGAACCAAGGAAGCTGGATGACGTAAAGCGTTTCGAAGTTTCGTAAGGTTTTTCATCCTTGTAAAGGAGATGGCGGTCGTTTTTCCCGGGTTCACATCACAGGTACAGTTGTGGCCATAGAATTAAGAACGGCTCGTACCGAAAACAATGTATGAAATTTATTTATATATAAATAATTTAATAATCTATTTTTTTTATTTATTAATGCCATGAACTACTCACGTCACTAACATACTCACCAACCCGACTTACATGACATGACATTTTAAATTATTTTAATGTAATACAACTTCGATAACTCATCTGTTGTTATACGTTTAATCACTGAACAAATAAATAAGAACACAAACGAAAACTAATATTATTAAATTAAATAACAATTAAATTTAATGAAATGAATAACCTAAATGTTGGAGGTATCGCTGTAGTTTATAAACATTAATATTTGGAAGGATAAGCATTGTTTGCAATTACCGCACTGCATCGTGGATGCAGTGCGGTAATTTCATCGGTAATGGCATCGTGACTATTAGAGTTTAGCAATGGAAATGGTGTTCCACGACTCCACAAACGCATCGCAAAACTCGTTTAAATTACTTGTTTTTTAGCGGATACGCTCCTTTTCACTTCACGCCACAAATTTTCAATGTGATTGAGATCTGGGCTATTTGCAGGCCAGTCTAGCATCGAAACTGATTGCTCCCTAAGATTTTTTTTTAACAAAATGGGCAGTTTTTTGAGATTATTATCATGTTGAAATATCCTGGTCACTGGTAACGTCTTCTCAGCGTAGGAAGCATTGTTTATTCCAAAATGTTCTTGTTTTTTTAAATTGATCTAGATTACCTTAATTTTTTTTCACGGGGCCCACGCCATTTCCATAGAAACATTCCCAAACTTTAATGTCTTCTCCTCCATGTTTTACTTGTTTTGTGGTGTATTTATCATTCAACGCTAAATATAACTAAACCGATACCAATAACTATTACTATCTTTAACTAATAATACATTTTTCTATTGATTTCCCGTCCAGCTGCCATACTTTCGAGCGAAATTTCGCTTTGATGAGCGGTACTTTCCGTGAGATTCTTGCAAATAATTTTGCATTATTTAATCGTTGAATTGTACGTGCGGATACTCCTTTCCTGCTGCCAAAAACTTCCCTTCTTATTGTTTCTGAGCCCCTCTAAAGGAATCAGCCTTTGCTGCCCGAACAATCATAGAATCCTCTCGAGATGTCGTTTTCCGAGATTTAGGTTTTCGAGATACGTTATTGGTAGTGTGAATTTTTTTAAAGTTTTTGTCCACGTGGGAGCACCGAGGGCAAAAGAGCGCGTGGTCGCTCACCAACAAGATGGACCGATCAAGTAAAGAACTCGTCCTCCTCCAAATTTTGCACGGTTGTAAGAGACGCGCTGGACAGGAGCCGGTGGAGGCAGATCATCCGCTCCAGATGCAACCCTGATGCTGACCACGATCCTCAGACATGAGGGACCGACATAGATGGATGGACAACCCGTTCCTAATAATATGATCACAACTGTAGATGATTGATATTACACCAATCTTCTAGCAAGCCCAGGGCACGTTGCATTAGCTCCAATACTGTGACGAGTTACCCCAAAAAGTTTTACTAATTTAATTTTTTTTAAATGAGTAAGTATATCTTTTTACACATTCTGCGTTATGTGCTTTCAGCGTTTCTGCGTACTGTACATTTGTCATGATCTAGATTTTGCGTAGGTACATTTTGACTGTTTGCACATTATGCGTGTAGTTAGCATTTTGCGTGTTGTGCATTATCAACCGAAGCCCATAAAAGGCTTAATTAAATTGGTAAATGGCTTTCGTTTCCCGATATTGAATGGTAGGCGATAAAATTTCTCCTGAATTCCCGGTACTGAAATTCCTAGAGATGTGGGTGGTGAGGGTGGTAGTATTCTATTAAGGGGATCCTGCACGAAATTGTAAAAACTTACGTATTTTTAAGTTACTTGTACCATGCGCTGAATTAGTAAGAACTTACGTAAGTTAGCCTGATTATTACACAAGGTCGTGGCCTTGTTGAAATTTGAAACAAATTCTTTAAATAAACAATAAGAAACAATACTTGCACAAATCTAATGACTCCTAAAACATTTTTTTTTGACAGCTTTTTTAATTTTACGCATGAAACAATAATTCTTATCTTAAAAAAGTAAATTTGAATTTTTAACACAAGCGCGTGATGTGATGGTTTTGTACATTTCGCAGAGTAAAAACATTGCTCTAATCAAATTACCAGGTCTGAAACTTCAAAGCAGAATTGTTCTAATTTTAAATATCAATATGATTGATTTTGCTTTGAAGTTTATTAAGAGACTTATGTCAGTTTTTGCGATCATGCGGCACCCCCTTAATGAGCCGATATCGGCACAGCACAGCGCAGTCGATGATGATGATGATTTGTTGTATTTCCCAGTACCCTGCACGAGGGACGCCAGCGCTCCGTGTACGTGACGCGCTCGTCTCGCGTCGCCTGCGTGGCGTACGACCTTCACCTCATGACGGACTTGGCGGTGACGTCAGCGGAGAAACATGAGGCGGTGTACGATTGGTGCGCGGAGCTGGACCAGAAGGAGGTAAGATGTTACCACCGTTCACTCATTCGTCCATTCATTCATTCACCATTCATATGTTCATTCACGTTCATTCTTTTATCATTCATTTATTTGTTTTAATTGTATGGATTTTCGTTATGCAATAGCTCGTTAATTCATCCACTTGAGTGTTCGTTTACACATTCTTTTTTTTGATACATCGTGGCGTATGACCTTCCGCTCATCTGTCGGACCTCACGGTGACGTCAGCAGAGAAACTTGTAGCGGTGTACGATTAAGAAAGAGGTAAGGTATTTCTGAGAAGGAGGTGCGGTTATCATCGTACACCATTCTTCACTCATTCCCTCTTTGGCGTTCATAAGTTCATCACCAGTTATTCACACCCGCAAAACCAGAGGAGTCGCAGATGCATTGCCGATCTGGGTGATCAAAAAAGGAGATTTTAGGGGGCTAACCTGGTTCAACGTTGCTTCCGCGTGCTGGTTGTAGAGAACTTACGCGCGTCTCACTTCTTCTTTGACTCTCCACGGCACAAGTTCGTGATCACAATAGTACTTATATGTAGTTAAACCACAGAATAATATACGTTAAACTCGCGGTGATCACTTGGAAGATGTAACAACTTGACCGATAAAATGAGGAAAACGAGAGCTTGACTCAAAATGCCCTGTCGCGTAGGCAGGCTGGATCGGAAGTGAAGAATATGGCTGACACGACGAGATATTGGCTTACCCTCATGGGAACAACACCCAACTTCTAAGGCGCAGGACAAACACAAGCGGTGACGGGCGCGGCGCGGGCACGCCGCATGTATATGTCCCGCGCCCCGCCGCTTCTATACAATTCTTATGAAATACGAATGAGCGGGCGCGGCGTATGAGCACCCCGCCCGCGTCACGCCGCATGTATATGTCCCGCGCCCCGCCGCTTCTATACAATTCTTATGAAATACGAATGAGCGGGCGCGGCGTATGAGCACCCCGCCCGCGCCACGCCGCTTGTATATGTCCCCCGCCCCGCCGCTTCTATACAATTCATATAAAACACTGAGCTGAGATTCATATGAATGGGCGGGCGCCAAACAGCCGCCGCGCCGCCATTACGCCCGCGCCGCGCCCAACGCTGCCTGTGTTTGTCCCATGCCTTAGTTGGGTTAGGGTACATCCCTAAAATGACAAAGAAATTCGTGCTTTTTTCATTTTTAATTATAATATTTCATTTTTTTTATTTTAATTATATAGTCCTTGAGTATCTAATTTATTTTAAAGTATTAACATAAGAAAAATAAAATTTAAACAATTAATTATAACGCGCGGGCTGCGGCAGGTCGTTAACCCAACCGTCTGTTGACCCGTCCGCGTCAGCCGTGCGATAGTACCTACGTTAGTTTCAGAAATTAGATCTTAATAAATTTAAAATCAAAATCAAAGAAAAGCTTTATAAAAAAGCTTATTATAAAGTGTCAGATTATACAGAAGACAAAACAGCTTGGGTCTGAAATGCTGCAAGTACTTCAACAGCTATTTCTAATTGTCTAATTAATTTATATAGAGCACCATATTTAATTAAACTATTTACATTTAAATTCATATTTTGTATTTTATGACCTGGTAACGACATATAATTTATATATTTTTTGTAAATGTCGTTGCTTCTGTACGCTGTGGTTTTTGCGCCCGTTCTTTGCCACAGTTAAAAATGATGTCCTGAATGGGTGGTAGGTTAAAAAATATTTGGACGATTCAAAGTACTTATTAATTGAGTTTATTGAATAAATATATTTTGACTTTTGACTTTTAGTCTGCAATGAGACCATTTATTTTCCTATTACGAAATGTGCGTATTTTTCTTATGTTATTGCTTTAAAATAACTTTAATAGACTATCCAATTAAAATTCGTAAAATGAATCATTTAATTAAAAATGAAAAAAGCACGAATTTCTGTTTAGTCATTTTTGTCATGTTTAAAATACTTGACCTGACCAGCCCTTAAATTTTCTTGCGGTTTCTAGCAGTCGCCTTATATAATTTTAACGCAAATTGTATGTTGCAAACAAATCACAAATTGAAAAAGACAGTGTCGAAAAATTTCCACGCGGGATTCGAACCCGCATGCTTCTGGCAATCCATGCCAGGTGTTCTTTCCAGTTTAGCTACCTTGGAAATTTTATCGAGACTCTTTTTTAATTTGTGTTAACTACTCTATGAAATATCATTGTTTATACGTTCACTGTTTAAATAAAATTGCCAGGTACTAGTCTGCACGTCTTCGGTGCTGCGTCAGATCCTGGAGGAAGGCACTCTCAGCATGAATAACATCAACGTGCTCATCATTGACAGCGCGCATCTGGTGTGGAGGGACGCGCATCTGCAATTTGTAATTCATAAACGTTTATTTGCTTATTGGCTTACCAACATTTATTAGCACATAAACATTCTTGGGGAAAGGATGTTTAAGGGGGACCTGCACGAAATTGTGAAATTTTACGTATTTTTTAGGCTATGTCTTTTCTTCACTTGTACCATGAGCAGAAAAAAAACATTGCTCAAATTAAATTACTAGGTCTGAATCTTCAAAGCAGAATTGTACTAATTATGAATAGCAATATTTGATATTGCTTTGAAGTTCACTAAGAGACTTTGTCAGTTTTTGCGATCGCACGGCACCCCCTTAATGCTAAACCTACCAACCGCAAATTATATGCAGCAGCGGCACGTTTATAGGCTGATGCAACATTCTTATTTATATTTACAAACTAAATAACATAATCTTGCCGAACACAAGTAAACACCTCATGTAATGGACATATTAAATACTAAAATCTGTCTGTAATCAGGTACAGATTTTGGTTGGTGGTAGGGCTGTCTAGTTACCGCCAACTTATCTAAAGTCTGGCGCTAAAACAACAATGTAAATAGCATTGTTGTGTTCCCGCAGTTTAGTGATAAGATGTCGAAATCACCACACATTCCACAAATAGCTCTTATGTCCAGTTAAATACCAGGACTTGCAAATATGCTAATGTATGCCTTGCTAAAAGTTCGGAAGACCGAATTGAAATATCTTCTTCTTTTATACCATAGATAATGAAACTTTACAAAGAGCACGACGCCGATACCCCACCAAGAATACTAGCTTTGACCTATCCATTGTTCAACACAAACAAAAAGCCAATAGACAACACAGAAGTGCCAACCATAGAAGAAGCGTTACCAATACACGAAGAAAACGTTCCCACAGCTGAATTAAAAGAAGCTGAGAAAGATGTTGTAGTTGTAAAGGAAAATGAGTCTTCCGTTGATGATTATAAGGTTAAAAATGAAGATGTGATGGGTCGTCATGAGAATATGGATGACTATGATATGTATGAAAAGTTGGAGTGGAAAATTGAGGAGTTGGAGAAAGAGTTGTGCTGTGAAATGGATTTAGCGGAGGACATTGACGGCGGAAAGAGGTGAGTCTGATTGGAAAGTATATAAAGCCTTTAAGTGTCCATACTACCTAAAATTTCGCATCTCTTCTATCCGCTGGACTTCGCCATGGAAAAAGTCTAAAGAGTTAATTAGGCTAGATTAGGTTAGTATGTTGATCAAAAACACGCGAGCCGAGCGAGCGAAACGAGCGTGCCGCGGTAGCGGCCGGCGAAGCGCCAAAAACGACGTTTATGTAAATTTCCATATTTTTTAAAAATTTACATAACTTATAAATGACTTGTCTGCGGTAGGAGGGGTAAGTGGGGGGTACTCCTCCCTCCTCCCCCCAATTCAGGCGTCTTGATTCAAAAGTTTTACCACGATACATAACCCCAAAATACAAAAATGAACAACTTAAAAACTACTTATTTGCGGCAGGAAGGGTAAGGGGGGGGGGGGGGGGTTACTCCTCCCCCTCCCCCTCTCCCCTCCACCCCCTTCCCATCCCCAATTCAGGCGACTGGATTCAAAAGTTTTACCGAATTATATGTTTGTGTTGTATTGCAATGTTATGTGTTATGGTTTATATTATGTTATTTTTTTTGTGCGCTATTATAATTTCTTCAACCGCTTTGTATGTCTGTTGTCTAAGGTTGTCATCGAACCAAACCAAGCCCAAAGAGTTGATCATAGAGTACAGTGGCGCCCCCTCACCCGACGCGGCGCCTTTGGACTACAGAGACCTTTGTCAGTACATGAGGGTGACTGTCACAGATGCGCTGGAGTTCATCAACGAGCACAGGTGATTACATACACACACTTCTGCAGCATTGCCTTGTCTCTGATAAACCAAAGTATGTATAGTTTGTATAATCATTTTAATAAATTAAACAAAACTAAATATTTGCACAAAAATGGATTTAACTGCATGTATGTGAATAATTAATAATTAATTTCTTTGATGTTTGCTCCGATTGTTAATTAGTGACATAAGTATGAATATAGTGTTCCAATTTGTAAACTTATACTAAAATATTGTTTTGTGACTATCTTTTTTACTTACCTAATTACTCTTGCTTGATTTACTATGTACACTACTTTTAGAATTCAGTCTACATTTTTGATATTTAAAACTTCATGACGTTATTATTTGTTATTTATTGGCTTTAACCTGTATGTGTACTTATTAAATAAATAAATAATATCTCATTCCTATTGCAGGTACGACCCTACAGAAATCTATGGTGAAGATTTGTACGAAGAGTTTAAGAACATCCCCGATCCGACCATAGAGCCCAAATATATATTCAAACAGTTCCTATACGTTTTGGACCAGCTCGGTAAGTAAGAAAGTTCTTAATTTTATATAATCAAAAAATCAAAATCAAAATAACTTTATTCAGTAAGCTTAAATTAAGCGTTTTGAATCGTCAAAAATTTTTTTTTTTATATATGGATGGATGGATAGGCACAGGAACCCACCCACCCACCCCACCCATTCAGGAAGTCTTTTAGCTGTGGAGAAGAACGGGCACAACAAACTCCACAGCTTTATAATAATATAGAGGTAACGACATTTACAAAACAATATGTCGTTACCAAATTATACAGTCAATAGTCATAAAACAATTATATAAAATGCACATAATAATATACATAGGTACTATTGAAATAAATTTGTAAATAAATAATTTTTTTTCCACTCTCACGCCAATTATGTAGTACAGGTTACGCTCCGTATGAAACTGGTTTTTTTTTTGGTTAGATAACAAATAAACATACTTATTATATAAAAAAACACCCTGACCCGAAATCAATTTAGAAAAACAGTTGTTTCTTATTTGACCCGACAGAGAATTGAATCCGGGACTTCAGATATGGCGCGGCACCAGAACCGCCGTGTTAAGCACTCGACCATGGAGGTCGTCAAAATCTATCTATTAGTATTACTATAAATAAATGACTTTACTATTTTATTTAAATCACAAATTTCTTAACAGGTCCATACGCAGCCGACAAGGCGGCCTTCTCCTTACTAGCGAAACTCGAAAAGCTAAAAATCAAAGTGCCCTACGAACGCCATTTCATATTGCTATGTTTATGTACAACCGTCTTTGTAAAGATCCGATGTCACGCAGATACTGTGTTCGCGAAATACGACTCTGACTGGATGAGAATAAAGTCGTTTTCCACACCGAAAGTTTTGAGACTAGCCGAGGTGTTATTTAAATTCCAACCGCCTGAAACGCAGAAGACTACTGAGGAGGTGACGTCACAAATGTTGAGTGATCTAGAGAAATGCGACTTTAAAACGTTGGGTGATAAGATCGAAGATACCGTAAACACTTTTGAGAGTAATTTGAAAGACTTAGATCAATTTAATACGGAAATGAAGACAAGTGATGTTATATTGTGTGGTGATAATAGTAAAATTTCAAGCGTTGAATCCGTTAGTCTTAAAAGTGTTGATAGTGAAATAAGTGTGAACAGTGATACCAAAGAGAGTAGTAATGTTTCCAATAGTGTTAGTTCCGAAGATAATTCAGAAAGTGTCACTAATACAAAAGGCAATGAAAAGAATCTAATTGTGTCACAAAATCAAATAGCTAATATATCGAAGAGTGCAAGCTCCGATGACAATTCAGAAAGTGTCATAATTCCAATTGATCAAAATCGAATAGTTTATAACGACTGTGTTATATCGAAAAGTGCAAGTTCGGACGATAATTCTGAAACTGTCTTTATTACAACTGAGGATAAACGAGATCAAATAACTTCAGTTAACAAAGTTGTTACTTCAATAATTAAACCAGATTTGTTTCTTAAACCTGATGGAATGCTTAGAGACGGGAAGTTAGGGTTTTCAAGAAGGTCCGGGGGAAGGGTCCGTGGAAGGGGAAGGACCCAAAGGACCAACACAGCCAGGGTTCAACAGATGCAGCAGAACCCTGACGCGTTGTGTGGGATTGTGTTCATGAGGGAGGCGCTGGTGGCGAAGATCATGTTCATGGTTATTGCGGTGAGTTTTTTTTAATGGTTTTTTTCGTGATATATTTACTTGTTTTTTGGCATGTCGCATAGGGTTGAAAGAATACTACCATCCTACCTACCAAGATAGGGCTCTTACCTTGGGTGTCATAAAAGGCGACTAAGGGACTAAAGATTACATACATCGAACAGCATAAATTCTAGAAAGTCAGCCGTCTAGTCAGTAGATTAAAGTAATCTGTAATGTAATTTAGGTATGTGCTCTCAATTCACTAAGCCTCCATTTCTAGAATGGGTCCCGACTGCTACAATTTTTCTTTGCAGCTTTGGCGATTCTTAAGTGCAACCGGGTATGACGACTTTCTTGTTTTAGAGTTTTTTCATTTCCAAATTACACAGAAACGCAGTCGCAGTCGGGTTTATTAGTTTTTTAAATTACCGTTTTTGCAGTCCTCATTGCCTAGTCTCTGACATACCCTTCGGGGACAATATTCGTGATTATATTATGTACTAGCGGCCGCTCGCGGTTTCACCCGCGCGGTTCCCGTTCCCGTGGGAATATCGAGATCAAAAGTATCCTATGTGTTAATCCAGGTTAAAAACTATCTGTATCCGAATTTCATCCAAATCCATTCAGTAGTTTTTACGTGAAAGAGTTACAAACATCTATCCATACGTTCCCTTGGGAATATCGGAATAAAAAATAGCCTATGTGTTAATCCAGGTCAAAACTATCTGTATGCCAAATTTCATCCAAATCCATTCAGTAGTTTTTACGTGAAAGAGTAACAAATATTCATACATTCTTATGAATGTAGTGATTCTTATGAATGGAATGTAAATATACAAACTTTCGCGTTTAAAATATTAGTAGGATATTTTTTGGCGACTTATCCTTATCTAATCTTACTTATCTTGGTGGGTCCTATAGAGGCTTTTTTCTCTTAGTAGCGTTTAGATCCATGTGGTAATGGTTTTGTCGGACCTATTTATTTATTTAAATTTCTAGCGGCCTGCCCGTGAGACGTTCGTCCGCGTAGACAGCCCGTACACTGTGACGAATTTAAAATAAAGAAACTTTTATACCCCTATCGCGTAGTAGTGATAGAATACTACCACCCCCTCTTTTCCCTTGGGTGTCGTAAAAGGCGACTAACGGACTAAAGTCTGCACATACATCCAACAGAATAGAGCGGCGATGGGGTCACCACCTGTCACGCTGAGCACATGTGCAGTCGCTATTTGGTGAAAAATAAACTATGGCAGAGGACTGCAGTCTCGCTGCCCTCATTGTCCCATCTACCGACCCCTATAGATAGGGTATCGCAGCTGGAACTACGGGTCCCGCTGTGTTTCTCAGGGGTGGGGTTCCGGTTCATGCCCCCCGCTGGTTGTGCCTTGACCGGCGCCTCCGGCGGGATCCGGACGTGGGTTGGACTCGTAGTGGCTTGTGGTTAGCTGTAGAGTTTGGGAATGTTCGTTTGTCCTGGTATTGTGTGCCGGGACTTCCAGACTCGCGCACAGTGAGCGGTGCCTAGTAGCGGACTCTGTGGGGCCAGAAGCGAAAAGTCCTGCGGGGAACGTGAGTTTCCCTTACAGTTGGCAGATTTGTCCGGTGGTTCTCATTGGACATTGGTGTTGACACCTCCGGTACTAGTCTGGACAACTAGTAGAGGCGGCCCCCTAGATGCCGTAGCCTCCGGTCCAGCCAGCCGCGTAGGACGTGGGAACTGGCTAGGCGCCCGGGTGGGTTCCGAGAAGTGAGTATGCTTACTACTCCGCGACCAAGGTGGACACTTGGGAGTCGACTTTAGAGTCGACGACCCGATAGCAGTGGCAACTGCGAGTTGTGCCCTTTGTGCAACGAGAAGTGAGCAAGTTTGACAGCTCCGGTTACCTATCTGGACAATAGGCAGTGAACTACACGTGTTCACGGGAAAACTCTCCCGAGACACTAGTCTTATGAGTACCGAATGAAAAGCGCGCTTCAGCGGGCACTGATTTGACGTCAAGACCTAATGCAGATGGTCTCCATGCGCGAGTATTTTACTGGCGCAGGGACGTCTGGCACTTCTTGCATAACCTAACGCTTGGTCTGGAGGTGCCAGTACAAATAAAACTTAGTGAATTAAGGAGAGGGATGTCCTCATTGCCTAGTCTCTGACTAACCCTTCGGTTATAATAGTCGTGATTATATGTATATTTTTTGGCGACTTATCCTTATCTTATCTTACTTATCTTGGTGGGTCCTATAGAGGCTTTTTTCTCTTAGTAGCGTTTAGATCCATGTGGTAATGGTTTTGTCGGACTTATTTATTTATTTAAATTGCTAGCGGCCCGCCCGCGACGTTCGTCCGTGTGGACAGCCCGTACCTACACTGTGACGAATTCCAAAAAAAAACTTTTATATTATACTTGTCCTGACAATGACAAACACAATATAAAAAAGAATCAGCCAAATAAATAGGATAACGAAACGGTGAAAAAATATTTGGTTTTCATCGTTTCGTAATCATCTTGAAAAATACCTTTAGAGCGCTTTACACACACACTTAAGCGTTTTAGTCGCGCAACTGCAGCGCTTCTTAGTAGCGCTGCAGTAGCGCGGCGTTATCGGCGTTAGATCAGTGTTGCGAGCTCATCCGTAGCAAGTTGCAAATTACTATTGAGGAGTTAGGTCAGGGTAAATTAAACTCCGTAAAACTTTTTATCACTTCACAATTTATTGCAAAAGAACAACAGTTTCACACTTTTCACAATTCGTGACACATGTGTTATTTCGTTTGAAACGCAACCAAGACCGCCCGCCTGCTCTGAATGCTTCGTCCGATCACCCCTCCGCACGCGGTGGGCTGTGATTGGCCGACGCCCCCGATCGGTCAAAGCATTTGATTGGCTTTCATAAATCAAGTTAACTTAACAACTAAAAGCGAAAATGGACACAAGTTTGTCTCTAGCAAGCATATTTAATTTAACAAAAATACGTTTTAAAAATTAGTTAAACTATTAGTCAACTTTTAAATTAAATAACATGATTCAAGATTTTATAATTTAACGCTATCCAGACCTAACATTACCTACGTCATAATCTTAAGCATGTTTGATACAGAAATAATAAACGAAGAAGAATGAAGAAAGACCGTTGGGACCCATATTGGAAATGACCTAGTCACCCCCACGTTCAACGCGCGTCTGTAGCGCGACTGTGAAGCGCGGCTGTCGCGACGGCGGCGCGACTTAGCCGCGCTACAGCCGCTGTGGTGTGAAGGGGTCTGATACTCTAGTTCGAATGCCGTTACCTCGATGGTCATTACCTCGATGTCTCTACCTCGACGGTACACTTCAGCGATGGCTCGTTACCTCGAAAGGTCAATACCTCGAAGGATCTCTTCCTCGACGGGTCTTTTCTTCGATAGTACATTTGATCGATGAGTTGTTACCTCGAAAAAATCATAAAAAGTACAGTAAATGTAAAGTATTTGTGTGTGTAACTGAAAGGTTTAAAAATACTAGTGAATTGAAATGAATATCGATATAATCATAGAGGCAACATTTATTATCACTCTGCATATACATTTACAATTTCTATAGTTCGTAAGACACTTTTGTATTATTCTTTTATCAAAATGTTACTAAAAATACACAATAAAAATAAGGGAGACTTCTAAAATTCATGGGAATTATAACTGTACTTTTTATGATTTTTTCGAGGTAACTATCCATCGATCAAATGTACCATCGAAGAAAAGACCCGTCGAGGATGAGATCCTTCGAGAAATTGACCTTTCGAGGTAACGAACCATCGGTGAAGTGTACCGTCGAGGTAGAGACATCGAGGTTACGTCATTCGAACTAGAGTATCAGACCCGGTGTGAAGGGATTCGACGTGCAGCGCTGCAGCTGCTCGACTTTAACGCCTATATGTGAAAGCGCTCTTAAGAGCCACCGATACGACACATAAATGTCCTAATATGAATTACTAACATAGTTTTAGTTCTTATATATACTATCAAAAATAAATATCCTCCCCCCTTTTCTAGGACATGACGCGTGCCCACCCCCGCCTAGCGCATTTATGCACGCAGTACTGTGCTGAGGAGACGCCAGCTAATCCAGGCACGGAGCCTAAGGAGTGTCAGCGGCAGGGCAAGAAACAGGAGGAGGTGTTGAAGAAGTTAGTATCTATATCTTATCTTATCTTATCTCATTTTATCTTAGTGGGATCTGCAAAGGTCTCCCTCTCGTAGTAGCACGTCGACCCATTGGGACCTTTAGTGCAACCTCATCCCATCACTCTATCTCCTCAGTGAAGATGACTGCCATAAGCTGACAATCTCCGTAGTCTGATTTGAGGTCCTGGGTTCAATTCCCGGATGGGTCAATTTAGAGAAGGACTTTTTCTATATTTATTTCGGGTCTGGGTGTTTTTTCTAAGTTTATGTAAGTATATTTATCCGTTATCTACCATATTAACGAGTTTCATAAGAATACTTTTTTTTTACTATTGGCAACGGGTAAGCGCTTGGCCTTCATCTCACCTGATGGTAAGTGACGATAAGGCCGAAGGTGAAAGCGCGCTACTCCTGGAATCCTCAACCACTGAGGTATTGGCTATCTTATCTCAAACTGCCGGAACACAACAATGCTATGAACATCGTTGTTATGGCGACAGACTTAGATAAGATGGTGGTAACTAGCCAGGCGGACTTAACAGCCCTACCACCAACTAAACCGAGCACACAAAGATGTACCCCCCGCTGGGAATCGAACCCGGGACCTCTGGGTCTGAAACCGGTAGCTTAGCCACTAGACCACATAGGCGGTTATCTTGGGCTAGATCATTGGTGTGAGCGTAAACACATTTATTTTAATTAATAAAAAAATAAGCTTTGGCAATGTCTTTGTGGGCGAAGAGCCTAAAATCTTCTGGTTTCTTCTGGTAGGCCGATCCCATTTGACTCATTAAACCGATCTGCATTTTGGCTAGCGATGTGTTGTGTCCCAAACTCTCTTTGTCCATTTGTCCTTTGCCCAGCAGTGGGACTTTGTGTTGGTTATACATGACTTTGCTTTTTACATGTATCTTACAATTATTCCATTAAAATTTTTGGATTTTAGTTAACTTTCGTGTTTTAAAATGTTTCGTTTTAAGTTTATGTAATTTTGTAATTTAAGTATTTGTTTAAAAAATCAATGTATAAAGCTACCGTTCTTTTTTAAGTTTGTTTAGCAGTATGTACATGTGAAGGGTTTCATTCTTGTTAGCTCGAATGTTTCATTATAATTTTGTATATTTTTGATTGTTACCTGTTTTAGACATCCTTAATTAAAAATAAAAATGAAAAAATAACCGAGTACTTATGTTGTTTCAGGTTCCGCATGCACGAATGCAACTTGCTTCTGGCTACCTCCGCCCTGGAGGAAGGCATCGACCTGCCGCGCTGTAACCTGGTGCTGCGGTGGGACGTGCCTGCCTCGTGAGTGTGCCTTAGTTGTTACTAGTAACATTAGGGGTGACAAATGATAATTCCTAGGAATGACATGTTAAGGATTCGTAATATTTGATTGTTTGCGTTAAAAAACGCTCAAATAAACTCAAAGATAACGAAACGTTAAAAAAAACATCAACGCCTAGATCGCGGAAGACGCCGGTTCGATTTACGCCTGAGGTAGACATTTTGTTCAACGTTTCGTTGTATGTTAAGGATGACAAATGAAACACATTAGGGATGACAAATGAAAAACTTTAGGGATGACAAATCACAGACGCTAGGAATGACAAAACACAAACACTAGGGATGATAAATGGTAAATTCTCGGGATGACATACAAAACAATTATGGGTTGACAAATAAAACATTCTAGCCCCCTTACTCTCGAAACCGATCGCTATTGAATCGGATTGGTATTGTAGATTTTCGTATTTTTAAGTTACGACACCAGCGCTAATTTGGTTCATATTGTGTGAACTAAATGGCATTAAGTTTCGTATTTTTTTTCACTCAATATCCACACAATATGAATCCATATTAGCTCTGGTGTCGTAACTTAGGAGTACGAAAATTCACAATATCAATCCGATCCAATAGCGATAGGTTTCAAGAGTAAGGGGGTAGGAATGACGAACGACAGGTACTAGGAATGATAAATGGCAAATTCTTGGGATGAACATCTTATCTTAGGGATGAAAAATAATAAATGATGAAGTATTTATCATTCTTTATCCGTAATATAATATTAGGGAAGAATATCAAATACCAGAGATGACTACTGACATGTCCCAGGGCTTAACATCCTAGGCATATTAAATATTAGGAACGGCAAATCTTAGCAATATAAATTGTCAAATTTATAAATGGCGTATCCAGGAAAATATAAGTGACTTGTTGGTGGCTACCTCCGCCCTGGAGGAAAGCATCGACCTGCCGCGCTGCAACTTGGTGCTGCGGTGGGACTGCCTGCCTCGTGAGTGTGCCTTATAAGGATACATGTGATGACAAACTACGATCATCCAAACACTAGATACACAATCCTATATAGTAGAGTAGTTCTAACTATTCTATAAAATTATGTTTTCGAATAGTCACAGCTAATTTTGATACTCGGCCCTATCGTCACCACAATGGGTATTAAATTTGAACGGCAATGTCGAATGACAACTGACAGCAATCCAATGGTCACTCTTGGTTGGATTATTAGTTAGAGGCGTCACCTTCAGAGCGCTAAATTAGTGTTTAGATGATCGAAGGGGACAAATGATAAATCTTAGGGATGACAAATGAAAAATTCTAGAGATGACAAAATATGACAGACACTATTGATGATAAATGGTAAATTCTTGGGATGACACATCTTAGGGATGACAAAAAACACATGATTAATATTAGGTATGAATAATCACAGATACTAGGGATGGCAAATTACAAATTTTAAAAACTCAAACAGGCTGAATCGACAGCTGTAGCTGATATTCTGCCACAACCTAGCGTGAGTTTTTATACGTTTCCAGCAATAAGTATGTGACAACAGTAAGTTATATGAAAACAATTTAAAGTAGACAATTATATCTCGGCGATGGGCTCACCACCTGTCACGCTGAGCACATGTGCAGTCGCTATTTGGTGAAAAGTGGACTATGGCAGAGGACGGCTTTTGCGGTCCTCATTGCCCAGTCTCTGACTAACTTTTCGGGGCTAGTAGTCGAGATTATATGTATGTATGTAAAATTATATCTATACTTACTAACTGACGTCCTCCGTGGTCGAGTGGGTAACGCGCCGGGTCTGGCGTTGCGTCATCTCTGGAGACCCGGATTCAATTCCCGGTCGGGTCAATTTAGAGAAAACTGTTTTTCCAAATTGATTTTGGGTCTGGGAGTTTTTTTAATGTTTATGTATATTTATCCGATATCTAGTTTAACCATTAACGAATTTCAATAGAAACTTATCTTGGGCCAGATAATTAGTGTGAGCGTAAACAAATTTAATTAAAGTCAAAGTCAAAGTCAAAATATGTTTATTCAATAAACTCAATTAATAAGTACTTTGAATCGTCCGAATCTTTTTTAACTTACCACCCACTCAGGACATTATTTTTTAACTGTGGCAAAGAATGGACGCAAGAAACCACAGCGCACAAAAGCAACGACATTTACAAACAAAAAAAAAGAATATGTCGTTACCAGGTCAAAACAAAATATGAATTTAAAAAATAATAAATGATGCAATACAAAACTACAATACAATGTAGTATCAATTAGAAATAGCTGTTGGAGCATTTCAGATCCAAGCTGTTTTGTCTTCTGTGTAATCTGGCACTTTATAATAAGCTTTTTTTGATTTTTTTTTATTATTAATTAATTAATTTATAAGTTTTTAATTTAATTTAATACATTATTAATTAATTACTCATAGGTACAGATCGTACGGCCTCTGCCGCGGCCGCGCGCGCGCCGCCCGCTGCTCGTGCGCGGTGCTGTGCTGCGGCGGCGGAACCACCACACAAGAACTAGTGCACAACCTAGCCACGTATAGGGAGCTGGACCAGGTATGGACATCATTTCATTTCATACAGGTACAAATCATACGGCTTTTGCTACGTGAGCGGTGCTTTTCTGCGGCGATGGAACAGCTACACAGGAACTAGTGTATGCACTAGTTCCTGTGTAGCTGTGGCTGTGTAGCTGTAGCTGTGGCTGTGGTGTAGGCTATGGCCTAGCCACGAATAGGGAGCTGGATCAGGTATGGACATCATGTCATTTCATACAGGTACAGATCATACGGCCTGTGCTGTGGCGATGGAACCAGTACACGAGCTGGTGCACAACCTAGCCACGTATAGGGAGCTGGACCAGGTATGGACATCATTTCATTTCATACAGGTACAGATCATACGGCTTATGCCTCGTGAGCGGTGCTTTTCTGCGGCGATGGAACAGCAGCTACACAGGAACTAGTGCATAGCCTAGCCACGTATAGGGAGCTGGATCAAGTATGGACATCATTTAATTTCATACAGGTACAGATCATACGGCGTTTGCCTCGTGAGCGGTGCTTTTCAGCGGCGATGGAACAGCTACACAGGAACTAGTGCCTAGCCTAGCCACGTATAGGAAGCTGGATCAGGTATGGACATCATTTCATTTCATACAGGTACAGATCATACGGCCTGTGCTGTGGCGATGGAACCAGTTCACAGGAGCTGGTGTACAACCTAGCCACGTATAGGGAGCTGGATCAGGTATGGATATCATTTCATTTCATACAGGTACAGATCATACAACTTGTGCTGTTGCGATGGAACCAGTACAGGAGCTGGTGCATAACCTAGCCACATATAAGGAGCTGGATCAGGTATGAAATAGGATGGGATCTGGAACATACATACACTCACGACTAAAATCCCCAAAGGGTTAAGGGCCCCACAGACGGTCAGGTCGCCGGCAGATATCGGCCTGTCAGTTAGTAGTACAAAGCACGGGCGGCGGCGGCGGCGGGCGGCTAATACTAACTGATAAGCTGATACCTGCCGGCGGGCCCCACACACGATCAGTTCGCCTGCAGGTATCAGCCGGTCAGTTCCGCCGCCGCCGTCCGTGCGTTGTACTACTAACTGACAGGCCGATACCTGCCGGCGACCTGATCGTCTGTGAGGCCCTTTAGTCAGAGACCAGGTAACGAGGACCGCAGAAGCAGTCTACTGCCATAGTTGACGTTTCACCAAATTCCAACTGCACATTAGTCTCCGTGATTAGTGATGGGTTTTTATCCGGATAAATACTCAAAATTGATAAATACTCATAAATATCCGTTTTTACTCGAGTATTTATCCAAAAAGACGGATAAATATTTTATGAACCTTTTTCTTCACAAATCATGTAAATTTTGAAATTAAAATATAGGTAGTTTGTTATTATAACCAAAATAATTGCTATTGAGTTTTTTAACTTCATAAAATGAGCGATAAACCAAAATTTGAATTCAACTGAATGGGTTGGGTTTTTACCATTGTAGGCAATGAATTATAGATTTTGGTATATCATTTGAAAGGTAATTTTATAAGCTTTCAAATTATATAAAAAAGAATTAAAATTTATAAAATTTTCTTACCTAAATATAGCGAATTGTTGCAAAAGGTTGTAGTTGTGGATGTCTAAATGAATACTGTGTATTTCCTCCTCAATACTTTGTATTACCGCCTGGCCCTAATGATTGCCTGTAAATGGTTTCTCATTGACCGAATGAGTTTTCTGACGGAATCTTGTGGAATTCCCTGCCACTATTCGATCAAATGAATGCAAATGAAAAAAAAGTTGGATATCTTCCTCGTACCCGTCTTTTCAGCTCGTCCCACACGTGTTTAATAGGATTCAAGTCAGGTTGTGGGCTGGCCAGTCTAAGGTGGAAATCCTGACTTCTTCCAGGTACAGTCTAGTCATTACAGCGGTGTGGCAGCGGGCGTTATCGTGCATTAGCAGGAAATGTTCGCCAATAAACTCTGCGAACGGGAGCACATGGTCTAGTAGAATGTCATTGATGTATCTTTTAGCAGTTAGGCCCCCTCCCCGACCACCACCAGGTACGAATACAATAGGATCCGTTTTTTCTTCTATAGAAATTCCCGACCACTTCATACTGGACCCGCCTCCGTATGCCACTGTTTCCGCCAAACTGCTTGTGCAAATCGCTTCCCCGGTTTCCATAGACTCTCTGTCAACGGTCGTTACCATGCAGGCACATTCTTGTTTCGTCCGAGAACAGCCCCCTTACTCTCGAAACCGATCGCTATTGGATCGGATTGGTATTGTGAATTTTCGTATTTTTAAGTTACGACACCAGCGCTAATTTGGATTCATATTGGGTGAACTAAGTGGCATTGAGTTTTGTATTTTTTTCACTCAATATTCACGCAATATGAATCCATATTAGCTCTGGTGTTGTAACTTCGGAGTAAAAAATTCACAATACCAACCCGATCCAATAGCGATCGGTTTCAAAAGTAAGGGGGCAGGACTCGACTCCATTGCTATATTATATCCCATATCCCTATCTAAGTGATCGCTAGCAAACTGAAACCGGGCTTCTCGGTGGACTGGATACAATCTGGGCCCCGTAGCTGGCGTTCTTGGAGTCAAATTCGCTTCTTTAAGTCTTCGCCTCATTGTCCATTCGCTAACAGCCCTCTCTCGAACTTTTCTGAGCTGCCATTGGACGTCCACCCCGCGCCGGTTAGGTGTTGATTTCGGAGAGAAGTGGTGACAATGAATCGGTCATCTCTCACCGAAGTGCAACGCTGTCTTCCAGATCCTGGTCTCCGGACAAAGTTGCTAGTCTCCTTGAACCTTCTGTACACCTTCGAGACACAAGACTGGCTTAGATAAAGTTGTCGAGCAATATTACGCTGAGACAACCCTTGCCGGATTAAGATGACGAATTGAGACGACGACAACGCGGCACGAGGGAACCCGAGCTTGCTAATATAATTAAATTGCGCGGCGAAGCCGGCAAATAATTGTAACCAAACCGAATACCTATACTTTTCTCACTCTCGCGGTTCTGTGCGCAACGTGTGCAAGAGTAAGAAAGCCTAATTATTTCAAGGACACGACGCAGTTTCACTAGAAACACTATTACCACAGCTATTACCGTGATGACGTAATGGAAGCTGTATCCACATATTCACCACCCGATCATGGCCCGAGTGGTATAAGACGGGTGTGGAGATACAAGTCAGCGGATTGGAATGAGATGCGTCATTTCTTCGCATCCTATCCGTGGCGGCCAATGTGCTTTTATTCAGGTGACCCAACGAGCAGCGCCGATGCCATAGGTGAAGTCATCCGCCAGGCAATAGAATATTTCATACATTTCATACCGTTTACTGACGTTAACGGGCATCGAAGCTCGCCGAGGCGAACTTGCTCGTTTCTCTGTTTGCGCAAAGTTTGCGTCTACATGTCTCAGCGAAATCACCGCCTAACATACCTCATGCCGGCTACTCCATGCCAGCTGTCCACATACGCCAAAAAGAGGTATTAAAAATCCTGCGAACCTTGGACTCATGTCCATAAGGCGAGTGGGCCTGATGGTATTCCAGCAATAGTCCTCCGCAACTGCGCGCCTGAGTTGTCTCCAATCCTAACTCGCCTGTTTCGTCTCTCACTTGAGACTGAACTCGTTCCTAAATCTTGAAAGCTTGCGAACGTTCAACCTGTTCCGAAAAATAGTAGTAAAGCCTGCCAAATAAAGACTAATTTCAGTCACCTACATACTCTGTAAGACTATGGAGCGTGTACTCAACAACCGACTCCTGACATACCTTGAAGACAATGACCTCTTAAGTGACCGCCAATTTGGGTTTCGCCGAGGGCGGTCTACGGGAGATCTTCTTGTGTATGCCACCATCTATGGAGTGAGGCTTTAGAGAAACACGGTGAGGCATTTGCAGTGTCTCTTGACATCTCTAAGGCCTTTGACAGGGTTTGGCACGCTAGCCTTATAAACAAGCTTCCGTCGTATGTGATCCCCCTTGGCCTCTGCCATTGGATTTTGGACTTTCTGAAGGAGCGATCGATACGTGTAGTCTTAGATGGCTGTACGTCTGATCTACAGGCTATTGATGCTGGATTCCTAAGGGGTCTGTTCTGTCTGCAACTCTATTCTTACATAAACGATCTGTTGGTACCCGGAATTCTGGGGTACGCAGACGATAGCACAGTTGTGGACAGATATTTCTCAAGTGCAAAGGCCAAGGGGGATGAAGTTCGGCTTTGTCGAGAGGCCATGGTTAACGTGTGGACGCGGCCCTAGAAGCTGGATAGCTTCAGGTTAGCATCACCCCAGTCGGAGATCAGACTGTGGTGATGCTAACCTGGTTGACTTCAACGTTACCAAAACACAGACGTGTTTATTCACTGCCAAACGGAGTCCATTTCAACTCGCTCCGACTTTTCGTGGTATATCTGTGCCGATATCTGACCATCTTAGCATTCTAGGTATGACCATCTCTGCAAACCTAAACTTCGGCCACTACATAGTAGAGTCCATGGCAAAAACTGCAGCTGAAAAGCTTGGCATCTTTTCTAAGGTAAGGCGGTATTTTACACCGAGGCAGCTGCTTCAGCTTTATCAAGCACAAGTCCGATCCTGTATGGAATACTGCTTCCACCTCTGGGATGGATCTGCCAAGTATCAGTTAGCCGCTTTAGATTCTATTGAGAAGTGTGCTAAGAGGGTCATTGGCGACTCTAAACTCGTCGAATCCAAGCTGCAGTCTTGAACATCGACGCAAGGTTGCCAACCTTTCGGTTTTTTATCGATTGCACTTTGGCGAGTGTGCGCAGGAACTACACGAGCTGATTCCACCTTCTCCTTTCTATCTCCGGGGAACGAGACGCGGACTGAGATCTCACCCTTACACTGTCAACACACCACCTATACGCACAAAGCGCTGCGCGTCATCATTTTCAATGCGGACAGCTAAGGAGTGGAATTCCCTTCCTGCGGATCCGTTTCCTGACATTTTCAAGGTAAACAGGCATTATCTAGGCAAGTATGCTACATCCTAGGCCGCATCGTCACTTACCATCAGGTGATATCGCGGTCAAATACTTGCCTATAAAGAATTTTAAAAAAACTTGATAGGTATAGTGCAACCGTACTAAAACTACAATAAAAAAATTAATAATATAGTATTCGGACACATAATGCTAACTATTCCTCAAATGTAGTCCAGGAGGGCGATCGCGTTAAATAATCTCAACCAAACTACAACTGGACCTCAGCCGTTATATAGTGCTATCGCGTTTGACACACGTGATGGCGCTATACGAAGTTAGCAGAACGGCTGCGGTTCAGATGTGGTTTGATTGTGAATATTTAGCGCGATCGCCCCCTAGAAAAACAAAAGTTGTGCGTGGATACCGCTAAAAAGATATTTATCCGTGATTTTGAGTAAATATCAGATAAAAATGGATAAATACGAGTATTTATCCATTTTCGATAAATATCCGAGTATTTACACTTTGGATATTTATCCACTGCCCATCAATATCCGTGATAGGTAGTGAGCCTATCGCCGCTCTATGCTGTCGGATGTATGTGCAGTGTTTAGTCCGTTAGTCGCCTTTTACGACACCCATGGGAAGAGAAGGGTTGCTAGTATTCTTTTAGTGGGCCGCTACACTCACGGCTCTATTGATTGTTACATTATTTCTTCCACAGATTATAAGCCGAAAATGCGGGTGTGGTATTCAAGATGAACCGCCGGAAACGGAAGAGAATGCCGCGGACACGTACACGTCTGCCATAAAAGCGTACACTCCCCAAGGATTAACGAAAATAATTACACACAACGATAACCGAAGTAACGATAAAAACTATGATAGAGAAATGGAAATAACGAGAAATGATACAGACGTTAAAATAAATGAAGCTCACGTGATAGTGACGGATTTTAAAACAATCAATAAAGATGTTAGTGTGATAGAAGATTTGAATCAAACGATAGAGAAAAACGAATGCGACAGCCGATTAGTTGAAATTGAAACTTCTACTCAAGAAAAGGATAGTTTAATTAGCGACTTTGACGATTTGAAAATTGATGAGCGCACTTTTAACGATAAAGCAATAATTGGTGACAACGATTTGAGTGCAAGTGTCAAAGTGAGGGATAGTAATATAAGTGTAAACAGTAATGTAAATAGTATTTGTAATAAATGTAATCAATTGAAGATAAGTGATAGTGAAGAATGTCCCTGTTTGAATGTTAAGCTAAGTGATAGTCCAGTTAAGAGTAATAGTGCAGTGGAAAATACTAGTAAAAGTGTTAGTGACAGTGATATTATAGCTACTGTGGACTTGAGTACGGCCATTGCGCTAATAAATAGGTGAGTTTAGTACTTTTTTTTAATGTGACACGTCATTGTGACTACATCCTGCCTGATGGTAAGCAGCCGATGCAGTCCAAAATAACGAGAGCGCTCTTCACCGTCGAACAAGCACGGTAACAAGCGCACCCATTCGTGATTTAAGTATTATGCATGTACGAGTATGAAATGGAACAAATGTTGATGGATCAATAAGTAACAAAAATAAAAAAAAAGTTGGGTTTACTATGGTTAAAATGCAAACGAAATTTATTTTATTTTATTTACGGAAGAAGTACACACGCATGCTGATCAATTCTTCCAAAACTGTATAAGGAGAACCAGCACTTTCCATAGAAAAAATGCTAAACTTGAATACAATAGAATTGGGTCATAAAGTAAAGCTAATAATTATTTGCTACCTAAACCAAGTTTTGTCTTATTTTTATCGAATCACGGATAAGAGTTATTTAAATATTAATATTTTTAATATGTAAACACCGAGTCTTCAAAAGGCAGACATGTTACTTAAAAAACGTCTAACGTGACTGCATAAACCATAATTATTTTGCTTTTAAAAAAGTGAAATGTCAACAATGCCGTCACGTCATATTTGATTTAACAGCCAGTGGCTGTACAACTGTCATTTGTAATATTGCCAGATAATGAATTACAGAATATAGATTAAAAAATTAAAAAAGTATACAACTTAAGCATAAAACGCCGGGTCTCCTTTCTCCAATCGATATTGATCATTACAACCTCGTGATAAAGTTCAAAATGTATTAAAGAAGATATTATACTTGTGGTAGGCTGAAGTGCTGGCGTCTGAACACCAACAGTATGCATTATAATATACAATGTGATAGGGGTGGTACTTCTAACCCGTTAAGGCCAAGTACTACATCTAAATTCATCGACAAAAAAAATAATATGAGGGGTCCTACCCCCTCCCCCTATAATTTTTGACCATTTTTACTTTATGCGATATCAAAGGTTTCATACGTCGGAGAAACATGAAAAAAATGTCAAACGGTAGCTAATGACACTGCCTAACTAATAATTTACTTTGTTTCGTATGTTTGATATTATTTTGGTAAGAAAAAAAATCATTACTTAGTTATTTTGTGAAATCACTTTTTTATAATATGGACTTATAAAAAAGTGATTTTAGGTGTCTGATCGTAGCTTGTAAGTATGTATGTATTGATGCAAGTATGTAAGAGAGTGAGTGAGTGAGGGAGTGAGTGATTGAATAAGTGAGGGAGTGTGTACGTATGTATGTATTGTAAGTCGCGCATACTTACCACGATATTGTATTTGACTGGACAATTAAGGGGTAGCCGCAGAGTGCAAATGTATGCTGTTCTGGTCTCCGGTGACCCTGGGACTGGTAGCTGGACCTCCCCCATACACCATTGCGGCGCTAGGCGGGTGAAGGTGTCTGATGGTTGCTTGTATGGATGTTAGTATGTAAGTGAGTGAGTAAGTGAGTGAGTAAGTGAGTGAGTGAGTAAGTGAGTGATTGAGTAAGTGAGTGAGTGAGTAAGTCACTTTTTTATAAGTCCATGTTATTTTTTTGTCGATGAATTTCGATGTAGTACTTAGCCTTAACAGGTTAGAAGTAACACCCCTATCACAATACATACATACATATAATCACGATTATTATCCCCGAAGGGTTAGTCAGAGACTAGGCAATGAGGTCAGCAATAGCAGTCCTCTACCACAGTCCACGGCACACTAAATTGCGACTGCACATGTGCTCAGCGTAACAGGTAGTGGACCCATCGCAAGTAACCTTTGTGGTTTAGTGGCTAAGCCACCGGTTTCAGACCCAGATGTTCCGGGTTCGATTTCCAGCAGGGGGTACGTTTTGTGTGCTCGGTTTGGTTGGTGGTAGGGCTGTTAAGTCCGCCTGGCTAGCTACCACCTTCTTATCTAAGTCTGTCGCCATAACTACAATGTTTTTAGCATTGTTGTGTTCCGACAGTTTGAGATAAGATAGCCGGTTCCTCAGTGATTGAGGATTCCGGGTGAGGCGCGCTTCCACCTTCGGCCTTATCATCACCATCAGGTGAGATAAATGCCAAGCGCTTACCCATTGCCGAATAAAAAAAAAGTATATGCAGACTTTAGTCCGTTAGTCGCCTTTTACGACACCCAAGGGAAGAGAGGGGGTGGTAGTATTTTTCCACCGCTACGCGACATGGTTAAGGGTTGTGTAGGGCACTTTCGCACTTTGTCTTTATTTTTTAGTATTATATTGTTTATCTGGTCACTAAATATTTTTCTTTCTTTATTTCTTTTACAAAAATTATGTGCATTGGTGTTAATTTACTCTTTTAGTAGTTAGGTGTGACATGAATTTTTATCGAATCCACCCTTACTATTGCTATAAATCCACTTCTACTACAGGTACTGCGGAAAGCTACCATCAGACACCTTCACTCGCCTAGCGCCGCAGTGGTGGATGGAGGAGGTCCAGCTACCAGTCCCAGGGTCACCGGAGACCAGAACAGCATACATATGCACTCTGCGGCTACCCCTCAATTGTCCGGTCAAATACAATATCGTGGTAAGTGTGTGCAACATACAATACATACATACGCACGCACACACACACTTACTCACTCACTCACTCACTCTCTTACATTCTTGCATCTATCCATACGTACATACTTACAAGCTACGATCAGTCACCTTCACCCGCCTAGCGCCGCAATGGTGGATGGAGGAGTTCCATCCGTTATATCCGCATAGATGCAGCGGTGGCGGTACTTTCGTAGAAGCCAAAAATCCCGGCTTGCCCTAACCAAAACTCAATACCACTACCGGTGAATCGCAATATTAATTATTACCACTTATATTAATTTCGAATTTAATTTGTTGGAAAATTAGCACTATTAGTTTTTGGTAAATAATTTTACTCTTTCAACTTTATTTTGAGTTATTTCTTAACTACAACTTCACAAAGTCACTGATTTCATGAATAATACAGCAATTCGTCGCTAAACAATGTGGCGCTCTGTGGCTGTAGGGCTAGCCTGGTGCGAACAAGGCTTTACTTTTGTATTGTATAATCCAACCAAAGAGCACATCTCTACGCGCATGCTCGGCATTTTTCTTTATTATTGTATTAACTTCACTTTGTTTGAGCGATTGTTTTTATTACTGAGGTGTTTTTCAAAAAAATTAGTTTAGTTATACAAAATGCATTCTAAATTCAGTTCGAAGTTGACATTGCGCCTATGATTCCTGTGAAGGACTTAAATGTTTTAATTGGCGATGGAAAGGTAAATTTTTTGAAAGGACAATGGCAGGGTACTATGGAGATTTTGTACAGGCCTACAATTTTCATGTTTGGCAATGAGACTTACACATTTGGTAGATTATATTATTGAGAATTACTACATAAATTAACAGAATTTTAAATGTTGGGGCTTAAAAGATATACTTGTATTTCGATAATTTTTTAAGGTTAGGTTTTTCCCTGTATTTGATTGACATTGACAGTTGAGTGACAGGGAGGGACGGACAATGATTCTGACAGTAACAAAATAAATAGTTAAATCTGAAAATGAACGTTCGCGCTTTATAGATCAATCGTGAATCGAACTAAAATAGGTAGGTAGGTAGGTACTTAAGTAGTGCATTTCAATATTAATTGAGTAAGTAAGTAGGTACCTATGTATTGTTAGCCCGAGTTCTAGATTCTAGAAGATAGATAGATAGGATAGGATACCTATCAGGAACTGCTGCGACTGTGATTATTCAGATCTTTGTGCTTGGTTATTTAAAACACAAAAAGACATAGCTACCCATCTGTGTTTTGATAAATAACAGCAAAATACTTAAAACATGATGAAAGTCATAGGTAGATGCAATGATATTATAAACTATATCATTCAATGATATATAAAAGGTCATTGGTATCATTGGGTAAATGTAAACAATAGAAGTAGGTATACACGTTCCCACTTTAGAGGTCTCAACTGTAGACTACCTAGCTACCTATACCAACATTAAGTTGAAATCATCTCCTATCCTACATATTTATTATTATAACTGCGAATTTGTCCTTCCTTTACGCCCAAACTAAGCAACCAATTGACTTGATCTTTGAAAGAACGAAGAGTAACATAGGCTACTTTTTATGCCGATATTCCTATATGAACGCGAATCACGCGGGTGAAACCGCGGGCGGAAGCTAGTGGTTAAAATAATTGTCTTTGAGATAGGAATATTATATTAGTCTACTAGGTACTGCTCAGAATGCATACTTACTTATATTTACAGTACTTGCAATCGAGAATCTTCCCAGTAGATACTACTAATAAATTACTTCATCAAAGGGAAACAATATAATATAATACTAAAAAATATGATGAAAACATTTTAAATAAATAAGAAACTCGACTGGTCTTTCTACAGGGAAGTTTCACAAACATACACACAGACAAGTAATGTTTTTCCATATTAGCATTTGCTCAGTGGAAATAAAACAATAATTTAGTATGGTCACATATTTAATATTAAATTATAAAGTAAATAAGGGGACTCTTAAAATAACATCATCGAAAAGTGGAGCAGGTCTAGTCATGCCTTCATGGCGAGCAAATCTGTGAGCAGCACCCAACAGTTCGTAGCCCCACAATGCAGTTAAAACTCTGGCTGTCCACTTCTACGTGAAGCTCTTTGAGCTCGGAGCCAACAAGGAACACAAGCTTCATTTTCTGAAGAAAGCTGAAATAAAAATCACAATTAAATTACAAAAGTAACACAGTGTAAAGTATATATTTTTTAATCTTACACCAATTAGCCTAGCCCGCTGACCTCTCTATAATACAAGAATGCTGACCTAAATATTTACTATCTTGAGTGTCTCAGGTAACAAATTGATAGTTTAAGTAGGTCAGTGGCCTAGCCCCGAAGTAAGCACTGGAAGGCTTGTAATATGTTATACTAGGCCAATGGGTAAAAATGCAGTTGTGATAGTAGTAATAACAGTGGCGAGGGATGTGTTTGGGGAAATACGGCGAAGCTAAGCTGGCCAAGAATTTACAAATCAGACAATAATAAACATGGTATGTTTAACTCATTGGTATCACTAATTACTGACATAATTATTAAGATCTGCATGGTGGATCCCTGGAGTGGGATTTCTTATAGGGAAGCCGATGGGAATCGGAATGTATGGTATATATATGTATTTAGTAGAATTATTATATAGGTAAATAGTCATGGCCTCAGGTACAAATGCTCGTATTCGTCATAGAAACATTTGCCCCTACTGCGATTCAAACCCAGGAACTCAGAGTAGGTAGCACCACGAAAACCATTGTACATATTACTCCACCACGGAGGTAGTCAATAAGTAAATACATGTAAGGTGTTACCTCTCGTGGTCTAATCCAATTCGAAATTATGTTAGTCATCCTTTGTTCCTCTTCATTTGGCTCTTGAAAGAAAACTCTTCGTCTGCTCATTCTTAAAATAGAACGTCCACATACAACTCGTCTTGGCGATGGCCAACATGTCTTGTAGTTTTACTTTCAGATGCAATAGAATGGGTTGCTAATTCCCAGGAAGCATGACAAATATAATCAGGTGTTGCCTAAAACAATAAGAGCATGGATTAAGTTTATTAATTGATCAACAAAATAGTAGAATATTAGTAGTAACCGATACAGAGGTGCATTGCTGCACCAAATATGTACCATGTGTTCTCGCTCTCGGTTTAGATGTCTAAAATGGTTGACGACATTTTCGTACTATGTACGACTTACCTCTCAGGGATAGTACTAAAAACGAATAGTGTCGACTAAGGCTTGACTCTCGTTCGTCAGTAAATGCCGCCTGCGATTCAATCGAAATGCATTGCATACTCGACATTGTGATGGTAATGTATCACCCAATCAGACAGTAAAACTATCACGAAAGTGCAGCACAACACAATATTGTTTGTGTTCATTTCATTAGCACATTCACAAAGCGGCTTTTCGCAAAATAGGTAGGAAGGAACTTTTAAATTAAAACACTTTATTTATAATAAACGTATAAATACGGTGACCAAATGCTCAATGATTGACATTGACAGTGTTGCAAGTAGTTTTATTCGTCTTTTTACGAGATACAAATCGATAAGAAAATCAATCTTAAAAATAATATAAATTATAAATATCAAAAGTAATTAATCAACTATTTAAAGATAAAAGTCTGTAATTGTATAGGTTTAAGCTCTAAAATAGTTGCACAAGTAGGTTTTTAATCAAAACAACATACACTAATAAGTTTTAATTAGTTATTTGAGAATCGATTTCAAAATCGATTAATCGATATTTTTATGGCAGGCAACTCTGACAGCAGATTTTTGTTTTGCGTATAGTATCTGCTAGTTGATATGCGTTTCGTTATTAGTTTTAGTATTATTATTTCGCTTTAAGATTTTTCTTTACCTCGGACTTCTAAAAATATAACTTTTACTGGAAAATAATGAGAAAAAAATAAGGAACCAACTATGCAAATATGGTACCAAAACATGAACATTGTGGGGTTGTACGCCAGTACGCATTCACCTTTCCGGTATTACAGCAAATCATAACATTACACAAACAACATACTTACTTCAGATTTGAGTATTTCGCAAACTAGTAAAAGTTTTTTATTTTAATAGATCGGCATACAAAACAAGTTGGATTTTTGGTTGCTCACCATTCATATAAATTATATTGTTAGTGTTGCATATTTTTTATGAACATTGTCATAAAAATGTGTCAAAAACCTAAGTAGGTCTGGTAAGATTTGGAGCTTCGGGCTTCGGGGCTTGCCCTAATCTCAACCCCTGGGCACGCCACTGAGGTGCAGCCGTTTTCAAGTGATGCGTATAAACATTTCGGCAATTGACTATTATTAATCTATACTAATATAATAAAGAGGAAACATTTGATTGTTTGTTTGTATGGAATAGGCTCCGAAACTACTAGACCGATTTAAAAAATTCTTTCACCGTTGGGAAGCTACACTATCTCCGGGTGACATAAGCTATATTATATTTTCAAAAAGATTAATGATCCTTACTAAAACTCAATTAAATTCCTTATATCGCGCGCGATAAGAAAACTATTGATGATAGAATAAAATAATGTACTATGGCTTTGCAGAACACACCATTATCTACAAAAAGTGTCGCGATAGCATATGTCTAACTATTTTAGTTACGTCACAATAAGTGTTCTTGGGAGGGGAGGAGTCATTTTGAAAATTCGTCACGGGGTACGGGGTCCACGCGAACGAAGGCGCCGGCGGTCTGAGCTAGTATAAGTTATATTGATTTATGTCGTTGTTTGCAGGGTCACCCGATGCCTACCCGTGTGCTCGCGCGGCGCATGGCGGCGCTGCAGGCGTGTAGGATACTGCACAAGTCGGGGGAGCTGGACAACCAGCTCATGCCTATCGGTGAGATACAAATACAAAGTTTATTTTGGACCCCCCCGCTAA
This sequence comes from Scoparia ambigualis, assembly GCA_963921215.1. Taxonomy (NCBI): domain Eukaryota; kingdom Metazoa; phylum Arthropoda; class Insecta; order Lepidoptera; family Crambidae; genus Scoparia; species Scoparia ambigualis. The sequence goes on along the minus strand of OY992525.1, from coordinate 13,904,804 downwards.
AAATAAATATAGAGTAAAAAAAAAGTAATAATAAAATATTTGAGGTAACAATAATGGTTGTTTTCTTTTTTTTTTTGCCTGCACACATATTTAGACGGGATTTAACGCAAAACTACTTAGTAAAGGCAGTCCGCCAGTCTAACAAATCAGCCATTGCGGAGCATTTACTTGAAAGAGGCGCAAATCACTGGATCGAATTTCATCGTACGCAAGTCCTCTCCACAGATCGCCACTTTTGTTCAAGAGTAGTGCGTGAAGCGATTGAAATTAAGAAACATCCCAACAATTTCAATCGGGAAGATGGTCGCAAACTATCATCAGCGTGGAATCCAGTGTTTGCATAAACGCCACTTCGTTTTAGTCCGCAATCGGCTAACTACCAAAATAAGGCTTGTATACGGAATAGGGACACCGTTAGTGTTGTGTGTGACGGTGGTTGGATAAATAATGTGACGGTGGATGAAGACTCAGCGACCCAAACGGAGGCGATACACCGCGACAGCAGTCCACCCGTGACCACGGCCGGTGCAACTCGGTCGAAACGTCGGGTATAAAAGGTATGCGTAGAATGCCTTTACTAAGTAGTTTTGCGTTAAATCCCGTCTAAATATGTGTGCATAATGGAACGCGAAAGTTTAATAGTGTATAATTTTATGCCTGCTTTTTATATCCTATAGTTCTAGGTGCGTGCGCTCACCCTCGCGGTCAAAGCGATGGCGCACTGTGATTGGTGCACGGGGCGAATAATAGCGGTCACGCGCATGCGCTTGTTAACCGCGGTAGGCCGCGCGCTTGGTGACAATCATTTTAATTTTCCTAAGGATAAGTTGAGACAAAAATGTAAAAAAAAATAATGGTTTATTTATTTCATTATTAGGTGGTTTTGCTGCTATAGTAACATAGGATCACGTAAAAAAAATTGGCGTAGGGTCCAAAATTAACCCTGTATAATCACAACTATTATCCCCCGAAGGGTTAGTCAGAGACTAGGCAATGAGGACAGCAAGATTGCAGTCCTCTGCCGTAGTCCACTTTTCGACTGCACATTTTTCCCTATTCAATAATTACTCTGTAAATTTAATTTTAAAATAATGTGATTTTAGTGTATATAATGATTATACGTGGTGTGCATGAGCAATGTAACTGTAGCCAGTCTGTGCATACACATTTAAGGGTATCAATCTAGCACAAAAATGTTTTAATTGATGTACTAAATGCCTTTACGATGATGTTTGTTGTGATGCCTTATTAATAAATAAAAAAAAAATAAAACATGTGCTCAGCGTGACAGGTGGTGCGCCCAAGGCATCCTACGGTGTAATTAAATACGTCCTCTCCTTGTAGGTAAAGAAAACTTCAAAGCGGCAGATTTGGACGGCACCCTCGGCTGTAATGGCGCTGATGCCAGCGATGCGGGCGACGCCGCGCGCCCAGGCACCACCAAGCGGAGGCAGTATTATTATAAGAAGGTAGGTGGATACATACATACATATAATCATGATTATTATCCCAGAAGGTAGGGCTATCAATCCCGCACGCGTAGCGGGATCTCAGTATGGGCGGTATTCAAAATATTCAGCGATGCGGGATCTCGGTATAACGGGATCCCGCAGTAAAATAAAAAGTGGATCCATATTAAATAAAGGAGAAAAAAAATCAAATCGTGGCAAATTTTACTTAAGACTGTTTACGCATCTCGGTTTTCCATACTAACTCTCGAATCGAAATTTTTAAAAACTGATAAGACAAACAATAGTTTGTTGAAAACATTAAAAAAAACGTTTATTTAGCTGAGTTATTGCGATTCAAAATCCACTATAGAAAATTTAAAATCGCAATAACTCACTTAAATAAAGGTTTTTTTTGTAAATGTTTTTAACAAACTATTTAGATGCCTGTATTTTACTTTAGCATGCCAAGTTTTATTAAAATTGGCTTATCAGTTTTTAAAAATTTCAACTTGAAAGTTTGTATGGAAAAACGAAATGCGTAAACCTTCTTAACATTTTGAAAGTGTTTTCGCAGGAAACACAACATTCCTAATGTATCGTCGGCCAAACTACTGCTCATGTTATTGGCTGGATATCCAACAGCGAAGAATGCCCGCTCAGCTTCTACACTAGTTGGCACTACATACTTTAAGGCATTGTGTGCCAGCGTCAAATATTTTCCCATCGAGCCCCCTGATTCAAAAAGAGTCATCTCTTTTTTGATGATTGTTTCCATTAAAGGAATTCGAGTGGATGATGGATGCACAATTAATATTTGTCAAGGCGGAGTTCAAAGTTTTCTCGAGCTCTTCCTGCAGTGTCAAAGGTCGAGTTACCGAGAGCTCTTCTATGTGGTCATCTGCAGTTTCAATAAATTTTCAAAGCAATTTTCAATCCCGCAAATCCCGCGGGATCTCGGTATACCGGGATTAGAAGCCCTACCCGAAGACTTAGTCAGAGACTAGGCAATGAGGACAGTAAAAGCAGTTTTCTACCATAGTCCACTTTTCACCAAATAGCGACTGCACATGTGCTCAGCGTGACAGGTGTTGAGCCCATTGCCGCTCTATGCTGTTGGATGTATGTGCAGTCTTTAGTCCGTTTGTCGCGTTTTACGACACCGACACACTGTATTAAAAATGGTTTGTGGAGGCATTGTTAAAAAAAGAGTCTGCCTATGGGTGTTACCAGACCAATCGATCGATCGTCGATCGATGGTAGAATGGATTAGTCGACGTCGAGCGATAGTTTCTACCTGTCGATCGATCGTCGATCGACAATCGATCGACCGGTAGATTGGATTAGTCGACGTCGATCAAACTGTTTGAATAGACGCGCCGACCGCTTCACATAGTACGAGCAACATCGTACAGGCGAAGAACAACGCATCCTCTTCTGAATGCATTTCGAAAGAAACTGATGGAATGTAGCTGGGGTTAATCGATCAACGTTGACCGACCGTCGATCGATTGGTTAGTCGAACGGTATCCGTCGATCAATTGAAGCTACCAGACGTATCGATCAAAGTCGACCGATGGAATCGATCAATTGATTAGTCGAACGGTATCCGTCGATCAATTAAAGCTACCTGACCAGTCGATCAACTTCGATCGACGTTGATCGATGCCGTCAATCGACGATCGATCGGTTGGAGTGGAAACACCCTATCTCTCTCCCACTCCCCCCTTCTTAATTCCTATTCCTTCCTCAAAGATCATACTCCTTCTTTAAGACCGGCAAAAAGATAGGTTTACTTCAGGAAGGTAGGATTGATGGATACATTGTTAGATCAAGTAGGTGGGGAGACATGGAGACATTGTTAGAACAATTAGGTTTGTGAAGACATTTATAATAAAAATGGTACTACTAAAACTCCAATAATGTAACCCAATTTGGATGAAATGTTTACTAGGAAAAAAAAACAGTTTCTAGTAAACATTTCATCCTATATCTATATAGCATTGTGAATGCAAAATTTCAACAATAAAGATATTTATAAGCAATTACGTTTTTGTCGATTGTTAAATACTTGCAATAGTATTTCTTTCGGATGTGAGGGTAGACTACACAGTGACGTAATACTGCTGGCTTGCAGCGTAAATCTAACTACTAGGAAAAATTCAACGAGTCTTCTGGGGTCTCGGTAGCTCAGCGGTTAGAGCAGTGGACCGGCAATCCAAAGGTCGTGGGTTCAAATCCCACTCGAGCTTCCTGGGACTGGTTGATTTTTTTTCTAGTAAACATTTCATCCTATATCTATATAGCATTGTGAATGCAAAATTTCAACAATAAAGGTAACCCAATTTGTAAAAAAAATACCTAAAAAATTCCTTACATCGCGTGCGCTGCGAAAACTATTGATGATAGAACAAAATAATGTACCACGACTTTGCAGAACACATCATTATCTACAAAAAGTGTCGCGACAGCATATGTCTAACTATGATAGTTATGTCATAATAAGTGTTCTTTTATTTTAAATTTTTTATAGAAATGCCGCCTCTAGAAGGCTCTTTATTTGTACCTTGGTATTAATCCTTATCAAAATAAATTACTTCATATTCAAGACTGCTTCAATACGACTCCGGGGTATGTTGGGCCAATTGTCAGAATGTCCAGTGTGTCAAAATGACAAGGCAATAATGCCCAATTGTTAAAATGATCAGTTGTCATAATATCCAGGTGTCTAAACAACAAATTGCTAAAACGTCTTAATGGCCATAATGTTCAATATCAAAACACATAATTGCCAAAACGTCTAGTAGACATAATGGACAATTACCAAAACATCAAATTGTTTGTCAGTTTTTGCCATTTTGGTTAAGGAACCCTAAAAAGGACACTTGTAATGGTCTTTATAACATCAGCTGCCCGGCTAGCACGATCACGTTTATTCGCCGACATAAAGCATTCAGCCCGTACTGGCAAATATGTGAGTACGAGTTTGAGAGGGACCGTATGCTTTATGTCGGTAAAAACGTGATCGTGCTACCCGGTGTGGACGTTATGACTTCTTGGACATTCAGAGACTTGTACATATTGACTAACGGTCTTTATAACAACTGGACGTTATGACTTCTTGGACATTCAAAGACTTGTACATATTGACCAAAGGTCATTATAACATCTGGACGTTATGACTTCTTGGACATTCTGACACTTGTACATATTGACCAACGGTCTTTATAACATACGGACATTATGTCACCTTGGACATTCTGACAATTGGCCCAACACACCCCGGAGTCTTCATTACCTTTATATAACTTTTTGAATTATTCAATTTGGACATTTCATTCGCAAGATATTACGAGTTTAAAAATGTAAGTATTGGAAGTATTAGAGCTTGGGAGCACCATAATATGCGATGTAGGCATCACTTAGGTACGGGAGGGGAGTCATTTTGAAAATTCGTCACGGGGTACGGGGTCCACGCGAACGAAGTCGCCGGCGGTCTGCTAGTATATCTATAAAGGTGGTAGGTCCACCTGCTGGCTTCTGTACAACAAAAAATTTCGTTTTTCATAGACAGCGTGGGCGTTCACCGACTGCCAGCCGGTCATAGACACGCCAGACTCTGAGACAGAGCCGCTCAAAGACAATAACATCCCACGGGAACTCAAACCGGAGCCGATCAACAAAGGTGAGTTTAGAATTGTTTTTTTTTAATTATGTTTAAATGTCAACGATGTTTATAGCATTGTTGTGTTCCGACAGTTTGAGTTAAGATAGCCAGTTCCTCAGTGCTTGAGGATTCCGGATGAAGCGCGCTTCCACCTAAGGCCTTATCGTCACTTACCATCATGTGAGATGAAGGCCAAGCGCTTGACCGTTGTAGAATAAAAAAAAATACGATTGCGCAAGGGCGTCCCAGGAAAACCGAGGGTTGAGGGTTCTCTTAATAAAGGCTGGTGTACACAGTGACAAAAACCGTCGGGCGTGCATGAAAAGATCGATGGATTTGAATGAAGCGTAAAAAGGGTACAAGGACCGTAGCAGGTGGCGATCCATATCCATATCATTATTTCATAGCCGTGTGTGTAGGGGCTCACTAAAAGAATACTATACCGACCCATCACTTCCCTTGGGTGTCGTAAAAGGCGACTAACGGACCGAAGACTGCACATACATCCAACAGCATAGAGCGGCGATTGGCTCACCACCTGTCACGCTGAGCGCATGTGCAGTCGCTATTTGGTAAAAAGTGGACTATGGCAGATGACTGCTTTTGCTGCCCTCATTGCCGAGTCTCTGACTAACCCTTCGGGGAAAATAGTCGTGATTAGGTGTATGTATGTCTATCCGAAACCAGGAGATTTTGTCTGAGTGGTAGAACCACGATGCGTTATACTCCGCTCACGGAGTATCAGCGTGAAACAATGACAGTCGTCAGCTGTTGTGTGCTTTCACAAAATATTGTAATGGGTCTACGTGCTACCTCGGCAGGACCCCTTAAGTTAAGAGGCCTATTACATCTCGAATGTGATTTTTGCGTTAAATGCCCATTTTCGCATTTTGTAGTAATTTTGCAGTTGTATTTATCGTTTTTATCGTAATAGGATAATAAATTCATTATAAAATATTTATTCCTCATGAAGTAACAATTACTCTGGTATAAATTTTGCTCAATAATATTATCGTAGATAGTAGATATTCACAGTTAACTTATAGCGATTTTCGAAGTTTTTGGTTCAGAATAAGATTTTTTTCCTATATAAAATAAATGATATCTAAAAATTCCGAGGCCGCTACGCACTATTCGACTATATAAGAGATAACATTGTAATTTTTTTATTTCACTTGTTTAGAACAGTAGTTCAATCGATGAGCTCAAAAAAGTGCCTTTGCGCACTTTATGAAAATCTTTCTCTACAATTTTGGGTTTAATTAAAAAGTTAAGCAAAATTTACAAAAAGCGAGGCCGCTACGCACTATTCCAATAGTTATTCTACACTATTCAATAAGTCATAATTGTTAATGTATTTTTGTTTCCGAGATCCATAACGCCAAAATAAACGCCATTGTACGCAAAAATCACAGTCGAGATGTAATAGGCCTCTTAAGATAATATGTATTTTTAACGCGTTTTCCTCTCCCGCCGCAGGTCCGAAACGCAACATGCTCTACGCAATAGTATCGAAGCTATGGTGCGCACTCCCCGAGAGATACAACACCAGAGGCCGGCGTCTACACGCGCCTCAACACGCGAGCCAAGCGATCGGGATACTCATGGCGAGGGAGCACGCTGACGAGTGAGTAATAGCTGTCTCTCTCTTATGCTCTAATATTCTCACTTTTTCGCTCTTATCATGTCGGTTGTCTGTCCCCCGCGAGACTTATGGCAAGAGGGCCCTCGGACGAGTGAGCCAGCTGTCTCTTTCTCGCTAGTTGTCTCTTTTTTGTACGCTCTGTCTGGTTAGGTATAACTTACTGTCTGTCTGTCGTGGCAGTTGTCACATTAACTCGTTCTTTCTTGTCACTTTTTTGTCAGTTGCTCTTTGACTATTTCTGTCTGGTTTCTCGCTCTATCATGTCAGTTGTCACTTTCCCCGACACACCAGAGGCCGGCGACTACACGCGTCGCAGCACGCGAGCCAAGCGATCGGGATACTCATGGCGAGGGAACACGCTGACGAGTGAGTTTCTTTCTTTTCTGTTGTCTCTTTCTCTTCTGTTGTCTCTTTCTCTTACTCTATCTTGTCAGTTGTTATATGTCACCTTATTTCGCTCATCTTGACAGTTACTTCGTTATGCTATCTTTCTTGTCACTATTTTGATAATACTCCTTTATCTACGTCTGTCTTGTCCGTTTTCTAGCTCTATCATATCTGTTGTCTCTCTCTCCCGATCTACCTTATCATTTATCACTCTCCCTCGCTGCCCTGATTCTTACTTCGCTATATCATGTTAGATCAAGATCTGTGACGTTAATAGTCTCTTCTCCTCGCTTTGTCATGTGTGTTGTCTCTTTCTTTCGCTGTATTATGTCAGTTGCCACTTACGTTCCCTCGCGCTATTTTGTCAGTTGTCTCTATCTCTCACCATTAACATTGTTAGTTGTTCCTTTTCTCCCGCCCTCCATGTTCTATACAACACCAGAGGCAGGCGGCTGCACGCGCCGCAGCACGCGAGCCACTCGATAGAGATCCTCATGGCGAGGGGGCACGCGGACGAGTGAGTGTATAGCTGTCTCTTTCTTATAAGTAGTCTCTTTCTCTCACCCTATCTTGTCAGTTGTTATATATATATATGTCTTCTTATGCCGCTCTGCCATGTCAATTGTCTCTTTCTCTTGCCATATCTTGTCAGTTGTTATAATATGTCACTTTCCCTCGCTCTGTCTTGACAGTTGTCTCGCTCTGCCTTGTCTTTTGTCACTTTCTTTCGCTGTGTGCTTGACTATATCATGTTAGTTGCTTCTTATTCTCGATCTGTAAAGTTAATAGTTTCTTTTTCGCGCTCTTTCATGTGTTTTCCCTCGCGCAATCTTGTTAGTTGTCACTTTCTCGCTCTAGTATTGGCAGTTGTCTCTTTCTCTCACCCCGAGAGGTACAACACCAGAGGCAGGCGGCTGCACGCGCCGCAGCACGCGAGCCAGCGATAGGGATACTCATGGCGAATGAGCACGGGGTGAGTGTATAGCTGTCCCTCTCTCTTACCCTCTAAAAAAGACAGAGTGAAAGCGAGTCAGTTGTCAGTGTCAGTGGTTTCTTACGTTACCTCACTCTTATTTGTTACTTTGTCTCTTTCTCTCTGTCTATTTTGTAAAGTGTTTCTTATTCTACATCTGTCTTGTCAGTTGTCTCGCTTTACCTTGTCATTTGTCACTTTCCATCGCTCTGTCCGGTAGTTGCTACGCTATCGTGTCAGTTGCCTCTTATTAGTTCTCTTATCAGTTTTCTAAGAGGCGCCATCTTGTATAAAAGTAATGAACTAGTGGACTGGCTTTGCGGTCCCTATTGCCTAGTCTCTGGCTAACCCTTCGAGGATAATAGTCGTGAATATACAGGGTTACCTTGGACCCCCCGCCAGAAGTAAATGTGGGGTAAAAAAAGTAATAATAAAAATATTTGACGTGAAATTAATGAACGTTTTCTTTTTTGAATTACAATTTTTTGCCTGCTTTTTATATTCAATAGTTCTAGGTGCGTGCTGTTATGCCCTTGCAAGGTACTGGGATAGCTTCCGAGTCAGCATCTTTGTCTTTAATATATACAGGTGCCACGGGGCCCTGAAGCTAGTCCATCATAAAACTCGTTACGGGTCGGAACTCATAAATATTTCTATTTCCATTAATTTCCATTTTCACTTTAATCCCATTTCATGTTAAATGCTAGTTCTTTTTATAAATTCGTTTTCAGTTAATAAGTTTTTTTTTTTTTAAAAAACCTATTTGCCATTTCTCGTATAACAGTGCGCTCACCCTCGCGGTCAAAGCGATGGCGCACTGTGATTGGTGCACGGGGCGAATAATAGCGGTCACGCGCATGCGCTTGATAACCGCGGTAGGCCGCGCGCTAGGTGACAATCATTTTAATTTTCCTAAGGAAAAGTTGAGACAAAAATGTAAAAAAAATATGTTTTTTTATTTCATTATTTGGTTGTACTGTTGCTATAGAATCACGTAAAAAAATTTGGCGGGGGGTCCTTAGATAACCCTGTATTAAAGTGGCGTTCAGTTTTAGATTAGACGATCCCTATGTCTGTATGTATTTGATTTCCTTTGCTCTCTGTATGCCTATAACGCAGTGTGCCTAAGGGTGCGTTCCGTCGTTCTGGGTGTAGTTGTTTGGTTAAAGTTTAACTCGTTTGAGTTGCAACTGAGCCACGGAACGATCGAGTTGTTTTATAACCTCTTCTGAAGTATTCCTGTCCAAAACGAGAGAAAACTCTTCTTTTGTCTACATTTTTTCCACTTTTATACAATATATAAACCTAATTATTAAAAAGTAAAACAATACGAAACAAACAGGCCGAATTTTTCGAGACGTTTTGACATAAATTGCAAAATTTGACACTATAACAATGATATAAACGTCAAATAGCTGTCAGAGTGAAAAACAACCATCCGATTTGATGGTTGTTTGGTTGCTGCGCTCTGAGCCACAGAACGGATGAAACTACGCTCTGACAGCCGTCAGAGTAAAATTTCACCAAGCCACGGAACGGGTAGAGCGCGCGCCGGAGTGCGCTCGAGTGCACTCGAGTGAAGCCACGGAACGCAGCCTAAGTCGCGTTATGCCTAAACGTCATTTCAAATAAGTATTTGATCTATATCTCACATTGCCCATTTCGCGATACGATTATGTCGCTATTAGACTATATCTCACATTGCCCATTTCTCGATACGACTATGTCGGCATGGTCTAATTTTTACATTGGTTTTTGGTTTGTTTTTTCTTATTGGTTTTTTTTTAAATTAAAAAAGAAGTCCGTTGTTTTTGTAAGAAGTAGTTATTTTTGGAAAATCCTATAAGAAGTAAATATAGGCTCATATTGTTTAACGTAGCATAAGGATTATAATTTTGTTTTAAATTGTTTATATTTTTAAGTTCAAGTTGAATTCTTTTACTAAAGTTTTTTTTTATTAGCACCTTTTATTATATTTTAGTAAGTAAGAAATGATGCTTGCTCTTGAACTAAAGCTCAATGAACCTAAGTCTCACTAAGCCTATCTCGCTTTTGGACTAAAACGGAATTGACCTAAGTTGCAATACGCCCACATCTCGTTTGGTCTAGGCATAACGCGACTTAGGCACACTGCGTTATAGGTAAGTATACAGAGAGCAAAGGTTTGATTTTGCCTCCGCCCACAGGCTGCAGATCCCCGCGTTCCCTGTATACACTCGCTCGGGTGAGGTGCGTGTCTCTGTGGAGTATGTGCCCGACGCTGACGTGGCGATGAGCCCTAACAGGGATCGGCTGGTTAGAAGGTAACTTTTGTTATTCTTTTTTTATGGCATCAACAGTTTTTTTACAACTTATTTAAAATTAATTTTCTATAAAATTCAATCAGACTTAAACTACAAAAAAACAATCATCACAATATTGCTTATGTAATTATAACATTATATTTAAAGAATTGAAAATAAAACATGTACTTAAGTAAATAAATTTTAATGATAGGATGACGTAAGTATTACATATTTTTAAACATTTTACATCATACAATTTTGTTCCATACCTTTAGGTAGAAGTAGTCGAATAGACCTCAATGTATAGAACAGCAACTTTTTGTTTCGCAATTTTAATGTTGTTTTGATACGCATGTATGATTGTATGACCTTTGTATATGAACGTGTTCTGTCCAGGTTTATGCGGTTCGTGTTTGCCGAAGTGCTGCGCGTGCGACGCCGCGGTATGAAGCTATGTAGCGAAGGATCCACGCACAACAACTATTACATAGTTCCTACTCATAGGGGTGAGTGAGACGGCTGTATGTGAGCACGGACGATAAGAGCGAGAGAGATGATAACATTAGTTCTTATTTTATTACATTACTAGCAGACCGCCCCGGCGACTTCGTTCGCGTGGACCCCGTACCCCGTGGCGAATTTTCAAAATGACTCCCCTCCTAAGAACACTTATTGTGACGTAACTAAAATTGTTAAACATTATCGAGACACTTTTTGTAGATAATGGAATGGTGTGTTCGGCAAAGCCATAGTAGGTAAATTAATTCTATCATCAATAGTTTTCTAATCGCACGCGATTTAAGGAATTTATTTGAGTTTTAGTAAGGAACCCTAATTTGTAGGGTTCCGTAGCCAAATGGCAAAAAACGGAACCCTTATGGATTCGTCATGTCTGTCTGTCCGTCCGTATGTCACAGCTACTTTTTTCAGACTATAAGAACTATACTGTTGAAACTTGGTAAGGTTGGTATTCTGTGAACCGCATTAAGATTTTCACACAAAAATAGAAAAAAAAACAATAAATTTTGGGGGTTCCCCATACTTAGAACTGAAACTCATAAATTTGTAACGTATATATCGCTGGTAAATTGTCACGACAAAGTGTGTAGATATGAAATATTTTGTTTGGAAACTTAAAGAGAAGTCGCGCGCTGGGCCTAGTTCATTAATATATTACGCACAAATATCCATGTATCAAATCATTAAGCCTAAATCTATATCCGTTGACTACTCATTAAACCAATTATGTTAATGTCTGTTGCTTGTTTAAAATTAAGAATACAACGAACTCCTTTGTTTCTACCATGGATTTCCACAAAGTAACGCCTAATTGCAATCATTATTTGTTTCTGTGGATGCGAAAATAATATAGCCGTTTGCTCTCCCAACCAGTAACCAAAGCAGACGGCACCTCCCATACAGATGTAGACTGGGCGTTCCTCCACCTCATATACCAGCATACAGAACAGCTCAAACACAACGAGGTAGAGCGCCCGCAGCTCTTCCACGACGGCCAGGAGACACAGCAGAAGGTCAGTAACTTCCTCAATTCCTACTCTTTCCTCAAATATCCTACTCCTCCTTCAAAGATGCTACTCCTCCCTCAAAGATGTTACGCCTCCCTCAAAGATGCCACTCCTCCCTCAAAGATACTACTCCTCCTTCAAAAATCCTACTCCTCTTTCAAAGATGCTACTCCTCCCTCAAAAATGCTATTCCTCCCTCAAAGATCCTACTCCTCCCTCAAAGATGCTACTTCTTCCTCAAAGATGCTACTCCTCCCTTAAAGATGCTACTCCTCCCTCAAAGATCCTACTCCTTCGTCAAGGCCGGCAACGCGTCTGCGAATTATCTGGTTTTGCAAATGTCCATGGGAGGTCATGTAGGTGACCAGCAGGTGCTGACACTTTAAACACTGACACTTTACACACTCTGACACTTTACACACTACATTATGCGTGGTACATCGCAGTCGTTAAAACCCACCAACACGCATTAGGCATGGTCATGGCCCTCCAGCGCAACGAGGTGAAGCGCCCGCAGCTGTTCCACGACGGGCAGGAGGCCCAGCAGAATTTTAGTAACGTAGTTATAAAATTACATCGTAACGTAAAGTGCATTACAAAGTTATATATAGCGAAGCAGACGAGATTACCTAAACATTTCTTACATTCCCTCCAGCTCTTGTGACCTGGTTAATACCAGGACTAGGAAGTATGCTACTGTAAGTAATGCCCACTGCACACTCTTACTGAAGTATACAAACTCTGTATCTAAACACACTCCGACACTCTACATACACTGACACTTTTTACACACACTGACACTTCATTATGTTTGACATTTTACACACTATGACACTATACACACTCTGACACTGTACATACTCTGGTACTATAATACAGAGTCTGACAATATGTGATGATGAGGACGTGGACAGGGCGTTTCTCCATCTCATATACTAGCACACGAAACAGCTCAAACACAACGAGGTGGAGCGCCCGCAGCTGTTTCACGACGGCCAGGAGACACAGCAGAAGGTCAGTAACTTCCTCAATTCCTACGCCTTCCTTAAAGATCCTACTCCTCCCTCAAAGATGCTACTCCTCCCTCAAAGATGCTACTCCTCCCTCAAAGATGCTACTCTTCCCTCAAAGATGCTACTCCTCCCTCAATGATCCTACTCCTCTCTCAAATACGCTACTCCTCCCTCAAAGATGCTACACCTCCCTCAAAGATCCTACTCCTCCCTAAAAGATGCTACTCCTCCCTCAAAGATGCTACTCCTCCCTCAAAGATGCTACTCTTCCCTCAAAGATGCTACTCCTCCCTCAATGATCCTACTCCTCTCTCAAATACGCTACTCCTCCCTCAAAGATGCTACACCTCCCTCAAAGATCATACTCCTCCCTCAAAGATGCTACTCCTCCCTCAAAGATGCTACTCCTCCCTCAAAGATGCTACTCCTCCCTCAAAGATGCTACTCCTCCCTCAAAGATGCTACTCCTCCCTCAAAGATGCTACTCCTCCCTCAAAGATGCTACTCCTCCCTCCAAGATGCTACTCGTTCCTCAAAGATGCTACTCCTTCCTTAAAGATTCTACTCCTCTCTCAAAGATGCTACTCCTTTCTCAAAGATCCTACTCCTTCCTCAAGGCCGGCAAAGCATCTGCGAATTCTCTGGTTTTGCAAGTGTCCATGGGAGGTCATGTAGGTGACCAGCCTGCTGACACTTTAAACATTGACACTTTACACACTCTGACACTTTACATACAACATGAACATTGTGCGTTGTACATCGCAATCGTTACAAGCCTCCAACTCGCATTTGGCATGGTCATGGCCCAATTTCCAGCGCAACGCGGTGGAACGCCCGCATCAGTTCCACGACGGGCCGGAAGCCCAGCAGAAGTTCAGTAACGTAGTTATAAGATTACATTATAACGTAAAGTACATTACAAAGTTACAAATAGCGAAGCAGACGAGATTTCCAAAACATTTATTACATTCCCTCAAGCTCTTGTGACCTGGTAAATACCAGGACTAGCAAATATGCTACTGTATGTAATGCCCACTGCACACTCTTACTGAAATATACAAACTGTCTCTATACACATTCTGACACTACATACACTGACACTTTTCACACACTGAACTTCATGCAGTTTGACACTTTACACACTATGGCACTATACACACTCTGACACTGTACACACTCTGATACTATACAGACTGACAATATGTGATGATGAGGATATGGACTGGGCGTTTCTCCATCTCATATACTAGCATACGGAATGAGGTGGAGCGCCCGCAGCTGTTACACGACGGGCAGGAGGCACAGCGGAAGGTATATTACATACATACACACATACATAAATACATAAGACTCACGACAATTATCCCCAAAGAATTAGTCAGAGGCAATGGGGAATAGTAAATAGTACAACAAAATGTGTGCTTGCAATATTTAAAGGCCTACATCTTCAAGATTGAGACCGGCTAAGAAATTAGCAAAAATATTTCCTAAATATATTTGCTATCTATATAATTAAAAAAAATTACACTTTACACACTATGACGCTCTACACACTTTGAAACTTTGCATAGTCTTACACATAATACACACTGACACTTTTATACACACTGACACACATTGTCACTTAACACACTTTGTCATTCGCTCTCAAAAGCTTAATTGTTTATAGCTTTGTGCGATCAGCACATTTAGCCAGTGTTAAGTTTTTAATAATAATTATTATTTTCAGTGGATGATAATGAGTGATATAATTAACGTTTAATAGTAAATGATTTTCCCCCAAACCCCTCGAGACACAAAAAAGCTGTGGGACTTTATTGAGGTCTCACACGGACATCTTGAGAGAATTTGGAAAGTGATGTTTCACTGTTTTGTTTTATTTGCTAACACTCATGCACGTTCAAGAACACTTCACAGTAAATAATCCACCATTATTTCACATTAACATTCGTCAAAACACAAATTATAGAAAATAAAACAAAACTGCAGGCATGGCGCTTCACTTTCTCGCCAAGAAGTCCAGCTCAATGGTTACACCTCGATAACACCAGTTATTTTTTCACAGGCCGAGAACGACAAGGAGCGCACTAACCGTGCGAAAGAGATAGAGAACCCCCTTCTGAAGCCCGGAGAGGTGTTCACCTTCAACGCGGAGCAGTATAAGGAGGCTGTAGTCACACCATGGTATAGGAACCAGGATCAGCCGCAGGTAAGCAATCATCGTCGTTATCAAACATTCATAATTATATTCACGTCTAACTGTGTGGCGTAGCGGTGAACGAATAATTATTACCCTTCTATCAACAATAAATAAAATAAATAAATAAATAAATTTCCCTACACTCACACCAATTATCTAGCCCAAGAGAAGCTTCTAAGAAACTCGTGAAATGGTTACTAGACAACGGATAAACATACTTAAAATACTTAAATACATACTTGTTATACATAGAAAACAACAACATCCAGACCCGAGACAATTTAGAAAAACAACAATTCATAAATTGACCCGACCGGGGATCGAACCCGGGACCTCAGAGATGGCGACACCATGAAAACCGGTGTACAAACCACTCGACCAAGGAGGTCGTCGACAATACCAACTAGATAACGCGTCACGTACAAAATCAAAGCTAAATTCTGTCCACGTGAATAAATACTTTTTCAAAGCAATAAATTACTCCTGTCGCTTAAAAATGAAAAGACGTCAATTAATGTAGTGGTGAAATCAACCTTAAGGGGCAACTAATAAAGTAATATTTTTCCTGTAATGCCTTGCAAGAAAATAGAAGCTCACTTCTCAAGTGAGCTCTCATTTACCGATACACATTTTTAGCGCCGACCTGACATCTAGTTGTAATATTGGTCGAAGTTATTACCACCCCGTCTCTTCCCTTGGGTGTCGTAAAAGGCGACTTACGGACTAAAGACTGCTCATACATCGCAACAGCATAGCGCCTATTTCATAATTCGTTTATTTACTACAATTTGCAATATTTAGTTCAGTACACAAGTGTATGTCAATCAAGATGTTACATATTATTACAAAAAAGATCTTTTTGATATTTAAATTCTAATTCTCATTTATAAATATATTTTTTTTATAATTAACTAGTATTATTAACCTTGTTGCGTAGCGGTGAAAGAATACTACCACTCCCTTTCTTCCATTGGGTGCCGTAAAAGGCGACTAACGGACTCAAGACTGCATATACATCCAACAGCATGGAGCGGCGAAGGGCCCACCACCCTGTCATGCTGAGCACATGTGCAGTCGCTATTTGGTGAATAGTGGACTATGGTAGAGGACTGCTTTTGCGGTCCTCATTGCCTAGTCTCTGACTAACACTTCGGCCTTCAGGGATAGTAGTCGTAATTATAATTGGCTATTTGACAGTTGAACAATAAAATATGAAATATGTCGGAAATGGTAGGTTATGATTTAACGACAATTATCCAATAGTATTTTATTGAGATATTTTTTATATTTTTATAAATATTTTATTTTTACAAAATAAATTTGCGTTTTTTTATCTGTGGATAAGAAGACCTGAAACACGGGTGGCCATGATTGAGCTTCATGTGACGTCACATTTCACAAAATATACAAAAAATATCTATCAGGTTTCAAGATAAGTAGATTATTGAAATGTGACGTCACAGAGCAAAATGTCACGTGACCAACCGTTTTCGCACTAAATTTCAAATCAATAAACAAAAATATGTTTTTTTCTGTTAAATAAAGCTTTGTATTATGTGGAGTCTTGTCTTGAGGGATGTTGTAGCGGAGAGTTAGATAGAAGTCATGTTTGTTTCACAAGTTTATTGTCACACGTTAAGTGCTAAATAATGAATGCCACATACTATGCTAATACAATATATTTTATTATAAGTAAATATGGGTCAACCAATGTGCGTCACTATGTCGCAGCGCGTAACGTGTAGTCACAGTGCAAGTGTTGATAAATACATACACTACAGCTTTTTCGAGAAAGAAAATATTGTACAGGGTATAAATTAAGCGTTTGTAACTTATTAAATACTTTTTCGAAAAATGTCAAGTAGCCAATGTATGGCGGTAGTCGCTTGGAGACTAAAATCGTCGAGTATCGGAGATTTGCGTAGCCTTGTGTACGGACTGTGCGCTACTCGATACTCGCGACTTGATACTAATGTAGTATACAACATTAGTATCAAGGCTATCTAAATTTGGTATGATACCGTTGAGTGCCCGCCGAAAAAGATACGACCTCTTTTGCCTTCATAAAATAGTGCATTCCTCCTTTGATTCGCCTGAGCTGCTCTCCTTGATTGACATTAATACCAGGCATAGGTCGCGTTGTCCGGATACGTTCTTGATTCAGGCTTATAAAAACAATTCATCCTTTTATAATCCTATTGTCAGAATGTGCCGGACCTATAACGAATTACATCGTGTTTATAAGGATATAGACGTCTTTAACAGCAGCTTTTCGAGGTTCAAGAGGGTGATCTCGGACATAATATTATGTGATGAAACGCCCTCAATCCCACTTATTGTATAAATTTTGTAATTTAGGATAACAGCAATAAATTAAATTAGTTGATATATTTTAAGTTAAGTTAATAACAAAAAAATGTAGAAATAATTGGCATTTTGTGTACGCTAATTTTGGGTTATTGTCTAGTTTTATCTTGTGGGATATTTTTGTATGATCTTGTAATGACAGACCTGTCAATGTACCTTTTAGAAATAAATAAATAAATAAATTAGTATCGGAGATTTGCGTAGCCTTGTGTGCGAAGGGCCTAAGTATGTATATTTTGTTGCAGTTTTTCCTAGTGGCCGAGATATGTTGGAACCTCACCCCGGACTCGGCGTTCCCCTCGGCGACTCACGCGAGCTTCCGCGACTATTACCTGGTCAAGTACGGGGCTAAGCTGACGCAGGCGGCTCAGCCTCTGCTGGACGTAGACCATACTAGCGCGAGATTGAATCTACTGACGCCAAGGTGAGTGAGAATATACAATGTGATAGGGGTGGTGCTTCTAACCCGTTAAGGCTAAGTACTACATCTAAATTCACCAAAAAAAAATGATAACATGGGGGGGTCCAACTTAGTTTTGATTAATCTGTGAAAACATAAAAAAAAGTGATTTTACATCACAAAATAATTAAGTAATGATTTTTTCTCACCAAAATAATCTCAAACATACGAAACAAAGTAATTGATTAGCTAACCAGTGTCATTAGCTACCGTTTGCCTTTTTTTTATGTTTCTACGACATTTGAAACCTTTGATATCTTATATCGCCACAGTACATTGAAAAAATATATGTGATGTGATGAGATATATGTGATGTATATATATATATGATGTTACTTGCTGCTACGGAACCCTTCATGGGCGAGTCCGACTCGCACTTGGCCGGTTTTTATGAGACCTTTCCTCCCTCCTCCAGATACGTTAACCGCAAGGGCGTCGCCCTCCCCGTCTCGTCGGAGCGCACGCGTCGCGCCAAACGCGACCGGCTCGACCAGAAACAGATCCTGGTACCGGAGCTGTGCAAGGTGCATCCGTTCGCTGCACCGTTGTGGTTCGCTACGGTGGCTTTACCCTGCGTACTTTATAGGTGAGTAGAAAGAGAGAGAGAGAGAGAGAGAGATTTACACAAAAAAAACGTGCCTCAGCTCACTTGTAAACGTCGCAGAGGCCATACAACATCCCCACTTTCCACATCATCAGCTTAGAAACAGATCCTGCTACCGGAGCTGTGCAAGGTGCATCCGTTCCGTGCACCGCTGTGGTTCGCTACGGTGGCTTTACCCTGCGTACTTTAAAGGTGAGTAGAAAGAGAGAGAGAGAGAGAGAGAGAGAGAGATAAACGCCAAAAAAACGTGCCTCAGCTCACTTGTAAACGTCGCAGAGGCCATCCAACATCCCCACTTTCAACATCATCAGCTTAGAAACTGATCCTGGTACCAGAGCTATGCAAGGTGCATCCGTTTGCTGCACCCCTGTGGTTCGCTACGGTGGCTTTACCCTGCATACTTTATAGGTGAGTTGTGAGTGAGAGAGAAGAGAGGTAGAGAGAAGAAGAGATAATTGACACTTAAATAAAATTAATTTACTAATTATTTCGTTACCTACAGCCAATAGAGAGAGAGATATATATATAAATATTATATATAAGAGAGAGAGAGAGAGAGAGAGAGAGACAAAGAGATTGATGATACACCATTTAAAAAAAACTCGCATCAGCCTGTTTGCTCACCTTATATTTTTTTTGAATTTAAACCATAAAATTAAATCTGTAGCTCTAGATTAAGTTACTCTATTACTCTATAATGTAGATGAAATAAAAATCATTATTGTTATTACATTTTTGTTTTAACTCTTCCCTAAGAAAATTCAAATTATTGTCACCTAGCGCGCATGCGCGTGACCGCTTTTAGGCAGTTGTGTCCAACGGCGAGTGAACGACTTGACTATCGGCTATTTTCTCGCTCAAGAAACGTACAAGTACAATAGATATACATTCCGTGTAAACAAAAGAGATATAGATTAATGTTTTTATATTTTAGCGTTTTTTTATTAACGCTTAAATATACTTAAGTCAAATTTTAAACACCAAGTGGTTAAGGCCCGGAATGCGGAAGGTGCGTGGTTCGATTCCCGCCTGAGGTTGTCGTCTTTTTTCAGTGTTTAAAATTTGACTTAAAAAGAGATATAGTTGATCGCTGACTGTTCACACTGCCGGCGAGGACTCGCTCCACGAAATCGTTGCTAAGCGACAAGAGCTATCAAAGATAATTCTCGCTTAGCGATACTCGCTCAGACCAACCAGCGGCAGCGGTCATTTCCCTCCAAGAGGACTGGGGCCCAAGCCTGCTAATTTACGAATGGCATAATTGAATCGCAATTGGATCGCATTGTGATTGTTTGACACTATTTGGTATTCTCTTACTCATATAAGAATACCAAATGTGTCAAACAATTACAATGCGATACAATTGCGATACAATTACGATTCAATTATGCCATTCGTAAATTAGCAGACTTGGGCCCCTGTACGCTCGACTCGGCCGCCGCGAGCGTTTGGCGCGAGTATTCGCCCGTCTCACTCGTACCAGCAGCTATAGTTGTATATAGCATAGTCTACCAGCACACGTATTCCCTCCCAACCTATGTGACATAGGGTCCTTCAAACGAGGCGTGAAGAGGCACTTTGTGGGCCGGCAGAGTGAGGGTGACCGATGCTACGTCTCTTACGCTGCACCAGTTGTCCTCGCGCCTGGACTTCATTTCCACTTAACATCAGGTGGAGTGGGGTCATTTGCCGGGCTTAGTATAAAAAAAAAATACACTCACTTATAGCCCAGCCACAAAACTATCGGAACTACACCACTCTCTTTCCGCTGCTCGCCAACTCGTTCCTAGTTCTAACTCGACTCGCTTCTCGTTCATCGTCGGGGGTGGGACAACTGCCTTATTCACCCCCTGCACCACTGACAGCGGGCAGTCAGTGGTCAAAGCGATGCGCTTTGACCGCGAGGGTGAGCGCACACACCAAGAAATATACGATTTAAAAGCAGGCAAAAAAAAATGTATTTAAAAAAAGAAAACATTTATTATTTTTACCTCAAATATTTTTTATTGTTACTATTTTACCCCATATATACTTTTGGCGAGCGGTCCAAAATTAACCCTGTATATAAAGTGACTGCTAGAAACCGCAAGAAACTTCAAGGGCTGGTCAGGTCAAGTGTTTTAAACATGACAAAAATTACAAAAAAGAAATTCGTGCTTTTTGCATTTTTAATTAAATCATTTATTTTGCTAATTTTATTTGGATTGTCTTTGAGTATCTAATTTATTTTAAAGCAGTAACATAAGAAAAAGACGCACATTTCGTAATAGGAAAATAAATGGTCTCATTGCAAACTAACGTAGGTACGTACTTATCGCTGACGCGGACGGGCCAACGACCGGCCGCTGCCCGCGCGTTGTAAATAATCATTATTTTTAATTGTTTTTCATTTTATCTTTCTTATGTTATTGCTTTAAAATAAATAAGATACTTCAAGACTATCTAATGAAAATTCACAAAATAATTAAATAATTTCCGATGGTTGCGGTCTACCACTGTGTGGGTTTTCTGTGATATTTCCTACCACGAGCGACAGTTTTGTGGAACCAGCTGGCTTACAGCGGTGGTATTAAAAATGAAAAATCACGAATTCCTTTTTTTGTCATGTTTAAAACACTTGACCTGACCAGCCCTTGAAGTTTCTTGCGGCTTCTAGCAGTCGCCTTATATACAAGGTTAACTTTGGACCCCCGCCAAAAGTAAATATGGGGTAAAATAGTAACAATAAAAAATATGTGAGGTAAAAATAATTAATGTTTTCTTTTTTTAAATACAATTTTTTGGCTGCTTTTTAAATCGTATATTTCTTGGAGTGTGCGCTCACCCTCGCGGTCAAAGCGACGGCGCGCCGTCAGTGCACTGTGATTCATCCTACATACGAGTACAAAGGCGGCCATAAATACGTAACACCGAAATAACCGCGATTTTTCAATTTTTACAACTTAACAAGATTGTATGAACATGAATTAAGCAGCTTATAGTATTAGCTCTTAGTTATAACCAATATGTATACATAAACCTGTATTTATATTTATTATTTTCACTCAGTAATTTTGTGTTTAACTGTGACTGCTAAAACATTGATATAGAGTGACATTTACAGGTAAATTGGAACAAATAAAGCTTGTTTGTGGTAATTACAACCCTAATTTTAAAGAAACAAAATAAAATACTGAGTAATATGGGTATAACAATATTTAATAAATCCATACAAAATGACGTTCAAACGTAGCAAGTACCTTTACACAACTATCAAATCTAATAAACATTTTGACAATAAACTTTTTTTTTAACAGGTAATTTGCGTAAACCTGTAATTAGTAGATCTGAATTATGAAGAAGCATCCTAATTTAATCTGTATTGGTCAAAATACGATTCATTTTCTGCGTATGATTGCGACTAAATTGCTTAAGGTGCAATATTTTCGGTTACACTAAGCCAGTTTGAGTACTTTTCCAGTAGATTTAATTTTGTACGATTAGATTTCTTCCAGTAATGCGATATACTGTTATATATATTTCCAATTTTGTTATTTAATGACGTCAAATCAATAATGTCCAAGTTGTTTCGAAGACACGACGTTTCAACCAAATTGTTGAGAGTATATTGCGATTTTTCTTTATTACTGCCCTCCACAGAATGCCAAATGTCGAAAACAATCATTCTCGTTACTGAACATTTTAAAAATGTACCTAAAACAACATATGAACTTGGGCAAAAAAATCCTTTTTATTTTGTTCTGTGGACACCTACACTTTAATACCCCTGAAACCTAAGAACGGGCAGCGTCATGCAGCTGAAATTTGCATGCTATAATCTAGACATACTCCCTATTAAAGTAACATATGTCTCAAGTGCAGCCGAGGTCGGCGAAAAGTTATAGCTCTCAATCTTTTAAAAGTTTGGAAAAAAAATATTAAAAAAATCTACCTTGAATTAAAAATTCGTATAAAATTGAAATATGAGAATTTGTACCCAGAATATATAAATAATCAAAGTATATATCTTGTTCTTGCACCTCCATATTGTAACAACAACAAAAAACTTGATTGTAAATAAATGAGACACGAAAACAGAACAACAAATTTCAGTAACACACACGATCGGGTAACTAAACTCAAGATGCTCTCACTTCCGACGTAGCAAAGTGAATGGTACTTTGAAGTAATTGGATTACTAGTAACATTTTTTAAAGAGTAGTTTACTAATGAATCCATTATCAATAGTTTGAAATCGGTAGGCGCAAGTGACTTTTTATGATTTATGGCCTATGAATGAATCACTGTGCAGTGGTGCAAGGGGTGAATAATAGCGGTCACCCTTGAAGTTTCTTGCGGTTTCTAGCAGTCGCCTTATATGTATGTTTGTATCTCAGGATCAACGCCCTCCTTATAGCCGACGAGGTGCGTCGCGCGGTGGCGGCCGAGGTGGGCTTAGGAGCTCCCGCATTCGATGAAGCCACTTGCCCCGGTTTTCGGTGGCCGCCGCTCGACTTCGGGTGGAGCTTGGCGGAGGTAAGTTGGCATTGTTACGTGTTATACCATGAGGGAAACGATAACAATGCAAATTCTAATCCTACTAATATTATAAACGCGAAAGTTTGTAAGTATGGACGGATGTTTGTTACTCTTTCACGTAAAAACTACTGAATGGATTTTAATGAAATTCGGCATACATATAGTTTATAACCTGGATTAACACATAGGATACTTTTATCCCGATTTTCCCACGGGAACGGGAACCACGCGGGTGAAACCGCGAGCGGCTGCTAGTTTAAAATATTTTAATGATAAATAATAAACTTAATAAGTACTTAGGATAAAATGTTTACTAGGAAAAAAAATCTACCAGTCTCAGAAAGTTCGAATGGGATTCGAGCCCGTGACCTTTGGATTGCTGGTCCACTGCTCTAACCGCTTAGCACCGAGAGCCGAGAAGACTCTTTGAATTCTTTCTAGTAGTTGATGATTTACGCTGCAAGCCTGCGGTATTCCTAGTAAACATTTTATCCTAAATCTACATACCATTGTGAATGCAAAATTTCAATAATAAAGATATTAATATAAGCACTTTTTTATCATTTCAATCGTCCTATATATTTTTTTTATCGTCGGCTTATTCGGGACGTTTTTTTTAGCAGTAGATAAGAATGGGTGCAATAAACTGCACAGCTTTATAAAGAAACTTAAAAAAACAATATATTGCAATTGCAATTTTAAAATCATCGTATTTTTATATGTTGTTAAAGGTACTAAGCGCCGATTCCGAAAAGGGGGGAAAGAAAGCAGAGGACGACGACGATGACAGCAAAGGCGAGAAAGAGAACGGGTAAAAAGAACGGAGGGGCTAGACAAGTGGCATAAATGCTTGTAGAATAGATAGAGAAAAACCTTAGTACAAAATGCATCGCGATCTCGGTGCCGAGTAACTTACACACACTTGCAGATTAAACTATTCGAAACTGTCAAATTTATCCAAACAATATTCATCCTTATAGTACATACATACATACATACATTATAATCACGACTATTATCCCCGAAGGGTTAGTCCGAGACTAGGCAATGAGGACAGCAAAAGCAGTCCTCTACCATAGCCCACTTTTCACCAAATAGCGACAACACATGTACTCAGCGTGACAGGTGGTGAGCTCATCACCGCTCTAACCTGTTGGATGTATGTGCAGTCTTTAGTCCGTTAGTCGCCTTTTACGATACCCAAGGGAAGAGAAGATGGGGTGGTAGTATTCTTTCAACGCTACGCGACACAGTTAATGATCCCTATAGTCCTAGTAACAAAGTTCAAAATTTATTGAAGAAATTTGACATTCTGTCGTAGGTCGAAGTTGTGGCGTCTGTACATTGCATATAGGGTCTAACAATAACAATAAGTGAACGTTTAAGGGTAGCATCCATACATCTCACTGAGCATGCTCACCAAATTTGGTCCAAAACTACAGGCTCGTTACCGAGATAATCAACAAAACATTATCATAATTCACCAAAAATTACACCCTTTCCAAACCCGTACAGCTGTACTACACGCACACAAAGATAGCCGAACAAATACACGATACAGATACAAGATACAGCATGTTTCATGATGTGCTTTATTTTAATTGATTTAGTTTGTTAGAAAACATAACTTTGAAAATCACTATAAAACTGGAGCCCATTTTTTGTCATTGTATTCAGAATGATGTATAGAAACCGCCCTTAAACGTTCGCTTATTGATTTTGTTACACCCTGTATAATACACTATTTAGCAACACGAAGATGCATTTACGTTTAAGAGGGTTTTCGGTTTCCCATACAAACTTCCAAATCGAAATTTTTTAAAACCAATAAGCCAATTTGATGAAACTTTGCATGCTGAAGTAAAACACAGGGATCTAAATAGTTTGTTGAAAACATTTAAAAGAATGTTTATTTAACTGAGTTATTGCGATTTTTAACTTTCTATAGTGGACTTTAAATCGCAATAACTCAGCTTAAAAAAAAACGTTTTTTTTTTAAATCTTTTCAACAAACTATTTAGATCCTTTTGTTTTACTTCAGCATGCAAAGTTTCATCAACATTGACTTATAGGTTTTTAAAAATTTCGACTTGGAAGTTTGTATGGGAAACCGAAATGCGTAAACCCTCTTAGGACACACGCGCTAAAATCAACCTTGCCAACATGGTTTATAAAGGTGTTTTCTCTTTGTGCACTCGGAAAACAACATTCAGAACAACATGTCACACTTTAACCCTTTAACGGTCATAGCATGTTCAAATTTTTCATTGGTTGTCGACCTTATCTCAATTGCATAAAGTTCAAAATTTGGTGGGAATATACATCCGTCTGCCCGTTAAAGGGTTAAAAGTTAGAAAACAAAGATAACGAATCGTTGACAAATATGTCTACCTCAGGCGGGAAACTAGTATAATAGAACTACTTAAATATGCGTTTTAAACCATTCTTTCTTCCTTTTGTGCTCAGGGACGAGGAAGACGAAGGCAAAGAGACAGCAGATGAGAAGACGGAGACAGACGCGCCGAAAGAGAAGACTGCCAACGATATCTTACAGGAGAATATGGATTTAGAGAGTGTAAGCATATACTTTTTGACGTGACAACGTCTTATAAATTGGTTTGCCGGGTGACACTTCAAGAAACTGCGTTACGCTCCGCTCACGTTATGCGCTCACAATGAGAGCGAGTGAGAGGCACGCGTCCCTTCCACTCGGGCATGGTTAGCCCGCCTAAGAGCGAGAGAGACAGACATAAAAAGTGAAAGGCACGCGTCCCTTTCCTATTTCATCCTTCTTCCTACTATACGAATGAATATTCACATTAAAATTATTTTACCACTCAAAGTCGTTGTCACGTAAAACTTTCGCCCGTATACCGACTTTTTTTCAATATGCGATTGGCACATTTAGCCAGTCTCAAGTAGAGGATATACTCGTAACAGATACTATGGCCAAATTCGATAAAGAATGTTTGTAGACAAATTATCCTACTAATATTATAAACGCGAAAGTTTGTGAGTATAGACGGATCTTTGTTACTCTTTCACGTAAAAACTACTGAATGGATTTGGATGAAATTCGGCATGCAGATAGTTTATAACCTGGATTAACACATAGGATACTTTTTATCCCGATATTCCCACGGGAACGGGAACCACGCGGGTGAAACCGCGAGCGCAACTATTTATTAATAATAAACTATCTATATGCCGAATTTCATCCAAATCCATTTAGTCGTTTTTACGTGAAGAAGTAACAAACATACACACTCACAAACTTTCGCCTTTATAATATTAGTGTGATTCTTTGTGCAAATATCACAAAGGATATTTGGGTCACTGGGATTTTTTTTTATTTTATAATTTTTTTTACGCTCACCAATTATCTAGCCCAAGATAATCTTCTTTTAAAACTCGTTATATGGTAAAAAAAACGGAAAATATGCATAAACATTCCTATTCATGCATATTTGTCCATTCCAAACACTCTAGCAGTCGTCTACCAAACCGTGTAGCGTATTGGTGAAAGAAATACTACCACCCCCGCTCTTCCCTTGGGTGTCGTAAAAGGCGACTAACGGACTAAAGACGGCACATACATTAGAGCGGCGATGGTCTCACCATCTGTCACGCTGAGCACATGTGCAGTCGCTATTTGGTGAAAAGTGGGCGATGGTAGAGGACTGCTTTTGCTGTCCTCATTGCCTAGTCTCTGACTAACCCTTCGGGGATAATAGTCGTGATTATGTATGCTATTTACTTATTGAAATTATAATTTGGTAGGTTTAGTAGTTGGTTTACCTACTTACGAAACTGTTTACTAAATAACTAAATAGGACAAGTAAGGATAAACAACTAAGTACTCACCTACCTATCTAGTATCTGTAGAATAGAATAGAATAGAATATTATTTATTTGTGAAATGCAGGTTAGGTACAATGTCATAGGTGTTAAACTTATTAATTAGTTTCAATACACTTCCACCTTCGTCAAGGTATACAAATATCTAAAAGTTATATAAAATTATTAAAGTAAACAAATTCATAATTGATAAAATATAAATTACACATGTCAAAATATAAAATTAATACTAATAAATGTTGAACATTAATAAAATAAAAATTACACATGTCCAAAATCATTACTTGATAATTAATTAATAAATTCAAAATTGATAAACTATAAATTCTAAAATCAGTTAGTAGTTTTAATATAAACGAAAATACGAATGACAATACAATTACAATTTAGTAACGAGCGCTCGGATGCATGATATGATAATATAATAATAGTAATAATAATTAAATCATTTTTAAACTACACTGTGCCATAATAAATTCAGAAATAAATAAGTCAAATAACAATTACAATTGAGATCATTTTACGTCAAAGATAATACTATTATGTCATTCAGGAATTCAGTGGTCGAGTAATATGCTTTATTAATTAACAGCTTCCTTAAATGTTTTTTAAAAAGATTAATTGGCAGGTTCTTAAATTCATTGGGAACTTTGTTATATAATTTTGGGGCCATACCAAAAAAGCTTTTTGCAAAGAGTGCAGTTTTATGTTTAGGTGCACATATTTTGTGTCCATGTCTATGACTTCTTTGTGGATTCTGTTCATCGAAAGTAGGGAAAATATGTCGGTTCTGGTGGACAAATACTGCTACTTCAAAGATGTACAAAGATGGAAGTGTTAGTATGTTTAACTGCTTAAAAACTGGTTTACAACTATCATCAGATTTTAGACCCTTTATAGCTCTTATACTTCTCTTTTGTGCCTTAAATATTGCAGTTTTATTAACAGAATTCCCCCAGAACATGATCCCATAGCGCAAGACTGATTCGACGTATCCATGGTAGGCCATTACAACAGCCATGGTATTTGTTACCTTAGAAAGTCTGTATAAGGCAAAGGCAAAACTACTCAGTCTTTTGCAAAGCGTCTCAGTGTGAGATTTCCAATTGGTTTGGTAGTCAATTTGAATACCTAGGAATTTGATGTCAGAAACAGATTCAATTTTATCATCATTAGCTTTCAGGGTAATATTTGGTAAATTTGTGTTTTGCCTAAAATGCATTATTTTTGTTTTACTAGTGTTAAGTTTTAGGTTGTTTTCTCTTAACCATGTAGTGAGATTCCTCATAGCTTTGTTAACTTCTTCCTCATAAGTGTGACTATTTATACATTTTATTATAGCACTGCTATCATCAGCAAACAGTATCATGGGATGGTCAATGGCTTTAGTAAGATCGTTTATGTACGCAATAAAAAATAAAGGCCCCAGTATGCTACCTTGTGGCACGCCAATCTCCGTTTTTCTGCAAAGTGACAGGTAGTCTTTCCTCACCCCCGATTCAGCGCATAGTTTAGTTATTGAAGTGTACTGTTTTCTGTTGCTAAGGTAGGATTTTATAAGATCATGAGCAGAACCTCTAACACCATATGAGTAAAGTTTTGATAAAAGCAATCCATGATCAACATAATCGAAAGCACTTGTCATGTCCATAAAAATTGCACATATATGTTGTTTTCGATCAACAGAAGCAATGACCGATTGAAGTAGGTGGAAAATCGCCAAACCTGCATTTCTTCCACGTCGAAAGCCAAACTGATCCTTGGACAACAAATTGTATTTTTCGAAGAAATTATAAAAGTGATTATGAATTATTTTCTCGAATATTTTTGAAAACACATTTAATTGTGCAATAGGTCTATAATGCCTAATATTGGTTTGTACGCCTTTTTTATGAATAGGCTTTACAATGGCGATTTTAAGGTTATCAGGAAACACCCCAGTGCTCAACATCAAATTTATAACATTTTTTAAGGGAGAAGCTATATACATACTAAATTTCTTTATCAACGTAACAGGTATACCATCTATTCCCACAGAATGTGTCATCTTCAGTGATCGAATTGTCTTTACTATTGTTTCAACCGTAGAAGGCGGGATAAATATTGAGTTAGACACGTTTGAGAGCTCTGTGTATGACAAGTTACCATTTCTGCCTTGTTTAATAGAATCTACAAAATAATTATTAAATACGTTTGCCATTTCCGTAGGATCGCACACTGTTGAACCATCATCGGCATAAATTAATTTCGCAGTTTCGGTAGGGTACTGATTCTTATTTCTATTAATTACTTGCCAGGTAGCTTTCGATTTATTAGCCGATGAACTGATGTAGTGGTTATTTTGAGCTCTTTGCGTGAGGTTTAATATTTTTTTATATCTCTTTGAATATTTCTTTAGTAAGTGCTTATTTTCATTTGTTGGGCACGATCTGTACGTCCATAGCAGTCGCCTCTTCTTTCTGCTACAGATACGAATACCGCGCGAGATCCATTTCGGTTTTCTATTACTTTTAATAGTTATTAAATTTATAGGAAAGCACAAGTCATGGAATAGAGAAAATGTCGCTATAAATGATATAATGTACTCCAGGATAGGTACGTACCTTCCTACCTAACTACCAACACCAAAAGTTGACTTTGTTATCTTTATGTCTCCCGTATTTACGTACCTAGGTACCTAGTTAGATTATTAAATATTATAGTAAGTACTTGCCAACTTACTTATAGTTAGTTTGATGTGTAGGTACTGTAAAAAGGACGATTGGGGGCGTGGGATTGAAACTGTCCTTTTCTTAGTATACGACTTCATATTTATTTACAAGGTTATATATATATATTACATTTTCAAAATATCAAAATGACATGGTAAGTCTACCCATGTTGACACTTCAGATCGATCTCCTCAATTCCACATTTGACATCTTGTCATTTCAAATTATATGTTTTATTTATAAATTATTACAAAGTAAAACCTGCCAGCGCCCTAACATGGTATAAACTCTACAGTACTTACCTACTTACATTACAAGTTCTGTTTACAAGATCAAGTTTAGCTTTGATAAGTATGTATTGTTGATTTGTTTGATGGCGCGGGCGTGCAGTGACGTCACTTTCAATTTTCTGGTATCCACGGAAGATCAGCGTCGGGCTCCAATTTGGTACCCCGACATTATGTTGAGTGGAGACCATTTAAATATTGCTTATTTACTTAATCATACAAAAAACTAGCAGACCGCCGCCGGCGACTTCGTTTGCGTGGACCCCGTACCCCGTGACGAATTTTCAAAATGACTCCCCTCCTAAGAACACTTATTGTGACGTAACTAAAATACTTAGACATATGCTATCGCGACACTTTTTGTAGATAATGGTGTGTTCTGCAAAGCCATAGTACATTATTTTATTCTATCATTAGTAGTTTTCTTAGCGCACGCGATTTAAGGAATTTATTTAAGTTTTTGTAAGGATCCCTTAGTTTTTTTGAAAATATAATATACTCTATGTCACCCGGAGATAGTATAACTTCCCAACGATGAAAGAATTTTTAAAATCGATCTAGTAGTTTCGGAGCCTATTCAATACAAACAAACAATCAAATGTTTCCTCTTTATAATCTTAGTATAGATGAGTTATCGGTGGTAAGTGAGCATTGCAAATTGACTCCTATTCCTTCTCGTTTAGGGTTTCGAAATCGGCACGTGGAGCAACGACATGGCCTCCTCTATCCCGGAGCCGGACGACTACGATGAGCTGATGGAACCGCTGCCGCCTAACCTCACCTTCTGTACTTCAGCATCGGGTGAGTTTGTTCATCATCATCTTCGCTGGTATCATCATCATCACTGTATTATTTGTGTGTGTATATATATATATATATATATATATATATATAAGGTGACTGCTAGAAACCGCAAGAATTTTCAAGGGCAGGTAGGCTACTCTTGAAACAGAATTGCATTAATCAATTTCCAATCACAAATCTAATAAATGTCAAATAGCACTTTTGTAAGCGACAATAGCGCCACATTGGAATTAAATTGCGTGGAAATTGATTGAAGAAATTATTATCGAAATGGCGTTCCGGAATTATCTTTACTTATCCCAATATCGATACATATTAGTCGCATTGGAATTGTATTAAGATTGGGTTTGCGTTCGAGAGTAACCCCCCTGGTCAGGTCAAGTGTTTTAAACATGACAAAAATGGTCTGACGTAGGTACTTATCACCCAGCTGACGCGAACGGGTCAAAAGACGGTCGGCCGCTCGGCCGTTGACCGCGCGTTGTAAATATTCGTTATTTTTAATTGTTTTTACTTAATTTTTACTTATGTTATTGCTTTAAAATAAATTAGATACTCAAAGACTATCCAATAAAAATTTACAAAATGAATTATTTAATTAAAAATGAAAAAAAACACGAACTCCATGATGTAATTTTTGTCATGTTTAAAACACTTGACCTGACCAGCCCTTGAAGTTTTTTGTGGTTTCTAGCAGTTACCTTATATAAAATAAAAAAAAATTGTTCACGCTCACACTAAATATATAGACCAAGATAAATATTCTTTTGAAACTCGTTAATATGGTAAGATTACAGTGTCTAACAAAATCAATAAGCGTACGTTTAAGGGCGGTATCTATACATCATTCTGAATACAATGACAAAAACCGGGCTCCAGTTTTATACTGATTTTTCAATGTAATGTTTTCTAATAAACTAAATCAATTAAAATAATGCACATCATTAAACTTGCTGTATCTTTACTAACATGTACGCAAGCGTCAATAAAAAGATAGCTCAGTGTGCTTCGAGTTTAGTGTGCATGTTCAGCTATCTTTGTGTGCGTAGTAACTAATAATAAACCTTGTTTCAATATCGCAATAATTTAAACTGGCTGAAAAGCAACTCTCTACAAAAATACCAAAAAAAGTAACTTTTTGTTATTCGTTCGACATTTCTATAGAACAAGCCTCGAACGAAACGGATGTTTGGCACGGCGTCATTCACTCAACATGGCGGTCTTAGGGTGTTACCAGACCAATCGAGCGATCGTCGATCGACGGGTACCGTTTGACTAACCAATCGATCGACGACGGTCGGTCGACGTTGATCGATAGGTGTGGTAGCTTTAATCGATCGACGGATACCGTTCGTCTAACCCATCGATCGACGTTGATCGATTAACCCCGGCTATATTCCATCAGTTTCTTCCGAAACGTATGCAGAAGAGGACTCGTTGTTCTTGGCCAGTACGATGTTGCTCGTACTATTATTACGGTGACGCAAACGCAGAAGAATCTGGATGCGGCCGTTTTAAAGCCAAAGATCGCTTATTTTATCCAAATGACATTTTAAGCAGCGGTTTTTGTTTTTTTTTTGCGTAGCGATTGTCATGAATTTCGAGGTTATTTTTTTATTAGACAACAGAAAACTAGCTCCATTCAAAAATATCTTGGGGGAGGAAGGGACGGGGATGAAGGGGTTACGGTAATGGTAACTTAGTAGAATATTTGTTTTTTTTCCTAAAAATAACCTATATAACCTCAAAATAAAAATATCTTAAAACTATGCATTTCCGCACTTTGGCTCCCCCTTACCCTCACCTCCCCTCACTCCATCCTCCCCCCTCACTCTCTCCATCCCCTCCCCCTCCCCCTCCCCTCCCTTTCCTCCCTTTTTCGGTGTTGCTTAATCTAAAGTGCTTCCCAAGGGGTATGGGGGAATATCATTTAGCATTTAAACGTTCATATTATCGTCACTCATTATCATCAACTTTAAGCATAATCAATGAACTCTATTATTACGACTAGTATCCATGGGCACGAAATAAATTATAAAAAAAGTGAAGCGGCCGGCGCGTCTAATCAAACAGCTCGATCTAACACCCATTTCATTCTACCGGTCGATTGTCGATTGACATCGATCGACGTCGACTAATCCATTCTACCATCGATCGATGCCGTCGATCAACGATCGATCGATTGATCTGGTAACACCTTTAAGAGGCCTATTACATCTCGACTGTGATTTTTGCGTAAAATGGCCGATTTTGGCGTTATAGATCTCAGAAACAAAAATACATTAAGAATTATTGAATAGTGTAAAAGCTATTGGAATAGTGCGTAGCGGCCTCGCTTTTTGTAAATTTTGCTTAAATTTTTAATTAAACCTAAAATTGCAGAGAAAGATTTTCATAAAGTGCGCGAAGGCGCTTTTTTGAGCTCATCGATTGAACTACTGTTCTAAAAAAGTGAAATAAAAAAATTATAATGTTATCTCTTACATAATCGAATAGTGCGTAGCGGCCTCGGAATTTTTAGATATCATTGATTTTATATAGGAAAAAATCTAGTTCTAAACCAAAACACTTCGAAAATCGCTATAAGTTAACTGTGAATTTCTCCTATCTACGATAATATTATTGAGCAAAATTTATACCAGACTAATTGTTACTTCATGAGGAATAAAAAATGTATAATGAATGAATGAAATTTTGCAGTTGTATTATCGTTTTTATCGAAATAGGATAATAACTATTTCGATAAAAACGATAAATACAACTGCAAAATTACTACAAAATGCGAAAATGGGCATTTTACGCAAAAATCACATTCGTGATGTAATAGGCCTCTTAAGAGGGTTTACGCCATTCGGTTTTCCATACAAACTTCCAAGTAAAAATGTTTAAAAACCAATGAGTCAATTTTGATGGAACTTTGCATGCTGAAGTAAAACACAGGGATCTAAATTGTTTGTTGAAAACATTTTTATAAAGGTTTATTTAACTGAGTTATTGCGATTTTTAACTTTTTTATAGTGGACTTTAAATCGCAATAACTCAGCTAGAAAAACGTTTTTTAAAAATGTTTTCAACAAACAATTTAGATCTCTGTGTTTTACTTCAGCATGCAAAGTTTCATTAAAATTGGCTTATTGGTTTTTAAAAATTTCGACTTGGAAGTTTGTATGGGGAACCGAATGGCGTAAACCCTCTTCAGCGTTTTTGCGGTAAATTTACTTACCTACCAACCAATTAGGACGTCATTTTTGATCTGTGGCAAAGAACGGGCGCAAAAAACCACAGCGCACAGAAACAACACCATTCGTCTCGTTGCCAATGTCGTAAACCCTTTTAATAATGTAATGAAACGTTGTCTACAGGTGGTACAAACTGGTGTGAGCCCATAGAGAAGCCGAAGAGCCAGTACAATCCGTCCAGAACATTCTCTATGGCCGAAAGCGACTGCTCCTATATGTCCAGGTGAGTGCCGCATCATCATCAGCCTATAAACGTCCCACTGCTGGGCACAGGCCTCCCATGTAAACAATAGCACGTGGGGATATTGGGCCATAACCCACCACGCTGGCCCAATGCGGGTTGGTGGGTTTTAAAGACTGTCCTTTCACGTCCAGCCCCCTCTTGAAACCGATCGCTATTGGACCGGATTGGTATTGTAAATTTTCGTATTTTTAAGTTACGACACCAGCGCTAATTTGCATTCATATTGGGTGAACTAAATGGCATTGAGTTTTGTATTTTTGTCACTCAATATCCACGCAATATGAATCCATATTACCTCTGGTATCGTAACTTAAGAGTACGAAATTTTACAATACCAATCCGATCCAATTGCGAGCGGTTTCAAGAGTAAGGAGGCAGAATATCAAATCATACTTATTATATCATATAGAAAACATCTATATCCGAAGTAAATTTAGAATAAACGACCTCCATGGTCGAGTGGTTAGCACGCCGGGTCTGGCGTCGCGCCATCTCTGCGGTCCCGGGTTCGATTCCGGTCGGGTCAATTTAGGGAAAACCAGTTTTTCATAATTGATTTCGGGTCTTGGTGCTTTTTTTTCTATGTTTATATAAGTATATTAATTAAATATAATATACACAGTTCTAATTAATATTAAATATAATAACCGTGTCGCGTATCGGTGAAAGAATACTACCACCCCCTCTCTTCCCTTGGGTGTCGTAAAAGGCGACTAACGGACTAAAGACTGCACATACTTCTAACAGCATAGAGCGGCGATGGGCTCACCACCTGTCACGCTAAGCACACGTGCAGTCGCTATTTGGTGAAAAGTGGACTATGGTAGAGGACTGCTTTTGATGTCCTCATTGCCTAGTCTCTGACTAACCCTACGGGGATAATAGTCGTGATCCACTAATCGACGTGTTCACTTGCAGTGACTTTGACACGGACGACTCGGATCTGAACTCCGAGAGCGATGAGGACACGGAGTCCAGCGGTTTCTGGAGCAAGGGATGTAAGTGTCAGCTGGTTATCCTACTAATATTATAAACGCGAAAGTTTGTAAGAATGTATGGATGTTTGTTACTCTTTCACGTAAAAACTACTGAATGGATTTGGATGAAATTCGGCATACAGATAGTTTATAACCTGGATTAACACATAGAATACTTTTTATCCCGATATTCCCACGGGAACGTATGGATGGATGTTTGTTACTCTTTCAACGTAAAAACTACTCCATGGATTTGGATGAAATTCGGCATACAGGTAGTTGTTATAACCTGGATTAACACATACGATACTTTTTATCTCGATATTCCCACGGGAACGGGAACCACGCAGGTGAAACCGTAAGCGGCCGCTAGTTTGAAAATAAATTAACAAAAAAAAAAATTTTAGGAAGTGTCTAGCCAGCCACCAGTGGTTATTTAATAAAAATTAATGTACTGCCACTAGTGGTAAGTTAAGAAATAATGTTATTCTGCCGTAAGTTATTCGGTATTCCAGTTTGTTCCTTAACGCTAGCTAATAAAGTTTAATTTTAAGTATACATTATGGTAGCGTAGTGAAATAGTTCATTAGCGGCAGACTAACATAAAAAGCTATTCTGACACAACTTATTAGTCATTGGAATATGTTGTCACGTAGCGGAGAAACGGAGGAGTGACACGATGAGGAGAAGTAGAATGAAGATAACAGCACGATGAGTTCAGACGTATATTATTTTAAATAAATGGTTAGTTATTATAATGAATCACAATTTAAGCGTTAGCACACACACAAAGGTTTAGTTTATAATTTATTGTTATTATCAGGACGTATGCCTGGAACTGCCTAGTTATAATAATGCACTGTTCGTTAAAACAATATTTCGGAAGGAAAACAATAATTAGAATGAGCTCATTCTAGCTCCGCGGATGAATCCGAACTGAATTTACATCAAAGAGTAGAGCTATAATGAAAACAGAGGCTAGACAGAGAATTTAAGTAAATAATTTAATTTTTTTTAAACTAAATATAAAAGAATGTCATTCCCAAGAAAGAAGGTCACAAAACCAACAAGGCTTTAGTTGCCTTGTTACAATGTATTTTGTAATTTCGAGGTTATTTTTTTTAGTAGTTAGACAGAATTCATATGACCTACAGAAATAGGGCAGCTAGTATTTCTGTCTAAAAGCTACTTTAGCTTTCTAACCTAACCTAACTTAACCTATCACGTGACAACTCCAAATAAAACCAAAAATAATAAATTTTAAAATCCCTTCCCAAAATCATCTTAAACTTAAATAACCTCCGAACTTAAAAATTACATATAGCTTAAAATTCCCATTCCTCCCAAATCCTAAACTACAAAAAACACCAAATTTCCCTTAATTCCTTCCTTCTTTCCTTCCCCTTCGATTCCCCTTATTTTCCTTCACTTAGTGCCCCGCAATTTGTTAGAGTAAATAAGTAAATAATAAGTAAATAATTAGTTCATAAGTAATAAAAACATCCCCTTCTTGAACAATGAAGGGGGACAGTAATTTAAAAAAAAACAAATCCTATCACGTGACCTACGGCAGTACATTAATGTTTATCAAATAACCACTGGCAGGCTAGACACTTTGTAATTTTTAACGCAAAATTTGTTGCGAACAAATTACAAATTGAAAAATATTGAAAGCTTTCTCACGAGTGGGATTCGAACCTGCACTCTTCTGACAATCCGGTGAGGTGCAGATGACGTAGTTCTTGACATTTGAATAGGCGCCTTTGGCTTTAAAAGTAAATAGTGTTTACGAATTTTCAGCGGGCTGGATAAGGCCACGGTAGCTTGAGTATAAGAGCACCTGGATTGATCAGGGGGGGCGATCACTCTAATTAATCTCAACCGAACCACTACAGGGCCCTAGTTCTGTATCGCAATCTATAGATTCCACACCTAAACCTTACCGCGCACAAATGTCAAACGCATATGTTTTTGGGAAGATATCGTAACTTTTTAAGGAATTACCGTGGTTTTGAAACAAGGAATCGTTACAGAATACGGGCCCTGAACCTCAGCCGTTAGACCTACTTTTATAGTGCTATCGCGTGTGACATACGCGATGGCGCTATACGAAGTCGGCAGAACGGCTACGGCAGAATGGCTGTGGATTGTCAGTTAAGGGTGCATGTTCGAATCCTGCTCGTGGAAATTTTTTCCACATTTTCCAATTTGTAAAATATTTTATTTAAAACAATCACAAAGCCGTATTCGTGGCTCACTAAAATAAAAGGTACTCCCTCTTCCCTTGGGTGTCGTAAAAGGCGACTAACGGACTAAGGACTACAAATACTTCCAACAGCATAGAACGGCGATGGGCTCACAATTTATTATGCTGAGCTCATGTGCAGTTGTTGTGTGGTGAAAAGTGGACTATGGTAGTGGACTGCTTTTGCGGTCCTCATTTCCTAGTCTCTGATTAACCCTTCGGTGATAATAGTCGTCGTATTATTAGTATATATTTTAAGAGTTGTGGATTGTGCAACTACTTTTAATAAATATGTGATTGAAGCCATATTATTTCCATCGTCTACCCAGCTTTAGGCGTTCGTATAGAGTACAAGACAGCTCACGAGGCGGAAGCATTCGATGTTGAGAGGAAGAGCAAAGTCAACCCAGCGCCGCAGCCTGATGGCGTGGACGATGCGAACGATCGCGAAGCACACTACCGCTGTATCAGGGAGGGGGTCGCGCCGCCAGAGGTGAGGTTCGATTCCCGTCTAGATTACAAGAAAAGGTGCGGACTAGGCTTAAAGCTTCTTTCGCACAGGTGACTGGCAGGAGGTGGCGCAGGAGAAACCGAGGTAGAAGCTTATTAACAGAGGCTAACTACCGTACTAAGAGACTTCAATTAAGTTTAAATGACAATTAAATGTGTTTCCTTCTCTGTTTAGCACTATAAGTAGGTACATAAGAAAGTGACAGCAAGAGACTTAATTGACGTCTCTGAGTACGGCAGTAAGACTTACTTTGGGTCGCTGCGCCAACTTAGTTAGCTCAGCGTAATAATGCAATTTCTAAAAGAACTGGAACGCCATTTTTTTTGTGTAATTGGCTACTTGACAGTTTTCGGAAAAGTGGTTGGTTTTGATCACGGAGTAACTTAGGGCCAATTTCACCGTACCGAATAGAAACCGAGTTTAATAAAACCTGGTTCAGACTAATCGCGTTCAAAACTTAGTCTTGATCGCGGTTTACGTCGCACCGATTTCACCGGCTTCGTTTTGATCCCGTTTACTAAAACTTAGTTCAGCTTTGACAAAGAGTGAATGAGTGTAATAAAGATTTATTTCATTTATATTGGTTCTTTAATTGTACTTATCTAAAAATCATATTGGACAAAAACGGATTGGATGTAATTATACTCGTAAATATAAAGCTTCAATAAACTGTGCTTCGATATCGTAAGATCTGTCTGACACTACGAATCTCATGTGAGTTCATGCTCTTTACTTCCCATTCCTCACCTCCCCGCGCATACCTAAGGCGCGGTACAGCGGTAGCGGTCAGACTATTGTGAATGTTTTTGAAGATGTGAATTATAAATGTGTGTGTGCGTGCGTGTACGTGTGGGTGCGTGCGCAGAGGTAAGGTTTGATTCGCGCGCAAATAGTAAATAGTACATTGTTACCCTATTGGT
Organism: Scoparia ambigualis; assembly: GCA_963921215.1. Lineage (NCBI taxonomy): Eukaryota > Metazoa > Arthropoda > Insecta > Lepidoptera > Crambidae > Scoparia > Scoparia ambigualis. The sequence continues at coordinate 13,865,915 of OY992525.1, read as the reverse complement.
GAGAGTAGCTTTATTAGCCCCGAAACGGGGTTTGGCACCCGAGTTTGAAGGACTAAATAAGTCTTTTACCCGAGGTAAACACTGTGCTTTTCATTACGAATACAAGGGAAGTAAAAATAAAAACATGAATGAAACGAACTGGCCAGCTATTCAACCCTTAGTTTTCATTTTCAACATTGAAAAAATGGTAAATATTTTGCCCAAATCTATGTTATTTTAAAGAAATAGTTGAAAGTACATTCTAATGAAGTAATTTCAAGAAATATGTTATTTAATTAATACTTATCTTTATGTTATTTCAATTTTACATCGCGCTGTAATTGAGTGGCTTTATAGTAAGTTGGGATATGGTTCAATAGAAATGTGAAAATAGAACTAGTTTTTTTTTAATAATTTGTCTGTACGTGTTAGAAAAACGTTTCTCCCTAGGGCTGAAAAGTATTACTTTCATCCCGCTCCTCGGGCAACTTCAGACCTACTTTCCGAATATGAGAAATGAGAAAATCTTTGTCAAATGCATCTATGCATTGTGCGTGCGTGCGTGCGCGTGCGTGTGTGGTTTGTGCGTGCGTGTATGTACAATCGAGAAAGTTCCCGGTCGTCCACTTTTCGACAATGTTCACTTGCACACTAACCTACGAGTACGTATGTGTGTACAAAAAGTGACGAATGTCTGTTTAAATATATTTGACAACCTTCGTGGTCGAGTGGTTAGGGCATTGCGCCATCTCTGAGGTCTCGGGTTCAATTCCTGGTCGGGTCAATTTACAGAAAAACTGTTTTTCTAAATTGATTTCGGGTCTGGATGCTTTATCTAAGTTTATGTATATTTATCCGTTATCTCACCATATTAAGCGGGTGCCGCGCGATCACAAAAACTGACATAAGTCTCATAATGAACTTCAAAGCAAAATCAATAGTATTTATATAAAAAAAATCTAACAATTCTGCTTTGAAGTTTCAGACCTAGTAATTAGATTAGAGCAATTTATATTATTCTGTGAAATGTACAAGACCATCACGCGCTTGTGTTAAAAATTAAAATTTAAGATGGGGGTGACCTGCGGAATATCAATACAAATATTTTCATGTAAGAATTATTGTTTCATGCGTAAAATTAAGAAAGTTGTCGGAAAAAAATGTTTTTAGGTGTCATTAGAATTATGTATTGTTTGTTATTGTTTAAGGAATTTGTTTAAAATTTCAACAACGCCCGACCGTGTGTAATGATCAGGCTAACTTACGTAAGTTCTTTTTGATAAATAAAAGACGTGATGCTCAGTACCCATTTATTCCGAGAGTGTCTACCCACATACAACACTATATTGACCTACCTACATAATTCTCATATATAACACCTCCACCCTTATTATCTATATTATCAAAATGATAATTTAGAAACTCAACAGAGTTACTTAATCACAAAATTGAAATAATACTAATTTATTATTATTACATTTCAATAGGTAACTTAAACTTACATAACTTAAAATTGTACATCTACACCAAATCGTACCGGAGGTCTACGACACCTCTTTTCTTGTTCTGGCGGCACATTTGAACGGCTCTCTGATCCCTTATCTGGGCTCGACACCGGGCTATCACGCAGTATTCTGGGCGGGTGCGCCGGCGTCACCGACCCCTCGACCGGCTCCGTGGGCTTAGGCTTTACCTCTACAGGTACCACAAGTGAACTGCGGCTGCTTCTTCTATCTTTTATGGACACAGGTTGGGCATCCATACCAGCCATACCCGCCTGTGACACCCTACGTTTTAATTGGTCTACGTGTCTGTGCACCTCGGTTCCTTCGATTGATCTTATATTGTAGTCAGTAGTACCTAACTTGTCAGTGACCTGCCCCGCAAGCCAGCGGTCGCGGCCGCGGTAGTCGCGATACCAGACCGCCTCCCCTGGCACGAGCTGCCGCGCGGCGGCGCCCACCTTTGCAGTCTCCCCGCGTGCTTGATGCTGGCTCACCAGTGTGGATCGCTCTGGCTTGAGCATATCTAAACGCATTCGTAAATTGTGTCCTAACAGAACTTTAGCTGGACTCTCACCTGTCGTATAATGTTCCGTGTTTCTGTAAGACAATAAAAACCTACACAAAGCCGTTTCGATATTAACATTCTGCTTCATTGCCTTTTTAATCGTACGCTTACAAATCTTAACTGCGTTCTCCGCGGCTCCATTGGAGGCCGGATGGTATGGCGCTGAAAAAGTTTGTTCGATACCATTATTTTTTAGAAATGATTTAAACTGTTCACTTGAAAAAGGAGGTCCATTGTCGCTAACGACTTGTTTAGGTAACCCGAACCTAGACCACATTTCACGTAAGACCATAATTACTGACTGAGCCGTAGTACGGTTCATTCTGATAGCTACAATCCACTTGGAGCAAGCGTCGACTACTATTAAATATGTAGCCCCGGCTATCGGTCCCAAAAAATCTAGGTGGAGTCTGGACCAAGGCCTGTCCGGCCAGGGCCAGGCGCGCGGCGCATGCGCGGGCGGCGCGTCCGCCACTGCGGCGCACACTGTGCACGCGCGGCACACAGCCTCCACCGCTTCATCGACGCCGGGCCACCATACATGGCTCCGGGCCAACGCTTTCGTTTTGACAATCCCCATGTGCGCTTCGTGGAGTTCTTTAATAACCCTTGCCCTGCACGTGGTAGGTATAACGACGCGATGGCCCCACATAATACAACCTAGCTCATTCCTACGGTTCATATACGGTCTGAGATCCTCCATCTCTGGCTCCCCCGGCCAGCCATCTAGTATATAACTCAATAAGCGACTTAAAATCGGATCAGACAACGTTTCCTTTTTTAATATTTTATAGTCAAGCAGCACGGCCTGTGCTGCAAAATGCAAATATGTCTGCTCGGGCAACTCTTCGTCACTCGTAATGACATCCTCCCTATGCGTTTTGATTAAACGGGATAGGGCATCCGCGGTATTCTTTTCCGTATTTACATATTCTATGACAAAGTCATAGGCTGAGAGCTTAATGGCCCAGCGCTGAAGGCGACTCGCCGCTGTCGTGGGGATCCCCGTGTTCGGGCCAAAGATGCTTACCAAGGGCTTATGGTCCGTGCGCAATGTGAATTCTCGTCCATACACATACTGGTGAAACTTATCGATCCCGAAAATAATAGCCAGAGCTTCCTTATGAATTTGGCTGTAGTGCCGCTCCGAGCCGTCGGGCGCGCGCTGCGCCAGAATTGCGCCCAGCCCGCGCGAGCTCGCGTCGCACGTCACCACCACCGGCAGTGTCACGTCATAGTGAGCTAGCACGCTCGCACTACACAATAACTTCTTTACCCGTTCGAAAGACTCATTGTGCTTGTGCTGCCACCGGAAATGCATTCCCTTTTTCAACAGTTCATACAATGGTGTAAGGTGTGAGGATAAATTTTTTATAAATTTTCCATAGAAATTTATCATACCAAGGAATGACTTCAGCTCTGTTACGTTATTCGGCGGAGGCATGTCAAGGATTGGTTGAATTTTTTCGGGGTTAACTCTTAGCCCGTCCTGCCCTATTACAAATCCTAAGTATTTGACCTGTTTGACTAAAAAATCACATTTTTATTTTTTTATTTTTAACCCACTTTTTTCCAAAATTTCAAAAACTTGTTCTATTGTTTTTAAATGACTAATTAAATCCCTACTTTTTAATAATACGTCATCACAGAAAATTGAGACATCTTTTACACCTTTAAACAGTATTATCATAAATTTTTGAAATATGCCTGGACTGGAAGAGAGACCAGAAACGAGACGGTTGTAACGAAACAAGCCACGATGCGTATTTATAACCGTATACGCTCTGGAAGCCTCATCTAATACCAGCTGATTATACGCCTGTGAGAGGTCCAGCTTTGTAAAATAGGTATAACCGTTGAGGTCACTGAACAGGTCATCTATCCTTGGAACCGGGTACCTCTCTACTTCTAAGACACGATTTAAGGTTACCTTATAATCTGCGCAAATTCTTAAGCCGCCGTCTGCCTTACGCGCTATTACTAAAGGAGTAGCCCAGTCGGAGCGGTCGACGGGCTCGATGACGCCGGCGCGCAGCATGGCGTCCAGCTCGGCGTCGACGCGCTCGCGCAGCGCGTAGGGTACATCGAACCCCCGGTGAGCCGACCCAATGTGCCGTCAAACAACGACTCATGTCTGGAAATTATTTCGTTAATCTTACATTTGTTTTCCTTTACATTAGTGCTTGTTACATTATGTACGCTTATTTTAGGCACTTTTATACACATTTCTGAGAGCCATTGACGACCCAGTAAGGTTGTCGTTCCATTGTCTATTACATACAAGTCGAGTAATTTTTCTAAACCGTTATACTTAACGGGAACTTCTATATAACCTAAAGGTTTTACGATTGAACCATCATAGAATTTTAATTTCAAATGACAAGGGTTTAAACTTAAATCACTAAAATGACTATTATAAGTAGCTTTGCTCACACACGAAAGTGCTGAGCCCGTGTCTATTTCCATTTTTAACAGTTTATTATAGACTTGAAGCGATATACACACCGGTTTGTAGCTGGCTAAGCCTATTTGATAAATATGATGCTTATTGTCTTCGTCTTCGGAACGAACGTCCGTCGCATACCCGCCGCTGTCAGCTGTTTCCCCCGCGTCATGGACGCCCGGTTCCATGTAGTAAGCACTGGCCGATTGTCGCTGCCGGCGACCGCCGTTGCCACCCCGCCCGCGCTGCCAGCGCTGCGGTGGCTGAGAGTGACCGCGCTGCCCCGACGAGTCTCGCGCGCCGGTGTCGGTCACGTACCTCCCGCGTGACCGCTGTGTACCCGTTCCCGTCATCATTTGTCTCGGTCGATCATTACTTCCCGCAACACTATCGTTATTGCTTTTCCTCAGTAGGCACATTCTTCTTAAGTGGCCAAGTTGTTGACAATAACTGCACATAAAGTTTTTGTACCGACAATCCATATTTTAATGTCTATAACTCCCGCACACTGTACATCCCAATGTTGTTTGCATTTTGTGTACCGTAATAGTCGTTTTTTTATTATGACTTTCACTGACAACTTCACTCGCGTTCTTTTCAGCCGCTTCGAGCGTAGTGGCTAGTTTCACCGCTCTGGCGTAAGCGATGTTGTCTTCCGCAAACAATCTTTGCCGTGTACTTTCGCTAGCTATACCGCACACTGACTGGTCCCTTAGGTTTTCTTCAAGCGCCGAGTTGAACTCGCAATACCTCGCAAGTTTTTTTAGCTCGGCTACATAATTTTGATTCGCCAACGGCCTGCCGACGCAAGCGAAACTTGTACCGCTCGGCCAACATGGACGGTTTAGGTTGCAAGTGTTTTTTTTAACAAATCTATAGCTTCTTCATATTTTAGCGTAGACGGCTTCTTGGGGCTTGCTAATTTAGCTAATAGTTCGTATGCTGTTTCCCCCATCACGGATATTAACGTCGGTAACTTCACTTCGTCCATCGTTCCCGTTCGCCACTGATAAATAAAAGACGTGATGCTCAGTACCCATTTATTCCGAGAGTGTCTACCCACATACAACACTATATTGACCTACCTACATAATTCTCATATATAACACTTTTAATGTATTTAACTAATTCAGCGCAACTTAAAAATACTTAAATTTTTACAATTTCGTGCAGGATCCTCTTAAGAGGGTTTATGCATTTCGGTTTCCCATACAAACTTCCAAGTCGAAATTTTTAAAAACCTGTGAGCCGATTTAAATAAAACTGTGCATGCTAAAGTAAATTACAGAGATCTAAATACACACATCAAAAGTGTCTAGGGATCAACATATATTTTTGCAATAACTTTTCTCCTGATTGATATTAATTAAAATTTTCTTTAAGGATTCATCAAATAAAGTGTTTTCGTTTGTCTACAGTAACGATAAACCAAGTCACCTTTGCATTAATAAAGAAATTTGCCATTTTCCTAATAAAGGGATTTTTGACATTTGAACCACTAACATTAAAGTTCGAAAAAAAGACTGAAATAACAGTTTTCTTTAAAATTTTATTGGGTAACTTAAACAATTAATAATCCGTGTTTCTACCGCGAACACTAACAACACAAGAACATCTTTTTGGCATACTCAAAATGAGTTCATCCAAATCACGCTGTGGAATGGCCGCCCATGTTCGTTGCAACAACAAAAAATTGTCTTCTTGCGACTGGATACCCTCCATATTCGGCAGAGCTCTTCTCTGTAGCATATCCCATGCATGCTCAATCGGGTTCAAGTCTGGCGACTGAGCAGGCCAGGGCATGACATTGATGTTAGCTGCGGCGAGAGTCTGTCTTACAACTCTTGCGGTGTGCGGTCGTGCATTATCATGCATTAACTGAAATAAGGGACCGATTTGCACTTGTAGAGGAACGATGACGTCTGATACAATCGTCTCAGCATAAATTTGAGCGTTGAGGTTGCCTCTGATCCAAATCAACTCAGTTCTTCCGCCGATCCAAATACCCGCCCATACCATGATGGTTCCACCACTATAAGGATGGACTTCCTGGCAGGATTTTAATCGCTGTTGGCGTCCAGGGGTTCTCCAGTGTCGTATACGTCTTGTATCCGATCTCATACCAAAACGAGACTCATCAGAAAAGCACACGAAACGCCATTGTTCTTCTGCCCAATTTCTGTGTTCAAGAGCCCATTGATATCGAATCCTACGATTGTGCATTGCTATAGGTGGTACCCTTAGCGGTCTTCGGGAATGAAGGTTCACTTCATGCAAGCGGTTTCTGACTGTTTGGTCGCTAATTAAGTTCCCTGAAGAGTGATGAAGCCTCACGGCTAACATCATGGCGGTTATTGTTGGAGCTCTTCGAGTTGTGATTTGAATGTATCGGTCTTGTCTCCGTGTGGTGCAGCGATACCGTTCTCCATGGCGCTCAGCCACGGTACCAGTGCTTCGGTAACGTGTCCAAAGTCGACTGATAACACTCTGACTTGTATTCAGAGCTAAAGCCACAGTACGTTGCCGGGAACCAGCTTCTATCATTCCCACGGCTCTGAGCATTTCTTCCCTGCTTAAATGACGTCGCCGCTCCATAATAACGTTGGTTTTTATCAGTAGTAGGGAAACAGTAGCACTAATAATGTCTGTAATGTAAAATTTTACTTAAGTATATTTAAGCGTTAATAAAACGCTAAAATATAAAACATTAATCTAATAATGTCTTCAATGCGTTGTATGTTTTTATAGGGAAAATATTGACAGCTGATTTTCATCTTTTACTAGAAATTGATTGAAAGTTCCTGTTTCAAATTATGAAATGCACCAAAAAGGATCCATATAAATTTATAAAATCATAAATTTATTACAAAGCCACATCTCAATCTCAAGAAATCCGCATAAAAATGCTTGATCCCTAGACACTTTTGATGTGTGTAGTTTGTTGAAAACATTTTTAAAAAACGTTTACTTAGGTGAGTTATTGCGATTTAAAGTTCACTATAGAAAGTTTAAAATCGCAATAACTCAGTTTAATAAACGTTTTTAAAAAAAGTTTTTAACAAACAATTTAGATCCCAGTATTTTACTTATGCCTGCGAAGTTTCATTTAAATTGGCTGAATGGTTTTTAAAAATTTCGACTTGAAAGTTTGTATGGGAAACCAAAATGCGTAAACTCTCTTAACTAGTTTCAAAAGAACACTCATCTTGGGCTAGACAATTGGTGTGAGCGTAAACAAATTTAATTTATAATTTAATATTTATAATCTCGTTATTCCACAGTACATAGAGAAGTTCCGGACGGCTGTTACCAAACACGAGATAGAGATTATCAAAGACGGCAACCTTATAACCGTAGACAAGGCAATAACTGACGTGCTACCAGAGACAAAAGACCATAGACATCAGAACAAACTAACAGTAGACCAAAGAGTATTAAACGACCTGTTTCCATACGGCGATGGCGAATTAAAAACTATAAACGGTCAACTAACACTAGAAAGCATAGAGAAGAACAAAAGAGTGCTATTAGAGAAATTAAAAAGTGGTTTATCAAAAGACGATGTTAAAAAGCTAAATTGTTTCTCTATGGTCGACGTGGATATAGACTCGCCTAGTTATGTCAACGAGAAAGTTGCCAACGTAGGTTTCGATACCATAGACAGTTACAAAGAGAAGATAGATGATTGGGATGGAGTAAGGGTTTTCAAACCTTATTATCATGACAGTAGGAGTCAAGGGAAGCATTTCGATTTCGACTACCAACCTCCTTTGGAAGGACATCCGGGGCCGAGTCCTAGTGTTATATTGCAGGTATGTAAATACAATAAAACTTGTATTCATTTCATGAAATACATAAGTACTTCATATCCATATCCAAATTGTTAAAAATCAAAACTGGTAAAAATCCGATCAGAGTAAATATAAATATCAGTATCAGAGTTAAATCCACAGTTTAGTATCAACATTAGCTATGTCCAATTTTGAAAGTCTTATACACACATACATACTGATGCAGACTTTTTAGAAGGGCGGAGGATTCGTGTCCTTTGTGAGGGCAGTTCCTCTGAGTTCTACAAAGTCAATGCCGGAGTGCCGCAGGGTTCTGTGCTCTCACCTACCCTATTTCTTTTGCGTATCAATGACATGTTGTCCTTGGGCAATATTCATTGTTATGCGGATGACAGTACGGTGCATGAGCGGTACTTGGGACATCCTGCGGCAAAGCAAGCCGATATCGTGGTGAAAAGGCAAGAATTGGTTGCCAAACTGAACCTGACTCTCGATCGTGTCTCTTAAGTGGGGATCTGAAAACCTGGTCGAGTTTAATGCCAGAAAAACCCAGGTTTATGCATTCTCGCGCAAGATATCTCCCTTCCTTACTCCTCCCTCTCTTCAGAACTCTCCTTTATCCATTTCAGTGGACCTCACATTCTTGGCATGGACATCGGCCAGGAACTGAATCCAAAATGCTACATCGAGAGTGTTATTTTAACTGCCCACGTAAGTTGGGTATTCTCAATAAGGTGAGGCGGTTTTTCACTCCCGAGCAGCGCTGTTTGCTGTACAAGACTCAGGTGCGATCGAGTATGGAATATTGTTCCCATCTATGGGACGGCTCCGCTAAATACCTCCTCAATGCACTTGATAGACTGCAAAGGCGAGCGGTACGCATTATTGGAGATGCTGAGGTTACAGCCTCTCTTGAGGACCTCCAGCTGCGTAGAGACATTGCTTCTCTCAGTGTCTTCTACCGAAATTACTACGGAGAGTGTTTTGAAGAACTTTCTGATCTAATCCCGCCCTCTCCTTTCCTGTCCCGGACTACACGTGCTGGTCTTAGGAACCACCATCATACTAGAGACATTGCTTCTCTCAGTGTCTTCTACCGAAATTACTACGGAGAGTGTTTTGAAGAACTTTCTGATCTAATCCCGCCCTCTCCTTTCCTGTCCCGGACTACCACGTGCTGGTCTTAGGAACCACCATCATACTAATTACCGGGTCTTTTAAACGGGGCGTGAAACGGCATTTATGCAGGCCGTCATGAATGGGTGCCGTGCTTATTCCACGGTAAGGAGCGCTCTCATTGTTTTGGACTGCATCGGCTGCTTACCATCAGGCAGGATGTAGTCACTATGACGTGTCACATAAAAAAACATATAATCACGACTATTATCCTCGAAGGGTTAGTCAGAGACTAGGCAATGAGGACAATGCAAAAGCAGTCCACTTTTCACCAAATAGCGACTGCACATGTGCTCAGCGTGACAGGTGGTGAGCCTATCGCCGCTCTATGCTGTTGGATGTATTCGCAGTCTTTAGTCCGTTAGTCGTTTTTCACGACACCCGAGGGAAGAGAGGGGGTCGTAGTATTCTTAAACCGCTACGTGACTTATAAATATGAAAACTAAAAATAATAATTAAATGAGCGCGTTGCTAACAGCTGGACACCTGTAGTCGTTGTATGGATGCCCATACATTCAACAGCATATAGCGGCGATGGGCTCACACACCCATGTTTTTTTAAATACAATTTTTGCCTGCTTTTTTTTGCATCCTATTATTTTATTCTATTCTTCCAGGCGTTAACGATGTCGAACGCGAACGACGGCATCAACTTAGAACGCCTGGAGACGATAGGCGACAGTTTCCTGAAGCTCGCCATAACAGCTTACCTGTACTGCGCGCACCCCGCCGTGCATGAGGGCAAGCTCAGCCACATGCGCAGCAAACAGGTGGGTTATGCAGCATCAGTGGGAGTAGGAGACTGAGGAGACTGTACAAAGAGACTAAAAGAAAGGAGGTAAAAACAACCATCATCAGCAATAACAGAAGACAGCTTGACAGTTTCCTGAAGGTAGAAGCTAAGAAGGTAAGAGCTACCCATTATTATGACAGCTTCCCCACTCTCTCTCTCTCGGTAGAGAAGAGAAAAGACAGATAGGGACAGGTATGTCCCTATCTGTCTTTTTCTCTTTAGCTCTCATCGCATCGCATTAGCAGGAATGCCTACTTTCCGACTTAGATACTAAATTAATACATCTCACTGAAGGTAGCTACATGAGGAAATAGAAGTAGTCATATTATGCTATACATCACCATTAACTATAGGCGGCAGTTTCCCGAAGCTCGCTATAACAGCTTACTTGTACTGCGCGCACCCCGCCGTGCACGAGGGCAAGCACATCCACATGAGAAGCAAACATGCATACACAAAATAATGACTATTATCCCCGAAGGAGGAGGACAGCAAAAGCAGTCCTCTACCACAGTCCACTTTTCACCAAATAGCGACTGCACATTTGCTCAGCGTGACAAGTGGTGAGCCCATCGCCGCTCTTTGCTGTTGGAAGTATGTGCAGTTTTTAGTCCGCTAGTCGCCTTTTACGACACCCAAGGGAAGAGGGGGGGTGGTAGTATTCTTTCACCGGTACGCGACACTGTTAAGTTAAGAAGCAAACAGGTGGGAGGAATTAGCAGGAATAGGAGACAGTTCCAAGAAGAAAGTCATTGACTTAAGTATCAGCAGGAATAGGAGAAGAAGTCACGTGACTTGGAGGTAGGAGGCATAGGATAATCATCTTTAGCAATAGTAGGAGACAGCTTGACAGTTTCCTGAAGAAGACAAAAGAATGTCTTCTCTGTAAGTAGCTACATGAAGCATCAGGTAAGCCATATATCAAGCATCATCAGTTCCCTGAAGACTAAAAAACTAGAATATTAAAGACTTGGAGGTAGGATGCATAGGGCAAACATCATTAGCAATAGTAGAAGCCAACTTTACAGTTTCCTGAAGGTAGTCGCATGAAAACAGTCGGGCGTATGCTATGCAGCATCAGCAATTGTAGCAGCTCCTTATGGCTGCGTTCCGTCGCTTCACTCGCGTGCACTCGAGCGCACTCCGGCGCGCGCTTTAACCGTTCCGTGGCTTGGTGAAATTTTACTCTGATGGTGGTCAGGGCTTATTTTCATCCGTTCTGTGACTCCGAGCGCAGCATCCAAACAACCATCAAATCAAATGGTTATTTTTCACTCTGACACCTATTTGAAGTTTTTATCATTGTTATAAAGTGTCAAAGTTTGCAATCTATGTCAAAACGTCTCGAAAAAGTCCGCCTATTTGTTTCGTATTTTTTTCTTTTTAATGAATTTGTTAATTATGGTATAAAACTCGAAAAAATGAAGACAGAAGAAGAATTTTCTCTCGTTTTGGACAGGAATGCTTCAGAACAGGTTATAAAAACAACTCGATCGTTCCGTGGCTCGGTTGCAACTCTAACGGGTTAAACTTTAACCAAACAACTACGACGGAACGCACTCTAGAGGTCATTAGAAAATGGAGCGTAAGCCATCACAGACAAAAATAATTTATTTAAATAAACTTCTTTTTAAAGTGCTTTGTATCGTCCAAACATATTTTGCCTACTACCCATTCAGGACTTTAGCCAGGGGGTGTCGCTCCGCAGTTTAGGTCCGTTCGGCCGGCGCGCCTCCCGGACAGGCGGATGGCAGTAGGTTGCCGCCGTTCGGCTCGCACGCTCTACGTCGCGCGTAAAACGAACGATAATTTCTGTAATTTTTGTGCACCGGACGATCTTATAATGCGTATAAAAGATACTGTTGTGTTTACGGGCGTCTAAATAAAAAAAGAACAATGAATCTGATTAATTATCATATATACTTAAGAGAGTTTACGCATTTCGGTTTTCCATACAAACTTCCAAGTCGAAATTTTTAAAAACTTATAAGCCAATTATGATAAAACTTTGCATGCTGAAATAAGACAAAGGGATCTTAATAGTTTGTTGAAAACATTTTTAAAAAACGTTTTTTTAGCCGAGTTATTGCGATTTAAAGTCCGCTATAGAATGTAAAAAATCGCAATAACTCAGTTAAATAAATATTTTTTTTGAATGTTTTCAGCAAACTATTTAGATCCCTGTGTTTTTTACTTTAGCATACAAAGCTTCATAAAAATTGGCTTATTGGTTTTTTAAAATTTCGACTTGGAAGTTTGTATGGGAAACCGAAATGCGTAGACCCTCTTAAATATATCCATGAGTGGGAACCCTGCGCTCCAGACGTCAAATCAATAATCGAGTCAGCGTTGCCTATATGAACGCTTGGGTCACACGATAAGTTGAATACAATCACAAGATAAATTTCGCGTGCAAGTCGTAAGAGTAGGCAATTTTTTGTACCTAAACTTGACTTTAATTAGAGAGTGGATCTTCTGTACGTTAGTAGGTACTATTAGTTATTCTGTGCTTTAGCTGTGTAAAAGAACGGGCGCGAGAACGTTGACGTTTTTAGAGCGTTGATTGTGCATCTACTTTTTATATGTGATTGAAGTTTACGACAAATCAATAGTCAGACAATATTTCATTATTTTTCGTGGGTGTATTAGTAAGACAACATTCCCTCCACCAGGTCTCTAACCTCAACCTGTACCGATTAGGCCGCGCGCGTCGCCTCGGCGCCCGCATGACCGCCAGCAAGTTTGAACCGCACGACAACTGGCTGCCCCCCTGCCACCGGCCGCCGCACGCGCACCACGCTAACAAGGTGACGTACATACATACACATCATACATACTGTTAGATACTGTTAGGTACTCTAGAAAGAAACAAAATTATACATTTAAATTAAATTGTTGTATGACTCCTTCGATCAAGAATACCAACTAGATAACGCGTCACGTACAAAATCAAAGCTTAAGTCTGTTCACGTGAATAAATACTTTTTCAAAGCAATAAATTACTCCTGTCACTTAAAAATAAAAAGACGTCAATAACATTTAGTGGTAAAATCTACCTTAAATGGCAACAAATAAAGTACTTTTTCCTGATATTGCCTTGCGAGAAAATAAGAGCTCAGTTCTCAAGTGCGCTCTTATTTACCGAGACACATTTTTAGCGCCGACCTGACATCTAGTTGTGTTGTTGATCGAAGTATGACTCCCATAGGTTTTGTTTTTGTTTTGTAAAAATTAGTTTGTTCTTAAGTTTGTTTAATATATGTATTTATGTAATATTAGCTATGGAAGAGTGAGGTCATCTGTTACAGGCATCAAAATATTTTGCTTACTAGGTGACCTCGATCAATATTCACAAAATGTAACAGGAAAGATATAAATAAATTTCATTTTAAATTTCATAGATGAAAATGAGATCAATCGATTAGCACATCCGTAATGTCACTATACTTCAACACTAGTTGCCGAAGTTTGACAATTGAGCTACCGCGCTTTTGTTAGTTGTAAAATACTTTATTGTAATTATAATTTTATGTTATTGTGAAAAATCCAGTTTATTCCTATTAATACTTACATACATACGTACATACATTATATGCAAACATACATACTGTAAGACAAAAATTTGTCTGTCCGTCCGTCCGATGTCAGTTTTTTTTGAGTGGTAGATCCACGCTCCGTTGCAGCGAATTAAGCCGGCTCGCCCGACGTGATACCGAGCTGTCCTAAAGAACCTACTCTCTCCTTAAGGCCGGCATCCCATCTGCGACTCGTCTGGTGTTGCGGGTGTCAATGTGCGGCGGTGATTACTTACCATCTGGTTACACGTCTGCACGTTTGCATCATTTTCACAAAAATAAATAAATTAGATCAATCAATTACAACTGCACATGTGCTCAGCGTGGTGAGCCCATCGTCGTCATATTGATGTCTCTGTCCAAATTAACCAAATTAAAAACAGCGTACTGTAAAATGTACTTCTTTCTATTTATAGTGTAGTGTGTGTACAGTACAGTATAGACGAAACACACCATCTTCTACCACTACTTAAGTCACACTAAAAGTTTCCGGAACTGGCCACTTACATAAACAATATTTAAAAAGTAATTACAACATTTAAAAATGGAACTCTTTGGCTGTAGAATGCAGTTTGTTTCATCTGACTGTCAAATTGCTTTTACACTGTGGCGCCATTTTAATAATTGCGTGTCTACAATAACATGGATTTAATTCGGAATCGGGAAGATTTTCGTAGTATGATTTTCTACGATTTTAAGTGTAATTTGACAGCTCTACAGAGCATCGCTCGGCTTCAATCTGCTTTTAGCGATGAAGCACCATGCAAGACGACTATTTATAGCTGGTTTGCAGAATTCAAACGCGGACGTGTCAATCTCAGTGACGAATCTCGCGATGGTCGCCCGTCCACCGCTGTCAACAACAAAAACATCGATGCTGTGTGTCGTATGATTGAAACAGACAGGCATGTAACCTACCATGAGATTCGCACATCCTTAGACATAGGCATGAGTCAAATACAATCAATCCTACACAAACATTTGGGTGTGAAAAAGCTGTGCTCGCGGTGGATCCCACACAATTTGGCCAAAGCTCAAAAAACGGACCGCGTCACTTGGTGCAGTGCCATGCTTACCAGATTCAACGAAGGTGCGTCAAATTTGGTGTGGAACATAGTAACAGGTGACGAAACATGGATTTATTGCTGCGATCCCAAAACAAACCAGCAATCGAGCGTATGGGTCTTTCAAGATAAGCCGAAACCAACTAAAGCGGCGCGCGTGAAAAGTGCATCTAAGCGGATGATTTCTTCTTTTTTTAATAAAACTGAACACGTGGCTACTGTTGCTTTAAAAAATCGTCGTACCGTGAATAGTGACTGGTACACGACCATTTGTTTGCCGGAAATTATTGACGAACTCCGTAAAAATAACCGCAAACGCCGTGTCATCTTGCACCACGATAATGCTAGTTCCCACACGGCCAGACAGACAAACGAATGTTTTTCAAGTCCCGACCTGGCACCTTGTGATTTTTTTCTGTTCCCAAAAATTAAGAACCAATTACGCGGTCAACGATTTTCATCCCCAGAAGAGGCTGTCGAAGAGTATGAAAAACACGTTTCTGGGGTCACCACGGAGGAGTAGCACAAAAGTTTTCAAAATTGGTTTAATCAAATGGAAAAGTGAATTTACGCAAAGGGAGAATATTTTAAGAAACAATAAATTCATTTTTGACCTTTAATAGTATTTTTTTCCGTTTCAGCTCATAATGTCGACTTCTCAAAATGTCAACCTGACGAAAAATGTACCTACATTTCTTAAAACGTCGACTTCTTACAATGTCAACTTCGCAAAAAGACAACTTCTCGAAATGTCCATTTCTCACAATGACAACTTCGCATTTAGTCAACTTCTCATAATGTCAACTCTTAAATGTTATATTCGCAAAATGACAACTCTTCGAGATTTTATTTTAAAAGGTTAACCGTGTTTTTATACCAGTTTCCTACTAAATTTGCGAATCAATTTTAAAAAAAAACGAGTTTACTAAAGTAAATTTTTTCTTTTGCAATGTTAACTAAAAACATAAGCATCAAGCACTGACAAATTTCGACAGTTGAAAGCCAGACCTCGGTAGCCAAGTGGTTAAGGCAGCCGCCCGGAATGCGGAAGGTGCGTGGTTCGATTCCCGCCTGAGGTTGTCGTCTTTTTTCAGTGTTTAAAATTTTACTTAAGTATATTTAAGCGTTAATAAAACGCTAAAATATAAAACATTAATCTATAAACGCAGCTTCATCTTAACCGATTGTTCAAATATTTGTAAAAATAATTCTTTCGGATCTCAGAGGTGAAAACTTCTAAGATTTGATGAAGCAATGTTATCTAAAAAACATAAGCATCAAGCACTGACAAATTTCGACGGTTGAAAGCCAGACCTCGGTAGCCAAGTGGTTAAGGCAGCCGCCCGGAATGCGGAAGGTGCGTGGTTCGATTCCCGCCTGAAGTTATCGTCTTTTTTCAGTGTTTAAAATTTTACTTAAGTATATTTAAGCGTTAATAAAACGCTAAAATATAAAACATTAAGAGTTTACTAAAGGTCAATTTTAATCAAAATTCCTTCAATAGCTTCAATTCATTAATTCCTTTTTTCTGTCAAGTTCACAAATCAATATAATCCATAGTTTTTTTTACATTATCAAAAAGGTTTATTTGCTTTTCTATATAAAAAGGTTTAACCTTTCATACTTTTATAATTATGTTATTGACGATTGACGATAAATATTAAAGACATTTTGACGAATTTATTGACGATTAGTGATTATTCATGGTTATAGATTATGATTAATTACATGATTTTCTCTTCAATTACCTGTTTAAGTAGATATTACGAAGAGTTGTCATTTTGCGAATATATCATTTAAGAGTTGACATTACGAGAAGTTTACTAAATGCGAAGTTGTCATTGTGAGAAATGGACATTTCGACCCGCCCGGTGACAGGTACATTCGTAATAATGTACCTGTTACTCGCGTACCCCCCACGATTAGTGATTATTCATGGTTATAGATTATGATTAATTACATGATTTTCTCTTCAATTACCTGTTTAAGTAGATATTACGAAGAGTTGTCATTTTGCGAATATATCATTTAAGAGTTGACATTACGAGAAGTTTACTAAATGCGAAGTTGTCATTGTGAGAAATGGACATTTCGACCCGCCCGGTGACAGGTACATTCGTAATAATGTACCTGTTACTCGCGTACCCCCCACGACACGGTAAACCCGAGCCGAGGTACCGTACCTCCTAGAGGCGCCCTCGGGTTTAGCCGCTCCCTACCGGTTCGAACCCGCAAAGGCTCTGGGGGGGGGGGATCGAAGACTCGCTTGCGAGATGCCATCCCCCACCGGAATCCCTCTGGGGAATTTCGACCACTCACGGTTTGAGGAACGCTTCAAGTATCTCGCCGCCCCCAAACAAGCCCGGTAACGCTGTAAAGGTCATCTGCGACCGACAGCATTCACACTCAAAAAAAAGGACATTTCGAGAAGTTGTCTTCTTGCGAAGTTGACATTGTAAGAAGTTGACGTTTTAAGAAATGTATATTTTTCGTCCGGTTGACATTTTGAGAAGTCGACATTATGAGCTGAAACGAATCTCTTTATTCTTACCTTGTTATTTTGGTAGAAGATGTGGGTGTGTCGCTAAAACGTACACAGAACTACAATAAAGATAAGTA
This sequence comes from Scoparia ambigualis, assembly GCA_963921215.1. Classification (NCBI taxonomy): domain Eukaryota; kingdom Metazoa; phylum Arthropoda; class Insecta; order Lepidoptera; family Crambidae; genus Scoparia; species Scoparia ambigualis. The sequence continues at coordinate 13,848,405 of OY992525.1, read as the reverse complement.
CAACAAAAAAATATTTTAATTAACATAAATCCTGAACATAGTTGCGCAACAACAAGTTCGTAAATGTGTATAATATTAATGATGTAATTTTCGGCCCTTGTCCATTTGTATTCACCTAATATTAAGTTATTTTTTTTGTAATGACTGTTGGTGTCAAAATAAAAAATAAATAAAAGAAGAATTACAATAAAGATACAACTATTATTTAGACTGATGACTAAAGATCCTTTTATTCATCGTCATTCGCTTGCCCTGTTTCCATGTTATGTAGGGTCGGCGCAGCATGTATTTTCTTCCATACAACACGGTCATTCGTCATCAAATCATCTCACTCAATCCATCCATGTTTTCTTTGGTCTTCCTCTTCCTTTCCTACCTTCAATACTCATATTCATCACTCTTTTAAAGAAGATCCTTTTCAGGAAGCTCGAGTGGGATTCGAACTCACGACCTTTGGATTGCCAGTCCACTGCTCTCGCTCGAGCTTCCTGAGACTGGTTGATTTCTTTCTAGTAAACATTTTATCCTATATCTATATAGCATTGTGAATGCAAAATTTCAACAATAAAAGATCCTTTTGTTACAGAGCGATAATCGGGAGAGCATGAATATCCCCGACGCGGCGGTGGACAGCACCGGCTGCTTCATACCGTATAACCTCATTACGCAGCACAGCATACCAGGTGACGTAGCATTATTTATTTTTATTTTTTTTATTCTGCAATGTCGTGAGCACTTGGCCTTCATCTCACCTGATGGTAAGACGAAAAGGCCGAAGGTGGAAGCGCGCTTCACCCGGAATCCTCAACCACTGAGGAACTGGCTATCTTATCTCAAACTGTCGGAACACAACAATGCTATAAACATCGTTGTTATAGCGACCGACTTAGATAAGATGGTGGTAGCTAGCCAGGCGGACTTATCAGCCCCACCACCAACTAAACCGAGCACACAAAGATGTACGCCCCGCTGGGAATCAAACCCGGGACCTCTGGGTCTGAAACCGGTTCCTTAGCCACTAGACCACAGAGGCGATTAAAAATAATAAAATAATAATAAATAAATAAATAAACTTTCCTACACTCACACCAATAGGCTAGTTGACTATATTTCAAAATCATATTAAAACGATACCTGTTTACCTATTTTATCCTAAAAATACATTATTTAAAAAAAAATCGATCATTTACAATATTTGTTTGCGTTTTTAAATTTCGATTTAAATTTACCGCAAAAACGTTTAAACCGCCATGTTGAGTAAATGACGTCACGCCCACGGAGCAAAAACAAAGAGGAGGTGTTGTAACAACTTTTTTCATATAATAATAGTGTTTCAGCTGCGCGGGTTGCGGGGGGAGTCCAAATAGGAGAAAACCATCTAGTGGCCAAAGCAAGTACCTACCTAATTTACGAGATTAGCAGAGTTGTCATAAAAGTTCTGCTATATTTCACTAGATGTCGTGTATGTCGTAACTTTATTTGATGAAGTATAAATTTAATTTAAATATTACTTACGAGTGGAAAGATATGTTTATTCCGTTTAATCTCGTTTTATCCGTGTAACTACTACACGATACAACACAGCACTTCATGCTAACAAAAAGTTCGGGTCGAGAATTTTTTATAATTCTTTAAAAGACTGAATAAGCCACGAACAACCTATTCGCCAGTTAACGAGACTTGTACTGACGAAAGCGACACCTGGTCGTAAGTAGTTCAACTGCGGTGTGACGTCAGGACTACATTGATAGTTGCTGGACTACATTGATTGCAACACCTCCTCTTTGTTTTTGCTCCGTGGTCACGCCGTGCCAAACATCCGTTACTTTCGAGGCTTGTTCTATAGAAATGTCACAACAATAAAATGACATTTGGCACGGCGGCGTGACGTCACGGCTTTTGATTTCCGTTTAATGTCATATGACTGAATGCGTATTGTTCTAATTTTTTTCTTTAAAAATATGAATAATCCCAATTTTTTATAATGAATATTTTAGATAAGTATTTTGTTTCTATAAATCATAATTGATCGTCAGAAACGCCAATCCACCCGATTTATTCTTAGTGGACACAAGCCTCATATAGCTCAAGAGAAGCTTCGTTATGAAACGCGTTAAATGGTTACTAGACAACGGATAAACATACTTAAAATACTTAAATACATACTTATTATACATAGGAAACACCCAGACCCGAGACAATTTAGAAAACAATAATTTCTGAATTGACCCGACCGGGGATCCAACATGGGACCTCAGAGATGGCACCATGAAAACCGGTGTACAAACCACTCGACCAAGGAGGTCGTCATAATTATCTTTTACTAGCGGCCGGTGAACACCCTGAATCCCGTGACAAGTTTCCAAAACTATTATGGACTCACACAAACCTTGTCCTGACAATTACGAACACAACAAAAGAAGAATCAGCCAAATCGGTCGAGCCGTACTAAAGTGATGCCGCGCACAAACATTTCGGCAATTATTTTTATTAATATAGATAATTATATCTATATTTATTAACCGTGTTGCGTAGCGGTGAAAGAATTCTACCACCCCCTCTCTTCCCTTGGGTGTTGCAAAGGCAACGAATAAAAGATGATTCCAGATATAATGAACCTTTATTAATGCAAGTTATTGCTCATATACTGGGTGGAGACGCATGTGTGTAACTATATCATATAATCGATATCGGGTCAGCGTTGCACATCGGAATATGAACGCTCGGGTCACACAATAAGTTTCAATTTCGCGTGAAAGTCGTTAGAGAGTGAACCTTCTGTACGGTAGTACTATTAGTTATTCTGTGCTTGTATCAAGACGAAAAACGAAACAATTTTAAAACACACAAATTTAAGAATTAATATTTGACGTTTTTTATACTTATGTTTTTATAAAAAAAGATATTTTAATGATTAAAGATGTCAACCTTATAATAATGTTTTCCAAAACTCATTTCAGCCGTTACTTTATTTTACTTTAAAAACTTAGTTTTTTTCAATTTATATTACTTACCTACCACAATATAAATACGATAATTGGAAATCACATTTATTCCTTAAAGGGATAACTTAAGTTAACAATTCATTAGGATTACCATTCTTCACCTTTAATCACAAAAAAAGATAAATTACCTATAAGTTTTACCCGTTTGTGTCGCTAGTGGAGAGACACTTGCCCGCCATTTTTTGTCTCGTACCAGGATACGTTTGTTTACACAGAATTCTATCACCACGGCTTATATTTCGGTTCGACGCGATTCTGTTTCGGCGTGCAGTGGTACTGGGGGTAGCGATGCGCATTTATCTGGCACAGACTATAGCTCGTTAGATTAGTTGTTAAGTCTTAACTACAAGTTAGTTAACTGTTTTTTTAATTATTATTATTAGTATTGACGTCAATAAGTGCCTGTAAAAGTTTACATTGAATAAATAATTTGACTTTTGACTTTTTGATATGGCGTACACACACACACTACAGTGTCGTAAAAGGCAACTAACGTACTAAAGACTGCACATACATCCAACAGCATAGAGCGGCGATGGGCTCACCACCTGTCACGCTGAGCACATCACAGACTGTATTTAATATTTTAAACAGTCATGGTCACTAAAATTATTTTTTATAAAAAAACGGGTTTTTTAACGTAACAAAACTCAAACACGGTAAAAATCCCGTTTGTTCATAAAAATAATTGTATTTATTAAGGTCTTTAGGAAACAACAGTTAATCGATAATTTTATCTGTAAATTAAATTCAATTTGATTTAACGTTTATAGATAGGTAAATCAACATAAGTTTAAGCAGTGTGTGGTATAACGTTTTAGATATCCCTATGTATACGCTTGGATTGTTTCTGCTGAAAGCTAGCTTTGTGGGTTGATTGCATGAATTCCGAAACCGGTGTTATACCGGCCGGATGGACTTGGGAAAAATGAAAAAAAAGTTCATTTTTACTTTATACCATTATAGAAGTCGTTATTCTAAAACCAATAGTTTTTATTTCACGTTGATACGAGAAGTATTTACAAAGTTATTGTACATAAATAATTCGTTAAAACACTACTACCTCGCTTAGTTCGCTAGCACTCGACAGACGTGACGTGACCTCATCTTATCCGATAGTCCTCGCCACCGCTCTCGCCGCCCGCACCCGGCGGGCGTCCGATTACATATCCGATGACGTCACGCCGCGGGTTTCGCGCGTATTTTGATTGTCACAAAAACAATAGCGCGTAGTCATTTTTATGAATGTTTAAAACATTATTATGAAGTATTTTGAAGGGCTACAGAAAATTTTTTTAATGTCATATTTTAAGTTAAAATGTAAATATTTCAAAAATAAATAAATAAAAATACTGTTCCCAAGCTTATTCTTATAAATGTAATTCCTTTACAGACAAGTCGATAGCGGACTGCGTGGAAGCACTCATAGGCGCATACTTACTGGAGTGTGGTCCGCGAGGAGCTTTACTGTTCATGTCTTGGTTAGGCATTAAAGTACTGCCGAGACACGATGTGCCTTTGCCGGATAATCATCCGTACGTGAAAGACGAACTTGCTAGGAGTGAGAAGGTAAGAACCATTTTAACAGCATTTTGAATATACTAACACAGCTATTACCGAGAAAACCACTAATAGCGGTCTCTCTCTCTTCCTTTCTCTTTCTCTCAATCTCTCTCTCTCTCACTCACTCTCGTTTAAACGGTACACACGCACGCACGCACACGCTAAAGAAAATTCCATAGACGTGAACTGCATCGATATATAGAGAGACGAGTCAATAGTTTAGAATCCATTAAGTAAGTCCTGTTTTTTAGTAGAATTAGAAAATACCCACGCTTTACTGTTCATGTCTTGGTTAGGCATTAAAGTACTGCCGAGACATAATGTACTTTTGCCTGACAAATTATGTGAGAGACGAACATACTAGGAATGAGATGGTTTGTGTTGTGGTGGAACTGACCGCTTTTAGGGTTCCGTATCACATAAGGAAGCAGAACCCTTATAGAATCACTTTTCTGTTCGTATGTCTGTCTGTCAAGACCCTTTTTCTCTGGAACGCGTGGTGGTATTATGAATTTGAAATTAACATCAAATACTTATGTCTGTACTCCCTGATGCTGTAAAAAATCTAGCTTCTAAACCAATGCAATCCACACCATTTGTGCCTTATTTTCTCCAATAGACCTAGAATCATAAAATTTAACAAGAAGCATTTGGGTCTTACAGCACAATCCGAAAATCGTTAATTTGTTGTTCCAACACAAAAATTATTTATTATTATGATTAAAAACTTTTTTTTTTTATAAAAGAAGGAGGCAAACGCATGCGGGTCACTTGATGGAGAGTAATCACCGCCGCCCATGGACACCCGCAAAACTAGAGGAATCGCAGAAGCGTTGCCGTCCTTTAAGGAAGGAATAGGGTTAAGGAAGGATTAGGAATTATGAGAGTAGGAGAGGGGGGGGGGGGATGGGCCTCCGGACCCCTCACTGGCCGGACGAAACACAACAGCAACTAGTGCCATTATTTCACGCCGGATATTCGTGAAAGGGTGGTATTACGCCGGGCGAGCCGGCCTAATGCGTGCTGCAACGCAGCGTGGCTCTACCACTCAGTACCTCTAACTAATTTGCAGATGGTGAACTAATCGCGACTTACGTCGATGTGTGGATATGGGGACAATAGGTTTTCAATGGCAAAGTCAAAGCCTCTTTTAGTGATGAATATTATCTTTAATAATTGGTTTTTTTTTTTAAATATTTTATTCTTACCATTATTTTCATCCTTGTGCACAAAATTTATTATTTAATATTGTTAATTTTTATTGTAGTGATTCGGGTATGGCTTAAACTCATGTGCGACTTGCTAAGGACTTTGGCCTGGTCCTGAACCGCTGTACTAGTTTGAGTTTTATCTGTTTGTGTCAATGTCTGTTAAGTTGCCTAATAAAATAAATAATAAATAAATAAAAAGAAACCCTTGGCGCGAGTCCGACTCGCGCTTGACCGGCTTTTTTAATTTATGTTATTAGATTTTATTTGGCAATCCTTAACAACCTTGGGGGCTAATTGTTTAACTTTAACACCTATCGCAATACCTATCAAGTACCTGACCTCATCCCTCCCTCTCCTTTCCTTTCCAGATCGACGCGTGCAGGTCTTAGAAGCCACCCTCATACCGTGCTGACCATCAAGACACGTACCAAAAAGTTTGGACAATCGTTCTTTTGCCGAACTGCCCGTATGTGGAATGCGCTTCCCGCACACGTGTTTCCTTCCTCTTTCTCTCCCGGGTTATTTAAGCGGGGCGTGAAAAAGCATTTATGCAGGCCGCCATAGTGAGAACTTTTTCTGAACTGAGCTTTCAGTTCTTGGGCTTCACTGGCTGCTTTTCATCAGGCAGAGTGAAGCCACTATGGCGTGCCACAATAAAAAAAAAAAAAAAAAGTACAAGTACTATCAACAAAATCTGCCATATACCACCTTAAGGGCTATTTCCATTTGCATTTGTTCTGTCCCAACATCCTTTTTAAACTTTTGCTACAACATCCCTCTGTTAACTCAAAAATCATAAAATTATGAAGACAGTCAAGATGTTAGAAAGGGACGTTTTGTTTGTCGCTAATCAATGAAAACAAAAGGCGGAAAGGGGTATGGCAACACTTTCTTTCTTTTAAATAAACGGTTTGTCGTCATTGGTCAACGTTAAACAAAGGGCGGAACGAACTATGGTCATCTTGTGCAAGCAAATTTTTTTGAAAATGGTACTGCATCGGTTTTGTTGATAGTACATTGCGTTGCTAGTTGGCTTATTTAAAACTATTTTTTATAAAACAAACTAGCGCAACATTACACTTCTACTAGAAAGCTATTGCGATAGGTGTTTGAATTATACAACGGTGCAAATCTATTACAGAAACCACCACACCCCGCCCCGAAGCCGCCTCCTCGCGTGCCCATAGACTCAGAGTCCTCTTGCAGCTCTGACGCAGATGAACCATGGTTACAGCAAGAAGAACCACCGCCCATAGACGACTGGGCTGGCCGCAACAGACCCGTGGGGTCGTTAAGACCCTATAGGGATGAGCGGGGGCAGTGGGTGCAAGTAAGTAATTTATCTTTCTCTCTATTTCGCCATTTAAATAGGTTGCGTCCGACAAAGTAGCTCTCTAACTCCCCATCTCCTCTTTTACTTTTGTAAATGGAGGCGACCAACAAAAAAACTATATTCCCGACTCCCCCATCTCCCATTCTTTCTACCTCTCTATCTCTGTCTCGTTCCTTTATGAAGCTTACTTCCTCTTTCCCTCCTCTAGTACTGAAACCAACAAAACCATTACTAGGGATTACTGAGAAGTGAAATGAGTAGGTACCAATAAGACTCGCAGTCTTCATGCAGCTCTGACACAGACGAGCCGTGGCTGCAGCAGGGGCCGCCGCCCATGGACGACTGGGCAGGCCGCAACAGACCCGTGGGGTCGTTACGACCCTGTAGGAACGAGCGGGGGCAGTGGGTGCAAGTGAGTAGTTTAATTTAATATCTGTGTCTTTGTGACCCTTTGGGAACACCACTGTCCACAGCTGTTGTAATAGGTGGCGTCCATCAAATGAGCCTTTATCTCTTCTCCCCCTCGCCTTCTTCACCTCCCCTCTTTTCCTCCACATCTTTCCTCTCCCCCTACTCTTTCCCACTCTATACTCTTTCACTTAAGGTTGCATCCATGTAAGACGCTCTTCACCTCTCTGTCTCCCCTCACCTCACCCTCCCTCTACGTCTCTTATCTCCGTCTGTCCCCCTCTATCTCCCTTATAACGCCTTCTTACTCTTTTCCGCCTCTTGTAGACGACTGGGTGGGCAGCAGGAACTGACCCGAGGGGTCGATGAGACCCTATAGGAACGCCATTGTCCACAGTTATAATAGGTGGCGTCCATCAAATGAGCTCTTTATCTTCCCGTCTTCCTTCCTGTTATCTCTCATTTACTCTCTTTCGCCATTGTAATAGATTGCGTCCTACAAAGAAGCTTTCTATCTCCTCGTCTCCCCCTCCATATATATATATATATTTTTTTTTATTGGCAACGGGTAAGCGCTTGGTCTTCATCTCACCTGATGGTAAGTGACGATAAGGCCGCAGGTGGAAGCGCGCTTCACCCGGAATCCTCAACCACTGAGGAACTGGCTATCTTATCTCAAACTGCCGGAACACAACAATGCTATAAACATCGTTGTTATGGCGACAGACTTAGATAAGATGGTGGTAGCTAGCCAGGCGGACTTGACAGCCCTACCACCAACCAAACCGAGCACACAAAGATGTACCGCCCGCTGGGAATCGAACCCGGGACCTCTGGGTCTGAAACAGGTAGCTTAGCCACTTGACCACAGAGGCGGTTAAAAATCTTCTCTCCCCCCCCTCATGTCTTCTTCTCTCTCTCCCTCTTTCGCTTTTATAATAGGTCGTGTACGGGTTGATGGTACACCAAAGAAACGAAGATAATGTTTTACTAAGATACAGTTAATTGTCACACAAAATACTTACACTTCAAACACTTCTTCCTCTTCTCCGTGATATCACTCTATATCCCCCTCTCATATTGAAACTAACTGTTAAAATTAACTGTAATTGCAAAGTTTTTTTTAAATCTCTCTCTCTCTCTCTCTCTCTCTGTCTGTGTCTTTCCCTCCCTCTATCTATACCCCTCTCCCGGCCCCCTTAGCCTGATGACGATGATGTTGTTTAGTAAATAATTCGTTTTGTTTCAGCCTATATTTGGAGAGTTGAAAGCGCCACCGTCGCCTCTACTCCGCTACGTCGAAGACCCGGAAGGGGAGTTAGAACAAATGTTGTCCGGTTAGTATTGTTTACCGTACATACATAATATAATCACGACCATTATCCCCGAAGGCGCGAAATACACAGAAGCGATGTAAGATTCGGATGCGATGCGGACGTGGATCGGATTCGTTGTCCCTTCAAATCTTGTTCGTACAAAACGATTTCGCCGGATCCGCGCCGTATCCTTTCTGTGTAATTTACGAGGCATCTCTTTCATACATTTTGTACGAACAAGATTTGAAGGGACAACGAATCCATCCACATCTGCATCGCATCCGAATCTTACATCGCTTCTGTGTATTTCGCGCCGAAGGGTTAGTCAGAGACTAGGCAATGAGGACAGCAAAAGCAGTCCTCTACCATAGTCCAGTTTTCACAAAATAGCGACTTCCTCCCTCCCTATATGCTCCCTTTTAAACTTTCCCATAATTGTAACTAGGCGAGCAGAAACTGACCTGTGGGTTCACTAAGACCTTATAGCTTCGATCAACGATACCAACTACATAACGCGTCACGTACAAAATCAAAGCTAAATTCTGTCCATGTGAATAAATACTTGTTCTTTACAAACGAACTGAGACAAAAGTTATAAAACAGTTTTAAGTTCAACCTAATTACAACCATGGCAAGAGTGTCACCTCCAATAGGCACACCCCTCCAAGACCCCCTCCGCGGATGGACAGGGGCATGATAGGAGGGGGCCCCCCGATGGGGCACCCCATCATAACGTGGGTGGTTGGGTCCCGTCCCCACCCAGTTATAAAGTCACAAATCTTCTAAGTATTATCTTATACTTACTACGATCATTCGTCACATACAACGAACAAAGCAATAATTACTCCTGTCACTTAAAAATGAAAAGACGTCAATAACATTGAGTGGTGAAATCAACCTTAAGAAGCAACAAATAAAGTACTTTTTCCTGTTATTGCCTTGCGAGAAAATAAGAGCTCACTTCTCAAGTGGGCTGTTATTTACCGAGACATATTTTTAGCGCCGACCTGACATCTAGTTGTATTGTTGATCGAAGCCTTATGGGAATGATCAAATGACCTCTTTATCTCTTCGTCTTTCCATCTTCTTACTCATTTTCCCTCTCTCCCCCACATCTTTCCCTCTCTCTCTCTCTCTCTCTCTCTCTCTCTCTCTCTCTTAATATGTCAAAATTAGAATTACTTGACAAAATGTGTCGATTGTTAATCCCTGAGGCTGCTTTCAATTTAAGCGTCTAGAGCAGGACCAACATGGTTCAAGTTACCCTTGAAACATACTATTTATTAGTAACGACCAGGGTATTCTGTAGCCTAATTCACGTAACAAAACTTTAACGACATGCAAGCGATTGGATCGCTGAAGTCACTTTTCGTATTCACGTATCAATCGCACAATTTTGTTTAAGTCGGTTTTGTTTAAGCGTATTCACGTGCATTAATCGAAGTTCGGTCGTTGCCTCCGCGGTATTCACCTATTATTTTGACGTTTAGTTTTATCGGATTTCAGCGATTACACGTCAGATTAGACAATATCCAAGTCGTTGGAAAAAAATAATAAACATTTCTGCATGTTTTGTTAACAAAAACTATTTGAATTTATTTGCTAGAACTGTAATGGCAACATTAAGTTTAAATAGTTGACAAATCGCTGAGTTGCGTTCCTATCGAGTAATCGTTCTAGCGAAATGACAGGTGAATACGGATTTGTGACTGTTTTTCAATAGGATGACTTCTAAACGTAGACGACATTTCGACTATTACGAAATGCGTGAATCAGGCCACTGGCCTACGTACGGCAAACGGACCGCGGCCGTGCGTATGTCTCAATAGTGTAGACTACACCCTCAATTTAATTCAATTAAGGGTGAGTTCCACCCATTTTTTCCGTGAAGGAACAGGCTAAGGTCTGAGACCATACTGCCTAGTCATTAGTTTTTTTTTCTTTTTTTTCCCTTGATGATAATGAGTGGTGATTAAAATGATGAATGATAAATGATGTTCCCCAAACCCCTTGAGTCCTCACTGAGGACTCCTCAGTAAAGATGTGGGACTTTACTGAGGTCTCACGCGGACTTCTTGAGAGAATTTGAAAAGTGATGTTGCACTGTTTTGTTTCATTTGCCAACACTCATGCACGTTCACAAACACTTAACGGGTAATAATCCACTATTATTTCACATTAATACTCGAAAAAACACAAATTTTAGAAAATAAAACAAAACTGCAGACATGACGCTTCACTTTCCCGCCAAGAAGTCCTGAGTTCCACCCATGAACCGATAATGTCCGATCAGCTGACGACAACAATATGGGAGGTCGGAATTTTTTTGTCATTTTTGCACATAGGTTTCTTGGGGAAAGTTTTTCAGTTTCAGCAAATATGACATGATCCATCGTCATGTTATATTTGCTGTCCCTTGATTCACATAATGCACCCTTATTTTTTTTCGTTTTAATGAAATCAAGGGTGAGTTCCACCCGTGAAACTGAACAACTTTCCCCAATAAATCTATGTGCACCGGGATGGCCGGTGCCCTAACCAGGCCTCCGTCACTCCAGGTACTTGCGCGCTATAATTACCTACCGCCCGGCATTGAGGTAAATAAACTAGCCCTTCTGCTGCCGAACTTTTTTTCGCGATGCCGTTAGTTGCCAAATATTCAAAATGGCGACTTGAAATTTGACACCTGGTACTTGAAAACAACGATTGAGCTATTTCTTGCTTGAAAACATGTACAAAACTGAATATTTATGGTATTTTAATGAAATAATCTATTACAATATCTAATTAACGGTGTACGTAAAACATATGCGTATAAATACTAAAGAGAAATAATCACATCATCTATAAAAAAAAAAAATTGTCACAAAATATTCAAATAAAAAATATTTATACACTGTGAACAAAGTATTTTACTATCATTCGATAGAGAAGACATCCCATACAATAAATGTGCACAGCTAGATGACAGCGGGCATCTAGTGCGTGGTGCGTTGCGGGCACGGTACAATGATACTTGTACCGTGGTGCGGGGCTAAGTTGTCATCTTCTGCACAAAACAAAAATATTGTTACTCTATGCATTTTACCGAAACATGGCCGCCGCTTCATGTCTCGGCGATTTGATAAAATAATTAGTCAAATGCATGTTATATCGATAATTTAGTACGTATTTCCAGGTGAAAAGTGATTCCTTTGGTTTTATTTGTATTTCCTGAGTTGTTTAAACAGTACCTTAGCATGAATAAAACTGAATGAATGAATAATAACTTTATTGGTATATACTTAACACATATAAGGTGACTGCTAGAAACCGCAAAAAACTTCTAGGGCTGGTCAGGTCAAATGTTTTAAACATGACAAAAATGACAAAAAAGAAATTCGTGTTTTTTTGATTTTTTATTAAATAATTCATTTTGTAAATTTTAATTAGAAGGTCTTTGGGTATCTAATTAATTTTAAACCAATAACATAAGAAAAATAAAATAAAAAACAATTAAAAATAAAGATTATTTACAACGCGCGGGCAATGAACGGCTGGCTGGCCGACTGTTGACCCGTGCGCGTTGTCAGCTGGGCGATAAGTATCTACGTTAGTCTGCAATGTTTTGAATTAGGCGTAGGTATAAGGTGCAGTTATTAAGTCCAACGACTATCGATAGCATCAAGTTATGTTATGGCCACATTTTAACTGTAATTATGATAAGTGTATGAAAGTAATTTCAAATCAATCTTAGTAAAAATCTATTACACCACACATTATGAGAAGTTACAATTATCTTTCCTTACAAATGAAAGATCAATAGACGCGTTTTACCTGAAATAAAACGCATATTAAATACTTACCTCATTAGAAGCTTATAATATTGAGATAGGCATATCCGTTTCCCGTCGTATTTTCCTTCTCTTTCTTCCGGTATATCGCTGTCTCTCTCGCTCATCCCACTCAGTGGCGTCACCAGGTGGCGCGGTGGGGGAACCAGGAGATTTCACACCCGTGCCCATTTGTTCATCATTGCGTCGAAATATGCATTAAGCACCAGGCGGAAATAAAAACTAAGCTTCTAATAAGGTAAGTATTTAATATGCGTTTTATTTCAGGTAAAACGCGTCTATTAAACACTTGACCGTCATTAGAAGCTTATAATATTGAGACCTGTTTGTTATCGCCTGGTGAAAACGCCAATGTGAGAAATAAATTAAACAATAAGTGCGAGAGAGTTAATCATATGATTATGGTTTAAACAAAAAGTTATAAATTAAGTACTAATTATTTACAATTTAAGTCATGTAAGAAAATAATTGGCCAGTCATTGATGAAAAATCAAATAATTTAGCTTGTAAACCATGTAAACGAACATTATTATTAGGAAATAAATATTGTTTACTATTTGATTTCAATCACTTTAGAGGGTAAAAATAAAAAATGAAAAACTTCGTGACGCCTGAATCAATATTTCACGACAATAAACCTTGTGAAAAGTATTAAGTAACTAATCTCCAATTACCAATAGTTAGTATATCCTCAATGGGTAAATCATATCAATCTAGTTTGTAGATGCTACAGCGGAGCAAAACACAACCAGGTGTGGCTGTAATATCCATCTAGCTACCACAGTGCATGAAACAGGTGACAGGTGAACCACACGAAGTTTTAAATAAATTAGTTTAGCCATTTTGTACAATATTTATTGATCCTTTTAACCAGTAGCAATTTCTAGCTTGTTTGTCTGTAGTCCCTACAGTCAGTTTTTGACCCAAACTGTCGCCATAATATTACTGCATTGTCCTGAACAAAATAATGTTTGGTGTCCACAGCAAGGTAACAAAGGAGCAATGCGACAATAATATTGCAGTGTTACGAACTAGTTGATTCTAGGTTTGAAATACATTACAAAGGTCTACAGACTAATATTACTAAAACCTGGAAAAAGGAGGTTTTGTTGTTTTTAAATGTTTAATTGAGATTGATTTTAAAACATGTTTAACTATTACCTCGTCACTAAGATTTCCATACAATTGTGCGCTGCATAAAGTAGAAACGACAATTTATGGTAGTGTATAGTATTGTAAGAAAGATTTAAAATATTAAGTGTAAATCTGCCAAAAACTGGACTGACTGGACCCATTTGGTACGCGTTCCGCGTGTGGATGGCGCCGCTGCTGCTGCTAACGCCCTTTCTGTACTACTGGACCAAGCACAAGTGCTCATATGGTTTTATAATAACCGGACGCTTGAGTAGAGAAATTTGCTTGTGGTTCCATAACGATATATCATTTAAGCACACCAAATTTCAACGTCATGTCGTGAACCTTGGGGGTTGGCAGGCCTGTGGTTATGTCTACCAGGCGTCTACGTTTCGAATTCCATACTGTGAATGAGGCAGCAAGGGGTACCACAATCAGATAAATTCCTGTTGAGGTGTGCTAGCACCCGGGGGATGAGGGAAGGTGGTGCGAATTTCCAAGCCAGAGGGAAGCGTTCTACTTCAGGCTGAAAGCATTGTGAAACATCGATTCGTAATCATTGAGATAAATCTGCATAGTTTACCCACTACTCGAGCGTTCTTGGATACAACCAGGTGAATTACTGGCCAGGCCCACTTCGCGAATATCGTTTGTGTGAATTCTGGCAGTAGATGCCACTCTAGAGCTCGGCTTTGTCAAGACAGTTCATCTGCATGGCTGTTCAATTTCCCTGGAATGTAATGAATTATGACCACAATTTGGTTGGTGGTCATTTGTTGGTTGGTTGGCAATTTGGAGGATTAAAAGAAAATTGTCGCAGGCTTCGTGTTCGATGCTTGTAATTCTAAGACTTAGAACAGTCCGCTTTTCTTTTTGATTGCAGTGCAGCTTTTGTTCGGATGCACTCCACCTTCCCGATAGGGCAGAATTGTTGAGTTGTGACCCCCCAATCCTGAAGCAACGGTTGTCAAAAAGAATGTTGGTGGAGGTATATGTATTGGTGTTTCTGATAATTTTTAGCTACCAATACATTTAACTACACCGTAAGGTAGAGTCTATTTTACCGCCCAATTTCTTCTCTTAGGTATCGTAAAAGGCGACTAACGGACCATAGATTGCACATACATCCAACAGTATAGAGCGGCGATAGGCTCATCACTTGTCACGTACATGTGCAGTTATCATTTGGTGAAACGTAGACTATGGCAGAGGACTGCTTTTGCGGTCCTCATTGCCTGGTCTCGGACTAACCCTTCGGGAATAACAGTCGTGAGTATATGTAGGTATGAATGGACGTTTGTGATTCCTCCATGTATCCTAGTATGTCCTTGCGGAAGACATTGATTTTGGTAAGCGCCCTGCGAGGGCGGTCAAACAGACTTTTTGAAGTTTATGTGGACACCAAAATAAGTAAGTGTTTCTATTACAATGTTGGCATGTCTAGACAGAACCATCTGGTCTTTATGTCTATATATAGATATATAGATAAAAGTCTAAGAAAACATTGCCGTGCTCATCTCAAATGGAAGGCATATAATTTTTAGTAATTCGCCTTTGTAGAACAGACGAAGAAACCATTGTGGGATTTGGCTATAGTCAGATGGTAGTACCTAGGTTTGAGAAAAGTAATTTGTACATCTCGTCTCTTGGCCGTACACAGTCCGGAATTCATATAATAATTTAACGACTTCAGGTTAAAAATTTGGACGGAGTGACCTTTCTTGAGTGCTCTTTGGTACTAAGAACTGGGTTAAAACGAAGTTTGGAAAAAAAAAAAATTACTGTTTCTAGAAACCTGTTCCTTCATCTGCAGACATTTTGTCCGATACAAGCGTGTAACAACTGTCGATTGTAACGTTTGGAACCTTGAGCGATGGCTTCAGATAAAACGGTATTCGATACCTTTGTGTTATGATAGAAAACTTGGAGCACCTATTTAGTCCCAACGGTGTCGATAAAGTGCAAATTGACCGGCTCGAAATTTCGGAGCGTCATTGTCTACGTCTTTTGTTACCTCTGTTAGCAGAGAAGATGGACGTTTTTGTCCTGATGGGATCGAAAGTAAGAACAGCCTCCGTTGTTTATATTATAGCTACGATGTGGTTCGTGGCTGGCATAAGTATGTCGTGGCTGGCATAAGTATGTCCTTGCGGAGGACATTATTTTTATTAAGCGCCCTGCGAGGGCGGTTCATAGCCATGATGTGGTTCGTGGCTGGCATAAGCATGTCCTTACGGAGGACATTGATTTTGGTAAGCGCCCTGTGGTTTGTGGCTGGCATAAGCATGTCCTTGCGGAATACATTGTTTTTGGTAAGCGCCCTGCGAGAGCGGTTCATAGCCACAATGTGGTTCGTGGCTGGCATAAGCCTGTCCTTGCGGAGGACATTTATTATTTAATTTAATTAAAAACGGTTACATAACCATTTACAACAATTAAACGTATTATTCAAATTCAAATAAAATAAGGGACATTTAGCATAACTTTAACATACATGCATCTTCTCGCAAAAACCTCAAACACTCAAGTAATATTACCATTGATTTTGGTAAGCGCCCTGCGAGGGCGGTTTATAGATACGATATGGTTCGTGCTGGCATAACCGCATATGCATGCCCTTGCGGAGGACATTTATTTATTAAATTTTATTAAAACGGTTAAATACCAATTACAATAATTAAACATATTATTCAAAATCAAATTAAATTAAATAAGGTACATTTAGCATTATATTAACATATATGCATCTTCTCGCAAAACCGCGAACACTCATGTAATAACCATTGCTTTTGGTAAGCGCCCTGCGAGGGCGGGCAGATTATTACCACGAAATGGTTCGTGGCTGCCATGTCCTTGCGAAGGACATTGATTTTGGTAAGCGCCCTGCGAGGGCGGGCAGATTATAGCCACGATATGGTTCGTGGCTGCCATAAGTATGTCCTTGCGGAGGACATTAATTTTGGTAAGCGCCCTGCGAGGGCGGTTCACAGCATGCTGTGCGTGTGTCTGTCCCATGAACCAGAAGAACAACGTGATGGTACACTATAAGAAGTTTGCCCTTGCGAAAGGTAACCGTTTGTTGTTAGTACAGGTTTTGCTTGCGAGGCATTCCCAGTACTAGTATTTAATAACTGGCCAAAAAGTTTTCTAACAAAACAATTTTTTTTTTTTTTTTTTTTAAATGCAACTGTAATCTGTTCAGAATTAAACAAATGTGTGTTTGAAGGTAAAATCTTATTCAAAGTAGCAAGCATTAGAGGGTCTTTTACATTTTTATGAGTACCTATCCTCTTTTCGTATATTTATAGTTTCAGTCTACAACCTAATCACCACTGAAAATAAGACCTTTATGAGAGGCATCAGATGTCTGCGACCAACTAGTAAACTGCGCAGACAATTATTAAAAATATCTTTTTAGTTTTAAAATACCAAAAGTTATTGGTTGTGCACCAATTTATCAGAATATTGGTGCTTAAGGCCTAGCTGGCTCTTTTAGTTTACTTTTAAAATCAAAAATCAAATCTAGATTACTACACGGAATATTTAAATTGTTAACTGTTTTAGTCAGTATTGGTAACACCTGCGAGGTGCAACAATCGTTGTGAGATTTCCTCTAACGTCCGATAAAGCAGACACATTGTCGTTATCGTCATGAAAGGCGGGTAGGTACGATGACCATGCTTCTTTGAACGATGACGACTAACTCGAACTCAACCTTCGCCGATGCGATCGGGATTGTTAGAAGGACTAGCTATAGCCGCTTAGCTACAATTCATTTTTCTCATTATCTAATGTAAGCACTAATTATCGGTTTCTTATCTAAAATAAAAAGAAAAAGTGCCTGGAGGGTAGATACCACGTATTAAACACAAAAAACACTTTTAAAAATACTTTCTTTACTCGAATGCTTTCTTATCTTAAAAGAAAAGGTGTATCTACATCTCTGGCGGGTAAAATAAAAAGTTTGATATAGAAGATAAGTTTAAATTATAAATTCAGCGAACGGTAACACCGTTAAGTTAAGAAACTATTCTAAGTACTCACGTGTATTGTAGAAACTCACGAGAACTGTGTTGCAGTTTAAATAAAAATAATTATATTTCTTTGTCACTTGATCACTATGTAGTGCACAAGTTACGCCGACGGGAAATTTCACGCCAATGATGAACAAATGGGCACGGGTGTGAAATCTCCTGGTTCCCCCACCGCGCCACCTGGTGACGCCACTGAGTGGGATGAGCGAGAGAGACAGCGATATACCGGAAGAAAGAGAAGGAAAATACGACGGGAAACGGATATGCCTATCTCAATATTATAAGCTTCTAATGACGGTCAAGTGTTTAATGGGTAGTTATCTAATGTCGCGTCCGCACGCTAAGCACTTGCCGCTAACTCCAAACCAAATGACCAGATGACCTTTCATGTACTCGACAACTAAACAGCCTAAAGCATTGAGATAATAAGTATCAGTCTTACCTATTTATTTACACTAAATTAAGTTAAACTAATGTCTCGCAATAAAGGCAACGTTAATACCTAAAAAGCTGCGTAATTAATAGGTGTCGGTAGGTACTTACATGGTGTTAAATAGCATTCCAGTTTATTCCAGCGAACAGGAAAGGTGATAAGCTTCCCATCACACTTAACAGGCTTTCAAACTAATGTAATATTACATAAAAATTAAACCTCCGCCAAAATTACGTACTTAAATAAAATAAAATTTATTAAGGACGAACTAAAATAACTTTTGTGATCGGCACATATTTATTATTACACTTATCCAACGTGTTTAAAAGAACACCACCTATTCTACCTACAAGTCTTAATACGACTTAACACCCATTTGTTACTCAAATCATTAATTTGTTACTGAACTGATTACTTTATTCACGATAGCCTATTCATAATAATACTAATCCTTCACTAATTAACTCATACTAGTTATTAGTTTAATCGCGCATACACAAATGCACCTCACATACCACAACACAACTAGGTACCTACACTACACAACAAAATTTCCCCGAGGAAACTGAACACACCTGCTGCGCATGAGAATCAGTGAGTTCAGTGCAGTGACTGACTCAGCACAGCGCAGCGCAGTGCCACAGTGCGATTCTCTAAGTTAGAGTCGCGAAGTTGGTAGCAGCGGCTGCCGCTGCGATGAGAATGACTCTGTCTCTTTCATATTCATAGAATTGGAAAGAGACAGCAGATGACAGTCATGCGCACAGCTCGCATTCGCATGCAGTCCGGCAGATCTGACGAGAAATCCGTCAATTTGGCAACACTGTGTGTGGCGGCGTTTCTTCAAAGACGCTTGCGACGATCCATATCTATTTAGGGCTGCCGCTAACTATGAGCGGTTCTTTTTCGATATGAATTCGAATTCGTAATTCATATCGTGTGTAAATTGTGTAATGGATGTAAAGTGAAAGAGGTTTGATGAGACACTGTTGCTTAAAACACAAGCCAAATGCGTTGAAAAATTTTGACATGTCCAAAAATATCTAGATGGCGGAGTGGTTAACGCCGCCCGCCTCCCGGATTGCGGAGGATGCGGGTTCGATTCCCATCTGAGGTAGTAAACTTTTTTCGACGTTTTAATATCTCAATGTTAATAAGATAAGAATTCGTGATAAAAGAAAAACGTTGTTTATTAGAAAAAAGAAACGGTGGCGCGAATAATTAATAAATTGATTTCAAGTACCTATGTAGCATCCACATAAAAAGACCAAATTTTGTTGTTGATTTATTTTTCTTAATTCTGAATTCACGTGATGCAGACCAAAAACAGCTAGTCGCACTAGTAGTGATGCGATGCGTACCAGTTTGAATCTCAATCATTACCATCAGTAGCTTGTTTAACCATTATGTTATGATCCTTTTAAACTTTTACGAGCAAACATTTTTGGATATTTTTATGACCAACACAACAAATCCCATAAAACTGTAGTCAATACAGTAACATGTTAATCTTAGAATTGATATTCCAAGTGTGTTAGTTTGTGTACAATGTAAACCTGCTGGTGCGTTGTGGTTATAGATAATTAAAGTTTTTGTTTTATTTTTCTATTGAATTGCAATCCAGATTTATTAACATTTACTTGATAGTATAAGTTTTTTGGTTTACCAAATTAACTAATAAAAATTAACAGATAAATTATTGATCTAATCTAATAACTTTTATAATTGTAAATTCGCTTAATATGCAAGTTTGGACGATAGCTTTAATTATTTAAGTTTGTCTATTCTATAAATCAAAATATATAATCTATTCTAAAAAAATGTGAAAGAGTTTGTTATCAACAAAAGGCCAAAGTTTTGACATGTCAGTAACTTCTAGGATCTAAGTAAGTAATGGTTTTATTTTCTTGTGCGTGCCAACCCTTATCAAGTGACCTACACACGGCTGCTTTGATTTTTTCGGCAGTCAACTTATGCATTCTGGTGCATTCGCGTCGCGTCGCGTGTGCGTAAAAATGCCTAGGTATACGAACCAGCAATATCTTGAGATGCTATTTTGCTATCGTGAGAGTGACGAGGTAGTAAGTGGTGCTATGCGCTTAAACGAAGAGAGAGTTTTTTAGTTTTACGGTGTAAATAAGACTTGTAAATACATAGGTGATGAACTTTAAAACACGCCGAATTAGTGTAATAATAATCATGTGCCGATCACAAAAGTTGTTCTAGTTCGTCCTTTAATAAATTTTAATTTATTTACGAAATTTTAGCCATTGAGCTATTAAATGTACCTCAATGATTTTAGCACAGGTTTTCACTTTTATTTAATTATTATTACATTAGTTTGACAGTCCAAAGCCTGCTATGTGTGATGGGAAGCTTATCACCTTTCCTGTTCGCTGATGTAATAAACTGGAATGCTATTTAACACCATGTAAGTACCTACCGACACCTATTAATTACGCAGCTTTTTAGGTACCTATTAACGTTGCCTTTATTGCGAGACATTAGTTTAACTTAATTTAGTGTAAATAAATAGGTACGACTGATACTTATTATCTCAATGCTTTAGGCTGTTTAGTTGTCGAGGACATGAATGGTCATCTGGTCATTTGGTTTGGAGTTAGCGGCAAGTGCTTAGCGTACGGACGCGACATTAGAAAACTACCCATTGATCTTTCATTTGTAAGGAAAGATAATTGTAACTTCTCATAATGTGTGGTGTGATAGATTTTTACTAGGATTGAATTGAAATTACGTTCATACATCATAACACTTATCATAATTACAGTTAAAATGTGGCCATAACATAACTTGATGCTATCAATAGTCGTTGGACTTAACTGCACCTTATACCTACGCACATTTCAAAAGATTGCAGACTTACGTAGGTACTTATCGCCCAGCTGACAACGCGCACGGGTCAACAGTCGGCCGGCCAGCCGTTCATTGCCCGCGCGTTGTAAATAATCGTTATTTTTAATTGTTTTTTATTTTATTTTTCTTATGCTATTGGTTTAAAATTAATTAGTAATCAAAGACCTTCTATTTAAATTTACAAAATGAATTATTTAATAAAAAATAAAAAAAACACGAATTTCTTTTTTGTCATGTTTAAAACACTTGACCTGACCAGCCCTAGAAGTTTTTTGCGGTTTCTAGCAGTCACCTTATATACAAGGTTATACAAAATAAAACATAAAAAACAAAAATAAATCAAAAAGCAATGCCTGGTACAATAACAATGTATATAGTGTTGAGTCAACCAAAGGGCGCCGACTCAGTTTTTTTTTTGTTGCAACCAAGGCCACAACACTGATATTCTGCCGAAACCCGGGGAGGAGCGCGTACCGTGCCCTGCGTTTATTATACTATAAGTACTGTATTAAATCTATATATGGAAGTATTTATGAATAATCTTTTTTTTTGTTTTTACATAAAGTGAATAGTGTTAGTACAGTACTTCCTTCATTAAAAAGACCAATAAAAAATTATTAAATAATACTTAATAATAAAAACAAAGACAACGAAATGCAATGCCAAAAATACTTAAAATAAATAAAAAATAAAAAAACAGATAAATAAATAAACAGTAGCTACTAAGCGGATTTTTGGATGTAAAGTAAATGAGCCTTATAAGCACGTTTAAATAGATATTTAGTACCTGTATCTCGCAGTGGGGGAGGTAGATTATTCCAACACTTAGTAGCATTATATTTGAAGCTGCCACGGAAAGCACATTAAGGCATATTTTAATAAAATAGAACACAGAATGCACACGTATTGTTGCGTCTAGCGCCTACCACGGACTAATATAGTTGGAGCGAGCTGGCTCTAACGCGTGTTACAAACAATCTGGTTGAGATGTCTTCTCTAGTACGTAGTACATTATAACTCAATGCCGCCCGCCCGAGCGGTCTCGGGCCGTTTGCGGACCAAATTCAGTGCGGTTTTCGCAAGCGAAGCGCACGTGCACGTTGTACAATTTTAATTGTTCCATTCGTTTGTACGCGTACCTACGATGCCGTCTGGTGCCTTATGTGCATTAGATTGGTTTGGTTGTACAGTAGTAGTTTTTTATTTTATCTACACACTGACCTCTATTTACTTTTGATGATGATGGCAGCACCAATTTATAAAAAAATATATTATATAAACGATACAATTTTAAACTACCACCTATAGTCACAACATATTCACAGTTCTCAATAAAATGGACACAAATAGTTATTTATGTTAATTTAATTTTATCGAAGAGGCCGCCCTGCGATTGCTGTGGGATCGCGCGGTAGGTTATTATAGTTTAAATATTAGTAAGGCTATTATAGCAGTAGGTATTGGTAATTTTCTACTGAGTGAAGTATCTTTAGCTCTTCTTTAATCTGTGCCCTAACGTCCTGCTAAATTGAAAGTGCCTTTAGTATTGACTAATTCTTACCCTACAGGTTACGACGCCCTAGAATGCACTCTTCAATACCGGTTCCGCGATCGCTCGCTGTTACTCCAAGCGCTAACTCACGCGTCGCATCAGAGCAACCGATTAACTGATTGCTATCAAAGGCTGGAGTTTTTGGGAGACGCTGTTCTAGGTGAGAAATAAATGCTTATTACTTATTTACTCACTTGTACTCGTAGATTTTTTTAGGTAAAACATCCTGTATATAGCCTGTTCACTTTTTTTTTTTATTGGCAACGGGTTAGCGCTTGGCCTTCATCTCACCTGATGGTAAGTGACGATAAGGCCGAAGGTGGAAGCGCGCTTCACCCGGAATCCTCAAGCACTGAGGAACTGGCTATCTTATCTCAAACTGTCGGAACACAACAATGCTATAAACATCGTTGTTATGGCGACAGACTTAGATAAGATGGTGGTAGCTAGCCAGGCGGACTTAACAGCCCTACCACCAACCAAACCGAGCACACAAAGATGTACCCCCCGCTGGGAATCGAACCCGGGAACTCTGGGTCTGAAACAGGTAGCTTAGCCACTAGACCACAGAGGCGGTTAAAACGTAGCTACGCCATCCGTCCGTAAGTCTATAGGTCTGAACTGAACCTTGTACTTACAAGAGCCGGCAGCAACCCCATGAAGTTGATATCACAGTCTCATCTAATCTTATCTCATATATTATGCCTTTGTTTTTTATTTTTATTTGTAATTGTTTATTCGACTTTTTACATTATCATTTTTTTTCGACTAATTGACAATAGACGCTTTTTTATAAATAAAATTTGTAGCAAAACATGATGATACAATTGAATTTTATACCAACTTTTATTATGTAACCACACATGTTATTGACAAATAAATATTGTTATTACATACATATCACGACTATTATCCTCAAAGGGTTACTCAGAGACTAGGCAATGAGGACCGCAAAAGCAGTCCTCTGCCATAGTCCACTTTTCACCAAATAGCGACTGCACATGTGCTCCGCGTGTCAGGTGGTGAGACTGGTGAGCCTATCGCCCCTCTATGCTGTAGGATGTATGTGCTGTCTTTAGTCCGTTAGTCGCCTTTTACGACACCCAATTGAAGAGAGTGGGTGGTAGTATTCTTTCACCGCTACGCGACATGGTTGACAAGGTGGTGTATTATGTGTGTGCGTGAATATTGTTATTCTTATTCTCATCTCATCTCAACTATCTTATCTCATCTCACCCCACCAGATTACCTGATCACCCGCCACCTGTACGAAGACGCGCGCCGCCACTCGCCCGGCGCACTCACCGACCTGCGCTCAGCACTCGTCAATAATACGATATTCGCAACGTTGGCGGCAAGACATGGATTCCACAAGTGAGTACAAGTAAATTACAAAAAAATACAAAACGCATATAAAAATGTACCTATCTCCAAGACTATAAGACTTTAGTTAGAAAAGTTAGTTTAAATAGTTGTAAGCAACACACCGACTTACGCTCCGCACTCGTCAACAACACGATATTCGCCACGCTGGCGGCGAGACAGGGATTCCACAAGTCAGTACAAGTAAATTACAAAAAAATACAAAACGCATATAAAAATGTACCTATCTCCAAGACTATAAAACTTTAGTTAGGAAAGAAAGTTTTAATAGATGTAAGCAACACACCGACTTACGCTCCGCACTCGTCAACAACACGATATTCGCCACGCTGGCGGCGAGACAGGGATTCCACAAGTCAGTACAAGTAAATTACAAAAAAATACAAAACGCATATAAAAATGTACCTATCTCCAAGACTATAAAACTTTAGTTAGGAAAGAAAGTTTTAATAGATGTAAGCAACACACCGACTTACGCTCCGCACTCGTCAACAACACGATATTCGCCATGCTGGCGGCAAGACATGGATTCCACAAGTGAGTACAAGTAAATTACAAAAGAATACAAAACGCAAATAAAAATGTACCTATTTCCAAGACTATAAAACTTTAGTTAGGAAAGAAAGTTTCAGTAGATGTAAGCAACACACCGACTTACGCTCCGCACTCGTCAACAACACGATATTCGCCACGCTGGCGGCGAGACAGGGATTCCACAAGTCAGTACAAGTTATTATATATCATCGTCATCATCAGCCTATAAACGTCCCACTGCTGGGCACAGGCCTCCCACGTGGACATAGCACGTTGGGATATGGGCCATAACCCACCACGCTGGCCCAATGCGGGTTGGTGGGTTTTAACGATTGGCATCTTACGACAACAACAAAGAGCTCGAGATGTTTTTAATTGGTCACCCATCAGGCGACCCGGCATTGCGAAAGTTGCTTAGCGGGCAAGATCGCAAGCCGAACGTGCTAGCCGCTGCGCCGTCGAACTCCTCGATATAATATATCATAACAAAAAAATACAAAATGCTTATACAAATGTACCTATCTTCAAGACTATAAAACTTTAGTTAGGAAAGTAAGTTTCAATAGTTGTAAGCAACACACCGATCTGCGCTCCGCACTTGTCAAGTCAACAACACGATATTCGCTACGCTCTGGCTGCGAGACATGGATTCCACAAGTCAGTACAAGTTAAATATAAAATTGACCTTTCTCCAAAACTGAAGCTTTAGTTGAGGTAAATAAGCTTCAATAGTCGTAAATAACAAAACACACCTCTACACACATGCGCTCAGCAATCGTCAAAAACACGATATTCGCCACTCTGGCCGTGAGACTTGGATTCCACACTATCCTATCTCAATTCCTATCTAAAACATGTGTACACAACAAAGCTAAAAATTTTATTTAATCTAAAAAAATATACAATTATATAGGGTCTAACAATATCAATAAGCGAACGTTTAAGGGGAGCATCTATACATCACACTTAGCATGCTCACCAAATTTGGTCCAAAACTACAGGATCGTTATAGAGATAATCAACAAAACATCATAATTCACCAAAAAATGCCCTTTCTAAACCCATGTTTCATGATGTGCATTATTTTAATTGATTTAGTTTGTTAGAAAACATAACTTTGACTAATCACTATAAAACTGGAGCTTTTTTCTTATTGTATTTAGAATGATGTATAGATACCGCCCTTAAGCGTTCGTTTATTGATTTTTTTAGACTCTCTATACATAGTAAATAATAAATATATATTTTTTTTTAAACTAATTCTAATATTTACAAGTTTAATATTAAAGTTAACCGCTGAGCACATGTGCAGTCGCCTTCGGGGATGATAGTCGTGATTATATGTATGTATGTTTCATTAAAATGAAGAGCTCGTAGCGCGTTCGGTTTGCGATCTCGCCCGCTAAGCAACTTTCGCAATGCCGGGTCGCTGGATGGGTGACCAAATTAAAAACATCTCGAGCTCCTCCGCGCTTCGGAAGGCTCGTTAAGCCGTTGGTCTCGGTTGTTGTCGTAAGATGGCAGTCGTTAAAACCCACCAACCCGCATTGGGCCAGCGTGGTGGGTTATGGCCCAATATCCCCACGTGCTTCTCTACGTGGGAGGCCTGTGCCTAGCAGTGGAACTTTACAGGCAGTTATAAAACCGTGTCGCGTGGCGGTGAAAGAATACTACCACCCCCTCTCTTCCCTTGGGTGTCGTAAAAGGCGACTAACGGACTAAAGACAGCACATACATCTAACAGCATAGAGCGGCGATGGGCTATAACCACCTGTCACGCCGAGCACATGTGTAGTCGCTATTTGTTGTGCCGTGGACTATGGTAGAGGCTTTTGCTGTCCTCAGTGCATAGTCTCCGACTAACCCTTCGGGGATGATAGTCGTGATTATCTTTGTATATGTTTTGTCTGTAGATACTTCCGCCACATGTCGCCCGGCCTGAACGAAGTGCTGACGCGCTACGTCAAGATACAAGAGGAGAACGGGCACTCCATCAGCGAGGAGGTGAGCGCTGTGGATTTGGGGACATTGGGCCTTTCACATGTCAAAGTCTTAAGTTTTTTTTGATTTTTTTTTCAAAGTTTTGGAAAAAAGTTATTGACAGATAAATATTCTTATTCTTATCTTATCTCACGACCCCAGATATGAATATGGAGACATTGGTATTTTCTTTGTCAAAGTCAATTTTTTTTTACAAAGTTTTGAAGAAAAAAATATATTTTTGTCAAGTCACGTCTAAAATCATTCATTTTATTTTAAGTTTATTTACGCTGCAAGCCAGCGGTATTACGTCACTGTGAAGTCTACCCTCTATTACGTCTTTATCGATTGTTAAATACTTGCAATAGTATTTCTTTCGACTGTGAGGGTGTCTGTCTACCCTTCACAGTGACGTAATACCGCTGGCTTGCAGCGTATCACAAACTACTAGAAAAAATTCAATGAGTCTTCTGGGGTCTCGGTAGCTTAGCGGTTAGAGCAGTGACCGGCAATCCAAAGGTCGATGGGTTCGAATCCCATTCGTGCCTTGCTGAGACTGGTTGTTTTTTTCTAGAAAACATTTTATCACTTTTTTTAAGGCAAGTCACCGGTAAATGCTGTCAAAACTGTTCGAATCCCATTCGAGCTTTCCTGAGACTGGAAGTTTAATTTCTAGTAAATATTTTATCCTATATCTATATAAGGTGCTATTAAATCAATGGCGTATATTTAAAGTACAGGTAGTTAACGCCAAAATAAAAATATTTTCCCCAATAAACAGTAGTATTTTGTCACTGGTTTACCATTTAATTTTTCAAACAAAATAATTTATACTGCGTTATACATTAGATGCCTCGATGAAATCACTCACGCATGCGACTGCATTGTGGAAGTCGTCGCAGTCGTCAGTGTGAGTGCAACGACTTCCACAATGCAGTCGCATGCGTGAGTGAAGGCATCTACAGTATGATGCAGTTGTTGTCAATTAAATAATAAATTATTTTGTTTAAGAAATTAAAATCTAAACCAATGACAAAATATTACTGTTTATTGAGAAAAATCTTTTTAATTTAGCGTAATCTACCTGTACTTTAAATATACGCCATTGATTTAATAGCACCTCATATAGCATTGTGAATGCCATAATTCAATAATAAATATAATAATACTAACGGTCGCTCGTATATTCACCCTCGTGGTTACCGTTCCCGTGGGAATATCTGGATAAAAAGTATCCTATGTGTTAATCCAAGTTATAAACTATCTGTATGCCGAATTTCATCCAAATCCATTCAGTAGTTTTTACGTGAAAGAGTGACAAACATACACACTCACAAACTTTCGCCTTTATAATATTAGTGTGTTGATTATTAAAATATTGTGTGTTCCAGCATTACCTGATTCAAGAGGACGAGATGGAGCAAGCGGAGGACGTGGAGGTGCCCAAAGCTCTGGGCGACCTGTTCGAGTCCGTGGCGGGCGCCATATTCCTGGACTCGGGTAAGGCGCTATTTTAAAAATATATATGTTATCAATGGTGGAAGGTTCGGCGCAACCACAGAAATATATCAAGATAGAAGGAAAAAGTGTATGTACCTCGCGCGGCGAAAAGACGCCTCGACGGCTCCATTGCTCGTCGCGAGCTACAGTCTGCTTCCGAACGCGGTCTGCGTGCGACGTTAGGTTTTAAAAAACAAAAAAAAAAAAAATCTTTCCTACAATCACACCAATTATCTAGCCCAAGAGAAGCTTCGAAGAAACTCGTTAAATGGTTACTAGACAACGGATAAACATACTTAAAATACTTAAATACATACTTATTATACATAGAAAACACCCAGACCCGAGACAATTTAGAAAAACAATAATTTCTAAATTGACCCGACCGGGGATCGAACCCGGGACCTCAAAGATGGCGACACCATGAAAACCGGTGTACAAACCACTCGACCAAGGAGGTCGTCAAATGACTCGTTGTTCTATAATTAATTGTTCAAACACTACCAATAAAGTTGGAGCTGTTAGTCGAGGTATTTCCTTTCATCGGTTAGTACTATTTGTCCTAAAATATTTGTTAATAATTAAAAATCTTTATTTTAATATTTTCATCGAAACAGTAGCGAGCGATTTTGTCCAACGCTATTTTTCCATTGCGGCTTTAATTTGACGAGCCAGACTTGGCGTGTGTTCAAGGCCAGCGATAAATATGCTATTCAAACTGTCGAGTTACGTTCAAGGTCAACGTCAAAGTACCTACGCAAAATGTTACACGCTCGGTCTCCCTACAAATTGATGAACTCTTTTCTTCTATCTTGATATATTTCTGTGGGCGCAACGAATCAAACAATGACTGCGATCAGTAGGGATCAGTAATGTTTAACCAAAACACTGTGACAAATTTTTACATTACATGAACCGTTTCATATACTTATTTATTTTTCATTTTAATAACAACTTGTTTGGTAAATGTTTTATTTTAAAAAACAATAAATTTTGGCAAATCTTTCTCTTTACAAAGTTTTGTATTATATTAAGTTTATTGTTTTATATTTTAGCGTTTTATTAACGCTTATTATTTACTTATATACTTAGGTAAAATTTTAAACACTGAAAAAAGACGACAACCTCAGGCGGGAATCGAACCACGCACCTTCCGCATTCCGGGCGGCTGCCTTAACCACTTGGCTACCGAGGTCTGGCTTTCAACCGTCGAAATTTGTCAGTGCTTGATGCTTATGTTTTTAGTCAACATTGCTTCATCAAATCTTAGAAGTTTTCACCTCTGAGATCCGAAAGAAATATTTTTACAAGTATGGCGCGTGGTTCGATTCCCGCCTGAGGTTGTCGTCTTTTTTCAGTGTTTCAAATTTTACTTAAGTATATATAGTTATTTATACTTTTTAATGTATTATTTCGATTGTTATGCACATTCACATTTATATTAAATGTTTTTTTATTTCAATTGTTTAGTTTAACTAGCTTTACCCTTTTAGTTGGTAGTGGCATTATAGATGCCACCCCAATTTAAAGCTTATTTAATTGTAATAGGACGGAAAACCATAAAAATAATTTAAAGCTGTTCAAGAATGTTAATTAGTTCAAGGGTTAATTTATTTACATTTTGCTCGACCTGAGAATTGAAACCCGGACCGCCGGACATTGACCACTTGGTCACCGATGCGAAATACACATTATTTTTTTAAACATCACTATTCTAGTAAAACTTTAATCTATAAACGCAGCTTCATCTTAACCGAATGTTCAAATATTTGTAAAAATATTTCTTTCGGATCTCAGAGGTGAAAACTTCTAAGATTTGATGAAGCAATGTTGACTAAAAACATAAGCATCAAGCACTGACAAATTTCGACGGTTGAAAGCCAGACCTCGGTAGCCAAGTGGTTAAGGCAGCCGCCCGGAATGCGGAAGGTGCGTGGTTCGATTCCCGCCTGAGGTTGTCGTCTTTTTTCAGTGTTTAAAATTTTACTTAAGTATATTTAAGCGTTAATAAAACGCTAAAATATAAAACATTAATCACTATTCTATTTAGGCTTAGTTTTTACACACCAATAAATAGTTTTATCTCATTAAATGGCTCTTCTTCGCAGGCATGTCTCTGGGCGCAGTGTGGCGCTCCTACGTGTCTCTAATGGGCGCTGAGCTAGAAGCGTTCAGCGCCGCCGCGCCCAAGTCACCCGTGAGGGAACTGCTTGAAGCTGAGCCGGATACCGCCAAGTTTGGGTGAGTTTGGGTGGGTTTGGATGAATTTGGGTGAGTTTGGGTGGGTTTGGGTGGGCGAGATAATGGACGAATTTACTTAGCACTGCTACAGCGACCGCAATATGCAGCGCCGTCACTTAACCTCTCATGGCGGCACTTCACTTGGCTTAGCGTGTTCGTGTGGCGATATCGTTGTGTTTGCCCAAATAATCTGCCACATCACTTGGCGTCAAACAAGCCATCCACACATGGCCTATACGGGCAAACAACGCAAATATTCACAATATTTGCTTGTTCACAAAAAAATTGAATGCAACAGTGATGGACGTGTCAGTGGCAGCAGCTTTATCTGAATACGGCTTGCCAACACCTGTTTTTTTTATTGAGCAGGATTCTTCTATGTTATTTTGAATATCGATCAATGCAACGTGTTCGGTTTTTGTTTTTATGAAAGGCATTTTTGGGGTCCCAAATACTAGGACGTTTGTCCAATCCATTTTACTATGTTTACGTATAAAAAACTGAACACGTCTGAACAGGACAGCCGCACGCGCGCTTTTGAACAGAACCAAGTGTGGACGGCCGACGCAAATATTTGCCGTATTTGATTCCTTTGATGTGTGATCAAAAACCGACAAGTGGACGGAAACGCATATTCGCTATTTGCGTTGTTTGCCTTATTCGTGCAAATAAAGCAAATATATTCAAATAGGCCGTCTACACATTGCCGTGTTCGGACAAATAATGCAAATACGCGAACACGATACGCCATGTGAAGTGCCGGCATCAGTCTTGGCAACGAAATGTCAAAAAAAATTGACAGCAGGTGCGTTTTGGCGGGAATTGATATTTGCGGAAAAAATAAATCAAACGCAGTTCATGTTAAATTTTGCGTTCACAATGCATAAAATGTACCACAGAACCGAAATAATCGACCTTGTTCATACTAAAGTAGTCTCTAAGTGTATCAGAACACGGTACAAAGTCAAGTGGAGAGCGCGGCCAGCGCGGCCATAATATGGCCGCTAGGGGTCTGACGGAATAGCGAGTTTTTTAGGTGCGGCCAATTATGGCCGCTTGGGGCTTGAGGCACAGAATAAATAATAGTACTACGTACAGAAGTTGCACTCCTTTGATGTTGAAGAAAGCCGCCGTTTTAATAACCTACAATATTAGATAGGCACCGTGTGCGTTCAAAATAGCACCTTATCGCTCTACGCGGAGAGTAGTTAATACTTTGTGGTGCGTTTTGTACCGAACGTACCTACGCCGTCGACTCGTGTGTTAGGGATGACAGCAAATAGACTAAATAAACATATCTAAAATTTTTTTTTTTAAACTTCTAAGATTTCATAAAGCAATGTTGACTAAAAACATAAGCATCAAGCACTGACAAATTTCGACGGTTGAAAGCCAGACCTCGGTAGCCAAGTGGTTAAGGCAGCCGCCCGGAATGCGGAAGGTGCGTGGTTCGATTCCCGCCTGAGGTTGTCGTCTTTTTTCAGTGTTTAAAATTTTACTTAAGTATATTTAAGCGTTATTAAAACGCTAAAATATAAAACATTAATAAACATATCTACGCAACCTTAGTAAGTAATTTATTCTGTGATTGCACACCAAGTAAAATGTAGTTCTGTTAGTTACTTACTTACCTATTTAACAAACAAGCACTCAAAGTCTTAGAAACAAGCAAACACTACACGATATGACGACTTGAAGATATAACGAAAACAAAACGGAAACCACATTTTATTACGTTATATATATTGTATTACCTACATCATGATAAGTAATGGCGATTTTAATTCTTAGGAATCACTATAAATATACGCAGGTAGGTCAGGTACCTTCTACATCACAACAGTCACAGCACAGGTCACAGACTCACACGATCGCATGGCAAAATAATTTACATAAATAAGTAATGACATACCTACCTACCTTTACTTTCGCATTACCTATTTGTTCAGTAAACAAACTTAAGTTTAAAATAAATAAAGTATAATTATAGGTAAGTACCATCTAGAATCTTACGGTAACGTAAAAAAAGATAACTTCGAATGTTTCTGTTTATTTCGACAGCCTTTCACACAACAATTATTATTGTTGCATTACACCATTATTACGGAACTTATAGATTAAATGTTATCGGAGAGGGAGTTATTTTTAAACAAATCGAAATTGCGATCCGAGACTACTTCAAACTATGCCTGTGGGCTGTGCGTCTGCACGAAAGCGCGCTGGGGCCCTGAGTCCCTGACTTTTACAACGCCGCGTTATCGCGAGCTGTAGGTGCATTTCGCGGTAGGTATGACGGAGTGCAAGATGCCTGCTTGAGGGGTTAACTAAGTATGTACAGTATGTGCAGTCTTTAGTCCGTTAGTCGCCTTTTACGACACCCAAGGGAAGAGAGGGGGTGGTAGTACTCTTTCACCGCTACCCGACACGGTTATCGAATTCGAGCCGTAATATATATGGCGTTGTACACTGTAAAGGAGTTAGGTCGAACCGTAAAGTTTTTGTGTGGTTACCTTGGCACTAACTAGATGGCGTTGTATATAGACGCTGAGATCCTTAGTTAAGCTTATACGTGTCTAATGGGCGCTGAGCTGGAAATCACCTGAGAGGTAACTGCTCGAAGCTGAGCCCGATACCAAGATTGGGTGAGATTACCTGTAAATGAAACACTTTTTACCGATAAAACTCGCGTTTATTGACTCAATTTTTCAAATTTTGTATAGCCCTGTCCTGACGTTTTGAACCCTTTACAGGGTCACAGGGAGACCGTCTCATCCGTAAAAAGTTTTTTATTTCAATGTCTAGCGTTCGCGTAAATCTTAGAAAACAATATGAGCTTACCCTTCGCGCCGCGGCGGCACACAGTGCAGGAATTATGGAAGCAGGGCCGGATTACAGCTATGTTTGTGTGAGTTTACCGCGACGCGAACTAGATGGCGTTGTACGGTGTACACGCTGAGATCCTTAGTTAACGTATACGTGTCCCTAATGGGCGCTGAGCTGGAGGCGTTCAGCGCTGCCGCGCCCAATTCACGTGAGAGATAACTAACTACTCGAAGCAGGAGCCGAATACCGCTAAGTTTGGGTGAGATTACCAGAGAGACTAGATGCACTGTGCAGGAGTTAGGTTGAACCATGGACGTTATATACAAACAGGACTGATAACTCTTCAAAATTGTATTTACAAAAAACAACCTTATGTTTTTCCCCATAAGGTGTACTTTTCATAGACACAGGGAGAAAGTAAATTTTCGTAAAGCGACGGGATTTTGCAGTCGCTATAGCAGTGCTTAGTAAGGCCGTCCATTCAACACGTAATCTCAAAAATCACGTTAATTTTTTAAATACATACTTATTAACTGAGTAATTTTTCATTTATTTTATAACCCCTCTATTTCCTTGGGTGTCGTAAAAGGCAACTAACGGGCTAAAGACTACACATACATCCAAAAGCATAGAGCGGCGATGGGCTCACCACCTGTCAAGCTGAGCACATGTGCAGTCGCTATTTGTTAAAAAGTGGACTATGGTTGAGGGCTGCTTTTGCTCTCCTCACTAACCATAATTTTAGACATCATGTTTCATAGTACATTTGCTGCATGGACTGCACAAACGATATCTAAATAGAAATAGTGTTCGTTTTATTTTTCAAAACGTCCAGGTTCGATTTCTGAGCTGAATACAAGTTTATTTTAAATGTATGAATGCAGTTTTTCTTGTTACTAAAATCGATGACGTGGTTCCTGAGAACAGATCTTCGTATGTCCTATAGTTTCCGACTTTCCCATACTAACATATCTAAATGTTACACCCTGTATATAAGGTGACTGCTAGTCACTGCAAGATACTTTAAGGGCTGGTCAAGTCAAGTGTTTTAAACATGACAAAAATGACAAAAAAGAAATTCGTGTTTTTTTAATTTTTAATTATTTAAGTAAGTAATTAAAAATTAAAAAAAAATATTTTAGACCAATAACATAAGAAAAAGAAAATAAAAACAATAAAGATTATTTACAACGCGCGGGTAGCGGCCGGCCGTTGACCTACCTGACTGTTGACCCGTCCGTGTCAGCTGGGCGATAAGTACCTACGTTAGTCTGCAATGAAACCTCATTTTTGTCATGTTTAAAACATTTAACCAGATCAGCCCTTGAAGTTTATTGCGGTTTCTAGAAGTCACCTTATATAGCGAAGGAGATGGTGAAACATCTATACCGCGATGCAGGCTTCCCATACTATTTTATCGTCGTAGTACGGCGACGTAGTTGGTATGCGTTTGTGGCGCCATCTGTTGACACGGTTGAGAAGGTGTTTGCTTCGTGTCGAATAATGTGCGGCGTATGCGGTAGGTGGCGCAACCACAGATGTGTTACTAATGTATCTATATCTATCTTTCTAGCAAACCGGAGCGCTTAGCCGACGGCCGCCGCGTACGAGTTTGCGTCGAGGTGTTCGGTCGCGGCGCGTTCAAGGGCGTGGGCCGGAACTACCGCATCGCCAAAGGCACCGCCGCGCGTTGCGCTTTGCGGCATCTGAGGCCCAGCCGCAGGCGGTGATCAATATATTATTCTGTTTTAATTCGTGTTTTATTTTTACCCAAAAAAAAATCCAAAAAAAAAAAACTATTAAGAAGAAAAAGGAGACTGTCTCTTTTTACAAATTTTCTGTGGAGACTATTTCACAAGTGTTTTATTTTATCCCAAAAAAACATTAAAAAATCCAAATAAAAAGAGACTGTCTCGTTTTACAAATTTTCTGTGGAGACTATTTCACAACACAGCCAGGAGACGACTTGTGAGTCTCATATCTCAATGCTGAGGAAACTGGCACGTCTTCTATCTCAGTATCTTTAGGAGACTTAGCGAATCTACTACCTCAATATGCTCAGGACAGTCTTTATCTAAATAACAAAAAAAATGAAGTCTGTGATAGTAATTGCAACGTACTAGCGAGACTCAATCAAGGTACTTAGGTAAAAAATAAATAATTGCAGTTCTATCATTTGTCGAAAGATGGCGCTGTGTTACATCGTTCCACAAAACCTCGATGATATCCTTATAGTTCTATAATTTGTCAAGAGATGGCGCTGTCTTGTGTCGTTTCGCGGCCATTTTGTATCTAATGCGCCTGCGTAAATGTGTTCGGTCGCGGCGCGTTCAAGGGCGTGGGTTGTTACTACCGCATCGCCAAAGGCACCGCCGCGCGTTGCGCTTTGCGGCATCTGAGGCCCAGCCGCAGGCGGTGATCTATATATTATACTGTTTTAATTCGTGTTTTATTTTAACCCAAAAAAAACAATAAAAAATCCAAATAAGACGAGACTGTCTCTTTTTACATATTTTCTGTGGAGACTATTTCACAAGACAGCCAGGAGACGACTTGTGAGTCTCATATCTCAATGCTGAGGAAACTGGCACGTCTTCTATCTCAGTATCTTTAGGAGACTCGGCGAATCTACTACCTCAGTATGCTCAGGACAGTCTTTATCTAAATAACAAAAAAATGAAGTATGTGATAGTAATTGCAACGTACTAGCGAGACTCAATCAAGGTACTTAGGTAAAAATAAATAATTGCAATTAGTTCTATAATTTGTCGAGAGATGGTGCTGTGTTACAGTCGCACAAAACCTCGATAATATCCTTGTAGTTCTGTAATTTGACAAGATATGGCGCGGTGTGGCATCGTTTATTTCGCACATATAAGACATGCAATTAGATCTATAATTTTTCAAGAGATGGCGCTGTGTTGTATCGTTTCTCGGCCATTTTGTATCTAATGCGTGTCTGCGTAGTATTGTGTTCAGACGCGGCGCGTTCAAGGACGTGACCACACCAATCATTCAACACCAAACTAAGCATAGCCCGAACTATGGTGACTGAATTACGGATAAAAATACATAAATACTAATAAACATCCATGACTCGGTCACAAATGCTCGTGCTCACCACACAAACATTTGCCTCTACCGGGATTCGAACCCGGGAACGGTGCGTTGCGTGGTCAGGGTCGCTGACCACTCGACCACCCGGCCGTCTATATACATATGAGACTAGCTTATCTCCAACGAGCTGGCATCGGGTGCGGAACTGCTGACTTTCTTGGATTTTAAGTATCTGTAAAGTTGGTACCTACCTACCTATGTGGGGAGTCTGTGTCCACCAGTGGTACATTTTAGGCTGATGATGATGATGGTGAAAGATTCATTGCTACACTCACCTTCCGATCAAGAGTGACCTTTGTAACGTAACCGTAGAGTCTAATTTAGAGAATACGGGTTTGACAACTCGCTGCGTCAAGCTGACATGCATGTCGTCATCAAATCCGCAATCTCCAGATTCAAATTACACAAACAGAAATGTACTTAGAGTGGATTCGACCAAACTGGAATAAGATGTTATACCTAGATTAAACGCCGAATTTGTATAGACTAATCTCAGAGTAAGTCCTATTCGAGTTTGGTCGAATCCATCCTAAATAGTTTAAGAGATGGACCCCCGCACTTTCACTCTTGACCTCCGTGGTCGAGTGGTTACCGGTCGAGAAAAACTTTGATTTCGGGTCTGGGTGTTTTTTCTATGTTTATGTATATTTACTTATCCGTTATCTTACCATATTAACGAGTATCAAAAGAATACTGATCTTGGTCTAGATTATTGGTGTGAGCGTAAACAAAAGCCCTTGCAAAAAAAGCTTGCTTTTAATATTTTTTATAAAACGTAGAATTTCGATTAGGATATAATTACTTAATACAATAAAGCTTGTTATGGGTACTTTGCTCTAAACCAGTCTGAACTGAGATTAGAGCTAGTATAGACCCTTGGCTTGTTTTGTCCTTTGTCATTTTTGTCATGTATAAAACACTTGACCTGACCAGCCCTTGCAGTTTCTTGCGGTTTCTAGCAGTCATCTTATATACTACTACTCGTACTAGGTAAATTTGATACTAGGTGCACCTGTTAACTAATATTCGATCGACCAAAGTTGGCCTAAATAGGCATGTCTATCGTTGGCTATACTGATAGTTGGGCCTTTGTAGGTAGGTAATCTTATTTTGGCCATCAGTTATGGGCCCAACGCGTAAACTGCGCGCCAATTATACTTGTTGGCCAACAAACCGAAGGTACGTGGCCCAACTTAATGCAAACAAAAAATGCTATTAGGGGAAGTCCTAAACACATTGCGTTTTTAAACCTTTAGGCCTCTGTATCTCGGTACCTACAGACTGAATTTAGAACAAAGAGATTTGTAATAGTTTAATGTCTTTGGTTTAGATCTTATTTCGATCGGATTCGGTCGGGAAGCGTTGCCCTTAATAGATCAGGTGCTGTGAACTCTTCAACTACAAAACAAGGTACCACACCGCATTACTTTCCCAAAATAAGTGGAAATCAGTTATTTCGTGAATAGGCAACGTGAACAATTTCCATCATTTAAAATAATGCATCAAAATATTGCAAGTATATTGTCGAAACAGGAATTACTAGAAGTCACATTACTAGAGTTAAAAAAGACAGGAAATAATCCAGATGAGATCTGTCTCTCGGTGACCTTCTTGCGAACTGATACTGAGAGATACATAAATGTCCATGGCTTTTGAATTAGCAACCGCATTTTGTAGAGAGCAGCAAAGGGGTGGTACTTGTATACTGCTTAGACGTAATACAATTAAATAAATAATAACTATCAAAACTAAAGTGTCTTGCAACTCAAAAGTCATTTGAAACTTGTGGCATTGAAATCCCTTTGCACAGCTTATTGGTTGTTTGTCTCTACAGAACATCCACATCTGATCCTAATATATTTCTTAGCAAATTAGAGCAATTCTTGCAAGATACTTCGAAAAAGTATAAGCTCAGGACGAAGATTGTCTTGGCAGGTGATTTTAATATTAACAATTTAAGCAGGGGAAAATCACTACTTATTTGCAAGATTTAGCTCTTAACTATAACATGCAAATTCACATAAACGTTCCAACTAGAAAATAATCATGTATAGACCAAATTTTGAGCAATATTAAAGACGCCAATGCTAAAGTATTACCCCTGTGTCTGTCGGACCACGATACAGCTCAAATATTAAGTTTCCCTGTACATCGAACTAATAATAAACCAAAATCATACATAATTCAGAGAAAAGACTATTGTTGCGATCATTTTCGGATATTCAAAAAATGTTTAAATAGTGTATCGTAGTCTCAAACATACTTGGAGACAGATCTAAACAAAGCATTTTATAGCTTTCACGAACTACTGTGTTTGTTCTACAATCTGTGCTTTCCAACAATTAAAATTAAAGTTTTAATTGTTGGAAAGCACAGATTGTATTATTAAAAATAGCTGCAAACAAAAAGGCTACTTCGATATAGATACTATAAAAATAAAACAATTCTAAATAAAAATAAGTATTTAGTATATTCCCATACACTAAGAAAGAGCATTTTTATTCAAAAAG
The DNA here is from genome assembly GCA_963921215.1 of Scoparia ambigualis. Lineage (NCBI taxonomy): Eukaryota > Metazoa > Arthropoda > Insecta > Lepidoptera > Crambidae > Scoparia > Scoparia ambigualis. Next base: position 13,809,621 of record OY992525.1, on the reverse strand, counting down.
GAACTCTAAAAACAAAATCATAATTAAAAGTAAAAACAAATGTAAGGCAACATGGTCAATAATAAAAAATGAAATTTGTAATTCTAAAACTAATGATAATATAACAGAAATTAAATTAAATAATAATATCTTGACCGACCCTAATGATATCGCATCTGCTTTTAATAATTATTTTATAGAAGTGACCAATACCAATACTTTGACCCCGAATAGCGCAAAACAAAAGATTGTAAATAATACACCACCATTTCATTTATCTCACTCAATGTTCCTTTGTGCTATGTCAGAGGAAGAAGTAAAAAAGGAAATTATGACCTTAAATAACACTTCCTCCGAAGGTTACGACGGTATTGCCACAAAAATTGTTAAAGCGTGCGTTATTGAACTGGTACCTCTTTTGACACATCTTATAAATTTATTATTTTTATCAGGAACTTTCCCCGAATTGTTAAAACTATCGGTCGTCAAACCGCTTCATAAGCAGGGCGAAAAGAGGATGTTAATAATTATCGTACCAATCTTGTCGAAAGTATTTGAAAAGTGTATGTACAACAGATTAATAAATTACTGCAACAAATTTAATATTATCAAATGTGAACAGTTTGGTTTTCAAAAAGAAAATCGACTATACTGGCTATATTCACACTTGTTAAAACAATTCTGACAAATGTTAATAACAATAATTTAACTACAGGTTTATTCTTTAATCTATCAAAAGCTTTCGACTTTGTGGCCCATAACTTGTTAGCGCAAAAACTGGAGTCCATAGAAATAAGGGCACCTGCATTGCAATGGATATCATCTTATCTAACAAACCGACGTCAGTATGTTGTCGTTAATAAAATTATCAAAAATGAACTAGTGCCCTACTCATCTGGTTATAAAAACAACAACTGCGGCGTACCTCGGGGAAGCGTGCTAGGACCAATCTTATTTCTATTTTACATAAATGACATAACAACAGTGACAAACCATAAATGTGTCTTATTTGCAGATGACATATCAGTTATTGTAACATCAAATAAAAATAAAAACAATTCTATACATAATCATGAAATTTAAATTAATAATACCATTGACAATATAATAAAATGGCTAGAATCAAATAATTTAAAAATAAATTTAAGTAAATCAAATTTTATACAATTTAACAAATCAATACATTCAAAATATAATTTTAAGGTTGACATCACAAAAATAAAGGAAGTTACACAAATTAAATGTTTAGGTGTAATTATAGACCAACACTTAAACTGGAAGGCACACCTAAACAACTTGTGTAGCAGAATCAATAGATTTGTATATGCTCTAAACAAAGTAAGAAACGTTACCAATAGGAAAACCGTTATCACTACCTAACGCATACGTAGAGTCTATATTACGCTATGGTTTGATTTTGTGGGGCAACAGCGCACACAAAAACAGAGCATTTATTGCACAAAAGAAATGCATTCGAGCTTTAACGGGGATTCCACATGACGAGTCCAGCAGACCAGTGTTTAGGGACCTCGCTTTGTTGCCTCTGCCATCACTGTATTTGCATGAAATCGGTAATTTTGTGAATAGTCATAAAGCCTTATTTACAAAGTCATGTGAGGTTCACTCCAGACTAACAAGACATCCTCAGAGACTTGTCTTAAAGGACATACCGAGGTCAGATAAATATGGGAAAAGTTGTCTTACCATGTGTGTTCGAATTTATAATAAAATTCCCGTGGAAATTAAAGAATTGAACACATACTTATTCAAAAAGAATCTTTATAGTTGGTTACATGAGAATAATTTCTATGATCTAATGGATTTTTTCTGTTTTGATAGAATAACAAATAATGGATTGTGATCGTTACAATGATTTTATTTAATTAATTTGTTTTTAAATAAATGTTTAAAAATTTGCATGCAATATTAATTCGCAATTCATGTCTATGCACATTAAATTTTGTAACATCTTTTAATAGCATGTTTTATGCAAATAAAGATTTATTATTATTATTATTATTCTCGCATTTATTTCTTTCCATAAATCTAGGTTTTTTATAATATTCCATATAAAAATAATAAACAAAACTACTATAAAACATTATAAAAAACCTAAACCTAGAGTGCCGCCGGCAGCGGGGCAGGGCCCAAACTACCGGTGGTTAGGGCTGCAGAGAGAGGAACCTCCTGACAATGCGTGCCGTGTCAAGGAGTACCGCCTTCTGCATCTGGCCCTTGATCCAGCCGTCTAGCGAGAGTCTCTTGAGATGTTGGTCGAGACTCTTCGCTATTAGGCCGTTTGCAGATACGACTATCGGGACAATGATAGTCGAGTCAACAGCCCACATGGCGGTAACCTCGTAAGCCAAGTCAAGGTACTTGCTCAGCTTGTCCTTCTCAGCCTTCACGAGGTTCTCATCATGTGGGACGGTGATGTCGACTAGCACTGCCCGCCGCTGGGACCGATCGACTATCACGATGTCAGGCTTATTGGCAACAATATTATTATTATTATTAGAACAAATTGTGCATTACAATTTTTACAAGATATACCTACTTATTAAATCCTAATCGAAATTCAGCAACTTTTAACTGGCCGCGAGAAAAAAAAGGAAAGCTACCCCACATACATAATGGTCATTGTCTTTTAATTAAATTAATCATTGTTTCACGCCGATATGGGTGAGTGATAGGGTGGTATTACGCCGAGCGAGCTGGCCCAATTCGTGCTGACTGAACCCCCTATTCATCTGAACTCTTTCAACTTTCAATAAGTACAACCATAATATCGTAAACCGCAAAGATATTATCGTACCACTAAATTACTCGAACACAGAATTGCAATCAGCAAATGGGATATAATTGAATTATCTATTTCCAGGGCTGGCAAACCAAAGGTACGAGTAGGTATGTAGGTAAACAAAATAATTTGGGCACGACATTAGAGGGGTGTGTCCAGCAGTGGACGAGTATAGGCTGATGATGATGATGATAGGGCGGGGGTGCCGCGCGATCGCAAAAACTGACATAAAGTCTCTTAATGAACTTCAAAGCAAAATCAATCATACCTACTTATTGTTATTTATAATTAGAAGAACTCTGCTTTGAAGTTTCAGACCTACTTAGTACTTAATTTAATTAGAGTAATGTTTCTGTGAGTGCGCGGCCGCAGTAAAAATGTTAATTAAATAATTATGGTAGGTATACAAATTAAAATGACTTAAAGATAGATTATGGAATAACAAGCTAGATTAAAAAAAATAATTATAAGTAGTTACAAGTACGTAGTAGTTACCAAAATTTTTCAGCAGCAAACAAACTCACTTAAAAACTTATATAATTTTTAATTACCTACTTAGGTATAGCTTTTGCCCGCGACTTCGCTCGCGTTAATATTTCGCGAAAAAAGTTGGTAGCCTATTAAGTATGCCTATAAACCTCTGCAGGGCCCATTTAGGTCTATACCAGAATTCATCAAAATCGGTTTAGCCGTATAAGCGTGAAAGCGTAACAAACAAAAGAACTCATTAACCTTTATGCCGCGACCACGCGCTTGGCAAACCTCGTCAAGCCGTCACAAATTCAAACGTGTGACTAGTGCCACAGAATAAATAATAGTACTTATTACGCTAGTGCGTTTGGCTTGGTTTGCAAGTTCTTGTAGCCGATCCGTCGAACACAACGGTTGTAGATGTTTGGAGTTTGCGGTAAGCGGCAAGCGTGCGGACACGGCATTAAAATACTTATTTATTAGGAAGTTACAGCATACCTGCTTAAGTTAAGATTATTTTTAATACGTTCATGGCTATATTGAACATTAATTTGTAAAATTACACGTAGATGTTAAAAAGGTTCGCCAGCCCTGAATTCTGCCCTATCACTATTCCCGCGTAATTCGGTTAGTCCCCCATTGGTTAACGCGTAAGCCAATAGCGATGCGGGGCGGGAAAGGCGTGGTCTGTGTGGACTTTTCTCGGAGCTAATAGAGCTTTGATCTTTCCCATTCCATTTTAATTTAGAAACGTTTTATGTCATTTAATATTTATTGGTACGGTACATGTACTGTATTTTTATTTGTCAATAACATTTTGTAGCAATATGGTATTTTTATTAGGGTTTTGGTTATGCAAAATCAATTTTAAATGTCTGTAGCGGTGAAAGAATACCTGTAACCTGTCTTCCCTTGGATGTGGTAAAATGCGACTAACGGACTAAAGACTGCACTGCGCATTACATTCAACAGCATAGATAATTAATAGAGCCGAGCGGCGAATTCATTCAGCTGAGCTGTTATTGCTTGCTTTGCTACGTATGAGCGATGCGATGAGCGCATGAGCTAGACGGCTCGATGAAAATTAGTGTGTCGTGTCGTCTACCTACAGACGGTGTCTGTCTTGTCTTGTCTAATCAGTCAGACGGTAATAATACCCGTACTTTCAAAAATAGTTAAATAAAATGATACCTGGAGTTACAAAAATGTATGTTTACTTAAACATTTAGCCTTGAACTTATCATATTTCTTAAAAATTGTGCTTGCGCCATTCAGAAAATGCACATTTTCTTACACTGCCATCTAGCGATGAGTGGAGGAACTAAGATTAAAGCCAAACTTGATAAACTATTTAATTACCTAGATTTATAAAACTATAAATATATTTCGAAAACAAAAAATACTAAACGTTGTTTATATCATCCCGCAACTGATACTATTATGTACAAAGAATAATTATTAGTATGGGAGCACAGACCACTTATATGGGAGCAACGATTAAATTGCACATAATAGGACAGCCCAAGTAACACATAAGCAAGATAATAGTATACACTTAGAACTTTTTACAGTTTTAAGGTGAATATGGTTTGTGTAAGAGCTTTGGGAATAGCCAAATACTGAATTAGGTTGAGTACGGACCCTTAAAATACTTAACGCTTAAGGAGAGGTATTTCGAGCGCTTCCCTCTCGTTCTCTCGACGGTACAACGGTAAGGGACGGGTATCACAGCGAAGGGGCGCGAATAATTGCGTTTTATATTTTAAAAAATTGATAGATGTAATAAATAAAAAACCATCAGTTATAATAACTCAATTTATTTACGAGCTTCATTTTGGTAAATGACTCATAATATCAAATCACTTATTTTAAGAATAAAACCTGGAAAAGAAGATAAAATGACACAAAAATATGTAACTTTGTGAATTTATTCTATCGAGCCAACTTTATCAAATCGTGTTTCCATCGGGTGTATTTTACAAATTAAAGCCTCAACAATATTTCATAATTTACGCAGATTTTAATTTAACTGTTTACTACTTAAAAAAGTAATTCTAAGAACGTGTTATTTTAATTTTTCAGTAACACCTAGCCTTAATAAATTCTATATTTCTGTCCTTCCCTTCTTTACGCTTAAACTGACCGTCCGGGTAAGAAACAAACACGTTCAAACCACAGACGTATAATCATACGTCTGTGGTTCAAACCTGCAACGATTAGGGATGAACTCGGACCAAATGGTCCGAGGGGATGAATTGGTCGAAGGATGAATTGAAGGGCTGGTCAGGTCAAGTGTTTTAATCAAGTCAAGGCTTTTCATTTTATTTTTCTTATGTTATTGCTTTAAAATAAATTAGATACTCAAAGACAATCTAATTAAAAATTACAGAATGAATTATTTAATTAAAAATGAAAAAACACGAATTTCTTTTTTGTCATTTTTGTCATGTTTAAAACACTTGACCTGACCAGCCCTTGAAGTTTCTTGCGGTTTCTAGCAGTCACCTTAAATAGACTGGGCCGTGCACTTCATAAAATGCTCTATAAAGTTGTGTGGACATTTAAAAGTCGACTGTACGCTGAAAGTTAGAAGGTTGCTATGAAAGTACAGGGCTTAGGATGTGAATATCGTAAGTACTCGAAACCTGCATTCGAGTATTGCGGATATGAATACAGTATTTTATATACTCGAGTACGTGAGTACGTGCTAGGTATTCGAATCAGTACTCGAGTCAATCTGACTCGGCACATCTCTAGCGGCGATGGGCTCACCACCTCTCACGCTGAGCACATGTGCGTCGATATTTGGTGTAAAGTGGACTAGGTACCTATGGTAGAGGACTGCTTTTGCTGTCCTCATAACTTAGTCTCTGACTAACCCTTCGGGGATAATAGTCGTGATTATATGTACTTACGAGGGGCGTTCAAAATATTCTCGGTATTGATACGTTACAACCTCTTTTATATATATATTTGTTACTGGCCGCTAAGATTCATCCATTGACATTAAAAAAAAGTAAAATTGGAACCGAGATGTTCTTTTGTTTTTCTGCAATTGCCGAACAAACATGAACACCATGAGCGAATTAACAATTTTAACGAAATTAGAGCACCGATCCGTCATAAAATTCTTGACAAAACAGGGTAAAAATCAAAAAACCATAAAAGAGGAAATGGATTGTGTTTACCGTAAGTCTGCTCCTTCTTTATCTACTATTCAAAAATGGTCAAGCGAATTTAAGCGTGGAAGGGAGAGTATTGAAGATGACCCTAGACCTGGCCGGCCTGTAGTGGCTACCTCACAAGAAAATATTGATAAAGTGGAAAAACTTATATTGGAAGACGGCCGAGTGAAGGTAAAATCTATAGTTCAAGTAACCAATCTCTCTATTGGTACCGTACATGACATTATACATGACCATCTTAATATGTCAAAAGTAAGTGCAAGATGGGTTCCGCGAATGCTGACGCTTCTTCAAAAGGATATGCGTGTGGCTTGCTGTTCAGATTTTATCGACCTGTGTGGTGAAAATCCCGATGAGGTGCTGCAAAAAATAGTTACTGGAGATGAAACCTGGGTTCATCATTATGACCCAGAGAGCAAACAGGAGTCCATGCAGTGGCACATTAAGGGTTCAGCTCATCGAAAGAAGTTCAAGGTAATCCCGTCAGCTGGCAAGGTCATGGCCACAATATTTTGGGATTGTGAAGGAGTTTTGCTTATCGATTATAAAGAAAAAGGTGTAAATATCACAGGGCAGTACTACGCTAACGTTATACGTCAATTAAGAGATGCGATCAAAGAAAAGAGGCGAGGAAAGTTAACCAAAGGTGTTCTGCTTCTGCATGACAACGCCCCTGTCCATACTGCTCATATTGCCAAGGCAGCTATTGTTGAATGTGGGTTTGAAACTGTTACTCATCCACCCTATAGTCCGGACTTAGCCCCAAGCGACTTCTTTTTGTTCCCCAATCTTAAAAAGGATCTGCGTGGAAATAAATTTTCTGACGATGAAGCGTTGAAGGCGGCCGTGGAGGAGCATTTTTACACCAAAGATAAAAAATATTTTTATGAGGGATTAAAAAAAATAATTGATCGATCTTATAAGTGTATGAACATAGGGGGGGAGTATATTGAAAAATAAAAATATCAAACTTTTCGTACTTGTTTGTTTTTATCCACATACCGAGAATATTTTGAACGCCCCTCGTAGGTACCTACTTATAGTAAGTATATCTTATGTAAGTAGGTACCTACATATTTGTTCGGCAAGATGACTCCACTCCACTTGATGTTAAGTGGATGTGAAGTCCAGGTGCAAGACAACTGTAGCGTAAGAGGCTTACCATCAGTCACCCTTAGGAGGTAGGAGAGGATATACCTACGTGTGCTAGTAGACTATTCCATCTTTTGGAGGTGCGACAAATAATTTAGTTCAGATTAGGTAGGTACAGGTTGGAACAATTCTTGTCTCGGCATCCGTAGCATTGTAACTTTTCCCCCTTAACCTAATTCTCTAACCTAGTTCTACCTTATAATACATACACACATCATCGCCGCCTTTACCTTAACTTAACTTATTATCTAATTCTTAAAACTATTTAACCTAATTTATCTACAATCTAATGGTTGTGTCTGGAGTTTTTGTGGAGTGCGTAGTGTTTGTATGAAGATGGAACCTTAGCATAGCTTAATTCTATTTGCGGTGAATTTCAGTCAAGCAATGTAATATTATAATAAATACTATTTTGGCCAGATCGTCTAGTGAACCCTCCGTTGTTAACCGCATTTAAGTAACTCAAGTTCTTTTCGTGAAAGTTTAGTAATTGGCTTAACCCTGTGTTAACTTATTTTCTCCTGACCTAATTTCCTACCCGTCAATAACTAATATTCTAGATATGTGTAGCCTAGCAATGACTCCGTCTGAACTGTGACCTAAATCCTTCACAGCAGCTGCAGGGAAGATCTGTAACCACTCAAAGATAATCAGATGATAGCTTAGCTTGAAGGTATTATTTATTTATTAACAATAGCATGATACATAAAAGGTCTTGTGCAATTTATGAGCCCCACCGCCGCTCCATAGCGTACTATACATCTCATTGTGTAGTTATAGTTCCGTCACATTGACTTTAACATTAATTAGCCTGCGGCTTTAATTCTTTAAACTGAGAATTTACATCTCTCCTCGAAATTTAATTTCATCTTACATTATGAACTATGTGTTAGCATTTAAATTCTTATTATTCCACATAAATCAATAGAGTTTATCTCAAGGCTTGCTATCATCCAAATATCCTTTTCACATTAAGAACTTTATTATTCAATGCAATAACTTATGTCTTATGATATCACTTATTGAACAGAGGTAGGAAGCCAACATTCAACAGGACCCACTTATTTCTCTGATTATTGTGTCTAAAGATATTCCAATGTAATATTATTAACTGACTGTCTTTTGTCTTATTAGAAAATTAATATTCAGTTCTATAAAGGGTGGATAATTTATTCAAAAACCCACTTTCAGGCAGTGGACTAAAATAGAATGCTATTAATAAGGTAAAATTACTTTTATTTACTTTTAGTATTTATTATACAGATCTTATAAAGTACCAATATAACTACATTGTATGGGCTGCATTGGCAGATTATCACATCTTAAGTTTATTAAAGGATGTTTGATTTATTCAATATCCTACTCATTTAGGAAGTTAACTTAAATAGAATACTATCATTTGAAGTAAAATTACTTTGGTTTACTCTTAGTGTTCATTATACAGATCTTATAAAGTACCAATATAACTACATCGTATGGGCTGCATTGGTAGATTATCACATCTTAAGTTTATTAAAAGATGTTTGATTTATTAAATATCCTTAACTTTTAGGAAGTGAACTTAAGTTGATTATTTTCCATTAATTTCTACCCCTGTCTCTCAGACTGAGTGATTATTTAATAGCCTACTAAACCATAGTTGGTATATTTTTAGTAGATAGTAAATCAGGTAATTATCCCTGTTAATAATTAAATCAATTATATTTAGGAGTTATCCTTCACTCACTTTAATAGGTATACATTAGACTGTACTAGGTATTAGTCTGATTGATTTAGATTGTTCCCATCAAATATTTCTATGTTTCATATTATTAGAACTTACATAACTTAAGAGGTCTTTGACCATTAAGGCGAACTCAAATGGTATAAGTAGACTGTATTATCAGGCTAATTAGTAGGTTGTTATCAATCAATTATTTCTATGTTTCATAATAGTAGGAGCTCATAGCTTTTAAAGTCTTTCCCCTTAAGGTGGATTCGCAGCTTCAACGAATTAACCTAGGTTCTAAACTGGTTTTAGTTGTTTAGTAAGTGTCAGCTTATATTTTACTAATAGGTATCGGATGTATATTTTTTAATACTTTGAAGAATGTAGCAATATAAGGCCGTATCGTACCCCAGGGAAAGCTAAAAATGCCTGTTTGGTCATTTCAGTATTAGAAATCAAACATCACAGTACAGCTATGCTTATTTGCTATAACTTTTAGTATTTTTCTTGTAATAGAAAACCAGTCTAGACTTTTAGGTACTCCAAAGTAATGATGGTACGATATTACCACACTTCTGCTAAGTATTTAAAATTAATAGTTAATTGGTAACAACTTTAGGAAAACAATTAGAAGTTTATTGGCCTACGGTAACAGATTACATGCCTAGATTGGTCCCTACAGCGCTTCCTAACCCCCGTCAGTTCATAGTAATTTCCATTTAGTACCGTAACTTAATTATCCCTACCTTATTAGTCTGAACTGATCCAGCCTGGCCCTGCGGCCCACGTACCTAGTTTATGTACGCACAGCGTGCTCACTCCGTGCTGTCCCCACCTAACTAACAATATATGAGACGTCTACCTACCCTACAGTACGTTTTCGACCAGCGTCCGTCCCCTCGTCAGTCTAGACAAATTCCACTCTCAAAGACAACCTTCACTCGGTCTTAGATCGGCTTTCGCCTTATCTTTTCCAAGCACATCCAGTTAGATCCGGCTTTACTTTCAACAAAGTATGGAGGTTGACCCAAGACGGAAACTGCCCTCCTCTGAAGAGGTTCCAAGCACTACCAGAAAACCCCCTACATTTTGTCAAACTAACAGTCCCTACTTGTATACCTTGCAATCTAGGCCCAAGCCACATCTAACTTAATTTCGTGGTGAGTTGTGTGAGTCGCATTTCCCCTGAAAGCAACTGACCCCTAAGCTGACTATCCGTCGGGCCAGGAATACCCAGTGTGTCAACCTAACACTACCCTGTGTGTAAGGAGGCGGGACGGTCTTGGACGGGGTTGTACGTTCCCACCTCCAGCTAATTGGTGTCTGACCAATCTTCAATTTTCACTAGGGAGACAACTGTCTCTCCCCCGTTACTCTCTCGAAGATAGTGTATTATTTAGCGTTGTAATAAATAACGCCGGCATTATTAAATACAGTCAAATGCCTCCAGACCGAAGTCCGTTGAAATCATATTAGTTTTGTTGCCACCGTTACGCGTATCTGCTAATATGATCCAGAATACTTCATTCTGTTAACAATTCGAGTTGCGATAACAAGAATTTTACTTTAATAATCACTTTCTATTTCACAACCAATGTTAGTTAATATCGCAGCTCGAATATCACTTAGCGCGCTAAAATGGCTCGGACGCTTGTTTTCACGTATGAGTTCGTTACCGCCACTCGTAAATCGGATCGCGCCTCCGACGTCCTACAATTGAATGCCCCGCTAATTTCCCTCTCTTCCCCAAGCATCTTAACTTTCGCGCCACGCGCGCCCAACATTCGCCCGCGCAAGTCCGCTTTTCTTCCCTTCAATCAATCGCTAGCTGTTTTCTCGATGCGCCTCGCCTTCGCGTCGCTTATTATTTGTTATACGCGAACTTCGCGTTGCGCCACGTGAAGATAACATCCTCCTTCTCTTTCTATCTTTTTCTCAACCTCTCGCTCGCTCATTGCCGCCGTCCGCCGCGCAATTCTAAAGTTTTCCATAATCCAACCAAATCTCGTCAGATAGCCAATATTACATGTTTGAATATCTAAATGTAGCCTTCCATTAACAATTCCCTCTCAATAATCATCCACTTAAGCCAATAATTCTGTATTTTGTAAAATTATAAAAAGTTCCGTATTCAGAACATAGGTGGCGCCCGCCTGTATGTGAACCGGCTTGCCAACCTACGCCGTCCGCCGCGTAACCCAAGTAAATAACGCACGCTAGACGGCGACTATGTCGCAAGGGGCACACGGAGCAGTCCCCGCGAAATTCAAAATAAAGATAAAGCCCTAGGCCATTGCCAAACTAACACTCCTACGCGAAGCTCAAGTAAATAACTCACGCTAGACGGCGCCTATGTCGCAAGGGACACACGGAGCAGTCCCCGCGAAATTCAAAAAAATTATAAAGCCCTAGTCCATTGACCATTATTTTGAACTAGTTTATTTTTCCCTTTTCATGCTTATTATATGAATGGTGCTACCCATACATTCCTTACTAACGGACGGATACCATTCATTCTGTACCGTTACAGCATACATATATAGCAGCATACATACACCGAGATTTTTTCATTGGTTTTGGAGCCGAAAACGTTATAATACAAAAAAGTGTACCTTTTTATGAAATAATAATTGCTTTACGAGCAAAGAAAAAGTTGTAAAAGTGAATTTTTGTCGAAAACACGTAGTAACGTTCTCCTTATCAACTCGTACACCATGAACCCTATGAACTTTCCCGGCCGGCCGCCTGCGCCGGCGGCGCGGCGGGGCGGGGAGTAGGCGGAGCGTTTGAAGCGCCTCGGTCATTGACTTTCTATTATTATATTATGATATTTTATTAATGATTTGTTTTGCTTATATTTTTAGTTTAACATGCTTAATAGCTTCTACTGATAAAATTTTTACTAGAAAAAAATCAACCAGTCTCAGGAAGCTCGAGTGGATTCGATTTTTTTTTCTAGTAAAAATTTTATCCTATATATAGCATTGTGAATGCAAAATTTCAACAATAAAAATATTTATAAGCAATTACGTCTTTATCGATTGTTAAATACTTGCAATAGTATTTCTTTCGAATGTGAGGGTAGACTTCACAGTGACGTAATACCGCTGGCTTGCAGCGTAAATCAAACTACTAGGAAAAATTCAACGAGTCTTCTGGCGTCTCGGTAGCTCAGCGGTTAGAGCAGTGGACCGGCAATCCAAAGGTCGTGGGTTCGAATCCCACTCGAGCTTCCAGAGACTGGTTGATTTTTTCTAGTAAAAAATTTATCCTATATCTATATAGCATTGTGAATGCAAAATTTCAACAATAAAGCTTCTACTGATGATAAACATGAACAGGGTTTCGGCTCCAAAACCAATGAAAAATCTCGGTGTATATCTTATAACGACTATATCCCCGAAGGGTTAATAAGAGACTATAGGCAATGGGGACCGCAGACGCAGTCCTCGTCCATAGTCCACATTTCACCAAATAGCGACTGCATATGTGCTCAGCTTGACAGGTGGTGAACCCATCGCCGCTCTATGCTGTTGGATGTATGTGCAGTCTTTACACTGTTAGTCGCCTTTTACGACACCCAAGGGAAGAGAGGGGGTGGTAGTATTCTTTCACCGCTAAGCTTTAAGTTTGTACACGGTTATCCATGCCTAAATATTTTAAGTTTGCTTTAGTTTTGATTTAAGTACTTATTATCTCTAAGCTCTAAGACAGTTGTTATAAATCAATTCATCTCTACAATCGACGGGTATTCAGCTATCACCACGCTAGTATAGCAGCATCGGATTCGAACCCGTCCAGGGTTCAAAGATCTCCAGATATCAGACTTATAATTAACATTCAATAACCTAAATGGTCTCATTGCAGACTAACGTAGGTACTTATCGCCCGGCTGACGCTTGAGTCAACGAGCGGCCGCTGCCCGCGCGTTGTGAATTGTAAATAATCGTTATTTTTTATTGTTTTTCATTTTATTTTTCTTATTTTATTGCTTTAAAATAAATTAGTAGATACTTAAAACTATCTAAATAAAATTCATAAAATGAATATTTAAGTAATTAAAAATTTAAAAAAGCACAAAACTATTTTATTTTTGTCATGTTTAAAACACTTGACCTGACCAGCCCTTGAAGTTTTTTGCCGTTTCTAGCAGTCGCCTTATATAGTATCACTAATTACGTACAAGTTTTGATATTAGGTTTAATACCTACTTAGAGCACTTACGAAAATCGCTACTGCATCTGTAAGAAAATCTATAAAACAGGAGACCTTCTAAAAATATTGAGAATTCCTTTTCTGGAGGTTATTAATTAGTTATTTGAGTATTTCTTAAGAAAAGTGTACATCTGTGGAAAAAAAGTGTGCCTTGAAATAATATAAAAGTTACACATGTTTTTAGAAGATATTCAAGAAGGAAATTTATTAATCTTTAAAATGATATGATGAATAAATAGTATTGAATAAATAATATTTATTGTAATTGCCTTCCCCAACATAGAAGTAGGTAGGTACTACTTTGGGTAAGGAGGCCGTAAATTATGCCACTTTTTCAACAAATTTATTGACTCATGCTTTGATTGCATTTAAAAAATGTAAGTACTTAATAATTTATAATGAAAGAACTCTAATTGTAAAAACATTTTTATTTCATAGTTAAAATACTCGTTCAATTCGTCCAGTCCCCCAAATTTTGCAACAAAAAACATGCTGTCTTTTAATGCATCCAAGCATTCGTAATAAAAAAATGTGTTTTTTCTATTGTAAGTGAAATATACAAGAACCTTAGAATAATAACGCTATAGAAAGATAGTCTTCATACAAGCGCTCTGTCAAAAATGAAGCACTAAACCGATTCACACACGCGTGACGTGCGCGCATGGCCGTGATCTGCTGTCTCTTTCCAATTCTATGAATATGAAAGAGACAGCACTGCGGCAGCCGCTGCTACCGATGCTTTAACTTAGAGAATCACACTGCAGTACGTTTATATTTTGACCTAATTAACTACAAGATACTATGAAATACTGAAAGCTTACCTGTGAAAAGTGATGTTATTACACTTCTTTTGTTTTTCAGATGTGTTGTGACACAATTTAACTGCACAAACCGTCATTTTTTTTGTTTTCACGAGACACGTTCGGCGCGCTGTGACATTGAACACTACGGAGCGGTCCGGCGTTTGGTGCCATTTCTGGCTCCAATTAATGTGCTTCAAAATAGGCGCGCGAACTTGGTTTCTATAGCGTTATTATTCTAAGACAAGAACTAACGTAGGTAAATAACCTAAGATAAAGCAACTAAATCATAATTTTGATCTTTAAAATAAGCAAAAACCATGAATTTATTGGTTTATTTTATTGGTTTTTAATTTGCTGCTAACACTGTCACTATCTTACAAGACTGTTTGTTATCCATGCAATGTGCATATCTACGAGTAAGTAGTAGAAAGGCATAAAGTCTTACTCAAAATATGCAGTATGAAATCGGCCTTACATACCTACCTACTTTACTAGTTACTATTAGGTATTTATTCTGTGCTTTCGTGTTACTGTTACTTTACCGTAACATAGAAGTAGGTATCTATGTTACTCTGTGTTACTTAGTGGCACAATTTTTGGCCTTACACTTTCCATTTCCGTTTGCATGAGAAGAGATTTTTTTCCATTACAAAAAAATCTCTTCTCATGCAAACTTTAATTAAGGGGAGGTATTTCGAGCGCTTCCCTCTCGCTCTCTCGACGGTACGACGGTAAGGGACGGGTATAGCAGCAAAGCGGCGCGAATAATCGCGTTTTATATTTAAAAAAATTGATAGATGTAATAAATAAAAAACGATCGGTTATAATTCCTCAAGTTATCTATGAACTTTATTTTGGTAAATGACTCATAATATCAAATCACTTATTTTAAGAATAAAACCTGGAAAAGTATATAAAATGACACAAAAATATGTAACTTTGTGAATTTATTCTATCGAGCCAACTTTATCAAATCGTGTTTCCATCGGGTGTATTTCACAGAGTAAAGCCTCAACAATATTTCATAATTTTCACAGATTTTAATTTTACTGTTTACTACTTCAAAAAGTAATTCTAAGATCGTGTTATTTTAATTTTTCACTAACACCTAGCCTGTTCAAACTTTTTGTTTAAAGTCCACTAAGTATAGAAAGTTTAAAATCGCAATAACTCAGCTAAACAAACGTACTCTGAAATATCTTTATTATTGAAATTTTGCATTCACTATGCTAACTAAGTAATATAGATATAGGTACCTAATATAAAATGTTTAACTACTAGAAAAAAAACAACCAGTCTCAGGAAAGCTCGAATGGGATTCGTATCCCGTTCGAGCTTTCCTAAGACTGGTTGTTTTTTTTCGAGTTAACATTTTATCGTATTCTAAAATGTTTTCTATGGAATTTGGCTGAATTCGATGACGAATGTTGGTAAACAGATTACTGTCATTTCTTTGTGCAAATATCTAGTTTCATTTGTATTTTTACTGTTTTTTGGAAGAAAGACACAATAGTTAAAACTGTTTTCTTGTGAATCTCTCTCAAGAAAAAGTAAAAATCAGAGTGTAACTCGAAATTTGCACAAAGAAATGGCAGTAGGTAATCTGTTTACAAACATTCGTCATCGAATTTGGCTGGAGTACTTGATCTCAGTATTTTAAGAATGCAAAGTTTCATTAAAATTGGTCTTAAGTCTTTTTAGAACGACGCAGCTTCGCCCCGCCCCGTACTAAGCCACGCCTCTGATTAAAATTAAAAAGTGAGAAGGCGGCAGAATCCCAGAGAGATAATATTCAGTGTCAAATGTCAGACTGGCCGCGTTGCACCGCTGATAATCAAATAAGTTACTTATTATTGAAAACTAAACACAAATTAAACAAATGAAATGTTTGTGAGTGCTCTTATAATCATGATAAAATAGTACCTACTTACCTTTTAAGTTTTGTGCGATAGTTTTTGTTTGTTCGTTAAGTTTTTGAGTTTTATAAATTACTGCCTATCTAAAGGTAAAAGTGATGTGATCGAACAACTGTGCTTGTGCTACTTAAAAAAATAGTTTTTATTGTCTTTGGATTTTTGGTGTTTGTTACGTCTGAAGGTAAGTAAATACCTATCTTAACTTAGTTTACATATTTTTTTTAATTTATTTGGCCCTCGGCCCTTGGCTATATCTCACCAGCTCTCCTAGACTATTTGTGGCAACCAGTTTTAATATAAATCGTATTCTTGATAATACAGGTTACCTAAAGGTACGCTACACTCGATAAATGACTATAGGTACACGAAGACTTTTTATCGGTGATCAGGACCTACGATTCCGACTAATATAAGTAAATGATGGCCATTGCAATAATATACATGTCAGCGTTCCATTTTAATTTTTTTGTCTGGGAACTAAAGTTAAAAACTACTTACTTATAAATAGGAAAAAAAAATTTTTAGACGATTATTGCATTTTGTGTCTTCAGGTAGTGAATTAGTATGCATTTTATTAATTTTAGACATCATATAATCATCAAGTAATATCACAATCGATATCTAAATAGAAATAGTGTTAGTTCAATTTTCAAAACGTCCGGGTTCGATTCCCGAGCTTAATACAAGTTTTTTTTTAAATGTATGAATGTAGTTTTTCTTGTCACTAAAATCGATGTCATGTTTCCTTACAACAGATCTTCGTATGTCTTATAGTTTCAGACTTTCCCATACTGACCGATCTAAATGTTATCGACATCTGTAATCATAAGTCATAAATACTTATTGCACTTTCGTGTAGGTAGTTACAATAGCTGTTATATAAAAAGCAATTTCAGTCCTTACACGAACCCGGTTAGGGTATGGTAACATTCCTTTTAAAATAATTAAACTTAAAACTAGTACTTAAAACATATTAATTATAAAGATTACAATAAATTTAAATAAATTAATAAAAATGCTGATGTAAACAATGTATGTAGGTAGGTATTATTTATTTAGCAGTGTTGTGGCGGCTTAAATTTTGACAAGACAACGTCTGTCTGTGGGGTCAGCTGTATTAAAATCATGGACATATTATAATATGTCCACGATCATAATAAGATTTGTAATGAACCCCTTGAACTCAATGTCAAAACACAGGCACACGTGTCGCACACATTCGGCCTATCAAACGATTGTTTATGTCTATAACAAACTAACTTACACCATAATATGGCTGACAAAAATAGATTTTGGGACAAAAACTTCCTTTATAACAAGTTATGTTGTTCGGAAGTTTACGCAGTGGTTGCACAGATAGTTTTACATTTTTTTTCTTTTCATACAGTGTTATTGGAAATACGTTGCGATCCCTTTATGAGGTGATAGTAGAGATCATTAGCTATCAAATTGCCCAAGAGTAGATGGGGCAAAATTGTACCCAATAAAAAAAAAATCTGTTCTTTTTTTACATATTAGATACATATAGTGTTAGCAAACTAAAAACACACAAAAACCACCAATAAATACGTAAATTTCTTTTATAATCCACTTTGATGTAGCCTGACCCACTTTTCTTAATATTTTAAATATTTCTTTACAAATATTTTTATCGAAATCGGTACATCCTCAACCTGGAACTGGTTATCTTATCTTTATACTGTCGGAACACAACTATGCTATTTCCTCGTTTTTATGGCGCCAGACTTTAGACAAGAAGGTGGTAGGTATCTTGCCAGGCGGACTTAACAGCCCTACCACCAACCAAACCGAGCACACAAAGACGATGACGACCTCCTTGGTCGAGTGGTTTGTACACCGGTTTTCATGGTGTCGCCATCTCTGAGGTCCCGGTTTCAATCCCCAGTCGGGTCAATTTAGAAATTATTGTTTTTCTAAATTGTCTCGGGTCTGGGTGTTTTCTATGTATAATAAGTATGTTTATCCGTTGTCTAGTAACTATTTAACGAGTTTCTTCAAAGCTTCTCTTGGGCTAGATAATTAATGTAAGTGTAGGAAAGTTTTATAAGTTTTATTATTATTATTTATTATAAAGATGCACCCCTCGCTGGGAACCGAACCCGGGACCTCTGGAGAGACCGGTGGTTTAGCCACTAGACCACAAAGGCGGTTAAGAAATGCACAACAGCACGTGGAGAGATTGGAATTGGATGATCCACCTCGCTGGCCCAATCCGTGTTGATTTGTTAATACCCACATACATTCATATTATAATCACGTCTATTATCCCCGAAGGGTTAGTCAGAGACTATAGTAGGAAATGAGGGCAGCAAAAACGGTTTTTTTTATAATAGAAGGTGGCCAACAAGCAGGCTGGTCACCTGATGGAGAGTAATCTCCGCCGCCCATAGACAATCGCAACACCAGAGGAATCGCAGATGCGTTGCCGGCCTTTAAGAAGGGAATAGGTTTTAGGAAGGAATAGGAATTGTGGGGGGGGGGGGGGGAAGGGCCTTCGGAACCATCACTGGCCGGACGAACCACCAAGTGCTATTATTTTACGCCGGATATTAGTGAGAGGGTGGTATTACGCCGGGTGAGCCGGCCCAATGCGTGCTGCAACGCATAATCCACTTGTCACCAAATACCTAGCAACTGCACATGTGCTCAGCGTAACTGGTGGTGAGCCCATTGCCGCTCTAAGCTATTATCACAGAATAAATAATAGTACTCTGTTATGCAATCTTTAATCCGTAAGTCGCCTTTTACGACACCCAAGGGAAGACAGAGGGTGGTAGTATTCTTTCACAGCTACGTGACACGGTTGGCGAACAAAATTCAAAATGTATTGAAGAACTTTGACATTTTGTTGTAGGCTGAAGTGACTGGCGTCTGTGCACAAGCAGTGCATTTGAAGTGGCACTCGAGTTGGCTAGACAGCCAGTGATGCACTGTCCGCCAGATGGCGTGAGATTACAACTCGTTTAGATATCGCTAACGGGTTGGCTCAGTCTCGTTGGAAAGATATACGTGCGCTTTTTGTACACACTGAAGCAAAGGATGTTTGACAGGATCATAGCAAATAGATCGTAGCACTCTCCATCAGGTGACCCGCCTGCTCGTTTGCCTTCTATTATTAAAAAAAATATGGAACTCTATACATTATATACATAAATAGTAATACATTTTCGAACTGTGTCGGCTAGTTAGGAAATATTCTCACTACTTCCAGAAAATAGGAGACAAACAAAGTCGATACCTGCCACGGCGCCGCACTATGGGGCCAAACTGTATTTTCCGTCTCAAAAATGGTTTTGACAAATATCGTAATTCCAAAGCTTTTTTTTATGGTGTTATATTCTTTGGTAAAGGAACAATCAGTGGCAATAGCTAAAAGTTTTTTTCTTTAACTTTTAAGTATTTAAAATTACTCGCAAGCATTACACTTCGATATTTTCATACTATCAAATTGCCCATTATAAAAGTTTGACTTACGTTACTTCTATGTTTTGCAAAGGAAGTATATTAATGTTAAATATTGTAAGATTGCTTAGAATCTCTAGTTTAAAAGTACGTTACGTTTTTATCAATAATATTTTTGTGTAAGTAATTTTTTATACATTTTTAAGCAACATAAGGATTTTTTTCATGTTCTTATATTACGATTGGAGGTTTCGTTGTTGCCTACAGCTGCCTATGTCGAATTAATCACTTTTTTGAATTCCTTAACTATTTAGTAAAACGAGGAAATAAAAAAAATTTGCGTCATTACTGCGCCATTTTGATATAGAAGCAGAAATGTCAATGAATAGAAATAAATAAATTTTCAAAAAGAATTAATTGTTCATTTTTCTATTTATTCATGTCATGTACATGACCATGATAGACGGGAAAGTTGCTCAGGTGTTAACACATACATCATCCAGTGCTACGTGCACGTTTTGTGGTGCAACCCCGAGACAAATGAATGATCTCATTACAGTACAAGCAAGAGTTGAAAATGAAAATTTATTTAAATACGGACAATATTATACTTTACACGCATGGATATGGTGTATGGAATTGATTCTTCATATTTCCTATAATTTAGGTTTTCAAAAGTGGACTGCATCGACACCAGAGAACAAAAGAATTAAAGAGGATAAAAAGAAGCACGTGCAAGCTCGTTTTCGGGAATTGCTTGGTTTACACATTGATAAACCACGTCAAGGTTCCGGTAACAGCAATGATGGAAATACGGCAAGAAGATTCTTTCAAAATTATCAATGTTCTGCAGAGATTACGGGTATGGATGAAGGGCTAATTAAGAGATTATACATAATACTGCAGACCATGTCATCAGGATTTTCTATTAACGCCGAAAAAATCGGTCAATATACGCTGGAGACTGCACAGTTATATGTGAGCAAATTTAAATGGTACTATATGCCATCTTCAGTGCACAAAGTATTGATACATTCAGCAAAAATAATAGAACATTATGCAGTTTTGCCCCCAGGTCAATTATCTGAAGATGCTCAAGAAGCAAGGAACAAGGATTATAAAAAGTATGGGTTGCATCACGCTCGGAAGTGTTCCCGGTCGGCTACAAATTATGAAGACGTGATGCACATTTTGTTATATAGGTACATCTGATCCTTTTATATCGAGCATAAATAGACCTAGCTTTATAATAGCAAAAAAATTATTTGACGAAGCCAAAGAGTTTTTAATAATGACAAGTAATGAGTAGGAATAGGTATTGTAATTTATGAAAAATATACTTAATTTTTATTTTATGTCATGTAACTAGTTATAGTATTATTTATAATTCAAAAGTAAACTTAATCTAAGAAAAAAGAGTTATTTTAAATATTCATCTTATTATTTTTGTATGAAAAAATATGTAATTTTATTTTTAACAAGCTATCACGAAATAAATATTTATTTAACAATGATGATGTTTTATTTTTCTATTAGCATACATAACCAGGAATACGTGTACAAAATTTCAATCCAAAATGTCAAGAAACAAAAAAGTTATAGATTTTTGAGACAGTTAAGACCGTTTGGCCCCATAGTGCGCCGTGAGCATGATTTAGTAGTGCCTGCAGTCAATCTTAGACTGTTTAAAAATAACTCGTACTGTATGGCCATTAAGGTGTACAACCACTTACCTCAAAAACTTAAAGCACTCCAAGACAGTACATTTGAAAATAAGCTAAAGAATGTATTATAGTAGATAAATCCTTTTACAACATGAAAGAATATTTTGTTGAAAAATTATCGAATATTTTAATATTATGTTATTTTTCTTTCTTTTTTTTTAAAAGTTTTACTGGAACAATTTATTAATTTAATAATTAAATTACCTAACCGTGTTTTCCCAATGCCTTGAAAAGGTAAATTTGTGACTAGCATAACCACCTTTCTAACACAAACATATTTCTGTATGTTATTGTACTTTTTGTTACAAATTTAAGTGTAATTCAATATGAATATGGTCTTTGCCTACCCATCTGGGGCGTGATGTATATGATATGTTATTTGTACACAGTTTGTTTGGATCCGTGTGTTGAAACCGTGTCATGTAGCGCTGAAAGAATACTACCACCCCCTTTCTTCCCTGGGTGTCGTAAAAGGCGACTAACGGACTTAAGACTGCACGCATACATCCAACAGCATAGAGCGGCGATGCGGACTATAGCAGAGGGCTGCTTTTGCGGTCCTCATACCTAGTATCTGACTAACCCTTCATAGACGGGGAGCTAGCTACGGAATGAATAAAATTCGGCATACAGATTTATAACCTGGATTAACGGTGCAAGCATTTTCATTTCCTACCACTACATAAAAGAAGGGAAATGTCAGATATAGCACTACTTCTTAAAATATTTCAAGGTAATATAGACTCTGCCGAACTACTCAGTCAAATTTATATTAATACACCCAGGAAAACAACGCGACACACAAGTTTACTGCATGTACCTTTATCGAGAACTAATTATCGATCTAACGCGTTTATTAACAGGGCGCCCGAGCTTTTCAACTCCGTATGTCGAAATATAGACTTAGACTTATTCAACACCAACGTATCTAGGTTCAAAAAATTATACAATGATAACTTTTTTGTCTGTTAGCTCATGAAAGGTAGTGATCTGTTAAGCATCACGCACGGCTCTTAATAATATATTATTGTTAAAAACCACTTGCTAAGTGTATCAACATACTTTATTTATGGATGAAAACTTGTAATTGGCCTTATTGTATTCATACATTAATTTATATTTAACATATAGCTGTAAGTTTTCCAAAAAATGTAAAATAAAATAATAAAATAATTAACACATAGGATACTTTTTATCCCGATATTCCCACGGGAACGGGAACCACGCGGGTAAAACCGCGAACGGCCGCTTTAAAATCATAAATCTTAAAATCTTTATTTGCTTAAAACATGGTAATTATTAGAGAATAGCAACATACATATTTTATCGATCGGTCGATACATATACTTAATCACGACTGTACTATTAGTTATTCTGTGCAATAGACCATCAGGTATAATAATACCTGATCGTCTAAGAACTAGCTACGGAAATAGGTAATTTATAGAGCAACGAAATCCATCTAGTTAGTATGCCATACTATCATTATTAATTAATTCGAGCGCCTGGCAGCTTTTCAGCGGTGGGTGTGAGAGTGGAAGGGCAACAAAGAGGTTGTAAAATCAATTGAAGGCACATGAGCAAAGAAACGGAACAGAGACAAAGCTTCATACAACCGTGCCGTCGCGAGTCAACTACTACAAGCATACGGCATATGTACACATGAGTAAGGAATGTGGTATGTGTGCGTGTCCACTAGCCGCTGCGTCGCGTCGCCACGCCACACCACGCCAGCCGCCACCGCCTCTGCACAAAACCTATTTATAACACATTTGCTCGTAAAGTAGCTCTTATTACACCGATTTCAGCATCGTAATGTAATAAGTTTCACACTAGTGCGGTAATGTAATTTAAAATTTAGTTATCATTTGAATCTATGAACAACATAGGCCTTTAGCCCGTTAGTACCTTTTACGACACCCAAGGGAAGAGAGGGGTTGGTAGTATTATTTTGATGAGCCCATCGCCGCTCCATGCTGTTGGATGTATGTGCAGTCTTTAGTCCGTTAGTCGCCTTTTACGACACCAAAGGGAAGAGAGGGGTTTGTAGTATTATTTTGATGAGCCCATCGCCGCTCTATGCTGTTGGATGTATGTGCAATCTTTAGCCCGTTAGTCGCCTTTTACGACACCCAAGGGAAGAGAGGGGTTGGTAGTATTATTTTGATAAGCCCATCGCCGCTCTATGCTGTTGGATGTATGTGCAGTCTTTAGTCCGTTAGTCGCCTTTTACGACACCCAAGGGAAGAGAGGGGTTTGTAGTAATATTTTGATGAGCCCATCGCCGCTCTATGCTGTTGGATGTATGTGCAATCTTTAGCCCGTTAGTCGCCTTTTACGACACCCAAGGGAAGAGAGGGGTTGGTAGTATTATTTTGAAAAGCCCATCGCCGCTCTATGCTGTTGGATGTATGTGCAGTCTTTAGTCCGTTAGTCGCCTTTTACGACACCCAAGGAAAGACGGGGTTGGTAGTAATATTTTGATGAGCCCATCGCCGCTCCATGCTGTTGGATGTATGTGCAGTATTTAGTTTGTTAGTCGCCTTTTACGACACCCAAGGAAAGGGAGGGGTTGGTGGTATTATTTTGATGAGCCCATCTACGCTCTATGCTGTTGGACAAAGAAAAATATATGTTGGCTTACCAAAGATTCATGCACTAGAAAAACAACAAAAAAACCAGTAAATAAGTAGCAATATCGCCTCAGCTGTAATTTTGGGGGTTAAAGTTGCTCGCGTCCGTAGGTTTACCCTTGAGACCCTACACGTGATCCCTGGGTGGTGCTAAATGAGTAACACTGACTGAGTGGTAGAGCCACGCTGCGTTGCAGCACGCATTGGGCCGGCTCGCCCGGCGTAATACCACCCTCTCACGAATATTCGACGTGAAATAACGGCACTTGGTGCTGTTGTGTTTCGTCCGACCAGTGAGGGTTCCGGAGGCCCCTTTCCCGCCCCCCCTCCCAATTCCTATTCCTTCCTTAAACCTATTCCTCCCTTGAAGGCCGGCAACGCATCTGCGATTCCTCTGGTTTTGCGGGTGTCCATGGGTGGCGGTGATTACTTTCCATCAGGTGACCCACCTGCTCGTTTGCCTCCCTCTTTTATAAAAAAAAAAAAAATTCATCTTACCGCACTAATACCATAATGTACTATTACCACAGTAGAGACACGCGACAGCGCGTTGTATGAAGCTTTGTCTCTGTTCCGTTTCTTTACTCGTGTGTTGAAGGTGTGCAATTTATAGATATCTGAGTTTGGTGTGATATAATAGCTAATTATTTATTTAATTCTAATATAACATTGCCAGGCGTCTAAATTAGGGGAAAAGTAGTGCCAGGTGACATCCAAGGTGCGGGAAAAAGTGCCAAAGTCGTCTCATTTATAGAGGGCTGGGCCTATACTTTTCCATTAGAGTGTGAATTGATTTTACAACCTCTTTGTTGCCCATCCACTCTCACACCCACCGCGGAAAAGCTGCCAGGCGCTCGAATTAATTAATAACGATAGTATGGCATACTAACTAGAGGGATTTCGTTGCTCTATAAATTTACACCTATTTCCGTAGCTAGCTCTTAGACTATCAGGGATAATAGCACAGAATAACTAATAGTACAGTCGTAATTAAGTATATGTATTTATGTATCGACAGATCGACAAAATATGTATGTTGCTATCCTCTAATAATAACATCCTTGTTACCATATTTTATGCAAATAAAGATTTTAAGATTTATGATTTTACTAGCGGCCACTCGCGGTTTCACCTGCGTGGTTCCCGTTCCCGTTTGAATATTGGGATAAAAGGTATCCTATGTGTTAATCCAGGTTATAAACTATCTGTATGCCAAATTTCATCCAAATCCATTCAGTAGTTTTTACGTGAAAGAGTAATAAACATCCATCCATACTTACAAACTTTCGCGTTTGTAATATTAGTAGGATGTAAGTGGTTTGGATCTAAAAAAAATCAGCTGTTTTAGGTCGAATTTGGTCGAAAAGCTGTGTGGTGACGGCACGATAAAATAATACTATTGACCCCTCTCTTACCTTGGGTGTCGTAAAAGGCGACTAACGGACTAAAGACAACAGCACAGAGCAGCGATGGGCTCATCACTTATCTCGCTGATCACATGTGCAGTGTGCAGTTGTTAAGTGGCAGTGCACCGCTGAATAATATTTAACTGAGATAAAGGTTTAAAATTATCAATTTAAAATTCGCTATATGACGTAGGCCAGGTCTATTGCTGAAATACCTAACTTTTTTAAGTAAGCAGAAAAAAGCCAATAATAATAATAATAATAACACGGCACGTATTGTCAGGAGGTTCCTCACTCTGCAGCCCTAACCACCGATAGCTTGGGTCTACCCCCGCTGCCGGTGGCAACCTAGGTTAAGTTTTTATAATATTTTATATTGTAAATAGGTTTTTATATAAAATATTGTAAAAAATTAACTTAAGAATTATGTTAAATAAAGAGGATAATAATAATAAATTTTTATTTCAGACCATTTTGTTCCATAGCTTTATAAGTAAATGTTAGTAACAATTGGGCTTAATCCTATGTTAGTGTTGTTAGCATATTAATAATTATATTATGTACTATTTCTTAAGCCCCGTTGCAATCTCTACCCAGTATCTTTGAATGGGGCAGTCCTGTCTAGCAGCAATCATCTTAAGGATACTGTTGCCGCTTTTACGTAAACGCTGCAGTAGAGAAGCTGCTTTTTTGCGCATAATAGCATGAAACCCGTCTGTGCAAGAGTCAGCAAACATTTTTGAAGCGCTACAGCGCCACGGTAGCCCCAACAGCATCCTGAAGGCGTTGTTGTATTGTACACGCAGAATGTTATAGGCTCGCCGCGAATACGTCACCCACAGTCCACTCGCATAAAAGGACTGGCAGAACGCTTTAAACAAAGTCACTTTTACGTCTGCATCGCATCGAGCGAATCTGCGGGCAAGCATATTAGCCCTCACCGCCAACGCCCTGCGTTCCCTCTCTATGTCATCATCATCCCTTAGGTCTTCCGTGACAACATGGCCTAGATATTTAAACCTTGGCACCACCTCTAATACAACACCATTGAGATGTACGGGCGGTATCAGCCGAGGCCGCTGTTTAGGTGATTTGAACACAAGTATTTTACTCTTGGTACAGTTGTATTTTAGGCCATGTACCTTCACGTAAGATTCACAGGTAGCTAGTAATTTTCTTAACCCTGCTATCGATGGACTAAGCAACACCATATCGTCTGCGTAGCTTATGTTATTGATACAGGTACCATCAATATGACAGCCAACATGTGTATTGCTCAGCTCCTCGACAAGCTGGTTTACATAAATGTTAAACAAAAGAGGTGAGCTCAATCCCCCCTGCCTGACACCGCACTTCAACCCGTATTCGTCCGACAGGGTACCGACCCATCTTACCTGGTTCTTCTGGTTAGCATACCAGTACCTGAGAAGGGACGTGTACTCAGCCGGCACACCCGCATCACCCAACTTGTCCCATAGCAAATCGTACGCGACCAAGTCGAATGCTTTTGACAAGTCGAGGAAACACGCGTATACCGGCGTTTTCCTAGCGGTGTAGTACTTGACAGTGTGTTTTAGACTAAGGATTGCACTTTCCGTTGACACTCCCGACCTAAATCCAAACTGAGCGTCATGTATGTCAACATATTCAGAGAGGCAACCATTTAACACACTGTCAAACACCTTGGCCGCGGTAGTAGCAAGCGAGATGGGACGATAGTTACTCATATCAGACGTGTCACCCGTTTTATTTTTAACTATCGGTACCACAATTGTCCGCATGAGCGTCTCAGGTAAATACGAGTGACTTATGCACAGACTAAAGAGCAGTGAGAGAACTCTAGGAAGATGAGCTCCAGCGTGTTTAAAATGCTCGATGCTGAGGCCATCGTGACCAGGCGATTTCCCACGTACCATCTCACTAATAATTTTAGCTACGCTTTTTGCAGGTATCTTAACATTTCCCCTTGACGTAACGGCCCCAACATCGCACACTCTGCCAGATACGGAATCTAAAGGCGACCGCACAAGAAATTGATTTCTAAAGGCATTGGCAATATCTCCGTGGTCAGTAGCGCCACCAACGCTCACCGGACGGCTTGGCCTGACATTCATTTTATTCGTATATAATTAGGATGTGAATTCTATAACGCTCGATCGTAAGCTCGCACTCACTTCGCCTCTCACGTTCTGATCAAGATTGACCTTTGTGACGATGAGTTTAGCGTAAAGTCGAATTTAGAGAATGCGGAATTGATGACTACGTTCTTAATAGTTTTTGAGTTAATGAAATTTAATTTTGTTTTTGATGTGTCAATCCCATAAAGTAAAGTCGCCCTGAATGGGTGCAAGTAGGTGGTTAGAAAAACAAATGATTTTGGACGATGGTTAGAAACACAAAAGTGCCTTTATTAATGTTTAGCCATAACAATATACTTAACTACAGGTATTGTGTAAAATATACTTACATTTTAGAAATTTTTTTAAAGAATATTGGTCTTTAAAAATAAAAGCAGTTTTATATGAAACTTTGCATGCTATGTAAAATACAAGGATCTAAATAGTTTGTTGATTTTTTTTTTAAAACGTTTATTTGGCAGAGTTATTGCGATTTAAAGTCCACTATAGAAAGTTTAAAATCGCAATAACTCAGTTAAATAAACGTTTTTTAAAAATGTTTTTAACAAACTATTTAGATCTCTATATTTAACTTCAGCATGCCGAGTTTCATCAAAATTGGCTTACTGGTTTTTAAAAATTTCAACTTGAAAATTTGTATGGAAAACCGAAATGCGGAAACCCTCTTAAGTCGAAAACAATAAAAAATATCTTTTCTTTCGTTTTCTTGAATGAAAATATTTTGACTTTGACTATAACTTTAACCTGTGATATTGTTTCAGCGATGTCGAGTTACGGCAGTGTGTCACCTTCGGACGAGGGCTGCGACCGATACGAACAGTTCTACTGTCAGCCAGCTCACTTAGGTAATAAATAAATAAATAAATTCTACGCTTCCACCAATTTTCTAGCCCAATACAAGCTTAGAGCAAGCCCAAGATAACCGGGGTATTCCTCGAAGCGCACCCATTTTGAAGCGCACCCAGACCAAGCGCACCTAAACTATTCCTCCAAGCGCACCTGTTGGGTGCGCTTCAGAATAGGTAATTAAAATGTTATATTTTTATTCCTCGAAGCGCACCAGCAGATAAAATGAGGAAAGAGATGTAGTAACTAACAGAAAATATCGATAAAGAATAACGTACCTACTTTTATTTTTAGAGTAAGTATCTACCTCTTTTCATTTATGTCACCCTGGTACTTTTTAAGCACAGAATAAGTAATAGTACTACCGTACTTTTAGTTCAAAATAACTGTCATGATTGAATTTATTATTGACATAATTAGTAAGTTGCAGCACCTAGTCCCACTCGTTTATTTCTTTTTTCCTGATAGTTAAGGGTAAGTAAGATCGCTAAGGCGCCTATCTACCTCTTTTCATTTATGTCTCCCTGGTACTTTTAGATCAATATGACTGTCATGATTCAATTTATTATTGACGTAGTAAGTTGCTTAAGCACCTAGTTCTAGTTTCTATCGACATCAACATTACGAATCATTTAAGCTCCTCTCTTTTTTTTACCGTAGGTGCGCTTCGAGGAATAAAAATATAATATTTTAATTACCTATTCTGAAGCGCACCCAACGGGTGCGCTTGGTCTGGTGCGCTTCAAAATGGGTGCGCTTCGAGGCATACCCCAGATAACCGTGTCGCGTAGAGGTGAAGGAATACTACCACTCCCTCTCTTCCTTTGGTCGTCCTAAAAGGCGACTAACGGGTTAAAGACTGCACATGCTTTCAACAGCATAGAGCGGCGATGGGCTCACCACCTGTCATGCTGAGCTAATATGCAGTTGTGAGTTGGTGTGCCTTAAACTATAGCAGTGGACTGCTTCGCTGCGGTCTACATTGCATAGGTACCCAACTAGCAACATTTCCTCTTACACACATCCCAAGAGTAAAATTTTACCAGTCTTAAATAACTCCGATAGACTGCTATAAGTGAGGATTTGAGCGCACTTAATAAGTCTATTCACCCTTAAATATACCTTAAAACGGTCTCGAGAAGTGTATTTCCAATCTTACAAAATTCTTGTCAATGCTTTGATAATACCAAACAGACAAATGACTTACAAATCATTCTTTATGGGCATTTACCCTTATAATGCACTTACTAATGCTGTTCTAAGTGTGATATCACTGGTAGTGCTCTTTGCGAGCTTTTAATAAGGGTGTAATCACAGTCCGCCGAAAGCTTTCTTTTCTAAGGATATTTTGCTAGCTGGGTAGTCTTTGACTAACCATTTGGCTATAATAGTCGTGATTTTACTTATGTAGGTATTTACAGTCGAGAAAGTTCCCGGTCGACCACGTCTCGGCAATATTCGCTTGCGCTCAGCTAGGGTTGCCCACTATACGTTAAAAACAGTATTATACTGTTTTACACTACATTATACTTTTTACTGTTGAACTAAAATAAAGTACTTATCCAAAATACTGTTTTAGTATAACTGTGCACGCACTGGTAACCATATACCTGTTTAAAAAGTAAAAAAGTTGCAAACGCAGCCATATTTAAATCTTTGATAAATAAAATACTATCCATTTTTCTAAAATACTGTTTATTTTTCTTATCTTACGTACCTTAAAATTAGGGATGGGCCGAAATTCGTTTCACATTCGGTTTAACCGAATTTCGGCATCTTGAACTGAACTTCAGCATTCGGCCGACACTCGGTTCTAATGTCGAACTTTCGGTACAAGAAAATATTGAAATAACATTTGATCTTTTCTTACACTCATTGTATTTGCAACAAGAAAATATATCTATAACTTTACCTCGTCAATTCACTTAAAATCACGTAGATAATAACGTAAACAATAACGCAATTGTCGCGTGGATAACGTATTTGATAATGACCGGTCGGCCGCGACGGGTAACGAGGGGATTTATCGCGGGTTGCGGCTGGGTTGCGTGCGGGAAGCAATACCAAAAATTGAAGGTAGTGCGCATACTAGTGAGAACGTGTTGTAGTTGTAATAGAGAATGCGCTGTGAAAAGAACCAAACTTCGGCCGAATTTCAGCCGAAAAATAGCGCCGAAAATTGGTCGACCGCGAACTTACTCGGCGTGTATGTAATAAATGGGCGATTTTCTGACAGCCCAAATACAAAATTTAAATTACTTCAAAAACACTCGATAGATGGCGTTTTATGAAAGCCGAGCCGTATACAAAGGCTGTAATGTAATGCATTTTACACTTTTGCTTGTTAGCCAAAAAAATAAAAAAATATATATTTTCATTTCAGAACCTATTTCTATTTTCCATAATTTCATTCACAGTTTGACAGTGGCTATATATTAATATTTTCTGATATCATTACGCAGCCATACACGTGCTCTGACTTGACTGCTCTCCGTAGACTCTCCCATTACTAAGGGCCATCTATGAAGTCATTAGGAACCAATTTCTTTTTTATTTTAGACGTATCAGTGATGTAATCCCAACAACCTCATTGTTCACAGGCAGTCCGATGGATGGTGGTGTGTTCTGGCCATCTGCCAACGGGGAGGGTCACGAGTTCGATGCTCAGGACATCTACCACGACAACACGCACTACATAAGCAGGAATTATGGTGAGTAACCCTACTTACCCGCATTGGGCCAGGGTGGTGGGTTATGGCTAGGGTTGTCACCTATTTTTAGGACGAATAAGGTATTTTTTCATTTTGTTAGAACAAAAAAAAAGTAGATAGATAGTTAGATAAAACGCTTTATTGCACACACAAAAATACAGGAAACATAAAATAAGCATATTTAATCTAATGTGGGCAAAGGCGGTCTTACCGCTTAAAGCGATCTCTTCCAGACAACTTTGCAGAAAAAGAACGACAAGCAGTGCACCAAAAACAAGCAAATATGAAATTAAAAAATAGAATTAAAATACCTACTTTATATAAAAATAAATTTAATAAACTTACAATACAGATACGTACCTACTATAAAATATTATATAAATAAATAATATATAAGTAAATAGCATAAAAAAGACTATTTATTTATTTGTCCTTAAAAACGTATTTTTGTTGCTGTTCGCGACTTTTAACAAACATTTGTCTTTCCTGAAGATATTTATAGCCTCTTTGCAATCAAAATTTTGTGGCTGTGGATACCAGTTTATTCAGTCTCATAAGCACTCATAACCAGTAACGAGCCAGTAACAATCAGTTTTATGTAAATAGAGTATTTTAGCGTACTTTATTGGTGTCGTAGATTATAAAGTACGCCTACATGAAAAAGAGGTCAATACTCTATTTTAGAGTACGAGTGGCAACCCTAGTTATGGCATCTTCTTAGGGAAGGCCCAGCAGTAGCACTTTAACAGTTACTTTTTAGATAACGGATAAACATACTTACATATTTATACATCATAGAAAACATCTAAACTCGAAATCAATTTAGAAAATAGTCTATTCTAAATCGACCCGACCGGGAGCTGGAACCGGGACCTCAGAGGGTGCGACGCCAAAACTGGAGCAACCACTCACTCGAGGCAATTTTCTAATGTCAAATTTGACAGAATCAAGCAGACTATGCGTTAAACGATGCATAAAATGTACCACAGAACCGAAATAATCAAACTTGTTCATACTAAAGTAGTCTGTAAGTCTATGAAAACACGGTACAAAGTCAAGTGTGTTTTTGTAGGTGCGGTCTCATGCGACCGCTTGGGGCCTGAGGGGTTAACCACTCGAGCAGAGGTCCGTCGAAATAAATAAAAAATCAATTCTCCGCGAATGTATGTACGCGCATCGCTTCAGAACGGCTGTACCTATTTGACTATTTCTCGATTCTGTTGTGTTCACCGTGTCACGTAGCGGTGAAAGAATACTATAGTGGTAGTCTACCACCCTATCTCTTCCCTTGGGTGTTGTAAAAGGCGACTAACGGACTAAAGACTGCACAAACATCCATCAGCTTAGAGCGGCGATGGGCTCACCACCTGTCACGCTGAGTACATGTGCAGTAGCTGTTTGCTGTGCCGTGGACTATGGTAAAGGACTGCTTATCCGGTCCTTATTGCCTAGTCTCTGACTAACCCTTCGTGGATAATAGTCGTGATTATATGTATGTATGTCTAAGTATTATTTACAGAAACATGTGACGTTATATGGGGTGTACACGTGGACAAAGTTATACTATGTAATAGGTCATCATTGTCATTCGCTGGCCCTGTTCCCATGTTAGATATTTGGGGACGGCGCAGTATGTCTTTTTCTTCCATACAACTCGGTCGTTCGTCATCAAATCATCCAATCGCTTCTCATTCATGTCAACCCTATCACAATCCATCCATCTTTTCTAGTTATATGTAGTATAATACAACGTCAGTTGGAAAGGGGTACTAAGCCGAAAGGAGGGTAAAGTATACATGATAGTGAATAACTTTTGTCTAAAAACTTTCTTTAAAAATAGATAATTTTAGAATAACAGTTTTTTTTAAGATTTAAAAAAAATGACGCTGTGGTAGCCCTGGCGGTCAGCTGCTTTGAGAGAGAGACAGATTTGAGTTCATGGCTGGGGCTTCTTGCGTTAGCTAACATGCGTTAGCCCAGTCCCTATTCAGGGTTGTACATTTTTTAAATTACGTAACCAAAAGATTATTTTGTATGGAAGTAAATATGAACGTTTTTCGCAAAGCTTATATTTGCAATATAACAGTTGATAGTAGCACTTTCAGTTGTCCGCGGCTTAGTACCCCCTTTCCGACTGACGTTGTATAATAAAGACGTCGTCGCCACAATTCATGTGTAAATAATCCGATCACTGAATTGATGAAGCCTCCGAGCGCATAACCCCTCTGCCACCGAGGCGCTTATTTAATTATAATAATAAATAAACTTTCCTACACTCACACCAATTCTAGCCCAAGAGAAGCTTCGTTATGAAACTCGTTAAATGGTTACTAGACAACGGATAAACATACAGAAAATACTTAAATACATACGTATTATAATAGAAAACAACCAGACCCGAGACAATTTTGAAAACAATAATTTCTAAATTGACTCGACCGGGGATCGAATCCGGGACCTCTGAGATGGCGACACCATTAAAACCGGTGTACAAACCACTCGATCAAGGAGGTCGTCAAAATATGACAATATGACAAAATATGACACAATAATGGAGTTATAATTATTATATTTTATCTAAACCAGGCTACGAAGATATGCAGATGACGGGCAACGAGCCCTACGACGCATACCACCACCCCATGCACCATGGCTACGCGCAGAACGCCACAGGTTTGTATTGGCTATCTCATTTTTATACAACATACGTACCACGAGACTATTACCCCAAAGGGTTAGTCAGTTAGTTATATACTCACTGGCGAGCCAAGAACGGTACAAGTAGCCAATGGGACAAGTTGCAAAAAAAATTAGAGGATAAGACGAGTTGCGAACGGGACGAGCCACGAACGGGACGAGCCGCGAATGGGACGAGCCGCGAACGGGACGAGCTGAGAATGGGACAAGCTGCGAATGGGACGACCTGGTTCCGACCCCTGCCGGCCTAGCATGCGCAACACGAGAACTCTTCTCGATCCGTTTTCTCGTGTTTAATTCATTAATCTCTCATGTCTATCGACACTAAAGTGAATTCTTGTTTATTTCCTAATTTATTTATAATAATTTGTCAATGTAATTAATTTTCTTTTTTTAATCTGTATTATTTTATTTTTTATGTCATTTCCAATACAATGTAAATTGTTTTATGGAATAAATAACTATGAACTAAAGACACATGGATGCGCTTAAAACTCTACATAATATGTTAAAAATAGACTTATTAGTAGTTTTTGCATAAACTGTGGCATTTTTGTCTACAAACCTTAAGAGGGTTTATGCATTTCGGTTTCCCATACAATTTAAATTTTTAAAGACCAATAAGCCAATATACCAATAATTTTATTGAAACTTTGCATGCTAGAGTAAAATACAGGGATCTAAATAGTTTGTTGAAAACCATTTAAAAAAAGGTTTAAGTATTTGGCTGAGTTATTGCGATTTAAAGTACTCTATAGAGAGTTTAAAATCGCCATAACTCAGTTAAAAAAACGTATTTTAGAAATGTTTTCAACAAACTATTTAGATCTCTATATTTTACTTTAGCATGCCGACGTATTATCGAAATTGGCTTACTGGTTTTTACAAATTTCAACTTGGAAATTTGTATGGGAAACCGAAACATTTGTCGTCTCTCGTCCGCGACATATCTTGTGTTGCGCATGCTAGGCCTATAGCATAGAACAGAAGACCGCAGAAAAGTCCTCTGTCACCACACTCACCACACATTGTCTTGTCGTGACTGCAGTCGCA
Source organism: Scoparia ambigualis (assembly GCA_963921215.1). Taxonomy (NCBI): domain Eukaryota; kingdom Metazoa; phylum Arthropoda; class Insecta; order Lepidoptera; family Crambidae; genus Scoparia; species Scoparia ambigualis. Next base: position 13,774,761 of record OY992525.1, on the reverse strand, counting down.
AGTTCGCAACAGTGATTATTGAATTTTTTCCTAGAATGATTATGAGGAAACACTACGTCGAAGTGGCATGCAAAATTTTCATACAAAACACAGAAAAACGACGTTTCGTAGTCCCCTGTTTCATCGTTCAGAACTGGACCAATTTTTATTACTTTTTCAGCATCGGTTAAAGAAAAAAAATTTCTGTGTCTGTATATTTGTTTTTTTTTTAAACAAGTCACTTATTGTTTCTGAAGAAGCCTTAAAGCGGAGTGATTTCGCAAAATTTTGAAAGCTCCTGGTTATTAAATAAATGACTTATTGCGAAAAAAAAATCAAACATACAGACATAGAAAATCTCTTTCTTTAACCGAAGCTGAAAAAGTAATAATAATTGGTCCAGTTCTGTAGGAAGATACAGGGGACTACGAAACGTCGTTTTTCTGTGTTTTGTATGACAATTTAGCATGCCACGTCGTTTTTCTGTGTTTTGTATGACAATTTAGCATGCCACGTCGTTTTTCTGTGTTTTGTATGACAATTTAGCATGCCACGTCGAAGTAGTGTTTCGGATAATTAAAAGAATACTGCATACCGATAGTTCAGTATCAATAGACAATCTGTAGTCTATCGATAGTAAGTGTCAATATAGTATTGCATTCGATAGAATATGGACCTAGATCGAATGCAATATTTATTAAATATACTTAGTACCTATCGATAGTATCCTCGCTCTGTCCCCTCTCTTCCCTGGGGTTTCGTAAAAGGCGACTAACTAACTAAAGACTGCACATAACTTCCAAAAGCATAGAAGCGGCGATGGGCTCACCACACCTGCCACGCTGAGCACATGTGCAGTCGCTATTTGGTGAAAAGTGGACTATGGTAGAGGACTGCTTTTGCTGTACTCATTACCTGTATCTGACTAACCCTTCGGGGATAATAGTCGTGATTAAATGTATGTATCGATAGTATCGCTGTTATCATTAGTGTTGCCAACAGAGTTCTATCGATACTATAGATGCAATCAATAGTACACTGACACTTAGGGTTGCCACCTTTTTTTAGGACGAATAAAGTATTTTTTCATTTTGTTAGAACAAAAATAGAGTACATAGCATAAAAAAGTGTTTATTTATTTGTCCTTAAAAACGTATTTTTTGTTGCTCTTTGCGACATTTAACAAATATTTGTCTTTCTTAAGGATATTTACAGCCTCTTTGCAATCAAAATTTAGATTAAAATTTAAAATCAACTCGTTTTTTATTAAATTTAGGGTAGCTCTGTTTCTTTCGTCTCTCCAATTTACATTCATAATGGAGAAGACTCCTCTCAGTGAACGCTGAAGTACTCACAACCAGTAACGATCAGTTTTTCGTAAATAGAGTATTTTAGCGTACTCTATTGGTGTCGTAGATTATAGAGTACGCCTACATGTAAAAGAGTACAATACTCTATTTTAAAGTACGGGTGCTACCCTACTGACACTTGAAGATAATAGATGTCTTGAATAGTTTTCGAAGTCAACCATCAACAGCCAAACTTATCATTGCCGGGCCGGCAGAGTGAGGGTGACTGATGCTACGTCTCTTACGCTGCACCAGTTGTCCTCGCGCCTGGACCTCACTTTCACTTATCATCAGGTGGAGTGGGGGTTATTAGCCAGGCTTAAGAGGGTTTACGCATTTCGGTTCCCCATACAAACTTCCAAGTTTTGATTTAAATTGACATACCTAATGTATTAACATATTGACATATTGTAAAAACTTGACATACTTTCTTAAATTCTTAAAATTAATACCCAATAACATTATGACATTGTATTATATAAATTGATTTGTACCGGCTAAAATGTTATACTGTATATTATTATTATTGTGACTGGCTAGTGTGTTGGAACCTGTCTGTAAACTAGCATGTGTTTTAAATGAATAAATGAATAAATAAATAAATAAATAAGTCGAAATTTTTAAAAACTAATAAGCCAATTTTGATGAAACTTTGCATGCTGAAGTAAAACACAGGGATCTAAATAGTTTGTTGAAAACATTTAAAAAGACAGACTGTTTATTTAACCGAGTTATTGCGATTTTTAACTTTCTCTGGTGGACTTTAAATCGCAATAACTCAGCTAAAAAAACGATTTTTTTTTCAACAAACTATTTAGATCCCTTCGTTTTACTTCAGCATGCAGTTTCATCAAAATTGGGTTATTGGTTTTTAAAAATTTCGGCTTGGAAGTTTGTATGGAAAACCGAAATGCGTAAGCCCTCTTAATATAAAAAAACCGGCCAAGTGCGCGTCGGACTCGCCCATGAAGGGTTCCGTAGCAGCAAGTAACATCATATTAAAGTTCTTGTAGTTCGTTGTAACTTTGATCGATGTTTTAATAAAGTGTATTTTTTAAAAGAATAATTTATGACGCATTAAAAAAAAACTACTTACTAGATCGGTAGAACCAATTTTCGGTAGAAGTTTGCATGGTTATGTACATCATATATATTTTTTAGTTTTATCATTCTCTTATTTTAGAAATTACTGAGGGGGGGGGGGGGGGGGACACATTTTACCACTTTGGAAGTGTCTCTCGCGCAAACTATTCAGTTAAGAAAAAATGATATTAGAAACCTCAATATCATTTTTAAAGACCTATCCATAAATACCCCACACGTATAGGTTTGATGAAAAAAAATTTTTGAGTTTCAGTTCTAAGTATGGGGAACCCCTGGGAATGGGAAAATTTATTGTTTTTTTTCTATTTTTGTGTGAAAATCTTAATGCGGTTCACAGAATACATCTACTTACCAAGTTTTCAGGTTTCGGAAAAAAGTGGCTGTGACATACGAACGGACAGACAGACTTGACGAATCCATAAGGGTTCCGTTTTTTGCCATTTGGCTACGGAAGCCTAAAAACTGCCGCCTGGTTAGAAACACTGCCTAACACCTGTCTTTCCCCACAGCCGTGGACTGCGACATGCAACCTCTTCCTCTCCACTACGACCGTCCAGCGCCCCCCTCTTTCGTCCGAGTGGTCAAACGACGCTCCACAGCCAATAAGAAGGAGCGGAGACGAACGCAAAGCATCAACACGGCATTCTCGGACTTGAGGGAGTGTATACCGAACGTGCCTCCTGATACGAAGTTGTCGAAGGTACGTTCATCTATGTACCTATATCGTCCTTGGTTAATCTGATGTTTAACATTAACCGCCGTACTCAGAGACGCCTGTTAAGTTTTAATGACAGTCTCTTGCTGTCACTTTCGTATGCATAGTTCTAAATTTTAACCGCCTCTGTGGTCTAGTAGCTAAGCCACCGGTTTCAGACCGAGAGGTCTCGGGTTCGATTCCCAGCGGGGCGTACATCTTTGTGTGCTCGGTTTGGTTGGTGGTAGGGCTGTTAAGTCCGCCTGGCTAGCTACCACCATCTTATCTAAGTCTGTCGCCATAACAACGATGTTTATAGCATTGTTGTGTTCCGTCAGTTGAGATAAGATAGCCAGTTCCTCAGTGGTTGAGGATTCCGGGTGAAGCGCGCTTCCACCTTCGGCCTTATCGTCACTTACCATCAGGTAAGATGACGGCCAAGCGCTTTCCCGTTGTAGAAAAAAAAAATGGAGAAGGAAAGACATTTTCAATCCTTATACACGGAAAGTAGGTCTGAAGTTGCCTGAGGAGCGGGTGGAAAGTAATACTTTTCCGCCCTAGGGAGAATCGTTTTTCTGACAGGTACTGTCATGTGTAGTTGTCACTTATTGTTAAAATAATACTAACAACCCATCTCTTCCCTTGAGTGTCGTAAAAGGCAACTAACGAACTAAAGACTGCACATGCATCCAACAGCATAGAGCGGCGATGGGCTATCAAAATAATACTACAAACCCCTCTCTACCTTTGGGTGTCGTAAAAGGCGACTAACGGACTAAAGACATTCATGCTTTTGTTTTTACTTTCCTTATATTCGTAATGAAAAGCACAGTGTTTACCTCGGGTGAAAGACTTATTTACTGCCTCGAACTATAAACCCCGTCTCAGGAGTAAATAAGCTACTTTCCCCTCCAGGGTAACAATTAGGGTTGCCAGCTCCCGTTTTGTATTACAGAGGATTTGTTAGTAGAAATTATAGGATTAAAGACGGAATCAAAGGACGTGATGTTATTTTCAATAAAACGCTCTGTTGTAGTGTCAGTAGAGATATTTATTTAAGAAAATCACTATTTAATTACGAAACAAAAATGAGGTATCAAAAACTCAAATAAGTAATTACACGCATCATAAAACAAAGACAAATTTACTATTTCTTTTACAACATATTTTGTATAACTTTTTGCTGCTTTACGCGACCTACTGATGCGTTCATTTTTATCCAAATAAAGGACGAAGTATCGTTCTCTAATCTTTATTTTAAAATAAGTTACACTACCCATATTAAGGACTGAAAATGAGGACGTCCTTTAAAATAAAGGACATTTGGCAACCCTAAGTAACAATGTACCATTAAAACCTAATTGACGTCTCTGAGTACGGCAGTTAGAATGCGAAATGGGATATGTTGAAAAAATTTCCACGAACAGGATTCGAACAATCCTTCTGACAATCCGGCTCAGGTGCTCTTCCAACTAAGCTACCGTGGACATATCCACCCCGCCGAAACTTATCAACACCTCCTACTTTTTACTTGGAAGCTGGGAAGTGCCTGCTGGTGAAAATTTTTCAACATTTCCCATTATGTAGGTAATTTGTTAACAACAAAAATTGCGTTAAAATTATATACACAAATATTTTTATTAAACGCATACATATACACATAGGTACCATCTTACTACCTAATAAAGGCATACTACACATACCTTTTTATACCCGACGTTTTAGTTAGCGTTAATCCCCGTCTAAGGGGATTAACGCTATCAGATGGATAGGTTTTATCTAGGGATTGAAAAATTAGCCCTGTGTCACAGAATAATATTAATAGCCTGTGTGTATGTCCTAATGATGAAACCAATTTAGAGTCATGTATAATGACAAAGTCTCGGATTTCTTCCACTTGTTGCAATTCATGTCCTCTTAGAAAATACTTGCCGACCACAATCTTCTTTTTCCGGGTGAATCTAATGAAGTTACTTTTCTTTACATTTAAATCTAATTTGTTATTAGAGCAATACTAATTAAATCTGTTCAAATCCTCCTGTAGAAGCTGACAGTCATTAAAATCATTAATTATTTTATATATTTTCGTATCATCCGCATATTATAGAAATATAGAATGCTTGAAATAAAGGTAAAGAACTAAAGTAAAGAAACCTATAAATCTCGGAAACTAAGAATGCTAACCTAATGAAATAAATTGTGTTTAATAGACAATTAAATACTCCTTAAATTAAAGTAATAAAATTTATGACTCACTAGGTACATTTTATTTACAATAAATTAAATAAAGAAATAAACTGCAATTCTCGCTTGCTTCGCTTTAAAACATAAATAGGAAAATTACATTTTTGTACAACATTACGATTTTCTTGATATTTAATACTTCGTATTGCCTCCTCATGCTTCCATTACTGGGTTTACGCGGTTTAGCATGATGTACACCAAGTTCTGTAAACGATTTTGGGGAATTTTCTCCTATTCCTCGGCGAGAGTAATGGGCGATTTTCTGACAGCCCAAATTAAAAAGTAAAAATTAGTTCAAAAACACCCGATAGATGTCGTTTTATAAAAGCCGTACCTACCTAAGGGCTGTAATAAATTCTACACTTTTACTTGTCTACCAAAAGAATAAAAAAATAGTAAGTCCTTACCTATTTATATTCAGGACATCCAGAACCTATTTCTATTTTGGAATAGAATAAATATTACGCAGCCTTACACGTGCTCTTCATGAACCCGCCTTTTACCATGCGCCATACTAATCTATGCTAAGCGCCATCTATGAAGTCATTTACGAACCAATTTCTTTTTTTTTATTGATCTTGGAAAATCGCCCATTCTATGCTCATGAAGCGTGATTGGTGGAGGGTTTCGTTGTTTTACGCAACTCCCTAGCTCGTCCCAAGCATACTTGTTGGCAGGGACGCAGTGACGGCAAAGTAAAACTTCGTAGTTGTCTGAACGAATGCTTTTATTAAAGTAAAGGTCGCTCCGTTGGCACAACGGTTTTATAATGAAAAGTCGTTAGAGTGACTAATATAAAAAATAGGGATGTTACACAAAGTAATCGTATGGTATAATCAAAAGATACAATTGAATAGAGTATTTTCGTATTCCAACAGTCCCCCTCGAAAATAGGATATACTTACTTTTAAAATAGTTACTGAAGTACTCTTTCCGTACTAATTACAATGTAACTTATAATAATATTCAACTTAATAAGAATGCATTCTTTGATAAATTAACATCTTAAGTTAAGTAGGTACATCACATGTTATTACATGTTTGCTATTAACATTTTATGTTATGTATGTTCAACTAAATAAGTAATATAATTCATTCTTTCATTAATTAACATCTTAGTTCATGTGGGTACATCACATGTTATTACACGTTATTAACATATTAAATTATGTATGTTCAACATAATAAGTAATTTAATATATTCTTTGTTATATTAACATCTTATTGTTTGAAGTTTAAGATTTTTGCAACAATTAGGAATTAAAGAATATTAATTTATTTCTCAATTCCTGGAACTTTGTAGAGGGCATCACTTTCGATAAAATGTCAGCTTGTTGGTCTCCTGTGGAGATAATATTCAAGCTTTATTACTTTGTTAGTAATTTGCTCTCTTGAGTGGTACCTCTAATTTCTATCTGTTTAGACTTTTTATGATCTGTGGGATTGTTAGCAATGCTGATACAACCGTTATTATATTGAAATATAAATATCGGTTTTGTTATTGGTATCATAATACTATTTTTAAATGTATAGTTCCTTTAATGCTTTAAACATTTCCTCCTCATTAATTTTACTCTAATAAAACGATTTGAAATACTGATAGCTGCACAGATGGCTCGTGTGTACAAAGCATAGCGTACATTAAACAATCTATTACAATATGACAAGGTGCATCACAATATTCGTCGGAGTTCAAATCTAATTAAGTAATTTAATGTAGAAGGAAATGATGATTTTGAAGAATTGCAATCTTTCATGGATATTTTGTTTTTGTAAAACATTTGGTAAATAAATAACTTGATCTAAAGTTATTGTGTTCTTTGTTCTTTCAATTTTACTTTATTTAAATAAATCAATCATGTCAGAATCATGTCAGTTTTAATAACTCATTCACAATTTTAATAATATTGTAAGGTTTGTTCATTGTGTGCTTCAAATCACTAAACCATCAACATATAGCACTAGGTACTACACTATGTACGTCGTTATGTATAGAATTTTCATCTAGTCAATAAAGACATGGATCTCAGAATTATGAAAACTCATACCTTTAAGGTTACGATCGAAAACGTTCATACCAAAATCGCGAGGATTGCTTCAGTCAATATAATGTTTTGCTCAATTAACAAACTTGGTTTGGTATACCAACAATAGGTAATACCTTCAGGTATTTTCATACAAATATCCTCTTTAACTACGCCATTTTGAAAAAAAACATTTTTTACGTCCATGTGATGGACTTAGAGATCAAACTGAATAGCAAAAGTTAGAATAAATCTAAAAGTAATGATACTAATAATAATTAATTCGCGCAACTGGTGCAAACGTTTCGTCGTAATCTTGTAAGCAGGTATGTTTGGGTAAAAACAAAAAACGGACACTAGATGGGCCTTTTATCGCACCGGTTCCCCGTTTCCGTTATTGTTTACTTTAAAAACCCATTTACTACTGTCAATATTCATATTTTTAGGTCTATCAACAAATGTCCATGTCTGATTATTGTTCAGAGATTCTATTTCACAATGTATGGCGGAAAACCATTTATCAGTATCACACCATTAAAAACACCACTGTAATATAGTGGTAAGGAATGAGAAGTATGCAAAAGAGAAATACAAATCGGGGTCAGTCATTTTTTTATAAATTTTCGGGGATAGATTGCTAATCCGTTCGCTACGTCTGACAATTTTGATTGACTGAGTATCGTCAATTACTATTGTCTCGTCGGTTGGAATTTTGTGTTTCTTGCCTATTAGTTGTTCAGAGACCTCAACGGACTGACTAATATTGGCGGGAATTTATACTTGATATTGCTCATCACTTTTAAATATTGGCCAAGAATTTTCAAAAATATCATTCGTCAAATATTACATCTCTTGCAAGGAAAACATTGCTTATTTTCGACATTAAACAATTTGTATCCATTTTTGCTTTTAACCGACAATATCGACTAGTTGTTATTTTTTTTTATTTTATTTTATCATGTAACTACATAATTACATAAGCAGAGCCAAATATTTTTAAGTGATTAATTTTAGGGTTCGTACCATGCCACATTCGTATGGTTTTTATTTAGCAGCGCTTTAGTGGGTAGTTATTTGGTTAGATAATGTAGCCGTTAAAGCGGCTTCACCCCAAAATATTTTATCTAACTTCGCACTTGCGAACATGGTTCGTGCCATTTCGGTCAATGTACGATTCATGCGCACTGAGAAACCATTTTGTTGTGGAGTGTACGGAATTGTCAAATGGCAACTTATTCCCTCAGAAACACAAAACTGCTTAAATTCATTATAAATATATTCTCAACCATTTTCTCAATAAGTGTAAATTAACGAACTTCGCAATATATAAATTTTCACTTTTTATTTACAAAATCAATAAAACATTTGAAGACTTCCACTTTAAAATTCATCAAAAATGTGAAAGTATAGTGGGTAAAATGCTTAATAAAAGTAACAAAATAATGTTTGTCGGCGCAAGTAGTCGGGCTGATCGGACCGCATGAATCCGAATAAATGTAAAATGGTCTATTTTGAACAGACTTTCATTTTTCTTTTACATAAAGAAGTCGCGATCTCGCGACTGATTACCTATTATGCATGGCTCAGATAATAATATGCCGTTAGTAGATAAATGTAACGAATCATTAATTTATGATCAACTAAATTTTTAAGAATTATAATTCTTTGCTTCTTTAAATGTTCTAAGCGTTTATGCCATAATTCAAAAGATTTCGAAGCATGAGATAATTAAATTACACGACTCATCCCCGAAGGGTTAGTCAATGAGGATAGCAAGACTGCAGTCATCTGCCATAGTCCACTTTTCACCAAATAGCGAATTTAAATAAGTTGAGAGTAAATTCATTTGAAATTCAATTTTACAAAGGTTACAGTATTGCATAATGCAATTTGTTATTTTTATAGATATAAACACCATTGAATCAAATGAATAGCAATCATTGGACTTGCTTGCTTGCTGCATTCGACTTACGGACAGTCAATTATGAGAAACTTAAAACGATCCTCGAATCGTCGATTGTACCTTGAACTCCAGATTTGTCCTTTTCCATAAGCCATAATTGAAATTCCATTTTTAACTACGCCAATCTTCATAAGACAGGGTAGTTTGGTATGTGAAGAAAAATAATCTCGTGAATTAACATGTAATCGGTAGCCCCAGAATCTAAAAGAAAAGAAACATGATAATTAGAATTACTTGTTTCGTTTCATAACTTACAATAATTTGAAATCATAAAAGCAATACTGCCCTCGGTTTCCACGTGATGAACAGCGTTTGCTGTACAGTTAAAATTACTGCTGCTGCCCTCGCGTTACGACAACTTCTTGAAAAAAACGGCAGTCCTTTTTCATGTGATTTCTACGGCCACATGCTCGCAGTACAGTTTCGTAATTTTATGCGTTGAATTGCCACAATATTGATTTCTTCTTGAAGATTGAGGGTACACATTTTTATTCATCTCGTCCGGTCCATAATTATTACGCATAGAAAAACGTCTCTGTATTGGTATGCGAAACTTTAAATTCGGTAGATATTTCGGTCTACAACTTAACTTCATGATCTAGCAGACGAGTTTTACGAATGCTAGGCTATGGTGATCCTCTCCTAGCGTTTACAGCGCCGTGATCATACCGCCATATTATGAGGGTAGGGTGAGTAATTCTGTTATCAAAACTCGTGAAATGTTGGATTAACTGACATCGGTTGCAAGTTTAGGTGAATTAATTGCTTACGTAATGCTCACACAGTCGTCAAGCTTCTTCTTACATAAATATTGTCTAGATTGATTTAGCCGTGGCTGACCATTTTGCAAAATTCAAAAAGGCATAGCCCAAAAACTCAACACTCGTACCTTTAGTAATCAGGTTCGGTTTCAGCCAATTTTAATCGAGGCTGTTTGGTATTTCTTTATCACTCACGTACAGCACTGGTTATTTAAATATGAATTCACTATTAAAATTGACTTATAAAAATGACTTTTGAAAATTATGGTCCCTGGGCCCATGACCTGTTGGCAGGGACGCAGTGACGGCAAAGTAAAACTTCGTAGTTGTCTGAACGAATGCTTTTATTAAAGTAAAGGTCGCTCCGTTGGCACAACGGTTTTATAATGAAAAGTCGTTAGAGTGACTAATATAAAAAATAGGGATGTTACACAAAGTAATCGTATGGTATAATCAAAAGATACAATTGAATAGAGTATTTTCGTATATTCCAACAATACTCGATCGAGTTGATATCCGGGCTGCGTGCTGGCCACTCCATACGAGTAATGTTCATCTCTTGAAGTAATCATTCACAATCCAACCTGTATGAGGTCGGACATTCATCATCTTTATCCACAGCCTGACTTCACCCATTGCTGGGTATAGGCCTCTCTTTGTATGTGCCACTGTTGACGGTCCCGTTGACGGTACCCGGTTGGGTATTACTTCCTCCGAGGCGTCGAAACTGATTTGTAAGTGCAGTTCCTTTGAGAAAGCGATTATGAAACATGGTGTTCCCTAAGTACCGATCTTCTCGTGCTGTGGTACACTTGGTTCTGCCTGTTCATGGTCTGCGTAGATTAGAGCCAGTTTCCTTATAACGTCGGAGAACTCTTTGTACTATGAAGAGCGACACACCGACAGTTCTGGCTGTATCGCGCTGACTCCAGCCGGTTTCCAGCATTGTGAGAATTCTGGTGCATTCTTCAGGTGTAAGCGACATGATTACAGCTTGAATAATAAATATTGAACACTATAAACATGGTTTATATATCCACTTAAATGACAGAAAAATAAAAGCAAAAACAAATGCAGTAATTTCGTAGTACCATCTTCCAAAGTCTCCCTTTTTCAAATTTGATTTTTTTATGATATAACTTTACAGTAATTAAAAAGTTTTAATACCTTAATTTATATTATATTAAATAAATTTTGTTTAATGGACAATTAAATACTCACCTTCCGCATTCCGGGCGGCTGCCTTAACCACTTGGCTACCGAGGTCTGGCTTTCAACCGTCGAAATTTGTCAGTGCTTGATGCTTATGTTTTTAGTCAACATTGCTTCATCAAATCTTAGAAGTTTTCACCTCTGAGATCCGAAAGAAATATTTTTACAAATATTTGAACATTCGGTTAAGATGAAGCTGCGTTTATAGATTAATGTTTTTTTTTTATATTTTAGCGTTTTATTAACGTTTTATTAGCGTTTTATTAGCGTTTTATTAACGCTAAAATATAAAAAAAAACATTAATCTATAAACGCAGCATCATCTTAACCGAATGTTCAAATATTTGTAAAAATATTTCTTTCAGATCTCAGAGGTGAAAACTTCTAAGATTTGATGAAGCAATGTTGACTAAAAACATAAGCATCGAGCACTGACAAATTTCGACGGTTGAAAGCCAGACCTCGGTAACCAAGTGGTTAAGGCAGCCGCCCGGAATGCGGAAGGTGCGTGGTTCGATTCCCGCCTGAGGTTGTCGTCTTTTTTCAGTGTTTAAAATTTTAATTAAATACTCCTTATTTAATTATCTATTAAACAAATTTTATTTTATCAAGCTATCATTCTTAGTTTCCGAGATTTATAGGTTTCTTAAAGTGACCCGGATTCATTGCTCTCGAGTGTATAGCATTGTGAATGCAAAAATTTCAATAATCAAGATAATTATAGAAGATTACTTCAGGGATCAGGAGCTGTGAACAATGTTACACTCGATTTAAAAGTAACCCAAGTTAAAATATTTACAAACAATGAGTCAATTTTAATTAAACTTCGCATGCAAAAGTGAAATACAGAGACCTCAATAGGTAGTTTCTTAAAAACATTTAAATAAAAACTTAAAATATTAGGTGAGTTATTTTGAAGTGAAATGAAATGAAATAACAATTTATTGGCATATTTGTTATTTTACATTTTCTTTTACATTTATGACAATACAATATTTCAATATTCAGTAACAATATGTAGGCTCAGCATCTGTGGGCTCAGCTAAAAGCAACATAGGCATAATTCCTATGTAGCGCTAGTTTTCGGCCAGTACGTCATTTTCTTTCAAAGTTATTCTTAATAGGTCTCAGAGCATTGCTCTAAGTAATGGGTAGGCATGCAAAAAAAAACAAAGACAAATTTTGTTGTGCCGACGTTGGTATTGTTGATCGAAGGTGCAGACAGTTAATTTTGTATTACTTATAAATTTTGTGTCGGTGTTAGCGAGCCTGGAAGACAACAACTACAGCTACCAATTAAAGCCACAGTGAAGTGTGACCACCGCTGGGAATCGAACTCGGGACCTTTCACCTAGAATCGGCAGTTGGTGTGGTAGACACCACAATCACAGATGTGTAAAATCAATCACAAAATCATGCGTTAAGTAAAATACGTTACGCCAATCACTTATTATGTCAGGTCAAAAAAATGTCTAGCTCAGATGGGAATCGAACCCACGTAGGTCCTCCGCAATTCGGGCGGCTGCGTTAACCATTCCGCCACCGAGATATGGGTTTGACCTTAAGAAATTTTTCAAAGCTTTTGACTTTATTTTTTTAAAGTTTTTCAACGCAGATAATAAAATATTTCGAATCAAAAATGTCGTTAAAAAGGAAAAAAATATTTTTTTTTATAAAAAAAGTAAAAACCAAAAACAGTTTTTTTCCTTTTTTTCTTTCTTGGGGGAGATATTATACCGTTGTTTTCTCGTTAAGAAGGAGCACCGGCGCACGCTGACCATCAACACCGCCTTCTCCGATCTTAAGGGGCGGATCCCCAACGTGCCTGCAGACACTAAACTGTCCAAGGTACGTATAATATCTCCCCCGATAATTAGAATATAATATAGAATACAATTTTCGATCACATATAAAAACTAGATGTAGGTACACAATCCTATACTAAATGGTTTATTCGTTACATTTGACTTGCTTTAGAAGAAAAAGCCCAAAAAAAATAATTAAAATATTTCAAAATAATTTCCGAAGGAGCTCTTTGTCATTTGACACTTTGCTCGATCGCACACCAAACGAAATGCGTACGTCACTAGGTACTCTTTTGTGCGTCCGTTTTTAGAGCGTTGTTTGTGCATTTAGTTTTTGCATGTGATCATAGAACAAAATACAATAAAATATGTTTTATTTTAGTGAACTACTTTATCCAATCTTAGAAGTTTTCACCTCTTCTAAGCTTCTAAGATTTGATGAAGCAATGTTGACTAAAAAAAACATAAGCATAAAGCACTGACAAATTTCGACGGGTGAAAATCAGACCTCGGTAGCCAAGTGGTTAAGGCAGCCGCCCGGATTGCGGAAGGTGCGTGGTTCGATTCCCGCCAGAGGTTGTCGTCTTTTTTCAGTGTTTATAAAAATTTACATAAGTATGCTAAAATAATAAAAAAAAACATTAATCAACAATAAAATGGTACAGATCGTCTAATCTGAAACTGAACGCCCCTCCAATATGTTTACGCTCACATGCAAAGTAAGTATAAGGACGCACAATAACTTTTCCTATTTGTGCGCGGGCCAGTCAAAGTGGTCAAAGTGCACAGTAAAATCAAACAAAATCACATGTAAAGTATTGCAATAAATATTTCTTCTCCCATCTTGAAACAATTACGTTTATTGGAGGGGCGTTCAGTTTCAGATAAGACGATTGCTAACTACTCAACTTTGATCACAAAGACTAAATACACCTATTCTTAATCGTAAGTAGCGAAATAGCTTTAACATAATATACATTTGATGTATCTATACAGCGTGTTTCTTGTAAGGTGTCAAGCCGATGTGTGGTGATAGGGATCGTAACAATCTATTGAACCCCCACGTATGTTCAGCGATTTTTGGTAGTTTTCGAGCTATAATATTATTAATTTTCTTAGTTTTTTATGACGAACGACGTTATTTTTTTTAAGTAAGTAACTTTTTTTGCGTAGAGATTTCTGTGCACTTTTTTTTAAACTAAGCTATCATCTTCGTAATTCAATACTTGTTAAAAAAAAATTTAAACTGGTGTCATAATAAAATACTTAGAAAAGTAAAAAATTATAGCTCGAAACCTACCAAAAATCGCTGAACATACATGTGGGTTCAATAGATAGGTATGGTAGTCCCCTATCACCACGCATCGGCTTGACACCTTAAAAAAACAACCTCTACGTGTTAGCTAAGAATAGCAACTTTTGAATTAACGATTTGTCATATTGACACTTAGCTCCTTAGATTAAAACAAAAAGGGAAGATACGGCATTAGCGTCTCGTGAGTGAACCGCCAAAATTAGGCCTAAAGGCACAATTTCACTTCAGTCACAATTTGCCGAGCGAACAGGCTACATCGCACTATTGCGGATATTCTACTGTGTGAAAAAGAGAAAGACGCTACTCCGCAGTGGCGTCGGAATCGGTCGTACGTACTCGTCTGTTGCGAAGCGACCGAGACGTCAACGCGCTACTCGCTGACTCCCTCGCGCTGACGTTGAAACTTACCGCTTTGTCTCGCTCGCTCGATTTACACTTTATAGGTGTGCGTGTGTGAGTGTTTGCTTAAGTAGTTGAGTAGGACTATATTTTGAATTACTACAAGTAGGAGCATGCCGTATCTTCCCTTTTTGTTTTAATCTAAGCTTAGCTCACACCTTACTAGACGAAATAAGTAGAAGGTATGTACTATCGCGGACTCCGTCGCTTTACCAGTCTAAAGGTCAAAATCCCTTGCACACCGCGTCGTCTATTTGGTACGGGCACGTACCCGGGCGGTCGGTGCGCTTCAAACGAAAATTTCTGCAAAGTGGTAAAGAGACGGTGACTCCGTTAGTACATAAACATCTAGCTAGGTACTCTTTTAGCTCAGACGTTTTGAGAGTGATGATTATGCATCTTGTTTTTATATTGTGGTCAAAGCCACCCAATCCGGATTGGGTCAGCGTGGTGGATAATGGCCTATTATGGTATATTAACATGTCCCTGGTCTGGGAAGTAAAGTTAAATAACTTTGAATATTAAAATCATGGTCATCCTATTTCTCCTTGCTACAAATAAAACCTCTACACGTATCCCCTTCTTCCTATGACATGGGGTCCTTCAAACGAGGCGTGTAGAGGCATTGTGTGCCGGCAGAGTGAGGATGCTACGCTCTTACGCTGCACCAGTTGTATTCCTGGACTCCATACCATTTATCAGAGGAGTTATATACATACATATAATCACGACTATTATACCCGAAGGGTTAGTCAGAGACTAGGCAATGAGGACCGCAAAAGCAGTCCTCTGCCATAGTCTACTTTTCACCAAAATTAAATTGCGAATGCACATGTGCTCAGCGAGACAGGTGGTGAGCGCATCGCCGCTCCAAGCTGTTGGATGTTTGAGCAGTCTTTAGTCCGTTAGTCGCCTTTTATGATACCCAAGGGAAGAGACGGGGTGGTAGTATTCTTTCACCGTTACGCGACACGTCAAAGAGGGTTTACGCCATTCGGTTTCCCATACAAACTTCTAAGTTGAAATTTTTAAAAATCAATGAGCCAATTTTAATGGAGCTTTGCACGCTGAAGTAAAACACAGGGATCTAAATTGTTTGTTGAAAACATTTAAAAAAATATATGTTTATTTAACTGAGTCATTGCGATTTTTAACTTTCTATAGTGGACTTTAAATCGCAACAACTCAGCTAGAAAAACGTTTTTTAAAAATGTATTCAACAAACTATTTAGATCACTGTGTTTTACTTCAACATGCAAAGTTTCATCAAAATTGTCTCATTGGTTTTTAAAAATTTCGTCTTGGAAGTTTGTATGGAAAACCGAAATTCGTAAACCCTCTTAAGCTTTTTTTAAAAAGAACAATTTTTGTGCACGTCTGGGAAGGCATGTGACCAGCAGTGGGACTGTTATATGGACTGATGATGATGATGATGATGAAGAATTTGCCTGCGTTCTGCCTATCCATGCGGGGAAAGAACGTAATGTATCCTTTTATACACGATCACATTTTATTGGTGATCACGACCTACTGATTCCGTCTAAGTGAATGATGGGGTATTCCTCGAAGCACACCCATTTTGAAGCGCACCATACCAAGCGCACCTAAACTATTCCTAAAACGTAGAAAGAGATGTAGTAACTAACAGAAAATATCGTTAACGAATAACGTACGTTTATTTTTAGAGTATCTACCTTTTTTCATTTGTGTCACCCTGGTACTTTTAGCACAGAATAAGTAAAAGTACTACCGTACTTTTAGTTCAAAATAACTGTCATGATTCAATTTATTATTGACATAGTAAGTTGCAGCACCTAGTCCTACTCGTTTATTGCTTTTTTCCTGATGACCAATATTAATAAAACTAACATGTTAGCGTTCCATTTTTAATTTTTTTGTCTGGGAAGTAAAGTTAGATTACTATGAATATTAAAATCATGGTCATCCTACTCCTCATTGTTACAAATAAAACCTCTTCTTATGTACAGGTCTTCACTCACTCTTCACTTCATAAAAATTAAGGAAGACCATACATTCTAATTATTTTGGTTACCTAAGTATAAATACAAAACTTAATTTATAAAAAAAAAACTATTATAATTGCAATGGCCATCATTTACTTGGTCGGATTCAGTAGGTCCTGATCACCGATAATAAGTCTTCGTGTATAACTAAGATATACAATTGACTACTCTTATCCCCTTGTCAGTTAGAAATGTCACGACTCCTCCTTAGGTTACTAATAATTTAATTTCGGTGTGTCTGATTTTAAGACAGTTTATCGCATAACTGAACTAACCATCTCTCCTCAGATAAAGACGCTCCGACTAGCCACATCATACATCTCTTACCTGCTGAAAGTACTGGAGACAGATGGAGAGCCAGCGGGAGGATTCAGGGCGGAGCTGCATCATACGCCGCCAAGGAGACGAAACCATGACGGCAGTACTCAGGTCAGGTGGCGGCCATTTTGTATTTTCGATGGTCCCGAAGAATAACGTTATATTTGCTATAGAACTATCTTGCATGTAGAAGAATATGATAAAAAACTAGCTTACAAGGGGAAGAATAACGTCATATCTGCTATACAACTATTTGGCAAGGAAAATAATAACGTCATATCTGCACAACTATCTTGCAGATATGACGTAATTCTTCGGGATCGTCGTTTTATCTCTTCTTGAATGTCTTGGTTGGTTGGATAAGAGACAGATGGGGAGACAGGGGCTTTCAGGGCAGAGCTGCATCATACGCCGCCTAGGAGACGAAACCATGACGGCAGTGCTCAGCTATGCGATTCTCTAAGCGACACATAGATGCTGCGCGCATGGCTGTGATCATAGATGTAACAGCCGTCACATCTTTCGCTGCGGTCACGGCTGTGGTCAAGTTCAGGCTGTTTTACGTACAGAATACCAATTTTATACCTACAAAAAATGTCAAAGAAGTGATTCCCTATATTACGCCGATTACAGCCGTGCGGAGCTTGTATCGAACAGCGTTGAAAATTATTTAGAAGAATACCAATGGTAAGCTTACTATCGTAATCGCATTTTATATTGAAAAAAAATGATAGATGTAATAAATAAAAAACGATCGGTTATAATCCCTCATAAGTTATCTATAAACTTCATTTTAGTAAATGACTCTTACTATCAAATCACTTATTTTAAGAATAAAACCTAGAAAAGAAGATAAAATGACACAAACATATGTAACTTCGTGAATTTATTCTATCAAGCCAACTTTATCAAATCGTGTTTTCATCGGGTGTATTCTACAGAATAAAGCCTCAACAATATTTCATAATTTTCGCAGATTTTAATTTTACTGTTTACTACTTCAAAAATTAATTTAAATTTTTCACTAACACCTAGCCTAACGACGGACGTTTGCGCTTAGAGAATCGCACTACAGGTTAGGAGGCGGCCATTTTTAGGCTTCCGTAGCCAAATGGCAAAAAACGGAACCCTTATGGATTCGTCATGTCTGTCTGTCCGTCCGTATGTCACAGCCACTTTTTTCGGAAACTATTAGAACTATACTGTTGAAACTTGGTAAGTAGATGTATTCTGTGAACCGCATTAAGATTTTTACACAAAAATAGAAAAAAAAACAATAAATTTTGGGGGTTCCCCATACTTAGAACTGAAATTCTAATTTTTTTTTCTTTAAACCCATACGTGTTAGTTATCTATGGATAGGTCTTCAAAAATGATATTGAGGTTTCTAATATATATATTTTTTTAAACTGAATAGTTTGCGCGAGAGACACTTCCAAAGTGGTAAAATGTGTGTCCGCCCCTCTGTCACTTCTAAAATAAGAAAATGATAAAACTAAAAAAAAATATATGATGTACATTACCATGCAAACTTCCACCGAAAATACGTCATAAATTAATTAATTAAAAAAAATACACTATTATTAAAACATCGATCAAAGTTACAACGAACTACAAGAACTTTTATATGATGTTACTTGCTGCTACGGAACCCTTCATGGGCGAGTCTGACTCGCACTTGACCGGTTTTTTATTAATTTTTCTTTATTGTCCTACTTTAATTCCTAGGTCGGGCATTTTATGAGTGTTTCGGAATTTTCGATGCTACTACGCCCGTGGGTGGTGAATAAGGCAATACCCATAACTTAAACTTGATTTCAATAACGGAGCCCTTTGCCCTGCAGTGGGACAATAATTATGTAATTCTATAAGTACTTTACTTTTTTAATATCTTGTAATTTGGAGATTTAAGTTATATACTTACTCAATGTGAGAAAATGTATAATGTCAGTTTTTTTTTTTAATCTTTCGTACTGTTTCCATTTCCACAGATTATTAACTAGCGGCCGCTCACGGTTTCACCCGCGTGGTTTCCGTTCCCATGGGAATATCGGAATAAAAAGTCTATGTGTTAATCCAGGTTATAAACTATCTGTATGCCGAATTTCATTCAAATCCATTCAGTAGTTTTTACGTGAAAGAGTAACAAACATACACACTCACAAACTTTCGCCTTTATAATATTAGTGTGATTAGTAGGATTATTATGCTTTATTATGGAAATGTAGGTATGTGTAATAGTAAAGCAATTGCTTATTTAGTTTATTCATTTATCAAAACTTTATAAACAATATATTACATAACAGACTTAATGCCTAAGGCATTCTCTACCAGTCAACTATAGGGTGGTGCAGAGATGACATGGTAGGTGCAATTAGCTGCGGTTACAAAAGGTGTAATAAAGCAATGAAAAATATATTTAAACATATAATACATACCCTTATAAATAAACATATACATAGGTGCACGCATAATTGTACATAAATTCTTTTACAACTTTTACTTGGTGAGTTTACTTCGTAACGGACTTTAGGGAAAACGAAGGTAAAAATACATTTATTCCATCTATCTATTCAAATTAAAATCTATGTTCGTATGTGTGTTTGTCCTTTAAACTAGTACTAGTATTTATTCTGTGTCTATACTGTGTCTCTTGAAACGGAATTGCATTAATCAATTTCCAATCACAAATCTAAAAAATGTCAAATGGCAATTATGTAAGCGACAATAGCGCAATAGCGCCACATTGGAATTAAATTGCGTGGAAATTGATTGAACAAATTATTATCGAGATGGCGTTCCGGAATTATCTTTACTTATCCCAATATCGATACATATTAATCGCATTGGAATTGTATTAAAATTGAGTTTGCGTTCGAGAGTAACCCCCCTGAATGTGATGAAACTTTGGCAGGGTGTTCTGGGGACGATTGCGAGGGTCCTGGCCCAAAAAAATTAGGCATTGCAAATTGCAACGCATGGCAGCTAGTTAATGATGCTATTTTAAATAATTTTAATGAAAGTTCCTGCTTTAGTGTTATTATGAACTTATTACATACATACATCATACATACGTATAATCACGACTATTATCCCCATAGGGTTAGTCAGAGACTAGGCAATGAGGACAGCAGAAGCAGTCCTCTACCATAGTCCACTTTTCACCAAATAGCGACTGCACATGTGCTCTAAGCGGAACGGTGATGTGGTAAGGCCATCGCCGCTCTAAGCTGTTGGATGCATGTGCGGTCTTTAGTCGGTTAGTCGCCTTTTACGAAACCCAAGAGAAGAGAGGGGGTGGTAGTATTCTTTCACCACTGCGCGACACGGTTAATTTTATCTTCAATTTTATTTAGAACACATAGGTAAATCACATTATTCCTATACTCATTAAATATGGCATTTTCATGAAATTTGGTACGTTAAAATAGCTTTGCAAATAGCACTGCTACACGACACGGGTAACTTATTACTATTTAAAAAAAAACAAATTTAAGCAATTCTTTACGTTAATTTTAACAGATAGCGCACTGCAGTGTTGCCCTGTGTAGTTCTTTACTGTAACCATAGACAAATAAGATCGTCCTTGCTGTAACATTCCATTCTCCAGGGAATGCTACGCATATGGTACAGAGCACTTGAATATAGGCGCCAGTGCATCGCTTTCGAGGCACTTCAACTCAAAGGTTATTTTTAAACAGCTGATATGGGGAGCTTCTGTTCATGTTTTGAGTTGTCTAAAAAACTTAGATAAAAGACCGTTGGTGGATAGGTACATTACGTATGGTTTTTTGTTACACAATTTTGAGGAGCTAAATGGGTTTGCGATTTTGCCAGCTAAGCAACTTTTGCAATGCCAGGTCGCTGGATGGATGACCAATTGAAAACATCTCGAGCTCCTCCCTTCTTCGAAAGGCACGTACAGCCGTTGAACCCGGTTGTTGACGTAAGATGACTGTTGTTAAAACCCATCTAAGAATGATGATAGAATGAGAGTGATATCACACTAATATTATAAAGGCGAAAGTTTGTGAGTGTGTGTGTTTGTTACTCTTTCACGTAAAAACTACTGAATGGATTTGGATGAAATTCGGCATACAGATAGTTTATAACCTGGATTAACACAAAGAATACTTTTTATCCAGATATTCCCACGGGAACGGGAACCACGCGGGTGAAGCCGCGAGCGGCCGCTAGTTACTTAAATTATCTCTATAAAGCATAGGTAAGCATTTGCACAAATCTATGCTATAAAGTTTTAATATTACCAATTTAAAGTTTAATGGTATGCCGTATGGTCACGGCATAGCACGGACGAGCAAAGGCAGGGTTGACATAGTTTGTCTACCCCATGGCACTGAGAAAGTTTCTCTTTTGAATGTATTAATAAATTCTCTGACTATCTACGATCCCAAAAGCAAAAGACGCTTTCGTAATGTTTGACGTTTTGCGTCAATAACGCGCAAATAACGTAGTTAACGAAGAAACGCTAAACAAATGAATTCCTCAGGTTGGAATTAAATCCACGTCGTCCGCAATGCGGAATGCGGAGGGACGTGGGTCCTAAAGAGGCTTTGCTTGCTTTGCCTTGCTTTTCCATCCCATGCATTTTAGTGTTGTATTCTACAAGCGTTCATGCCACTTGTCTTGTCTAGTCCCTCAGGTGAGATAAAGGCCAAGCTCTGATGTAAAATACAAGAAAAAAACAGACTAGATATACACACTAATAAAACACTTTCGAGCTAAATCGGTGGTGTGTATTCCCGTCTGTTTATAATGTAATTTGCTTTACGCCCGCGATAAAATTGCCAGATACCGGGCCATGTGGCTTGCTCTTTATTAGATTAGAGCGAAAGGCAAGGCTCAAGAGAAAGGCGAAAGCGATTTGAGTTACAACAAGTTAGGTTTAAAGCAACTTAATTCTCATAAAGGCAATACTTACACTTTTAACCTCAAAAAAATTTAGCTTACTTCATATTTTCTTTGTTGAGGATACAAGTTTGTTTTGTTTTCTTTTGTTAATTTATTCAAAGTTTATGTAAGTTTATGTAAACGCGGTGCACAACAATCACAAGAGTTCAATTTTATTGTGAGACCTAGTCCTACTATCACTCTAATATTATAAACGCGAAAGTTAGTAAGTATGGATGGATGTTTGTTGCTCTTTCACATAAAAACTACTTATTGGATTTGGATGAAATTCGGCATACATATAATTTATAGCCTGGATTAACACATAGGATACTTTTTATCCAGATATTCTTACGGGAACGGGAACCACGCGGGTGAAACCGCGAGCGGCCGCTAGTATACAATAATACCTGCTGTTGTCAGTACATACATACATAGATTCTCAACTATTACCACAGAATAATTAATAGTACTACCGTACAGAAAGTTCACTCTCTAACCAAAGTCAAGTTTAGGTAAAAAAATTACCTACTCTTACGACTTTCACGCGAAATTGAAACTTATCGTGCGACCCGAGCGTTCATATTCCGTTAGACAACGCTGACTCGATATCGATTTGACGTCAGGAGCGCAGGTTTTCATCTCACTCACCTATGGATTTTATGTAAGTATATATTAAAATAAATCAATAAAGATAATAGAATGAATTAATTCACAAACATCCTTTAGAAAGTAGGCTTAAATCAAAACACTTTAACAAACGCAATAATCAACTTGTTTAGCAACTAAGCAACAGATTTTTATATTGGCAAAAGAAAATCATGTATGTTCTTTAAATTGTTTTTGATTAACCATTAAAATTTTATATGGCTAAATAACTACAGACTAAAGCAGCTCTATTATCACAGAATAACTAACAGTACTACCACATGAGTAAAGAATCGGAACAGAGACAAAGCTTCATACAACTGCGGCAAATATACAACTATTATATGTGATTGGCCCAGAAAGCAGCCAGATCTATGGCTGCATCCGTGGCTGCCATGAGCTCATTCGTGCTGCACGCATGTGGGGCCAGCGGGCAAGAGAGCAAGTGCTTTCTGCTCGGCGACACCGCACTTACTCGGGACCTTGGACACGTCGGCGTAACCCCATCTATATCTTCTAAGTCCACAGCGGCCCACTTGTGTCCGGGACTTTCATGTAGACCATGGAAGGTCGTGACCGGCGAGAAGTTCTCCTGCAGGTTCAACAAATTCAGGCGGGGAACTGAATTTTTCTTTCCACAATTTAACTCTTGCATTGCTAGGTAGGGATAGTAGGATTTTTGTGGTAGCAATAAAGCTGAGCGGCATTTGAGTCGAGCTTTTTGAAAAAAATTATCGTAGAGAGGATACCTGTTGTCATTCTCTTGTTTAGATTTCTCTACGGTGCTAGCTTTTTCTCGACGGACTGCTGGAGGAGCAATGCCTACAAGCGGGTACAGCATTGAGGTTTTTGCGGGCTTGAGGCACCTTGATACAATGCGACAGGTCTCGTTCAGGGCTGTATCTATCACCCTTGCATGAGTAGACCGGTGCGACATTGGGCACGTGTACTCACCCCCTGAGAAACATAGGGACAAGGCCACAGTCCGGAGGACCTGTGGGGAAGCGCCCCAGGATGTTGATGTGAGACAACGAAGCAGGTTGTTCCGGGAGCCAAAGAGCATCGGTGCCAGTACGCTTCCTTGGGGTAACCCGTTTTTTGTATGCGCCATCTGCTATTTTGTGAGTGAATGTGGACCGATGTGATCACCGAGCAAACGGACGAAGCTAGGGTCCTCCGTAATTATTGACACTTTTGCCAGTAAGCGCCTAATATTTACTATGTCGTAGGCTGCTGTCAAATCAACAAAAACTACTCCGGTGACTTTTTTAGCCTCAAATCCATCTTCTATGTACTGAGTCAGGTTTAAGATTTGCCCGGCACACGATTTACCTGGGCGGAAACCAACTTCCTCCGGTATCAATTTTGGTTCTAGGTAAGATGACAGCCTATTTAAGAGAAGTCGTTCAAAGAGTTTGTAAGTGTGACACAAAAGGGATATGGGATGGTAGCTTTTTGGATCCGATGCGGGTTTACCGGGTTTCAGTAGGGCGACAACCTTTGATCTCCTCCAGAGTTTTGGGATCCTCGTGGAACTAAGGCAGACATTGAAAAAGGCTAAGCGCCAGGACACTGTCACTAGACCAAATTTTTTTATTTGTTCGAAGGTAAGATCGTCAACTCCTACAGCCTTGCCAGATTTTAGTAGCTGTATAGCATCAGTTATTTCCATTAAACAAATGGTTTACAGAAGTTGGTGGAGTTATCCAAACTGGGAGAGCGTTTTGGTAAATTTCGTAACCGGTGCGGGGGTTTGCCATTCTGCAGGTAGGCTATTTGGTTTTCCGTTACGTTACCGGGATTGGCAGAATTAGGGGGGTTGTCAGTTAGTTTCCAGATGATAGACCAGGCTTTTTTACTATTATGCGTGAAGTCTACACTAGACACTGTATCCATCCATTTCTTTCGGCGCCCATCACTTACCATTTTCATCAGCTCTTCACCAGTAGCGATAGTTTCTTCCGCAAAGGGATCCCGATCGTACAGTTTTTGGTACTCAGCAAGAAGTTTGGCAGAATCGTGACTGTAGCCGGGGACGTAACATGTGCGGCACCCTCTTGGGATACAGATACCGCGTATCATCTCGATAAATTGATCGTAGTTCTCAGAGGATGGGTCGACGGAATCTAATTGGTTGTCGATGTCTATCTGGAAATGTTCCCAATTTGCTTTCGAAAAGTTAAAACGCCTACGGAATGGGATTTGTATGGCTTTCACTGCCTCTTGTAATTAGCAAGCTATAGGTCGATGTTGTGTGTTAGGGATCGGAGAGCAAACCGTTTTTGTGCACCATGAACTAACATTAGCGCTGACAAAAATAAGATCTGGGTTATACCCTCTCTTCCAGCGACCGCTATTGAATGAAGCAGGCAGTTTGGCGTTGTGGATTAGTGTTAAGTTTTCTGCTTCCGCCCCCTTCTCAACCACGGTTCCGTCTTCATTTGTGTCTCGGTAGCTCCAAGACGTGCTGAGGCTATTAAAATCTCCAACTATAACATTGATATTCTGGTTGTCAAAGTTACTGAGCTTCTTGAATTTAAATGTTTGGTTTGGTGGTTTCTATACCGAAGTTACAGTGCAGCTACCGATATCAATTGTTATCATCTCTATCGAATCTTGAGATTAGCTGATTACGGAGTTGACTTATAAGTTAGGTCTGGAAAAAATAGCGCTGCCGTGTTTTGGGTCAGGTAACTCGGCAATAAGTGTCAGTTGTGGGAATCGTGGTCTTATTTGGTCGGATCCCGGTGAGTCTCTTGCACGCAAATGCTGTCATATTGAGTTGAGCGATGTAACTCTGACAAAACGATTGCTTTGTCCTTGGAAAAAACTTTGATATTGATTGAGACGACGGAGAGAGCAGTTTTCGGGTATTGAGAGGAACCATTTTGTTGTGGCACTAAAAGTACCGTTAAGGGGGGTTCTGAAAAGAACCGTTTGAACGAATCATCATAGTGAAAGGATAAGCCAACCGATGTATTGGACACTGGCTGCCCAGGGTGCGCCGAACGTTTTTACGATTTAGGTACTATCAAATAAACGTAGCTCGGGGAGGCTCCTTTCATGCACCCCATTATTCTTAATAAAAATAAATTAAGGGTGAGTTCCACCCATGAAACGGAAAAACTTTTCCCAAGAAACCTATGTGCAAAAATGACAAAAAAATGACGACCTCATATACTATTGTCGTCAGCTGATCGGACAGTCTTGTATGGGTCGAAATTATTTTTTATTAAGAAAAATTAAGGGTGTATGTTAATTGCCTTGTGACAAAACATGGATTAAAACTATTTACATTTTCTTACTATAAAACTTTAACAATGCATATGAAAATCAAAAATCAAAATTCCTAGCTATAATAATAAGCCCACTAGAATTCTGACCGCGCCTATGTACAGTAGTGTGCGCGTAGATTGTGTGGAAGTAGGGTTACGAGCTGTCCTTATTAGTTCTGACATGTCTGCATTATTAGACTCTAGTCCGGATTTCGTCCGGCTCGTTAATTTGTCCGGATTTTAGAATATAAGTAACAAAACTACATTAAGGCGCTATATTCCCATTTTTAATAATTATGATTGATTGTACAGCCAACAATGTAAAACATACAATTCTAAAAATCATATGTAATATAGATGAACATATTATTTAATGACTCTTAAATGCAAATAGTGAATGCAAAAGACACATTTTTTATTTTACTTATTTTTTCCTTTGTAGGCAAAAAACCTTTAAAACGCGCTTATTCGCGCCGCTTCGCTGTTATACCCGTCCCTTACCGTCGTACCGCCGAGAGAGCGAGAGAGAAGCGCTCGGAATACCTCGCCTTAAGTAATATCAAATAAGTCTACGGTTAACGGTTTTAATCTTTATTAACTTCTCATTTATCTAAAAACAAAACATAAAAAGTGAGCAATTTCCGTCTTGTGACTAAAAAGTCCGAACTTTTATCAAAATGTCAGGTTTTTTTGTCAGGACTTTTCAAATCTTCGATCAACAATACCAACTAGATAACGCTTCACGTACAAAATCAAGTCTAAATTCTGTCCACGTGAATAAATACTTTTTCAAAGCAATAAATTACTCCTGTCAATAACATTTAGTGGTGAAATCAACCTTAACTAGCAACAAATAAAGTACCTTTTCCTGTTACCGCCTTGCGAGAAAATAAGAGCTCATTTCTCAAGTGCGCTCTTATTTACCGAGACACATTTTTAGCGCCGACCTGACATCTAGTAGTATTGTTGATCATAGTTTCAAATTCCTAAATGGTAACTCTATGTGCAAGCGAATGTCGCCGAAAGTGGTTGACCGGGAACTTCCTCGACTGTATGTATGTGGTTTGCCCTTTTTCGTGGCGCCACGCTTTCGCTCGGCACTTGGGCCACGCATTCCCGGAGTGTGCCGTGTTTCGGCCACTAATAAATAACGGAAGTAAGGTTTCTGGAAACTTCCTTTGATATTACGAAATGGAGAAGCTCAGAGTGAATACTACCCTGAAATAATTTTAATAATTGGCTATTTGACAGTTGTAACAATAAAACATGAAATATGTCGAAAAAGGTAGTTTATGATTTAACGATAATTATCCAATAGTTTTTTTTATTAAGATAATTTGTAATTTTATTTTTACAAAATAAATTTGCGATTTTTTTATCTGTGGATTACAAGACCCGAAACACGGGCGGCCATGCTTCGAAGCTTCATGTGACGTCACATTTCACAAAATATTTAAGAGGCCTATTACATCTCGAATGTGATTTTTGCGTAAAATGCCCATTTTCGCATTTTGTAGTAATTTTGCAGTTGTATTTATCGTTTTTAT
Organism: Scoparia ambigualis; assembly: GCA_963921215.1. Classification (NCBI taxonomy): domain Eukaryota; kingdom Metazoa; phylum Arthropoda; class Insecta; order Lepidoptera; family Crambidae; genus Scoparia; species Scoparia ambigualis. The sequence continues at coordinate 13,747,189 of OY992525.1, read as the reverse complement.
CGAAATAGGATAATTTTGTGCATAATATTACAAATCTCCATTCTGTGAGCATAAGTTGAATTCGGACGGCCGGCGCATCGCATTTTGTAGTAATTTTGCCGTTGTATTTATCGTTTTTATCGAAATAGGATAATAAATTCATTATAAATCTTTATTCTTCATGAAGTAACAATACTCTGGTATAAATTTTGCTCAATAATATTATTGTAGATAGGAGATATTCACAGTTAACTTATAGCGATTTTCCAAGTTTTTTGGTTTAGAATAAGATTTTGTTTCTATATAAAATCAATGATATCTAAAAATTCCGAGGCCGCTACGCACTATTCGACTATATAAGAGATAACACTATAATTTTTTATTTCACTTCTTTAGAACAGGAGTTCAATCGATGAGCTCAAAAAAGTGCTTTCGCGCACTTTATGAAAATCTTTCTCTGCAATTTTGGGTTTAATTAAAAAGTTAAGCAACATTTACAAAAAGCGAGGCCGCTACGCACTATTCCAATAGCTATTCTACACTATTCAATAAGTCATAATTGTTAATGTATTTTTGTTTCCGAGATCCATAACGCCAAAATTGGCCATTTTACGTAAAAATCACTGTCGAAATGTAATAGGGCCCCTTAAACTCACACTCAAAGCTCTGCTTGAGTACAGTAAGAAAGGGATGGCGAAATATGCTATGAATAGCACCATCCCTTTCTAACTCAAGCAGAGATTTTATTGTGAATTTGGTTTTGGAATACGAGCCTTAACATGCGACTCTTTAACATGCTATGTACTTACCCAATGTTTTGTAATATGGTAAATAAAGTAAGGAAAAAAACTACTAAGTATTATTATTGCAATGGCCATCATTTACTTTTAGTCGGAAATAGTCGGAATCAGTAGGTCCGCGGTGTCCTGCGATCACCGATAAAATTCTTTGTGTAGGTATAGACGAAGTCGCGGTGCTAGTTCAAAACTTGGAGCCTAAAGTATAACTTCAACATGTATGACAAAACCTTCCATGTAGAAGTACATGCGTACATTGTTTTGCTTGTTTATTATTAGAAATATTTGAAACTAATCAAAGCAATTACTTGTACTTGAAAAGAATTGCAATAGGTGTTAAAGTTACACAATTGGATTGGTTACCTGTACCTTACTAGACAAATAAATCAACTGCCAGCTTTGTCAGTATGTTTGTTTACGTTTCAGCTTCCTTCGATACTCGCTGTGTTGTTTAAATTTTTTTAAAACTAGTTACGACACAGTTTAATCAATTTTTTTGCGTTAAAAAACTGTTTACATGCCAAACTTTTTGCTGCTACTTTCATGACGTTTCAGTTAAATTACTGCCAGCCAAGGAAGTCAGAGTTCAGCTGCCGTCATAGAATAAAGGCTTTAGTTATTATTACTCTATGGCTGCCGTAAAACCCATAGATTTAGAATTTTTTTTCTACGCAATGGATTCACGAATTGTGGCAGCGAGAAATCCTAATCAAGATTGAATCGCCCGAGCAAAAGAGACAGTGAATGAAGTACCGTCATGTCATTGTTTTCGCGAGTTAACCAATCTTTAACGATAATTAGTTTTCGATTGTTTTGCTGTGCACTTATTTAGGAAATATGGTGAGTAGAAGAGTATTTCGACATTTTTAAAGACGCTTAAGCTGCAAAATTCCGTTTTGGCGAACTGTCAATTTCGTCAATTTCATTATTTTTTTCTGTGAAATTTTCTATGGCGATATATAGATTTCTTTTACTTGTATGATGAATTAGTAACCACAGAACCACCTCAATTTTTTTCACGGACCTACGTACTACGTGCTTTGACCTATTATACGGGTGACTAAACCTACCGTGGACGGAAGGAGGTTTGAATTCTGGGTGACTAAACCTACCGTGGACGTTTGAGTGGTTAAGAGGCCACACCACAACGTCCCAGTTAGAACACTAATTACGTCGTCGTCGTCGCCGTCGCGGTGAAATTCGTGCATTTTTATATTAATCCTTCGATTTAACAGTAAGAATCGGTATTAATTGTGCAATTATGGTGACTCACGAATATCCGGCGTGAAATAATGGCACAAACTTGGTGCTGTTGTGTTTCGTCCGGCCAGTGAGGGTTCCGGAGTTCCCCCCCCCCCCTCACAATTCCAATTCCTTCCTTAACCCTATTCCTTCCTTAAAGGACCGCAACGCATCCTCTGGTTTTCGGGTGTCTATGGGCGGCGGTGATTGCTCTCCATCAGGTGACCCGCCTGCTAGTTTGCCTCCTTCTTATATAAAAAAAAATACTGCTCTAAGAAGATACAGTAGGGCAATACAGAAAACCTACACGATATCATTCCCAAAACTCCAACTTCTAAAAATATACGTTACGGACATTTTTTATCTTACTTACCTCCCACAGATCATTAATGTTACTTCGCAAAATTTAAAATTATTAAGTGAAAAGTCACTGTGAATAATTACTAGGTATTTAACGACTTTTATCTGTCACTTCATTGAGATGTAATAACTAGAGCCGAAACCACGAAGCAAGTTTTTGCGCTCTGACTCGCGGACTTGCGGTGACTGTGAATGATCCAAGCGATTGTGGAGCTTGCGGCTGCAAATTATCAGAGGGCTACTCTGACACACACACAAAATAACAACAAGCCGCTCTATATTGTTGGCTGTATGTGCAGTATTTAACCCGTTGGTCGCCTTTTACGACACCCAATGAAAAAGAGGGGTTGCTAGTATTCTTTTAGTGAGCACAAATCAGTGCGCAAAAACTTGTTTCTCTAGTCATAATACGTCAATGTGTCACTCCGTAATGAACCAAATCATTGTTCACGAAGTATAACGTTACATTCGGAAAAAAGGCTGGCATCAATTACATCCTCGTTTGTAACAAAAAAAAGATGTTAAACGCTCTGTAAATAGAAGTTACGACAAAAAAACATCAGCGCCGCGCTTTTAAAAAAAAACACGGGTTTTTTCTCGCTCTGTAAAACAAACGGCATTGATTGTGGACACGTGTGGGGCCAATTGATAGTTAGGAGTTCGACAGAAAAAAAGATGTTCTAAGTAAAAATAGATCGTTTCGCTCCTACATTTCTCGTGAAGACTGATTTTCGGCGCGAATCGCAAATGAATATTTGGCAGTTGAATCAATAGATAAACTTAAAGAACAATGGGTAATTTTGTATGGAACTCTTAAGGTCTCTTGTCCGTTATTCGCCTTTTACGAAACCCAAGGGAAGAGATGGATTGATAATATTCTTTTAATAAGCGACACCACCCAATACATGTACTTACTTATATTGAAATAAAATTAGTGATTAAACGAACTTATACCTGAAGTGATGTTCTATCACAATTATACGAGTTGCTTCGTCCGAAGAGATTAGGTAACACTTGTAGTAACACGTATCGTGTCGCCTTTCATCCACTAAGTTATAAGCAAAAAAAAACAATTTTTTGTAGGGTAGTTGTCGTTTTCCTCTGCGCCTCGATTGTACGACCGGTCATATAGTTGAAAGCCGTGAGCCTAATATTTCACGCACAGGGGATATCTAGGGAGGGACCTAATCTCTTCGGACGAAGCAACTCGTATAATTGTGATAGAACATCACTTCAGGTAAGTTCGTTTAAACACTAATTATACATTCGTTGTTTCGTTCTTTGAGATTAGGTAACACTTTTAGATTTTGAAAGATAGTAAAATATTAAAACGTCTTTTTCCGTGTAAATCAATAACTAGGTATATTAAATCAATATAATCAAAAAACAAAACCTAAATAAACCTAGAGGTTTATAATATATTGTAATCAAATCTTATTTAAAAATTATGATTAACATCAATCTCTGACAATGGACATGGCAAAGTCTGGTTCAGGTTGGATGTTTCTATGGTAGTGTTTTGCAAAAACAGAAGAGTTAGCACTCCACCCAGCAGTTTTGCGAATAGTATCGATACTGACGCCTGCTCTATGTGCAGCTGAGGTAGTAGCATGCCTCATGGTGGAGTGAGCAGAAAATAAAGAAGTGTCAACTCCGCTAGCTAATAAAGTATCTTTTATCCATCTACTAACAGTATTAGAAGATACTGCTTTATGAGGTCTTTTGAAACATAAAAGGATTATTTTCGTTGTTTCGCTAGTGGACATACTTCTGAAAGTTCTCTGTAAAAGGGAATATTCAGATGAGGCTGTATTGAACCTGGACAAGATGTCTTAATAATTTCCTGTATCTTAATAAAAATGCTAAGCTGATTATTTATGTGCACCCTGTGTGCTGTTACACGTATAAGAAATGTAACTTTTTAAGTTAGCTGTTATAGATTTAAAGAGGTATTGGGATGCATTTTTGATAGGAAATTTAAGACTAGTGATAGGTCTCAAGATATACCATATTTTGGGGCTGAAGGACGAAGTCTGTAGAATCCTTTGAATAGTTTTGTCATACGGTCATCAGACCCTACTCTTGATCCTAAGATCAAAGATAGAGCAAAACGATGGCTGATTAGTCAACCATATTGTAAGCTCGAATAGAAAAGCTTTGTTAAGAAATAAATTACGTGCGGAGTTGGTGCCTCATATAGATCCACACTGTGATCTTTATAAAAGCTTACCTAGCTAGCAACGGATTGCAACATCATATCGTTTTATTGAATTATAATGACAGAGAAGCTATCATGATATTTAAGGATGATGGTGGTACACTCCTCTTCAGTAATGCCGTTCGGATAACTTTTCTGCAATCAGTGTCCGCTTGGGTAGGCTGATGGAAATCGACATTAACACGTTATCGCTGGGCACAAATTGTACCAACTCCCAACAGCGAAGATCTTGGAACAACAATAATGCCTTCTGCGTGATCCGTTATTATTTTTCTTAATACTTTTAGTATAACAGCGAATGGTGAGAATGTGTAAAATAAAAGATGATGCCAATTTAACCTAAATGCATTTGTAGCGCAAGCTCCAGGATCTCTGTTCCAAGAGACATACCTACTTCTTACATTTATAATTTGTTCTGGATGCAAAAAGATCATTATCAGGCTTACCTAGAACTCTTACTATTTTATTAAAAGCATTATCTATCAACCCCCCTTCAGTGTCAGGATGTAATTTTCGTGACTCTGCATTTGCTATTACATTATCTTTTGAGCTGGTGTACGAGTACGAAGCGAAAACGAATATTTTTCGGATTTCGCACCAAAGCCACAACCTCTTAGTTATTTCAGTAAATTGTGGGAACCGAACTCCGCCCATATGGTTTATATAAGAAATAGTTATATTATCAATACGTAACAAAATTTGTCAATTTTTTAAGTTTCTTGCAATTGTTTGTAAGCCCAAAAAGGAAGCTAAGAGTTCTAAATAGTTTATGTGCTCAACTGATTCTACAATACTCGACTGACCACTAGCAGTCCCCACAGCACCTGCCGCCCCCCCCCCCCCCCCTTTTCTTGCTTGCATCAGAAAAAGTAATTCTAAGCAGTAATTATCTTGTCTGATAAGATTATCCACCCTTCCAATAGATTTTAACCACCAAGAAAAATCGTCTTTCAAATACGGTAACGACATGTAACTATCGTAGATAATCGTATTATACTTCGGGTCTCAACCGAAGACGATTACTTATTACATGCAGCAGTACATGAGATGGTACTATCTCCTTCACACTTTTAGATATATCCTAAAAAGAAATATCTTATTTCCGTTCCCTGCACTGGCAACCCCGCGTCACGAGACGTCATTACGTGTTTTTGTGTTATCGGAATCACACGTACTTTTCGTAACGAAATTAAATATGTATATATGAGATGGGAAAATGTTAAAGTTCGAAGTTGAGAGACAGTGATCATTACGGTATTCTTCGTAAAGTAAAGAAATCATTTTTAATTGAAAAAACGTAGGCGTTTATCATCATCGGTGTCGGTGAATAGTGATAAATGTCGTATCAACGATATTACGACACGCATTTATTGGAACATAACGCTAATTTACCTGGAAAATTAACTATTAAGGAATGTATCATAGTTGTAAGGAACTAAGATCATTTATCATTAAAATTATCTACCCTCATTTTTATTGTTTTTTCTTGGGTTCTATAATAATGATTGTAACAAAATTAAAAGCCATTTACAACAAGAAATTCATTAAATACTAAACTACTTATTTAGACACCATTGTAACAGTGTTTAACTTACTAAACGTATGATGTGTCGAGGATATATAACTGCTTAACAGTGTTGATGCTTTATTTTACTCAATGACATTGAATGTCATTGATTTTACTCCATACCGTAAAAGCCGTATCGAGGTTACTTACACCAATTAGACAGTACTGATGTTCTATTTTACTCCACGCAAGCCGTGTCAAGGTAACTTACTCCTCTTTAACAGAGTTGAGGCTCCACGCATGCCATGTCGAGGATACTTGCTCCACTTTAACAGTGTTGAGGCTCTACGCTAGCCGTGTCGAGGATACTTACTCCACTTTAAAAGTGTTGAGGCTGCACGCAAGCCGTGTCGAGGATACTTACTTCACTTCAACAGTGTTGAAGCTCCACGCAAACCGTGTCGAGGATACTTACTCCACTTCAACAGTTTTGAAGCGCTACGCAAGCCGTGTCAAGGATACTTACTCCACTTTAACAGTGTTGAGGCTCCACGCAAGCCGTTTCGAGGATACTTACTCCACTTTAACAGTGTTGAGGCTATATCTTACTCCAAGCAAGCCGTGTCAAAGATACTCACTCCACTTTAACAGGGTTGAGGCCATATCGATGTTGTCAATTGGTGTCAATTGTCAATTGGTACATCAAGAAAGAAAATTCCAAGGAACCCCTCTGGATTGGAAGCAAAGGAGTCGCCACGCGGTTTTGAGGTCAGACCTCAGCATTATATATACTTATTAATTGTATTAGAATAAGAATTAGACTTTCTCCGTGACACAGCGGCTACACAAGCCGTGTCGAAGATACTCACTCCACTCTACCTGGGTTGAGTGAGGCTATATTTTATTTCAAGCAAGCCGTTTCGGGAATATGTATTTAGTACATTTTAACAGTGTTGAGGCTTTATTTTATTCCACGATAGCCGTTTCATGGTTTCTAACTCCACTTAAACTGTGTTGAGGATTTTCTACTCCACATAAACCGTGAGAGGCCATACCTATTTCACCCTAACAGTTTCACGTTTCCACGTCATCCGTGGAACAAAGCAGAGTCTAAACATTGTTGAGGACTTAAGTTCGATTTCCGCCCGGGGTGGACATGTTTTCAACGTTTCGTTATCTTCGGGTTTACTTATCAATAATGATTTGGTGAAGACATCTTAAACTATGTAATTGATGTTTACAATGACTCAACCAGTAGCGGCAGAAACAAAGCTTGGCCATTCGCGCTGCTTGCAGCGCTAGCGCCTGTGCCCGTGCCAGCTGCGCCACTAAGATCTTTGATCTGTCCCTGTATATGACGGTCAGTTCAACGATAGCCTGCTTTCATTGGACACCCATGGATTCTACAATTTCTCAGAGACGAACCTCATAAAAAATAAAGGGTTACTCATAATAATAATTAACAAAAAAAATAAATAATAAGTACTTACTTACCTACTTAAATAAATGGAAAATAATAATAATAATAAAAAAAATAGTAATAATGTACATAAGCCTCGAAGCTCCAAAACTAAATTAGGAAATTGAAATAATAATAATAATAATAACAATTATAAGCTCTGTTGGAGATAATGTTTAAATAAATGAATAAAAGTTTTAAAACTTCACTTTCTGAGCATAATAATATTAAGACCCCTAATGCCTTAACCAAGTTTGATTCGGAAAGAAAACAAAAATCCAACGCTCTGTACAGAGTCCCGGGCTGATGCCCGGGCTGAAGTTGTGATCAACTTCGAGGTTCTTTAAACTATAGGGGGGGCGCCACTGTGCGTAGTAGTATCATCAGCTATCGAGCTGCGATCAAGCTCACCAGCACCATTCACACCGCCAAGGGACTGCCGAGGTTCCGCCGGATATCTGACAGGGAGACGTTGGAATCAGAGCTCCTGCAGTCGCTTGACCTATTTTTATGACTGAATGACAGAAAGTGTGAGCTCACTAGGGATCGTAATGTTTTACATTGTATTTGTAAATGCAATATTCATTTTCCCGGCAAACCTATACAAAACAACTATACTTCAAAACAATGTTTGTTACTTACTATTTCATATAGATAAAAATGAATCGCCAAATGTGTTGCTAAGCGCACAAAAACGGCTCGACTGATTTGTCTGATTCTCTTTTGTTGTGTTTATAAAGGTCAGGAAAAGTTTACAAAAAACAATGTATAGGATCTCACAGATTCACTTAAAATTTAAAGCAGCTTCTAAATAATTATATTTAAAAGAATCGGACTGCCCTTAAATTATTAAATCACAGCTACTATTGTCAACAATTGATATTCAAGATGCTTATTTTTAATTAAGTATCTACTGCAATTAAAGCTGATCGGAAAAAGTTAAGGTTTAGTTTGAGGCCTCAGTTGAAATTAATGTTCTTCTGTTCAGCCTATTTGTGTTTGCGAAATTACTGGAACCGGTTCTAGAACAATTGCGCATAATATTTGAATTTTCTACAATAATTGTTTAGTTTATGTTTTGTACCTACGCACGAAACATAAGCTCAAATTATGACGAGTGTGTATTGAATAATAAAACAACGAGTACAAGCACCTTCTTGGAGTCATAGGGTTTGTCACAAACACTTACAAAAGCATTACTAAAAAACCGAGCAACAGAACTTGTTTTATACATAAATGTATAATAAGAGATTTAGATGAATTCAAGAATATTGACTACGGCATGCACAGCGGCCGTTGCGGTTTGAATTACCTACCTACACCAAGTTGTTTGAACAAGAGAAATTCTTAGCATTAATTGATTCAGAAACTTTTATGTATTCGCATCCTACATCCAGTCTTGTGAAAACATTATACGAATATACTTAGATACGGAGTAGGTAACTCTCCTACCATGCGTTTTCACATATTACCTATTAGTTTATTGGCATTGCCATAATTTGACCTTACAAACCCTTACAAACGCAGAATGCATCACGAAATCCTGACCAAGTTATAAAAAAAAAAAACACTTACATTTAATATAAATTGGATAAAGCAGAAGGTATTGATGTGGTACAGATTAGAATTTACATCCTTGGTATACAATGTGACCCAAACTTGTTGTCCAAGAAAAATGTTCTTCGGCCCTAAATAATATTTGTTATACCTAATTTCCTTTCAAGGCGAGCCATCCACTTCTAGATAGCCTTATCCAGGTGGCGCCAAATTATTAGTGAATCGTTGACCAGACATGGTATACCACGAGCATCTTGAGATATATGTTTACATCTCTTGCAACAAAATCAGTAACATTAAATAAGTACTGTATATGATAATATCTTGGTAGCTTTATTCGAAAAATAATAACTTGAATCTTTTCAAAGCTGATAGTTATAAAGTTATCATTTCTAACCAAAAAGTTTGAGGAAGGTTCTATGTTGTTTATACGCATAGGTCTACTTTACCTGTCATATAAGGGAAGTAATTTACTTTCCATGAATGAATGTGTTTATTACAGTTTTGTTAAGTGTACACTAACTAAGATTTATTGCTCCAAATCAAAAATACAATTCAACATGGGACACAAATGTCATATTAATTAAACCATATTTCCAGGACTATCCTTAGAATCCTTAGATCATAATCAATGATTTGTCACTAATGATTCTTACACTATATTTTCTATTGTTTCTGCTCAAAAAAGGCAGTCTATTAGTTTAATCAAAAATAATATATCAATACAAAATTATGTGATTGTGATTGAAATTACCGACTTCATTTAGACTTCAGGACCCGTGTTTAGCAACCGCTCATCTGATTGTCCAATATTTGTAAGAATCCCAGTTATTTGTTGCTGGCTGCGCCAAACTCATAAAAAGGCGGTCACAAACATTTTTTGCAGATAAAAAAAAAAAGGATTTTAAGACAGTGGACGACATGCCGATACGGATATTTGTCTGTATTTGGAGCTCACAGTCACGTAGTCGCTCGGCATTTACTGCTCACACTGCTCACAGATCTAGTCTGGAGGTGTTTCGCAGAGTTGTTGTGGGCTGGGCTGAGTCACTTAAATGTATTTGTTAATACTGTTGGAGAAATGTTTAGGTACAAATTAGAATGAATTTGTCAATGCAGTATATATTTACAACAAAATAATAATACTTAATCAAATAAATAAATGAAATTGTTAAAGTCATTGTTTAGAAAACGACCAATGCATCGATAGCCATTAAATGCATCTTTTAAGGTTTAAAGGAGGCTTACGCAACTACATGTATAAAAAACTACCTACATATTGTAAAGTTTAAATTGACATAATTTTTTATTTTTATTGTGTTAACATTACAATGCTCTGAACATCTGCATGTAATAAGTAATCGTCTTCGGTTGAGACCCGAAGTATAATTAAGAATCAAACGAACTTACCTTGTGAAGTTTGATTCCAATTATGCAAGGGTCTCAACCGAAGACGATTACGTCAACCCATCCCTCCCAACCCAAAAAATAAAATAAAAAATTGTGGAGGATAACACAAAATTCTCTGAAATAATGACGTTTCGTGACGCGGGGTTGCCAGTGCAGGGAACGGAAATAAGATATTTCTTTTTAGGATATATCTAAAAGTGTGAAGAAGATAGCACCATCTCATGTACTGCTGCATGTAATAAGTAATCGTCTTCGGTTGAGACCCTCGCATAATTGGAATCAAACTTCACAAGGTAAGTTCGTTTGATTCTTAATTATAAATTGCAAGATATTTACACGTTTCCATTTGTTTGGTGTATAACCAACCATATTAGACGGCGGGGCAAGATGCAGTGAGAAGTTCTACTAGTCGTGCAAAGTGCCTAATTTTACATCGTTCTTTAATCTTTAAAATCGTTCTTTAAATTAAAAATAAAAAAACTAATTTCTTTTTGTCATTTTTGTCATGTTTAAAACACTTGACCTGACCAGCCCTTGAAGTATCTTGCGGTTTCTAGCAGTCGCCTTATTAATCACGACTATTATTCTTGAAAGCTTAGTCAGAGACTAGGCAATGAGGTCCGCAAAGGCAGTCCTCTATCATAGTCCACTTTTCATCAAACAGCGACTGCAAATGTGCTAAGCGTGACAAGTGGTTAGTCCATCGCCGCTCTATGCTGTTGGATGTAAGTGCAGTCTTTATTCCGTTACTCGCCTTTTACAACTTGAATTTTTATTCATTTGTGGTGAGAATACCGACCGATCATCTATCGGCCTTTATAAAAGAGGAGTTTTGGCCGAAAGGTGTCCTGTTCCGGCGGTTCCGTGGTCGGCTACCGGACACCGCGCTGCCTCACACGTCGCCGTGTCTACGTGTAAAATAGTGATAAGGTTTTTATAATATAAATTATATGTATGTTAGTCTGTAAGGTATTTATCTATGAGCCTGCGTTGCCTGGATATACATAAATAAATAAAATAAATAAACAACACCCAAGGGAAGAGAGGGGGTAGTAGTATTCTTTCACCGCTAAGCGACACACATGGTTAATAAAGTAAGTACAGTCTAAATAGTGTTCCACTGCTAAGGTAAGGCACAGTAAATATATAAGCTAAAGCAGTACCGAAACTAGGCCTTTTTGTTGAGTTATATACCTACGCGCCAATTGAGCGTTAGGGTTGTCCTCTTATTTTTGCTGCTACGACATGTTCGAAAAGCTTTATTATTAAATATAGTGTAAAAATTCTCATTCTAATGAATAGCTTTTAGAATAGCTTTTTCAAATAGCTCTTTTAAATAAATTATCGAAAAACATGTACACGGCACTGTAAAATTGATTTTGTCTAGTTCTTTGTAAATGGATATAGCTAATTTACAATTAATATCATCATCAGCCTATTAGCGTCCCACTACTCGGCACAGGCCTCCCACGTGGACAATAGCACACATGGGGATATTGGGCCATAACCCACCACGCTGGCCCAATGCGGGTTGGTGGGTTTTAACGACTGTCATCTTACGACAACAACCGGGACCAACGGCTTAACGTGCCTTCCGAAGCACGAAGGAGCTCGAGATGTGTTTTTATTAATTTGGTCACCCATCCAGTGACCCGGCATTGAGAAAGAGGCTTAGCGAGCAAGATCACAAGCCGAACGCGCTAGCCGCTGCGCCATCGAGCTCCTCCATCCATCTCCATCCAATTAATATGTTCTCTTTGAAAACAACAGCGAAAACTTTCGTCCATTTTCTCGACATATTGAACAAAATCATCCGATGGTACAATACAACTAGTACGTCTCGACGCGGCACTCGCGACTGACAGCACTGCGATGTCCGCTTAGAGTCCCCGCAGACTGCAAACTTTATATCAGCCGATAGTTTGGTTGGCTTTATAATCATTATGAGGAGGTATGTAAATGCGCACATTTTCGCATACTGATTAAAAAGCCAACCAAACTATCGGCCGATATAAAGTTTGCAGTCTGCCTGCGGTGACTCTTAGGCCGAAATTCGGCCGAATTTTGATTTTTTACCGAATGGTCGGCCGAAGTTCGTATTCGGTTCAAACCACATTCGGCCCATCTCTAGTAATAATCATTCCAAGCAATAATTCTATTGAACAATTCAATTGGTTTGTCATTAGGAAAATTGTCGTGTCGACGTAAGCGTCTACATTACTGTCTTTATGACAGATGTTTTTATAATGCGATGTAAACGGAAATGAGACACTTGAACAAACAAATTAATATCGTAAACAACTACAATTTTACTCTTCGATGCAGCCGTTCTATAAAACTACAGAGTTTTATTCATTTTCGATTACTCGTACTCAAACAAAATTTGATATTTAATCCTCAGTGAGTTTTCAAATTCGAACTCTCCAAAGTCTCTACACAAATATACACTTAAGGTGCGACTTTTGACAAAATTATAAAAAGCCTCCTCGCTTAAAACTTTTATATTTTCGACTTTTATTAAATAGTACCTACTTACTATTTACATAGAAGGGTTAGGTTAGGTTAAACTAAACAATAAGGACGGCAAAAGCAGTTCACTGCCACGGTCCACGGACGGTACACATATTGACTACTACACATGTGCTCAGCGTGACGTGTGGTGAGCCCATCACCGCTCTATGCTGTTGGATGTATGAGCAGTCTCAAGAGAAGACTGGTAGTATTCTAATAATAAGACTGAGAGTATGTATGTGTAAGACTTAAACTTGACTTGACTTTAAACTGTAACCGATTCGCGTAGCGGTGAAAGAATACTGCCACCCTCTCTTTTCCTTGGGTGTCGTAACAGGCGACTAACGGACTACAGACTGTACGTACATCCAACAGCTTAAAGCGGCGATGGGCTTACCACCTTTCATGCTGAGCACATGTGCATTCGCTATTTGGTGAAAAGTGGACTATGGCAGAGGACTGCTTCTGCGGTCCTCATTGTAGTCTCTGACTAACTCTTCGGGGATAATAGTCGTGATTATTATGTATGTATCTGGGTCAATCAACTTTTAAAGTGCCGATTTTACACCTATCTTTAAGATATAATGTTAAAATGCATTTATTCAATTTGTATTAATTAAGTTATATATTACAATCAGAAATATATTCAAGTTTGTAGTTTTAGTGCGTGCAGTGAAGCTTTGAGCATACATTTTAAGTAATTAATATAATACCAAACAAAGGTCATAATAACATGTCCCTCGCGTTACTTTTTTAATCATTTAGTAAATTAAAATGAAACAACCTAGTAACTTAAATTTTATTTATTACCCATACTTATACGAAATCTTATATTATAATGTAATAATCAACCTTTTACTGCAAATAATGATACAAAAAAATAACAAAACATGTCACCAGCGTTACTTTGTCACCATTTGCAATTGAATCTTTTAAAAAAATGTTACCAAACACGTCTTGCCATGTTGATAATCAGTTAAAAGCAAAGACACATACATTTTTGTGAAAATCCTACTATTCATTTATTAAAAAGCATTTAAAAAATACGAAAATTCCTTACGAAAATTAATAGTTTTGAGGGACAAGAGTAACGCAAGAGACGAGTTCCCGGTAACGCATGAGACAATTATCTTAATAGCTATTTTGTTTTTTTCTTTTACGAGATATTTCTACGGTTTCTGTCATAAAAATGTTAAGTATAATATTTTTTTTCTTTCGATTCTTAGCTTTTTTATATCTTTTTTTTACAGCTTTACTCAACAGTTTATATTTGTCTGTGTTCTCTGTTTCTTCAGACTCCTGTTCGGCGTTTCTGCAGTAATATTTTTCAAACTTCATTCGTAGTTTTGCAATGTCTTCCTTTAGCTTTATGTTTTTTCTATATAATTTACATCCATCTCTTCTTATTTTCTTCTGTCCACGTTATTCAGCGGAATTAGTGAGCGTCAAAGTTCATGTGTTTCTTTCATTATTATCGGGTGCAGGCGATTTAAAACACTGACCAAATTTTCGTGACGTCGAAATGATCGTTTCCTAAGCTTCCAAATTATATTGGCGTTATATTTTTCTTTTCGTGTAAGGTCTGCTACTAACCTTTTGGTTTTGTGGTTCTCTATGTTTCTGCTTACTCTCTTCATATTTTTCTTGGTTTTGTTTGAGTTTTTCCCTATTTATAGCGTTTATGTTTCTCTGCTACCAATAATGGCATTTTAGACCTAAAACAATTAAAAATTTACTAGACAAACCATTAATTTCAAAAAGCTTTAAACCCACCTACAATACATTTGCGTTACTGTCTCTGGCGTTACTACAATAGTAACGCAGTTGATCGATAACTCAGTAGACATTTGAGTTAATTAATAAAATTGCGCCTCTAACATTATGCTCTAAGGAAAAATGCCTACACTTTGCAGAAATCAGAATTCAAATGAGTAAAACAATACTATGAATTATATGTGAATAATAATTTTAAGATAAAACTTACGCGAAATAAGGCGGTCACTCAGTAGACAAGGAATAAACACACGCACACCCAAAGTGAACTCACGGCTGACTGTCAGAGCTGCCGGAAAGAAAACAAAATGGCGGTTCCTGTTAAAATGTTTGTAGGTCTTGTGCTGCTTTAACCTTCTCATTTGCTAGAGTCATCTATGCGTATAAGTGTGCAATTTTACGGTAACGCTGTTGACGCCTTAAACTGATTAATTTTAGGGACACAGCTTCAGAAATAAAAATAAAATATTTTTGTTCTGTTAAGATACTAAAGAACTACTTACTAGAGAGGTCATTATTCCCAACATGCGGTAGAAAATTACTGTTTATTTAAAACCGTTTTAATTAACTCAATATGTTTTGATGATATTTGTATCTGGTAGTTGGGGACAAGAAATTTTTGTATGGAAGTCCGATTTGGTCTACAGCGTTACTACATTTTTTGGAAATGTTATACAAGAAATTATTTTAAATTTGATGTAATAAATATGTAAGATAATCTAATTTAAAATAGGTGCGCATTAAAAACAAATGCCTCAAATATTTTGAGAGAAAAATTAGTTTTTTCTTTGGTGACATGAAACTGGCACCTTAAAAGTTGATTGACCCATCTATGTATGTATGTATTTTAAATTTTCTTTCTCGTTTGTTCTAGAACGCCGTCGAAAAGCGCGGGAAAGGTCGCACCGGCTGGCCGCAACACGTTTGGGCGCTGGAACTCAAGAGCGAACAGAATCTAAGCGCCTAGCCTCAACATCATTATTATTTTATTTTTATTTTATAATACTAGTAAACACACAATATAATTACAACTTAAATAACATACAGCAACAAACAAAAAAGCACACAGGATAAGTTTCAGCTCCAAAAACAAGTCAACGGTCCCGAAGACTAGGTAACGTCATATCTGCGATACAACTAACTTGCAGATATGACGTAATTCTTCGAGACCGGTACCTACCTACATACACATGGAAAATCAAAATAGTGTTGTATAAGGTACGTATACAAAGTTAAATTAAATTGTTAGATTACATTTAAAACTCAATTAATATATTAAATTGATCAAGTGCTGTGTAAAAATTTATTGAGAATAACAAAAATAAAATCGCAAATAAAGCATAAATTATCACAGATTCATAGGCCACTTACGTAATCATTGTATCTCCTCGAACCTCGATCAAATTTATAAAACTAGATCCACAACAAACGTTTTCAAAAGTATGAACAAAATATCTAGACTCTGTCAAGCGAGTCGTAAGTCGTATATGTAGATTTCCATGAAAAAGGCGGCAAATTAAAAAATCTTATGTCAACACTGATTAGTACGCTGAAAACCTTGTTTGATTTACGGTATATTCGCAAAATGGTGAAAGCTGAAGTGGTTTCCGCACAGAACACAAATCAATTCAAAAATAGATTAGACAAGTATTTAAAACTGGAAGAAAGTTAATTCACGAATAAGAGCTAACGGGATACAGAATTTCATCAGTTGTTTCAACTGCCTGCCTGTCAATAATAGAGGCTCTCGCTAAAAGGTTGGGTCAAGGGTCAGATACAGAAGGCAGTACTCCTTGACACGGCACGTATTGTCAGGAGGTTCCTCACTCTGCAGCCCTAACCACCGGTAGCTTGGGTCTATCCCCGCTGCCGGTGGCAACCTAGGTTAAGTTTTTTATAATATTTTATATTGTAAATATGTTTTTTTATATAAAATATTGTAAAAAATTTTACTTAAGATAATATTTTAAATAAAGAGCATAATAATAATAAAATGTCTACCGTTCGCAAAACGTCTCTTTCTCATAATGTCGCTTTCGCAGAATGTCTCTTTCGCAGAATGTCACTTTCGCAAAATGTCGCGATTATACTTAGAATTTTTTTTCGATTTTTAAAGAAAATCATATAAGTATATTTATTTATTTATTCAGGATAATAAACGATTGTACAATAAAGATTTCTTAATTAAAATTACATTCATTTATGTTACTAATTGTACAACCAGCAACATTATTCCCTTTTTACTTATGTTAAAGATTTAGCCTCTAATTTTTACAACTATGTTAAGTCGCTCTGATAAGAAAAACAAAACAAAACAAATAGGTATCGATAAGAGCAAACAGAAAACCCATCATCAGTGACAAAAAAGTTTGCAAAGTACATTTTTAGTTTAAAATCAAATTACCTACCTATTAAATGTTTGTTATTAAATGAAAGTTTAATCAACATTAAATGACATGAAAAAAGGTAAGTCTATAAAAGTTTTTAATTATATTTTCCTTTTTCTTTCTTGTGTCATACACTAATTCTCTGTTATAATCGATACATCATAGTAGGTATATATCAACATTATGACTATAATAATCACAGAATGTGATCAACCCTAACTTCAACGACGCTTAACTCAATCAATAAATTAAACGTTTCTAAAATCAAAGTAGGTATAAGTAAAGAAAATATACTTATTGAAGTTATAATGTAAACAAACCATAACATTTGAAATTCTTTTATAGTAACTAATTATGATATTTACATTATAATACTGTAATAAGTAAATGATTTTCCTATAAAAATCGAAATTTTATTCTAAGTATAATCGTGACATTTTGCGAAAGTGATATTCTGCGAAAGAGACATTCTGCGAAAGCGACATTCTGCGAATGAGACATTATGAGAAAGAGACGTTTTGCGAACGGTAGACATTTTGCGAAATAGACATTTTGCGAATATACCTAAGTACCTATTTTTGGTATTTTTTTTAAATGTTTAAATATTGTGCTTTGTTATGTACTAGCGGCCCGCCCGCGCCTTCGTCCACGCTAATTTAGAAAGACCGCCATAGTTCAGCCATTTAAAAAAATATATCTACAAAATATAAACAAAAACCATCCTCAGCTATCGCTCTATCTTTTAGTGAAAACCGCATAAAAATCCATTGCGTGGTTTAGAAGAATAGTGCGGTGCTACAGACAGAGAAAAACGGCGATACTTTATATTATGTAAATGTAATGATGATGACTAGAAAAAAAGACCTGTACGATTTTTGAATTTGCCGCCTTTTTCATGGGACACGAACACGCCTCACTTGACAGTTAATACCACAGTATATTACTCATACTCATTTCGTTTGTTAGTGTGCGAGCTAAGTGTAAATATGACGAAGTGCTCCTTAAAAAAATAGCTATTCAATCCAGCCTTAGAATTAAATGCTTTAGTTATTAAGTTGTAAACTAAATAAATAAGTAATCTTTCCTACATTCACACCAATTATCTAGCCCAAGAGAAGTTTCGTTATGAAACTCGTTAAATAGTTACTAGACAACGGATAAACATACTTAAAATACTTAAATACTTACATAAGTAGGGCAGGAGCCCCGGTTTTGGCCACTTTAAGGGAATTTCTACGTTCAAAAATTTTCTACTAATACAAGAATGTGTAATGTGGCGGTTTGAAATAACCAAAATGAAGGCTATACATTGACCTTTTAAAGTTTCTTTGCGATGTTTGATTCGAGTCAATATATTTTTTTATATGGTTTTAAATATAAAAGGTGTGATTTCACCATTTCTGGCCACTTTTCCCCCAGTTGTGGCCATACCATTGCACCAGTTGTGGCCATTAAATTAGTAAGGATATATTTCGGTTTTTTTTAAAGAAAATAAAACATAATATAGAAGTAAATATTTATTGTAAGGTAGGTAGGTAACAGTTAACAAAATTTCCAATATTTTGCCATTCCAGGCACATAGAAAACCTCGCGTTGAACGCGGGCACTTGGAATTGGAATGTTTCGGCTAGCAGTAGCTACTTTCATACCACCTTATATAGGGTTTACGCATTTCAGATTCCCGTACAAACTTCCAGGTCGAAATTTAAAAAAAAATACAGGGATCTAAACAGTTTGCTGAAAACTATTTTTAAAACGTTTATTTAACTGAGTTATTGCGATTTTAAACTTTTTAAAAATGTTTTCAGAAAAATATTTAAATCCCTGTACTTATTTTACTCTAGCATGCAAAGTTTAATTAAAAATGGCTTATTTATTTTTAAATATTTCGACTAGAAAATTTGTATGGGAAACCAAAATGCGTAAACCTAAGGCCAACGCCACTTTGGAAGGCGAATAAGCAAAAAGCTTCCTCTTCGAATTATCAATTATTTTTTGGAGCCATTTCACCTAGCCTAAGTACAAAAGAAATAAAAAGTTGTATTGCCAAACCAGCTAGTAATTGTGAAGCAGCAAACATAAAATAAAAACAAAGTGGCCAAAACTGATGTTGTATTGGAGTCAGTTGTGGCCACAAGCATGGCCACAACCCAAGCAAAGTACAAATTAGTGTATTAGTTGTGGCCACCCCCTCTTCCCAACACGGAGTTTAAAGAAGTAACAAAATAACCTCAAAACCATGTTGCTAGACATTCTGTTAATAGGCTTCAATAAAATCCAAAACAAAAATTAAAAAGATTTCTGAGAAATTTATTAATTACTTACCTAGTGTCTCTTAAGGATTTCCTTATGAAAGTACCAGAAATTTTTGATGAAACTTATTAACCTCACAAAAAACTGTCTTGAAGCTTATGACGTCATAACAGTCACTTGTCAGAACGGACTATAGATAAAGGATTGTTAGTTTTGTGTACTTGAATTTATCATTTAGATTCTTACCATACCTTATTTTATGGTTCTCGTCTATTATTTTACATTTTACTCTGAAAAACTACTACAATCATAAACAGTTCTAGGTTAATTCTGTATACCTACTTACTTTTTTCTTTCATAAAAAATTAATAACCTAAGTTGACTCTCCAACCAATTTTTACATACAAAAGATTGTCAATAATATTACATCACTTGAACCAAAAGGAAGTTTTATCTAGTGAAACGCAATATATTTAAACAATATCGTCAAAGACAGACCGATTTTCCAACAAATAAAATTATTCTGTTTTACTTTGTAAGTCGGATAATATTCAGGTTTTTTCATTTTCATAAATGCTTCTTCAATTATTCTTTTTCAGAGTAATGAGTGTTGACAGCCCAAGAATTTTAGAATATGCTGCCACTCTTTCTAGTCACGTTTCGTTGGTCAGACTCTACTATCACTTTGTACAGGCACCGTAATAAATCGTGAAAATCACAAAGCGATATGTCAAAAAGGAGCAACAGCCAATAATACTAATATTCAAGTCAAGTCAAGTCAAAATATATTTATTCAATAAACTCATTCAATAAGTACTTTGAATCGTCCAAATCTTTTTTAACCTACCACCCATTCAGGACATACTTTTTTAACTGTGGCAAAGAATGGGCGCAAGAAACCACAGCGCACAAAAGCAACGACATTTACAAACAAAAAAAAAGAATATGTCGTTACCAGGTCAATACAAAATATGAATTTAAAAAATAATAAATGTTGCAATACAAAACTACAATACAAAATAGAATCAATTAAATAAAGACAATTAGAAACAGCTGTTGGAGTGCTTGGAGCATTTCAGATCCAAGCTGTTTTGTCTTCTGTGTAATCTGACACTTTATAATAAGCTTTTTTATAAAGCTTTTCTTTGATTTTGATTTTAAATTTATTAAGATCTAATTTCTGAATATCATTTGGTACTTTGTTGTAAAATCTTACACACAGACCCTTAAAAGAATTATTTATTTTATGGAGCCTAGTATAAGGTACTGCTAATTTGTTCTTACTTCTAGTGTTTACATTGTGAATATCACTGTTTTTTAAAAACATTTCAGTATTTTTATGAACATAAATCAAATTTTCATAAATGTATTGTAATGCAACTGTCATTATATTTATGTTCTTAAATCTCTCTCTGAGAGAGTCGCCAGCCTTTAGGTTATAGATTGCTCGAATAGCCCTCTTCTAAAGCACAAAGATAGTTTGAATGTCGGCAGCATTTCCCCACAGTAAAATGCTGTACGACATTACACTATGAAAGTAACTGAAATAAACTAATCTAGCTGTATCAACGTCAGTTAACTGACGGATCTTCATTACTGCATAAGCTGCAAAGCTAAGTCTATTCGACAATTTAGCTATATGTGGGCCCCACTGAAGCTTGGCATCTAACGTGATGCCTAGAAACACAGTGGTGTCCACAGGATTCACATTCTTATCTTTAATTTGTACACTAGTTGTTACTTGCTTAACATTAGGCAGTACAAATCTTACACATTTGGTTTTTCCCTCGTTTAAAAGCAAGTTATTTACACTAAACCAGTGAACAATTTTTGAGATCGCATTATTCACATCGTCATAATTTGGATGTCGTCGTTTCACTTTGAATAAAAGTGAAGTATCATCAGCAAACAATACTATCTAATGACTGTCTTTTACAAAATAAGGTAAGTCATTAATATAAACCAAAAACAAGAATGGACCTAGTATTGAACCCTGCGGAACTCCCATTGTAACCACTGATCCCGGAGATCTTTTACCGTTAATGTCGAC
Source organism: Scoparia ambigualis (assembly GCA_963921215.1). Taxonomy (NCBI): domain Eukaryota; kingdom Metazoa; phylum Arthropoda; class Insecta; order Lepidoptera; family Crambidae; genus Scoparia; species Scoparia ambigualis. Next base: position 13,725,686 of record OY992525.1, on the reverse strand, counting down.
CTTCTGAATCCTGTTACTCAAGTATGAGATTAGAAGGCTCAAAGAAGCATCCCTAATTCCATAGTGGTTAAGCTTCCTGACCAAAGTTTCATGTAAAACACAATCGAAAGCCTTGGATAAATCACAAAATACCCCTAGGGCATCCTGTGATTCCTCCCAGGTATCAAATATTTGGATTAAAAGCTCAACACCGGCGTCAGTTGTTGAGCGACCCCTAGTAAAACCATACTGTTTACAATGTAGAAGTTTATTTCTATGAAAATGAATTTGAATTTGGTCTAGCATCAACTTTTCAAAAATTTTACTAAATGTGGGTAGCACAGAAATAGGTCTAAAATTAGAGGGGTCAGAAGTGCTAACTGATTTAAACAATGGAATTATTTTACTATGTTTCATTAGGTCAGGAAAAACACCACAGTCAATGCATTCGTTAAATATGCAAGCTAAAACTGGAGCTATTGTTATAATTACTGATTTAGCGACATCCACGGAATTACCCCACAGATAAGCAGTTTTCTTTTTATTGAGAGTGTTAAATGTTTTTAATATATCTATAACACAATTTTTTGAAAACTGAAATTACTTTCACAATCTGTAACGTTCTCCTTCAAAACAGATTCAGCTACAGTGGGGGAGGAAATCAAGGCTTTTGTAGTTGAAACTGGAATGTCAGTAAACACCTCTCAAATGCTGCAGCAACATCAGCATCAGAAGTCAAGGTTTTATTATCACAATTTAAATTGTACTCATTATTACGACTTTTGACCTTTCCTGTTTCACTATTTATAATATTCCATGTCATTTTTATTTTGTCATTACTATTCATAATCTTAGAACTCAGATAGTTTGCCTTGACTAATCGACATACTCTTCTAAATAACTTAGAATAATTTTTAACATATAATTTGAAGTCGTTGCTGGTGTTATAATTGCGTTCACCATAAAGTTCATAAAGGCGTTTCCTACTTTTGTGAATACCAATTGTAGCCCATTCATTAAAAGATACAGTACCACTAACCGAGATCTTTTTTGGAACAAAAGATTTATTAAATTCTGAACAATACATGTTAAAAAAATCATTATAAAAGACATCAGGGTTGTCATTGTATTCTAAATAATTTAATTTTGTATCTAGATTGCTTTTAAAGCGCTCCAGCCGACCTCCAGTTTTTGGCACAACAGTGATATTGTTTTTCATCATTTGCTTACGCTGGTGTGGGAAACTGACCATTTGGCCACAATGATCAGAGTCCAGGTTATTAATAATTTGCTTAGCCAGTGGTTTTACATTTGTATATATGTTATCAATACAGGTGGCCGAAGTGGCAGTTATTCTTGTCGGCTCCAAAAATAAATGATTCAAATTCTTCTTCTTCTTTTTGTGCAGTGGCGTTTCCCTTTGGATTTCGCCAAGATTCAAATTGTATGATCGAAATAAGTTTTTAACTTTAGTTGTCAATGTGGAGTTTTCTAGCAAATTTATATTAAAGTCACCGCAAACAATTATTGTTTTACCTACATTGCGGACTTTACGCAATGTCTCATCCATAACTTTTTCAAAAAAATTATATAATGCTGAAGGAGGTCTGTATATACTTATCACACCAAACTGCTCCAACTCCACACAAGCTATTTCTATTGTTCGTTCAACCGAGAGGCTCACTATGTCTTTGCGTTCCTTTAATTTAAACTTTTTACTAACAATAATTAAGGAGCCACCATGTATTGCATTTCCTCGACTGAACGAACTTCCTACCAAATGATTCTTAAAATTGAACATGAACTGATGGTCTCTAAGCCAGTGCTCGGTAATGCAAAGAATATCGATATTATTACAGTTCATGAACAATTCAATCTCTAAATCTTTGCCCATCATTCCTTGGATGTTTTGGTGAACAATGTTCATAGATTCTACATTTTTTAAATTTAATGATTGACCGGGGCTTTTTATAAAGCTATTTTTACATTTATTTTATTTTATTTTATTTACACACATTTTGCAAGAGAGTTCCTCTTTTGTCTTATAATTTAATTCCAATAATTTGCTAGAGGTGTCTTCTATTGTCTTATAAGCTAATTTAAATTATTTGGAACATATTCCAAAGTCTGAATTGGCATGTCAGTATGTTGCAGCTCAATAGAAGCCGCTGAGCTAGCCATGTTATTGGCTAAATACTTAAAATAAAATGATAGCGAATTTGCTATCTGTCGCTTAAAATAAGTCTTATGATAATATTTATCTTTTGTCAATATAAAATTATTATCTAATAATTTATTTATGTCTATTATTTCTACTTTCTTTTCTTAGAAAGCCATTGTATTCAATGTCAAATTAAGCTCAAATCTAAAATTATTTTCTTCGTGTGGCAAGTTTTTACTGTAAGGAAGTGTGAACATTATAATTTTTGGAATATTTAAAGAAAGTAATTTTTCATAAAAGTTAACTAATACTTTTTTGTTCACATTTCCCCTTTTCCCAATTAAAATAATAACAGTTCCTACATTATTAAGGTCATTTGAAATCAATTTTTCCATTATATCATGGTATGTCAAACCAGGCATACAATAATTTAATTTATTATTAGGTATAGTATTAGGTATATACAACGTCAGTCGGAAAGGGGGTACTAAGCCGAAAGGAGGGTAAAGTATACATGATAGTAAATAACTTTTCCTTAAAAACGGATAATTCTAGATTAACAGCTGTTTTAAAATTTCATAAGAAATGACGCTGTGGTAGCCCTGGCGGTCAGCTGTTTTGAGAGAGTGAGATTTTTAGTTCATTGAGTTCATTGCCGGGGTTAACAAGTGGCGTTAGCCCCGCCCCTATTCAGGGTTGTACATTTTTTAAATATGAATATGCATAAAATATGAATGTTTTTCGCAAAGTTTATATTTGCAATATAACAGTTGATAGTAGCACTTTCAATTATCCGTACCCACTTTCCGACTAACGTTGTATTAGGAAAACAGATTGTTTTCCCGATAGTTATTGGTAGTTGATTAGTCCTACAACTCCAACAGACTAAAAAAGTATAAAAATAGTATTAATTAAGTAATAATTATTTATCATGAAATTCAGTACTTACAGGTTATTATTATTTATGCAGAAAGCAATTTTAACGTACCAAATTTCATTAAAATGTCTAATGAGTATAGGAATAATGTGATTTACCATCATTTAACTATGTGTTCTAAATAAAATTGAAGATAAAATGTGTGTCGCGCAGCGCTGAAAAAATACTAACACCCCCTCTCTTCCCTTGGGTGTCGTAAAAGGCGACTTACGGACTAAAGACTGCGCTGCACATACATCCAACTGCATAGAGCGGCGATGGGCTCACCACCTGTGACGCTGAGCACAAGTGCAGTCGATATTTGGTGAAAACTGGACTATGGTAGAGGACTGCTTTTGCTGTCCTCATCGCCTAGTCTCTGACTAACCCTTCGAGGAATAATAGTCGTGATTATTGTATGTTATGTAACTTTATAAATTATGTTAAAAATAATATTGTAGAAAAATTATTCACGTACTTATTTACTTGTAAGACTAAGTATCAATTATCTGCAGCGCTGTATAATATTGTCTATGTCACTAGTTCTTAGGGTGGACCTAGATTACATTAAATCTCTATGTAAATAAATATTGACTGAGTATTTAAAATATTTAAATAAGAACACCAAATGTTATTATGTGAACTTCGCCAAAGACTATGTATCGATAACGTAGGTAATTTAATCTTTATGGTAAAAAGTAAAATAAATCTGTAAACTTTCAGTTTTGTTTTTTTATTGTATAACATAGTCAGATTATTTTATTCTACGATGGCACATTCAGTTTTGTGGGTTTGCTTCAAGAAGTCTACGTGAGGGCACATCTTACTCAATGGGATAAAAGGTATATCATTTATTATAAACTGTCTATCATTTATCGTCATTAATATCAGGATTTATCATTCATAAATCATAATTGATTAAATTAACAGCCATGATCGAAACTGTAACTGAAGATCAGGCTGTACGGGTAAGATCTTCGTTCATTTTTATCGTAACTGGAAAAAAACGTAAAAAATTAACATTTTAAATTTAAAAACGGATTTCTTGGCGGGAAAGTGAAGAGTCATGTCTGCAGTTTTGTATTATTTTCTATAATTTGTGTTTTGTCGAATATTAATGTGAAATAATGGTGGATTATTTACTGTTATGTGTTCGTGAACGTGCATGAGTGGTAGCAAATAAAACAAAACAGTGCAACATCACTTTTCAAATTCTCAAGAAGTCCGTGTGAGACCTCAATAAAGTCCCACACCTTTATTGAGTCTCGAGGGGTTTGGGGGAAAATCATTTACCATTAAACGTTCATCATTGGGTTCATTATTATCTACTTAATGTAAAGAAAATAATAACTACTATTAAAAAGTTGACACTGCCTAAATGTGCTGGTCGCACGAAGCCATTATTAAAGAGTAAAAAAAATAATTCAAAAACAAAAGAAAAATAACGTATTACGACACTAACATAGGTGGGAAGGTACCTAATTCGCGGTCCCGCGGTTAACAAGAAATGGAGCAAAATAATAGGGTAGTACCTACTTACGAGTACTATTAGTTATTCTGTGATATCTAATAGTTTACGAAAATCGAGTAAGTAGGTAGGTCTTGGTACCTACATAATCGTGCGTGGACCGTGGTTGATTGATACTTCAAAGAAATAATATTCGTAGGTAATTATTTTTATAAATTTCTTATTTGAAATTGTTGTTAATCATTTAATATTGTACCTATGTTTAGGTACATTAAAAGGTACTTAAATAAAATAAATGCTAAAGGGATAGGATATACGAGTATATCGACACCACACTAGATAGGCCCTTCCGAACACGCACTATGTTCCACTCGAAGTCGACTCTGCACCTTGCTTTAGTGTGGCTTTAACATTCGCGTGTGCGGAGCGGCGAAAATATTTTTTTATTTCTTTTTAAAGCGTACAACTAGACGTTTACTACAATTTAGTTGTCAAGTAAGTGAAATTAATTGTTATTCAGGTCATTCTTATGCAGTTATATCGTATTATAAGAATAGAAAAAATATTTTTTTCAATTATTGTCATTGACAATCTATTTGGGACGCCATCTTGATACACACTACGTAGTCTTTGACCGATCTGGCGCTGCGGCGCTGCGATGTCTGTCTGTTGATTAGACGACATTTAAAAGCGGCTGCAGCGAACTTTAGGTCTCATTCCAGAATTTGAACAAATGGTTTGTATGGACGTTCTTGTCTATACTTCTAGGTCAATGATCGACACCTCACACGCATAAGGTCGTAACGCATTTTTTAGGGAAATTAGATTTTCTACCCAACATTAACCGACATTAAACATTCATGAAATCAGAATTTAAATATCTTTGATATAAAACGAGTTTTATAATGGTCAATAGACGTATCATCTGAATGTTTCCGCGCATTATGGTCGGGCAGCGACATACGGCGGTTTGCGCTGCTTTAAGAGACTGCGCACGGGCCAACACAGCACAGTTACGACGTCGTATCTTTGCGGCGGGCACACTTTTGAATTCTGGTGGTATTTTAAAGAAAACAAATAATTTTGTTAGTTTTGCTTACTAGTGTATCTTATATTATAACGAGTGACGTCTGTCGTCAACGATGGTCACATATACGATAAAAAAGCCACCATAGTTAAAACAGAAAATTAACGGCCGGTGGAAATATTCAGAATGGTAAGTTTTATCATAAAATTAATCAGTAATGATTCTACTGGTGCATCTACGACATAAAACAATATTTATTACAAATTAATACACAATACAGTATATTTTTTTATAAATCAACGAAAATTTTACCTGACCCACGCAAAACGACGTAACACCTAAGTTACGTCTCGCGCAAGGTGATAGTTTCAGTTACGACTTTATGCTGTTAGTTATTTTTTATTTTTTTTTGTCGTTCATAGCCGTAACTCTGAGTTATGACTTTATGCGTTGCTTTATTTTAAAAATAAAACTTTTCATATAGTCGTATGTATAACTTACGACTTGGTGCGGTGTTAATAAATAAAGATACATTTTTATGCACTTCTAAAACTAATTAAATTGTATTGAAATATACATTTTTAATAGCGAATTTTAGGTATTATTACAGTAACATTAATCAAATGTTAGTAATGATAAAGTTTGCGATCACGAGATTATGCCAAATACGGATAATAATATGAATCTATACCGTCTTCTTAGGCGAACGCTACACGTCAATAAATATTGTGATAAATATCGTGATATTTATTGATGGATCTTGGGCTGGATCACAGCACACCCTACACCATCAAAACGGATCGCGTCAAAATTATGTACTTTGCACGAGGCAGACGTGTAGGGTTGCCACTCGCACTTTAAAATAGAGTATTGTCTCTTTTTCATGTAGGCGTACTTTATAATCTACGCTATGACACCAATAAAGTACGCTAACTAAAATCTTTTAGTAAATAAAAAGTAAATTAATGCTCTAAGGCTAAAATACTCTATTTACGTAAAAGACAAAATGTGTCAAATGTTGCACAAAGCAACAAAAAAACGTTTTTAAGGACAAATAAATAAGTACTCTTTTTTATGCTATATATTACCCTATAGGGCTGAAAGTAGCTTATTTACTACTAACGAACGAACGAACTATTGCCGTTCGAGGGAGAAAATAAGTCTTTCATTCACCCGAGGTAAACACTGTGCTTTTAATTACGAATGGTAAGTAACTAAAAATAAAAACATGAATTAGCTAAAAAACGAGTGAGTTTTATTTTACATAAATCTACAACTTTATTGAGATATTTAGTTCAAGTTAATGGTTTATAGTAATAATTTAAATCTATGGACAACACAGGCCACGCCCACACAGTCCACACTTCAGCAAGAAACTACTGCACAGTTTGCACATGTGCTTAGGTGGTGAGCCTTTAGCCCGTTAGTCGCTTTTACTACACACAAGGGAAGAGAGGGATTGGTAGTTTTATTTTGATGTGCAGAATTTAGCCCGTTAGTCGCTTTTACTACACACAAGGGAAGAGAGGGTTTGATAGTTTTATTTTGATGTGCAGAATTTAGTCCGTTAGTCGCCTTTTATGATACCCAACGGAAGCGAGAGGTTGGTAGTATTATTTTGATGAGCCCATCGCCGCTCTATGCTGTTGGATGTATGTGCAGAATTTAGTCCGTTAGTCGTCTTATACGACACCGAAGGGAAGAGAGGGGTTGGTAGTATTATTTTGATGAGTCCATCGCCGCTCTATGCTGTTGGATGTAAGTGCAGTCTTTAGTCCGTTAGTCGCCCTTTACGACAGCCATGGGAAGAGATGGGTTGTTAGTATTATTTTAATAGTAAGTCATAACTACACATGAGTTACTGTTCAACAAATATGATTGTATTTTGATATTGCATGTCGTGACTACCTATAATTGAGAAAGCACTTAGCATTAAGATAAACTTGTTTTTTGTTACATTCGAATTACTGTATGTTTTGTTGGTAGTTGGTACAAAAGTATTACTTTCCACTCGCTCCTCAGGCAACTTCAAACCTACTTTCCGTGTATGAGGAATAAAAAAAACTTTATTCATTCTAAAAAAAGGTGGCAACCCTAGACACGATAAATATTGACGCGCGACACTACACGCAAGATAAATATCACGATCCCAAGATTGTGATATTTATTAGATCCAAATCTAAGGCGAACACTACACGCAAGATCCATATTGTGATCCGTCAATATATACTGACGGATCACGATAATTATTGACGTGTAGTGTAGTGTATTGACGGATCACAATATTTATCGCAGGATTTCTGGAAATCCAGTGATCCAATGTTAGAATCCAAGATCGTGATATTTATCTTGCGTGTAGTGTCGCGCGTCAATATTTATCGTGTCTAGGGTTGCCACCTTTTTTTAGAATGAATAAAGTATTTTTATTCCTCATACACGGAAAGTAGGTTTGAAGTTGCCTGAGGAGCGGGTGGAAAGTAATACTTTTCTACCAACTACCAACAAAACATACAGTAATTCGAATGTAACAAAAACAAATTTATCTTAATGCTAAGTGCTGTCTCAATTATAGGTAGTCACGACATGCAATATCAAAATACAATCATATTTGTTGAACAGTAACTCATGTGTAGTTGTGACTTACTATTAAAATAATACTAACAACCCATCTCTTCCCATGGCTGTCGTAAAGGGCGTCTAACGGACTAAAGACTGCACATACATCCAACAGCATAGAGCGGCGATGGGCTCATCAAAATAATACTACCAACCTCTCGCTTCCCTTGGGTATCATAAAAGGCGACTAACGGACTAAATTCTGCACATCAAAATAAAACTAACAAACCCTCTCTTCCCTTGTGTGTAGTAAAAGCGACTAACGGGCTAAATTCTGCACTTCAAAATAAAACTACCAACCCCTCTCTTCCCTTGTGTGTAGTAAAAGCGACTAACGGGCTAAAGGCTCACCACCTAAGCACATGTGCAAACTGTGCAGTAGTTTCTTGCTGAAGCGTGGACTGTGTGGGCGTGGCCTGTGTTGTCCATAGATTCAAATTATTACTAATTTTACCATTAACTTGAACTAAATATCTCAATAAAGTTGTAGATTTATGTAAAATAAAACTCACTCGTTTTTTTAGCTAATTCATGTTTTTCTTTTTAGTTATTTACCATTCGTAATTAAAAGCACAGTGTTTACCTCGGGTGAATGAAAGACTTATTTTCTCCCTCGAACTATTGCAGTTCGAGGGAGTAAATAAGCTACTTTCAGCCCTATAGGGTAACAAACAATGTACTATTTACATTTTGTTAAAACAAAAATAAAGTATATAGCATAAAAAAGAGTACTTATTTATTTGTCCTTAAAAACTTTTTTTTGTTGCTTTTTGCAACATTTGACACATATTTGTCTTTTACGTAAATAGAGTATTTTAGCCTTAGAGCATTAATTTACTTTTTATATACTAAAGGATTTTAGTTAGCGTACTTTATTGGTGTCGTAGCGTAGATTATAAAGTACGCCTACATGAAAAAGAGACAATACTATTTTAAAGTGCGAGTGGCAACCCTACACGTCTGCCTCGTGCAAAGTACGTAATTTTGACGCGATCCGTATTGATGGTGTAGGGTGTGCTGTGATCCAGCCCAAGATCCATCAATAAATATCACGATATTTATCACAATATTTATTGACGTGTAGCGTTCGCCTAACATTGGATTACTGGATTTCCAGAAATCCTGCAATAAATATTGTGATCCGTCAATACACTACACTACACGTCAATAATTATCGTGATCCGTCAGTATATATTGACGGATCACAATATGGATCTTGCGTGTAGCGTTCGCCTTAAAAGTCTATATTGAAAGAAAATCTTTGTCTCGTCACGATATCCGTGCGAATCAGTCGTGTCCGCGGTAAAGTGCACAGCGAAAAAGTTGTTGTTAAAGGTGTGCGTTGTAAGTACCTATCTGCCGGCGGCCGCTTATCGCGCCGTCCGCTTATTGTCTGCGGAGCGCATCTGTTCGATTATGATTGACGAAGATTTCATAACATAAAATGGATTCTAATTTGGAGGATATTATCACCGAGGGGCCGTATAATGAGGAGTGCCTCCGTACTCCGAGCCCTAGTAGTTTTATGAGGAAAGACGGGGATTTAAAACAAAGGAAGTAGAATGCATACAAATGAACGAAGATACGTGGGGCCAACAAAAAGAGGAAGAGCAGAAGATGATGAGTGGCAAGTCGGAACAAAAGAGAAAACAATTAAAATTCAAAATAATTTAGAAATGTAATGTAACAAGTACAGAAAAAATACCAAAACAGTTTGCAATAGGCGATTTTCCGAGATCAAAAAAAAAAGAAATTGGTTCGTAAATGACTTCATAGATGGCGCTTAGCATAGATTCGTATGGCGCTTAGTAAAAGGCGGGTTCATGAAGAGCACGTGTATGGCTGCGTAATATTTATTCTATTCCAAAATAGAAATAGGTTCTGGATGTCCTGAATATAAATAGGTAAGTAAATACTATTTTTTTATTCTTTTGGTAGACAAGTAAAAGTGTAGAATTTATTACAGCCCATAAGTAGCCCAGCTTTCATAAAACGACATCTATCGAGTGTTTTTAAACTAATTTTTACTTTTTAATTTGGGCTGTCAGAAAATCGCCCATTGCAAAAACATTTAAAAATCTTGGTATTTTAGATATAAATAAAATAAAATATCTTAATCCCTACAAGATAAGAGTTGATTTTGAAAACTTAAAAAAATTAATTAAATAAAATGTGAGGAATCAATCAATAAAGGCTGGATATTCCAAACGGCTTTTCAGGTTAATTATTCTTACGGAACTGTCAAAGATGTTGATTTAGAATTATCTGACGAGGATATTTTGCGAAATGTTTTTTTTTTAAATTTATTTTCACTTTATAGTTACAATGTATTATCAACAAAATAATTTCGCCAAACTGATTAACAGTTTATTGGCGAAAAATGCACTCATTTTTCACAAAAAAATACACTACTAACGACTTAGAGCATTCAACCAACTGAATGCTCTAAGACTAACGACAATAACAGCTTAATAATTATGTTATAAATTTCAAGCTCATAGGCAAACTTATACATATAAAATATTATAAATTAATTGCATCCCTTTTTCAAGAGATCCGCCTATCAAAATCTTCTAATAAACATTTTTTTAACTTTTTCTTAAATATATTTAAACTAGTACATGGTTCCTCAATATCTAGATTATTAAAAATTCGTGGCACCAGATACTCGTACCTGCAAGTTCTATTCCCATAATAATTACTTGCAGTAGGCTCCTCAAACTGTTTACGAACAGCAGTTCTTAAGTTTCTGCGTTAAATTGGTCAACTGCTAAAATATATTTAACTTTTTCTTGTATTGGCAGAATACCACTTTTCATAAACAGCTTGTCATAGTTTCTATTAACATTATTTTTAACATGTTTATCTACTAATAGCTTTATGATCCTTACTTGTAAATTGTGTAACTCACTAATGTACGAGCTATACGTACGCCCGTAAGCCGCTAACCCATAACTGAGCACGGCGTCCGCCAGCGCGTAGTACAGCATACGTAACGTAGGTCTGTCCAACACATAGCTAAGGCTAATGAACTTATATAATATAGATCTCAACTTATTGCAAACTGTTGCAGTTTCCAACTAAAATTACAGTCTATCGTTAATCCTAAATATTTATAACTACTTACAAACTCAATTACTTGACAATTATGACAAACATTATCATTTTCATGCAAACAATAGTAAGAATGGCCCAAAATGTTTATATTTACAGCTTTTTTTAGATAAGGTGATTGCAGAAGCATACATTTTGTTTTTTCCAAGTTTAGAATAATGCCATTATCATGGGACCATTTGATGACATTATTAAAGTCTTCTTGAATTCTTTGCTTTATATTCACCATGTCTTTGTCAGCATACATCATGCATGTGTCATCAGCGTACATGTATACTGTACAGTGCTTTATTACTTTTACCATACTATTTACATGCATGATGTAGCCAACAGGACCGAATACCGAACCAGTAGGCACACCCGATGTCACATCCGCTTCTTTGCCAATATTTTTATTAATCATTGTACACAATGTTCTATTTTTTAGGTAACTTTTTAACCACTTATTGACTGGACCACGAACCCCACACTCATGCATAGCAGTGAGCAGGAGATCGTGGTCCAGCGTATCGAACGCTTTTTTAAAATCTATATACGTGTGACAAAGACATAATATTGTCGTCCGTATCTCGTCTGAAACGTCGAGTAGCTAATGGAGAATGGATCCCGAGTGAAATGGACCGGCTTTGCTTTAATGGATCAAGGCTGCCCGCTTTTGTATATGTAGATAACATTCGTATTGTAGTAGAACCCTACGTATTTCCAGTGTCTCAATGCTCGAAGTGCTGGAAGCTGGGGCACACTCAATCGAGATGCCCAACCGGCAAGCCAACCTGCCCCAAATGCAGTGGAAGACATGATAACTGCGATACTCTAGTTTTCGTATGTGTTAACTGTCAGGGCGATGATATTGGCGATGGACAGATCATGCCCCGTCTTCTTAAAAAAAAAAAGAATACGAGAAATTATGTCGGAATTCAACTGTACATATCGAAAAGCACGAACTATGTGTACCAAAATCTCCACAATATGACGAAAGACAATAATTACCCGTTATAAATGACCCGATAGAAACCGAACGGTTACGAACAACACAGAAGTCCAACTTCTTTTCTCCACTGTCCAGCTTTATTTTCGACACCCCAACTCAAGAGCGTGAGACGTACGCAAACGTAACCAGATTCCAAGCTGATGTACACAGGGACGCTGGCTCTTTAAAGAGCGATAGAACACCATTGTCGAAAAAGCGAAGAGACAAGGATAACAAACCAGTCACTTTCTCAGATTCGCCTAAGGCGCAACTTAGTTTTGGTCACTCACAGGAGTCACAGGATAAGTCAAATGTTTATGTTTTGTTTATCTTTTAGTGAGGTAACCGGGTCCTGTAGCTGGTTGGATCTGTTGGCAGGGACGCAGTGACGGCAGAGTACAACTTCGTAGTTGTCCATACTCTATAATTTAATAGAGTATTTTAGTATATTCCAACAGGATCACTGTGTAGTAACTCGATCGGCACAACGATCTGTTCTAAATGCCTGTGTTGAGTGTGACACTGTGTGCTCGGACCATTTTCCTCTCATTATTGAATGTAATTTAAATCTATTAACACCAACGCTACCTCACAAAAATATGGCCCGTTACGAGAACGTTATGTGGGGTTTTCGTAATGAGGAACAAATTACTAAATTTACCACAGAGTGTCATAAACGGTTTAAATGTATTGATTTTCCTTCTGAATGTGTAAATTGTGCTGATTAATATTGTAACGATCCAAATCACCGGTATGATCTTGATCGGCTGTACTCTGACATTGTGACCGCCCTTAGTGATGCGTCTCTGCTGAGTCGAGGGGCAATGTGGGCGTGGGGCGCGTATTGTGGGGTGGAACAAACACGTTAGTGAGGCTCACAGGGATGCTAGGACGTCTTTTTGTGAGTGGGTTGCGAGTGGTAGGCCTAAATGCGGGATCATGTATGATGAAATGTGTAAGCACACAAAGGTATTTAAATCGTGACTTCAATGGTGTCAGAATCATCAAGACCAAATTAGGATGGATGCCTTGGCTGAGAAACATGCTAAGGGCAATTTTCGTGATTTCTGGCAAAGTACTGTTACGTTGTAAATTCAGGGCCCTGTCTGCCTTTGCTAATCTACAATAAAGGTTCGCAATAATTGTTACCTGTAATCATTGATGTTAAACTGACGGGTTTCCAAAAACATCAATAATTGTAGTTTGATTGAATTGCAATCCATTGTTTCTTCATAATATAGACATGTAGCCTTGGCTCAATTAATACACCTTTCTAAATCAGTTTTGGCAAGACTTAAACTTAAATATAAAGAAATCAACGGAATTTGTGTTTACAAGTTGTTTTGACATAACGCCAAAGACGAACTGGCAGCCTCCGTAGCGACAACTAGCGGTAGCGGGGCGAAGTGGCTGCAAGCTTTTCATCTCACATAAAAACATAAAATACATAGTAGCCGAAACAGTTCGGATTATAAGCTACTAAATAAATGTATGCTCCCCCTTAGCGGCGCGTGGAGCGTCGCCGTGCGGTATTACTCGGGCGTCATAGCCCTGTGGAACTTCGCAGCTTTGAGATACGAAGATCTATTAAGACCTTATAGACGCGGAAAATTAAGGGCTTTAGGATAGTATAAACAAATTGTGGAAAAGACGATTATATCTTTTAAAAATAAAAAAAATAAAAAAAATCAATGTTTTAAACGAAGATCTATTAGGACTTAATGGACGCGGAAAATTAAGGGCTTTAGGATAGTAAAACAAATGGAAAGGTCGATTTTTTTTTAAATATTTTTTTTCATTGATAATCTATAATTGTTAAGTTCATTTTCAATGCCCTTTCAAGTCGTGTAGAGCACGAGATCTGTGAATTTTTTGTTAGAAAGAGTGTTGTGGTCTACAGTGATTTAATTAATTACAGAGATCCGTGCTCACATCGACAGTTCCTGACGCCGCTTGCAGCCAGGCAGCCACGCGTTACGATAAATTATCACAGCGCGTAAGTATTACTTTATAATTGTTCTGAAGTGTTTCCCTTGAGCTCTGTTGACCCACGGCTTAGACTCAACTTTTACTAGGAATCCAGACATTCGATTTTTAATGGTTTCCGAATCACGCCTTGTCGCCAGGCGACGCAAGGCTCTTAGCAATGTGGCGGACGTGTCAGACCTCTTTAGAAAGTGGATACTCCATCACCCAACAATAGTCTAGCATTGTTTAGTATCGTTTAGTGGTATATAGTAGCCTTGTTGTGCCTTGTGTCCTAGTTAAATGCGAAACAACACTAAAATTAAAAAATGGTGTTAAATAGTATAGAAATAGTGTTAGGTTATATCTAGTTGTACTGTTGGATTTTCTTCTTTTTCCCCAAAAGGGACAAAATCCCAAATGTAACAGTACCAATAAACTAAACTCAAAACCTGGTCTCCCTGTGAGCGTCGATGGCGTGAGTGACCACAAAAGTATTGCGGAGGTTTTTAGGTGTCATTTTTCTATTAATTCGCTTTTAGGTCCGCTGAGGGAGGGGCCTAGTGCTGAGTCACCAAATGGGAAAGTAGGGATACATTTCTCTGCTAAAGAGGTAGCTAAATTCATTAAAGGGATGACAAGGGGTAAGTCCCCTGGCCACGACGACGGACTGAGTATAGAACATCTTCAGCACACAGGACCGCATGTATATAGGGTCCTGTCTATGTTTTATTCCCTGTGAGTGAGTCACCTGCCTGTGGACCTCATGAGAACTCTCGTAGTACCTATAGTAAAAAATAAAACCGGTGACCTTGCTGATAAATGTAATTACAGGCCTATCTCGCTAGCCACTATTATAGCAAAAGTATTTGACGGTTTGCTCAACACTCAGCTAGACAAATATATGATTGTAACCAATTTGGGTTTAGACCTAAATTATCTACCGAAAGTGCAATACTATGTCTAAATCACACTGTCAGAGATACGAGACGAAAAACACCCGTTTATGCCTGTTTCCTCGACTTATCAAGGGCCTTCGATCTGGTATCATATGATATCTTGTGGAAAAAGCTTGAGAACATTAATTTACCCTGTGAAATTGTGTCTATCTTTAAGTATTGGTATAAGCACCGGATCAATAGCGTTAGGTGGGCGGGGACAATGTCGGAGCCTTATAGGCTGGACTGCGGGGTGGATTAACCTCACCCTCGCTGTTTAATATATATATAATTGATTGTCGCGCTCAGCAGCCAATATATAGGATGTCATGTGGATGGCGTGTGTGTCAACAATTTGAGTTACGCCGATGATATGGTCCTGCTGAGCGCGTCAAGTCTGTGGCTTGAGAAAGCTCTTAAAGATTTGTGAGGATTATGCTAGTATCTACGGGCTAAAATATAATGTCACAAAGAGCCAATACATGGTGTTTGAGGACGCCGGTGCTCTAAAGATAGTAAATCAGTTCACTTATCTGGGGCATATAGTTACCGTCGATCTCAAGGACCATTCTGACATGGAACGGGAACAGAGGGCATTATCTAGGAGAGCCAATAGGTATGCTGGCCCGCCGATTTGCACGATGTTCCCCCGCTGTAAAGATTGCTCTTTTCCGGGCATATTGCACGTCCCTGTATACATGCAGCTTGTGGGCAAAATATTCGCAGAAGGTATATAATTCCCTCCGTGTCCAATTTAACAACGCGTTTAGAGCGGTTTTGGGGTTGTCTCGTTTTTGTAGCGCATCGCGCATGTTTGCAGCAGCGAACACCAACTGGTTTCACGCAAGCATGCGCAAAAGAGGAGCCTCCCTGGTGCGCAGGGTTCAGGCCAGCTCCAACGCCGTTCTAGCAATGATTGCCAGTAGACTGGACTGTCCCTTCATCCGACATTGCTGTGAAAGACACATTCCACGATGTCGGATGGTGAGGTATATATAATATAAATGATTATTTTGTATGTACCTAATTTAATTTGTAATTTAATTTGATATTTTATGATGATTTTAACTACGTAATTCTAATTTTTAATATGTCACAATATGGGTTTTAATCACCTGAAATAATTTTTTTTTAAAAAAAATATTCATATGAGAGTAAGAAAGATGTTACTTTTATGGAGCTGTTAACTAGACTAAGGGAAATTATATTTTTAAAAAGCAATTCAATAAGTCAAAAATTTAAGTTATGTGTTAAGAGCCCTATTACAAATTTCAACTCTGCGAGAATAGGTATTTTAAGCGTCCCGCCCGACAACTCATTGAAGGTCACGAGTCCACCCACAATACTATGTTAAAACTACGACCAAGCGATTTTGATACTTTTCCCAAGTTTATATTTTTTAGTATTTCTATGGAGTAATTTGTTATCGCTATACCCGCACATTTTTAGTGTGCCCATGGGTCTAGTATGTAAATATTTGTTAGAAACATTTTTTTTATTTACCTAGTCCTTTATAGCAAAGGGCGTTTTTCGTTTTAGATAAAAATTATAGCTTAGATTAGAATAAAATTAATTACAATTTACATGGGAGCTCGATGGCGCAGCGGCTAGCGCGTTCGTCTTGCGAACTTGCTCGCTAAGCAACTTTCGCAATGCCGGGTCGCTGGATGGGTGACCAAATTTAAAAACATCTCGAGCTCCGGAAGGCACGTTAAGCCGTTGGTCCCGGTTGTTGTCGTAAGATGGCAGCCGTTAAAACCCACCAACCCGCACTGGGCCAGCGTGGTGGGTTATGGCCCAATATCCCCACGTGCTATTGGTCACGTGGGAGGCCTGTGCCCAGCAGTGGGACGTTTATAGGCTGATGATGATGATGATGATGATGATGGGAGTATAAAACACCATAAAACAGAACTACCTATTTGCCAAATTTCAATCAAATCGATCGAATGGTTTAGGTGTGAAAAAGCAATAGAAAGGTAGAGTTTTTATTTCAAATGCATTATTACGAGTTAAACGAGGTAAGAATCAAACGAGGCCAAACATTAGTTAGGATTAGAATAATATATGCCTTAATGGCAAGAAATACCTTGCCATATTTGCATTTCTTAATGTAGATGTATATCTTAACTTCTTTACACATTGATACCTTTTTCGACCAATGCTGAACATAACGAAATTAATATTAAGAATAATTCAACATCATAGTAAGCTTTCTAGATTCCATATAAAACAAACACTAAATAAAATTAAAAGAAAGAAATACTTTTTAAAAATAAGCTTTTATTATGTTCTTGTTAATAAAAGAAAAAAAAAATTAAAAATAACAATTTAAACCTGATTATACAAAAAATATTATACATATATTATTGTACATTGCAACCTTTAACGATAATTTATCATATTCGTCTACGTCACAATAATCCCATATTGTAAGTAGGTACATACCTATTAGACATTTTTATTAAACCATAAAACTTTACAGCTTGTATTAAATCTTTGCGTTTTTATCACATACCAATTTTTTTTATTAAAAAAGAGCGCATTACATTGTGATGGAACATTAAAGAACATTATTTTAGCATAACTACATCTTCATTATTTTTCTTTTGCAATCACAATGTAACACGCTTTTAGAGTCTGGCCAACGAAAGGTTGACATACGAAATGACACCTCAGATAGACACATAGAGACAAAGCGTTGGCAATCAAATAACTTACTACTACGAGTTTAGTGTACATATTCGGCTATCTTTGTGTGAGTGTAGTACAGCTGTACGGTTTGGAATGGGTGTATTTTTTGGTGAATTATGATAATGTTTTGTTGATTATCTCGGTAACAAGCCTGTAGTTTTGGACCAAATTTGGTGAGCATGCTCAGTGTGATGTATAGACGCTCCCCTTATACGTTTGCTTATTGATATTGTTAGACCCTATATAATGATATTTTCTTTTCAGGTTTAAATTATTATTTTTAAATTTTTAATTCTATTTATTTATTTAACGGCAATCAACAAAACAAACACCATGTACATTTATAAAACAACAAATATTGGGTTACATTCTAAGGCGCTGTCTTAATTAGAGGTTGCAACGACATGCATAAACTAAATTAGAGTTATTAGGAAGCGTACTATGCACACACTATCATTCACACAAACAAACTACTTAACTACAAGATTTATAAAAGAAACCACAAGCCGATTTTGTATCAATCACCTTGTGTTTGTGGCCCCTCCAGGCAATCTTTTAATTCAATTATTAATATGGATCTAAACTTACGTACAGGATAAGACATGTCAATGTTAACTGCAGGCGAGCGTAACAAGTGACTATATTGTGCTTGCATTCTGTTAATAGAAGATTATTATTAACAAAAACAATAATAAAAGCTTGTTTTAAAAAAGTATTTTTTTCTTTTAATTTTATGTTTTCACTTTTTAGTATTATTTTAATAACTTTACATATCAATTAAAACAGTAGTTCAATCGATGAGCTCAAAAAAATGCCTCCGCGCATTTTATGAAAATCTTGCTCTGCAATTTTGGGTTTAATTAATAAGTTAAGCAAAATTTACAAAAAGCGAGGCCGCTACGCACTATTCCAATAGCTATTCTACACTATTCATCCAGTCAAAATTGTTGATATATTTTTGATTCCGAGATCCAGAGCGCCAAAGTTGACCATTTTACGCAAAAATCACAGTCGAGATGTAATAGGCC